>OX122882.1:19496526-20096526 GCA_944738645.1 Eristalinus sepulchralis
TTTCCGTGACCAGCATGTTTCACTACGTTTGCCGCGGGGGGAGGTGGGGTGAAACACGCACTAGAGACCTCCAGACCACTCGATCCTCCGCCATCGACTCTAACTCATTCAAACCTATTTTCAAGCGCAATGGGTCGAGTTTATTGACTTGATCCAACCAATCCGTTCTGGATCTGCCAAGCAGTTGCCCTAGGTGGGCAATCGCATCAAAGTCACGCCACGGAAGCAGTGGTGGTAGCCAGACTATCAAAGTAAAGCCCTTTCAGTCAGAGGAAGAACTTGCTCCACATTGAGTTTCCGCCACATGGATGCTTTTCTCAACCTATCCCGGCAAGTAACTGCCGTAGCAGGACGGAGAAATCTCATCTGAGCAGCTTGTACACGCCATCGTATTCTCTCGGCCAGTACCCAAATTTCATGACCATAGATGAGATTTGGGACACACACTTAGTTGACCTTAGCTCGGTCTTCCTTATTACTGATCTTCTAAGCTGCTTAAAAATTGATCCAGCATGTCCGACCTCGCGTTGCTAATCCCGCTTTACGGAGCCCTCGTGGCCCCGTCCAACACGAGCCCGCGTTGCTTCTCCCATCAAGTGCTCGCGTTGCTCCTCCTATCACGAGCCGTCGTTGCCCCTCCCATCACGAGTCCGTGTTGCTCCTCCTATCAGGAACCCGAGTTGCTCCTCTCGTAACGAGTCCGCGTTGCTTCTCCCAACACGAGCCTGCGTTGTTCCTCCCATCACTCGTGAAACAGACTCCGAGGTTCTTCAACTCGTACACTTGTTTCAATGGGCCCATACTAACATAAAAAGTGCATTGGACAGTCGTATTGGAAATAGCCATATCTTCAGACTTGTCCACATTCACCCTCATTCCAGCAACAGAACATAAGTTTATAAGCCTATCCCGAAGGAAATAGTTCAAGGCTGTGTTATGCGGCCAATCTACTGTAGCAAATGAGAAATAAAGTTCTAACTTAAATGATTTCTTAACAAGTCTGCTTAACTTGTAGCGACATCTTGATAAAACCAGAGCTAAAGGAAACTATGTCCTTGAACTGCAGAAAGCAGAAACAGTGGATCAAATTCACATTCGAACAGCAGCTTAACCAAGTTTTCAACAAAATCTGATAATTGCTGGTGACTTACAAAAATAATTAACGCGTACGTTGAACGCTTTCAGAATATTGAGAGTTCAAATTCGAGCCTGCAAGGTGTAGGTGATCTTGAAACCGATCGCTTCATTGCATAGTGTGACATTTGTCAGAAATCAGCGCATCAGCGTCTGTTTAGACAACATTCTTTTTTGCCGCTTCAAAAACGTCGGCATTTGTGAATCTGCTTCGACTCATAAATCTGCTCCGACTCATAAACCATGCATAGAGTAAGCTCGACGCTACAAAAGTGGTGATTTTGGCGTCGAAGACAAAGACCATCTTGGCAAGTCTTGGCGAGGAAGTACAGGCTTTACTGGATCAAGATCGATGCCGAAAGTAAAGTGAATTCTTGGCAGCAAATTATTTCCGCCCAGTTAAGGAAATTTAAATTTATTCAAAAGGAACAAAATTCGGTGCCGAACGAGTTGAAACCAAGAGATGTTGAAAGGCGTCACCTCGGAACTGCTTCTTGAGCGACATCAAAGGAAGTGATTTTTGCACAGGATCGTGACTTGAGATGACTGACTACGAAACCCCAAGAAAAAAAGCAATGCCTTGTCGCCTACATCGACGCCAAAAAAATATCCACGTTTCATATATCACGCATGCTGCGTATGGTGGGATCAGATGGGTATGGTGTATTGTCAGCTACTTAAACCTGGCGAAACCATTGATGGGAAACATTGTCGATTACAACTATTGCGTTTGAGTCGTGTATTGGATGAAAAACGGCCAGAAATGACTGAAAAGGCATGACAAGGTGATTTGGGACAAGATAGCGCTAGACCCCACGTGGCTGTAGCGGTGAAAAACTACCTGTAGACGTTGAAGCGGAAGGTCTATTTATATTGTGGCATGTGGCACCGTCTTGTTAAAATCACATGTCATGCAAGTCAAGCTCTTGCATTTTGGGCAAAAAAGCCGTTGGATATCATCTCACGGTAGCGCTCACCATTCACCGTTACGTTACAATTCAATTCGTCTTTGAAGAAGTACGGTCCAATGATGCCACCAGCCCATAAATCGCACCAAACTGTAACTTTTCCTGGATGCATTGGTACCTCTTGCAATGCCTCTGGCTGATATTCACTCCAAAATTGGCAATTCTACTTAGCTTCGTCGCTGAACACAATTTTTCGGTAAAAAAAGTGGACCTTCGGCCAACTTTCTAAGAGCCCATTTACCAAAAATTTTACGTTGCGGTAGGTCGTTCGGCTTAAATTCTTGCACCAGCTGTATTTTGAAGGGCATCACACCTAAATCCTTCCACGAAATTTTCCACGTTGTTGAGTAACAGAGGCCCAATTGCTGCGAACGGCGACGAATCGATAATTGATGATCATCATTAACACTGGCCGATACAGCTGCGATATTTTCTTTAGTTCGCACTCAACGTGTTGGTAGTTTAATGTCCAACAATGTAAGTATGGTGCGAAATTTTGTTACAATAGCCCGAATAGCCGCTTCAGTGGGTCAATTAGAGCACTCATTTTGATAATATACGTAAAATTCAAAATTTGCAAGCGTTGTTCGTTTATGATTCATGGTTAAATTAAAGACCAAACTGAAGATGTTCGACAGTGAAACAAAACACGAAACGTGCGTCAGCTGCTTAAACCAGTGTTGCCAAAAAGAAAATACCTAAAAAATCACCCTTTATTAATTATTGACTGACTTTACCGCCCACAAGGACAAGGAACCCGGGACCAGGGCTTAGCTTTTGCATCAACTACTTGCGTTGGGAGTGGAATTGTTCTCTCACGACATGGTTTGGGGATTTTTTTCGGAAACTGCTGTTGGTAATTTGCACATAATTAAAGAAGTAATGGACCACATAAATATTTTGAAGTGGAGTTTAATAGAAATTGGTTGAAAATTGGGTTCAAATGTCACTGGTACAGACAAAATGGCAGAAATAGTATTTTTTAGAATCTGTATGAATACGAGTTTGATTGACTGTTGTTCGTTAACATAGCGCGATAACGGCTACCTTTGACGGTAACATCCTGATTTGCGCCAGTTCTAAAAAAATGTAGGTTTATAACCACATCAGGCCATAACCAAAGCCATTCCCTTGTTTTTAGCGGATGTAATAATAGTTGGTATGGGTTACTGATGAACTCATTTCATTTCTGCATTTCTGAGCCAGAAATGAAATTTTTCAGTGCAAAAATGTTCATGACAAAACACTGGATTTTCACTAAGATTTTCCAGAGCCAAACTTCAATTCTTGCACAAGATGAATTTCACACGCCCCTAGGCTGAGAAATGCCATACAATGCACAAAGTTGTCCACTTGGCCAAGCAAAGCTGCTGAGTATAACAACAAACTCATTCGTCACAGTCTCCGTCTCTTCACAACGTGCCGGAGCTGGTCTCACCGGTCGAGTATTAAACACTAAGACTCTCGTGGTTGCCGTGGCATAGTGGTAAGTGCGTCGACCGCTACGCAGCAAATCTAGGTTCGATTTCCGGACGGGACACCTCGCAATTTTTTACGCCATCACCTCTTTCGAGTTGATGACAACATTCAAAGAGTATCAATTGTTTACGAAAGGCTTCTTAAATCTCACCGTTCAGTGTCAGCAAAAAACAAAAGGTCCCTTCTACTCCTGAGAGAACAGTAGCACGCACAACCTGAGTAGTTGTTGTAGACGCTTGGTTCTGGACACTCGTGGGTTGTAGTGCCGCTAATTATTATTATTAAACTGGGACTCAAATTTGAGAATGGTATTGGCAATAGTGTTTTCCGTAATCGCACGGAAACAATTTCCCCCAGATCGCTGATTTTTTTAATGCAGCTAACAATTTCGAAACGCTGTATGTCGTTTTAGCATAATTTGGCAAACGATACTGAACAGAAATGAGGAAGAAGTTTAATAGGAGTCACACGCGATCTGTCTAGAAAAGCCAATTAAAAATCAAATCCCACAATGAATCACCCGAAAATCACCGGAAAATCCCAGGAAATATCCAACTACAGTTGTGAATGTAAGAACAACTCGATTCCAAGAGCTTAAGTGACAAATCAAGTTCAGGAAAGGAGTGGAGTACCTGCTAGGACTGAACAATCATACGTTTGACACCTTTATGATCAAAAACAAATCAGGATCAGAACATTACCAAATGTTGCCCAAATGTCGGTGTCTGCAGGGTAATCAGCCATTCTAACCCAACAACCCTAAATTGAGGAAATTCAAGTTGCGCAAGTGTGGCTTACACTCACGCGTAGATGGTTTCGTTTTGAATCTTAGTAGTTTAAGTGTATCCATCCGTAATGTCTGTCACAGTCTTCATATTTCCTATGAACTGGGTTTCAGAAAATTTCATTTTTAAACATATGCATGCGCTTATAAAATAGAGCACAATTCGTGTTTTAAGCATTTTGCTTAGTTTTGTGCGTATAGGAGACAGGATGAATTTTTTTTAACGCAAAAATTTGACTTTTGCATGGGATTCTTTCGTACCTTAGGCAATGCAATGCAGCAGTCAAATTTGAGAGCCAAGAAAATATAGCCACGGAAATCGCACTTTAAAGTGAATTGCATTCAATTTTGACAATTTAGCGCAATCGGCACTCGCTCAGTTCCAGAACAGAAACTTATCAGTGGGGAGATGCATATGCTTACCGCCTATCCCGTGGAGAATCGTGAACACAGAGTAGATTTGTTTTCATCAGCATCCCCGTCCCCAAGTGACATCTTGAAAATTTATTGCAAACACTAAGCGCAATGGAATCGCTCGGTCGCTTGTGAATTATTAATGCAAATTCACAACAGAATAAATCTGCGGCATTAATGCAAATTGAGATCCTCTCCTAATTAATGCACGCACTCGGCTATTGTGACAGTAATTCAAACAGAAAATGCAAATACCACCTCCGCAGGACACAAACGCTTGCCTCCGCCTCACACGTGCACATGGGGGTGTGCGTGGGGCGTTCGTCTTCCCCTGTGTAATTAGATTTATGCGTATTACTCGCAAATATTCTAATCGAATATGTATTATTAATGGGGGGGGGAGGTTGCACTACGCATCCGTTGCCAGGAAGCGGGTATCTAATGTCATCGTCATCGCCCCGCCACCGACGACGTCTCTGCGTATGGTTTACCTATCAAAATTGTTCTGCATTGAAACACGATTTCCACGCCCCACCCCTTCAATCCCACACCAGCCCAATCACTAGCCACAAACTCCACTCTCATCAATAATGAAGTTTATGGTTCAGTGAACCGTTTTATCAGAGATGTATTCAACGGATGCCCTTTGGCATCTCGTCGCTCCAGTGAAATAATGACATACATATGTGTCTGTGGGGATGCATGCAAATGACAGTTATGTGGTTGAGGCTTGTGGAGTCGGGTGTGTGAAGGTGTGGATTTGTAAATTTTGCGGCGGGCGTTGGATGGGTGTGGTGTGGAGTGTGAGGACCTTTGCAATGAGCAGATTAGAGCGAAATCTGAAACGCCATTAATTTTGAACTATTCTGATATCACTTGTATCCATTTTGATTTCGAGAACGACACCTTATTACCGCGATCGATCATCTTTGCGCTGCGGGAACGCAGTACATACGTAGACGAGAGAGAAAGAAGAAATCATCTATTCTGTGAACGGTGGGAGACATCTTATATGTCTGAACGTTTTTTGAAGGTCTGGAGTAATAGGCTTCACGGCATTGTGCACGGCATCTGAGCAGTTTTTGAACTTTCGCGCGCGAATTTCCTTCCAGTCGTCGACCGCTATTGCTCCTTTTTTTTCTTAAATCTGCAGATGGGACGACGACAATCCTGATACATCTCACATCACATACATCTCAACCGTAGCATTGCTTCAACAGTTTCGGTTAGATCACTTGTCCGCCCATAGCTTCGACGTTAAACATGGAACATCCTTTGAAAGGGCAAAGTCCAGCTTGTCTCCAAAATCACTTAAATGGTCGACTCTTGCTTGATTGTCCAAAAATATGAGGGGAGACCGACCATCGGCTCTTATAGCGGCCAAAACCATCATTGTCGGTGCTGTCTACTTCCATCCCAAAGTGTACATCAAAGGACCCATCTGACAAGCTTGTTGACGGAGTTGCTCGATAACAAACGGCGACGCAGCAACTTCAATGAAATCCTTTCGCAAAGAAAAGCATATGGCAAAACCACATTCCTTTAACGTCCCATCAAACCTTCATTTGGAACGCTCTAGAATTTGTTCGTCTCACCATTGGAGACGTCAAGCCAATTGTGACACAAAATGACTGCAAGACCATAAGTACTCCTTAAGCAAACCGCCACTGCCCATACCTTTGTGGACATTCCGACGCACACCCAAGTCTCCATTGAACCTCACCAATTGAAACCCCTCCTTTTGAAATTCCCCCACAGAGGTCCTCCAGCCCCTTGGAACAGAGTTTATCGTGTCCAGGGCACTTCCTCTGTCGTTTCCTTTGCTGTGAATTTTTCACAGGAAACCGGTAAAATGCAACTCCATCTGATTTCAGTTCTTGTCCGTCGAGGACCGGAATCCAATGACTTCCGCCTTGGAGATTGTTTCAATAAAAGGATTTCCATTCCGCCAACCCCCCTCGTACGCCGGCCGGCGCTGCAGGCAACATAATTTCGCAGTTCGTCTGGTCATTCGATCGCAACCGGGAAATTGGGTGTTATAAGAACATTATTTCCAATTTACGAATACAAAAGTCCCCGTTATAAAGCACTTCCATCGAGTGCGGAGCGGCGGCAGCCCCTCGTCCTGTTGGCATAGAGAAAATATTTTTCATAAGCCATCAAGTTCTCACTGTTGCCGCCGTCGGCACTCGTCCGCCACCCAAGCAGTGGAGTCGGAACATAGGTACGAGTCGGGATTCCCTCTGGCTCAATATATAATCATCATCAGGATAAATTGATTGATTTATTGCCAAGGAAAAGCACACATACGTGTGTGTGTATCATGAGCGCCACACCACTGCACGCGCGCCAACACAAGGACATTTCATTCGGCCCCATTATGCGAGCCACACACCACCCACCCAACCTCCTCGCACCGAGCACCCACGTATGTGCAAAAGGTTGAGTCGGCAACCGCCTTTGTCTGCCCTCCCACATAAATCCTTTTCAGAGCGGAACGGGCAGAGCAAAAAAAAGTTCTCCCATAATAACCTCGACCAGATGATAGCGTTCCGATCCGACCGAATATCCTAATATTAATGGTTTCCATATTAGTTTAGCATGGGAGCGGCGGGGCGGCGCGGTGCGGTGCGGCGCGGCGTGGCGAATAGTTGATAGTTCGGCAGCCCTGTCGGAGGAATGCATTAAATCAACTGAGGGCGTCGACCGGGTGGCATGGGCGTTGGGGGCCAATGGAAAACTGAGATTCATCTATCTTGTTCAAATGGGAAATTATTGATGAGGCTGGTGTGCGGATGGGGGTGGGGGTGCGCCTTAAATTTAAAATTCCTCAGGGTTGAGCGGCCGCGGATCGGCGGAAAGGGATTATGTGTCTGCTGGAAGATTTGCGATTTGAGCAGAGTAGAGAGCTTCGTATCGACTGGAATGTTTGGAAATTTTTAAGGGAAACTTTTTCAGGTCTTTGGATAAAAGATCCTTGACGGTATTGGTTTCATTTATTGGTGATTGAGAAAGGCTCATCTTGCCGTAGATTCTCGGAATTCACGTACAAACTGAGCTAGAGGGTGCATCCATTTCAATGAATTTCAAACTTCTTCTCATTCACTGGTCTTGTGTTGGTGGCAGCTTTCAATATCTTTAAAAACGAAGCCTGCTTACGAATGCACGGATGCAAAGTTCGGACTGCAGATGTTTTATCTATTTCCTTTGCTCTGCCGCACATTGGATTGGTTCATCTTTCAAGTGTCGGCTTCATGTTCGAAATCTGGCAGAGTCAGTGCTCTACAGAGTCATTCTCTTGGCCTCTTCAAACGGGGGCTTTGATATGCTGTAAATGGATCGACGATTTTAGATCAAGACGACATTTGTAGAGATTGTACATCCTTTCAACTTCGGCTTGAATTTTGCTTTTGCCCGATGAGACAGCTTGATGACTGACATTCGGAGGCTAATGAACGCTTTTGTCAGTATAATCTAGGGACATGGCTTTAGCTGGTCACAAGAGCCAGCGAAACATTGAAAACATGATTCAACTGCCATGAATCGAAAGTAAAACCAATCTTTGCAGGCGAAGGAGAATCCTAGACCGTTGGGCTTGTTATTCCAAAAGCATTGAACTAAGTCCGCCATCAGGCGTTCTTGTCAAACATGCGTGCCTATCGGTATCGGTAAGTCTTCTCGTCTCTGCATAAGAAGAAGATCTACTCCTCAGCTTTTAATATTCTTTAAACGGGTGTGTTTTACAAACGTATACAAATTCGACATCGAAAGTGTGGCCAATTAGGTTAAACAAATTCCATGGGGGGCATGGGCTTGTACACACGAGGTAACGTCTCTGATCGCACTCAACATGGCGAGCTGCCAACGCTATCCTCGTCCGTGCACAGGTCAAGTTGACATACAGCCTCCTCGTGTCGCCCCCTGGATAGCCATCACAATATCCGTTGTGTGGTGAACCAATGCATGCAGCGAGCCCCTCTGCCCAGGGGGTAATTGATGGGCCAGGCCTGTAGGTTGTGCGTGAGGCTAATTCCCTCACCGGATAAAAAGAATTCAGTTCAGAGACAGCAACATGCCTCGGATATAGGCGGATCTAGACTTCGTGCAGTCGAACAACTTGCAGAGGCCTTTGACTGCTACAAAGCAGACATCATCGCCATCCAGGAGGTGCAGTGGCATCGGCCGACCAAACGGAAGATGAAGAGCTGCGACATTTACTACAGCAACTGCTACAGGGAAAGAAGGCAATCCTTATTCGGATGCAGATTTGTTGTTCGAGGCAGACCTAGGCGAAAATTCTTAAGCTTCGATCCCGTAACCGAACGCCTCATGACGATCCGCATTAAGGCTTCGCTTCGGAAGCATCAGCCTAATTTGCGCTCACACCCCGACGGAGGAGAAGGATGACAACAGCAAAGATGAGTTCTATGATCTCCTAGAAAGAACATACGATCGATGGCCCAGCTTTGACACCAAAATCGTTTTAGGAGATATCAACGCTCAGCTGGGAGTAGAGGGCATCTTTGCTGGCGTCATCGGGAAACACAGCCTGCACGACACCACTTCCGGAAATGGACTCACGCTGTTGGACTTCGTCGAGGGAACCTGCAGAACTGTTTAAAGCAGCTGGAGATGACCTGGTTGGGCACATGCACCAGGTCATCTGTAAGATATGGTCGGAGGAAAGCATGCCCGATAAGTGGAATCTCAGCGTCTTCTGTCCGGTCCACAAGAAAGGAGACCCCTTCGACTGCGCCAACTATAGAGGGATTAGTTTCCTTAACATCGCATATAAGATCCTCTCTGACGTATAGTGTGAACGCCTGAAACCGTTCGTCAACAACCTGATAGGTCCTTCCCAGTGCGGTTTCAGGCCAGGGAAGTCCACCATCGACCAAATCTTCACTTTACGACAGATCCTGGAAAAGACCGAAGAAGTGCAAATCCACACTCACCACCTAGTGTGTGCATAGAGACGAGCTACCAAACTTGTCAGATTGTGTAGGATGACGATGGAGAACTCTCGCTGCTCCGTCAAGGTCGGGAACGAACTCACCAAGACCTTTAATGTCAAAAAAGGTCTTAGACAAGGCGACTCACTGCCATGTGACGTCTTTAACATCATCCTTGAGAAGATCGTGCGTAACTCACAAGTCAACACCAGAAGCACGATCTTCCAAAAGTCAGTTCAATTGCTTACTTACGCCGACGACATTCACGTGATTGGTCGAACACAGCGACTTGTCAATGACGCGTTTGCTGGCATTGAAGCGGAAGCGGCTAAAATGGGTCTGGTGGTAAATGAGGGCAAAACGAAGTACATGCTGTCATCAAGGAAGGACACACAACATCGACGTCTCGGACAGAGCGTCACACTAGGCAGCAGAAACTTCGAGGTAGCCAAGTACATCTACCTAGACTTCGCGGTAAATAGGAACAACACCAGTACCGAAATCAAACGCAGAATCACTCTTGTCAATCGCTGTTTCTTTGGGCTCAAGAGGCAATTGAGTAACAGAGCGCTCTCTCGAATGGCTAAGCTTCCCCGAAAAGTCTTCGAATCTGAGCCATTGGGACAACGCATCAGAGGACGGCCTAGGCTAAGGTGGGGCACACAAGTGGAGAAGGACCTCAACCAACTTGGAGTGCGCAACTGGCTACAACTGGCTACAACAGGCGAAAGATCGTGCTAGCTTGAGAGGCATGTTGCTTGAAGCCCAGGTTCACCCCGGACTGTAGCGTCAGTAAAAGAAGAAGAAGTGTATCGCACCAGAAGCATCCACTAAGTGCTTAAAATTGATCGCAAGTGTGGATACCCGACTTGCTTAACCATTTTTTTACTTCCTTCCATTGACATATATGGAGACACCGAAAACTGTATGCATCTCACTAATTTCCCAAGAATATCCCCTGCGGCAGACACCACACGATAACGTACTCTCGTTCCATTTCCACCCTGGACACAAGTGTCATCAATCTTCCTTACGCCTCGGACTCCTTTTCAATCTAACCTAAGCGATTGGGAAAGAAACGAAAATTTTCTAAATTAAAGAAGACCCTGCGGGCGACTCCTCATCAACCGTGAACCTCAGAGGACATGTGCCTCAGCCACAACCCACTTTCCCACGAAGTCATTCTTCATTTTCAATTACGTCCAATCAATGAGAATGAATAAATGCGCCAAAAGGCCAGGGCTGTGCTACCTTCTATCAACTTAATGAAAGGCTATATTGCTCTTCGAGGACAGGACCTCTTTTGGGTCACATTAGCCATCATCTGTCGCTTCTGACCTGACAGTTGTACAATGCTCCCCTCTGCGGCCTAATTTCCGTTGCTCCCCCGCATCCTGCAACGGAAGTGCGTCCCCACTGAACCAATCCCTGGCGACTCTGTCTTTTGTTCAATCTTCTTTACATGTATGTCCTCCGGACACACGCACAGACGCAAGCTGACACGCAGGCAGGCCGCTGCTATGTGAAACGAAAGACATATCGATTGCCATCAGTCTAAGAAGCCAAAAATACATTACCATAGCCGTCTAGTTTACCTTTCGCATCCCTCTGTCAGTGACTGGCCGAAATGTCCCGGTCGATGTTTGGGGGGAGGAAGCGAAAACTTCCTTCTACCGCCTTCACCTGCGTTCGGTGCGCTGTGCCCCGTGTCAACCCTACGTCCTCGTAGTCATCGTCGTCATCGTCATTTCCTCATCGTCATTATCGTTGTGTACATTGTGTGTCTTCTCGTCGAAACGTTGCGATCCATCCCATTTGTTTTCGGTGTGTCTGTAGTCGTATCGATTTGAGGGTGGTCGATGGGGTTGGGGGGCTCGGTCCGTCCGAGGCGGTCCATCTCTGAAGCTCCAAACTAATGCTGACGGTTGGTGGGGGGGATGAGTTCGGGAAGAGTAACACAATTTCGCATGAGATGTACACACACACGCACACACATTGAATGTGTTCGTGATGTTTTCTTCTCTGTTTGCTGTTCACGGCTTTGCAAGTGCTTACAGTATGTGCTACAGGGAGACTCAGGATTATGATTAGAAATCTGCTTTGAAATTGGGAAACGTCGAAATTTCGGAAATATTTATTTTCTCGATAATAAGGAAGAAGCTGAAAGGCAAACATTTTTAAGTTTTTGTAAGTGTCTTGCTATCGAAAGTGTGAACATTTTGGTATTTTCGTTTTTGTGGAATTAAAGATTTGTGCGACTCTACGTTTTCAAAATGCGAAGCTTTCCCTGATTTGTTGTGTTTTTTAAGACCTCCGATTTTCGAAACTGTGCGCTCTTTTAAATTCTGAACAATCCGAATGTTCAGTTTTTTTTCGATCTTTGGCTTCTTTTGACGTTTCAGACTCATTCGAAAAATGATAATATTCAGCTTTCTGACTTTTAGTTTGTGAATTGTGTCTTCTAATTTATTTTTCGATGTTTTGGTCTTTTCTTGAAAATTGCGTTTTCAGCCTCCTGAGTTTTGAGTTTCGTTTTTGAAATTTTGAACTTTTGAACTTTGTGTCCCAGGAAGTTTTTCAATGTCTTGGCCTCTTTTGCACGACCATAGTGGCCGTTCATATTTTTCGATATTTTGGGCTCTTCTGGAATTTCAGCCTCCAGAGTTTTTAGTCTCCTTTTTTAAATTTGGAACTTTTCAATAATTTGATCCCTTTTGTCCAAAAATTTTGTTTTGAAAGTTTTCGTCTCTTTTGAAACGGTCTCTTTGCTCTTTGCCGGACTTTTAGTCTTCTCTTTTTCAAAATTTAGAACTCTTTAGTATACTCAACCGTGTTCATGAAAATGTGAATTATTGCTTTTGTAATTTGAAGCTTTTTGTTATTTCGATCATTAGTGCACATTCTTAGACTCTTGAAATTTTTGAATTGTTTTGAATTATATTTATCTCCGTTTCTGGTTCCAAATTTGTTGATTTTAGATTGTGTGAATTGTGAAGCAATTTTTTGACTTTCAGGAATCAGCGCTAGGAACACAACTTTTCGACTGTTTTGAACATTGGGCTTTTATAATATTTTGATTTTGCTATTAGGAGCTTTGAATGCGTCATTGGGTGGTGCTCCCCGTGTTTGCTCCCGCGTACGCCTTATAAATGGCGTTATTTTTTAAGGAATACAAATTTTTTTGAGTGATGTCTTTAAATTCGTTAAGTAACTCCTGAAACGGGGATGAATGTTTAGTACATGTCAAATTATATAGTACCCCCCTTTTGTAGTGATCGAGCAATTTTGGTTAATTCTTGTAAGTCCATCTATAAGCTTTCGGTCGTGTATGTTTACTAGGATGTTGAGGAGACGGCGGTTACTATATGTTCGCTTGTCATTAACTGTCAAGAATGACAGCGCTTCACGCCAAATTTATAATGAAGCAAACATTTGTCGGATTCCTTTCCGGTGGATACTGACCTTGTTCGTGACCGTGATCCTGTTCTTTACCTGCTGCGAAAGCGTTGGTTTTTATTGTTGCGATCTCTATCCTTAGGTCTGATATTTGCTGTTGAAGCGAAAGTTGTTCAGATGTGCTCGCTGGTGTTGATATGGTTTGAATCGTTAGTTTCGATGATTTTGTCGGCCATGAGTGCCACCTTTTCGAGTAGATCGTTGTTTATAGAAACGATTGCGCGGACGTTTGGTGGTAGTCTATCCATCCAAATGGTTTTAAGCACACCCTCGTTCATTTGATTTGATTTTCGGCGAGGTCGCGCATTTCGCGTAACAAATGCGAGGGTCTCCGGTCGCCGAGCTCCAGATCTTGCAGAAGTTTCCTAGACGGTTTTGCGCGGAATCCGCAAATTGCTCAATCAAACGACTCTTAAGGGTCTTGTACATATCGTTGGATGACGGGTTTAACACTATATCACTGATTTGCGCTAAAATATTACTTTACAATTGTGTGATACTTCGTTTTGTCGTTTATGATAGTTTATGTACGCCACAGCTTTAAGGATTCTGTCATTCATGGAGATTTTATTTTTCGTAACCTTGGAGCTTACAGATTTGTAGTTCTTGGATTTTTTTTGCCTTTTCGTCATTTATTGTTTCTTACTTTTTAAGGATTCGTTTAGTTCATCAAGTCGATTGCTAAGATGTGTCTAATTCATCGGTTTCCAGTGCTGAGCTTGTTGGCAAGCCCCGTTAATGTAAGTAATTGTTAACTTGGCTGAGAAGTCGCCTACCGTCGTAAGTATACGCAGGGCGGTCACAGTGAAGAGTTAAAATATGAACGACTTTAAGTATGTTAGGTTTTTTTTTATAGTTGGCGCGCGCTAAAGGGGTTACGACTACCCTTAAGTGACCGGATTTAAGTCACAACACGGGCCGAAGGTATAGAGGAAGAGAGGGAGAGGAGGTACCGGTGCACATTGGTTTTAAATGATTGTAGTGAGAGGGGAATATTGAGCTGGGAAGAGCATTTCATATTCGTGTGGTGCGGCTAACGAACGAGTCTCTATACTTAACTGTACGTCCGAAGGGCTTAAGGGTGGACTGATGAGCATTCCTAGCGAGGCGTGTATTGCGGGTGAATTCTTGAAGGGGAGGAATGCAGCTGGCGAATTCGTTTGAGCATTCCTTGTTGAAATAGCGATAAAACAGTGACAGAGACGCGACGTTACGTCGGTGTTCTAACGAGTCAATCGACTTCACAATATTGTTGTCTCCTATAAGTTTTATCACTCGCTTTTGGATTCTATCCAGTAGGTGTAGGGAGGTATTGGGAGCACCAGACAAGATAGGAGCGTTGTACTCCAGCTTAGGACTGATGTAGGCCTTGTAAATTCTAGCCAGATCAGAGGGAGTAAAGTATTTTTTGTATCGTTTTAGGAAACCTAGACATTTCGCAGCATTTTTGGCGACCTCATGTATGTGATCGTTCCAACTAAGTGTTGAGTTGATACACATACCGAGGATGGAAAGTTTTTCGGTTTCAACAACGCAGGTGCATCTGAGGAGCATGTCGACAAGAGACCAATAAGAAGACAGTCAGTTTGGACACCGTTTTTTATAACATTTCCCCCACCTTGAACAGCTGATTAGAGGTAGACAGATTCTCTCTTGACTGAGAATACGTGTGAGCTGCGTAATCAGCTGATTAGTTTCCCGCGCAAACTACTTATGTGAGTGAGGGAGACTTTATTCAATATTTTCTGAAAAAAAAACCACCACGAAATGGCTGAAATTGGGCGCGTTCACACATTGCATCAATAAGGCAGTGGTTTCATCAGTGAGGTTATAGTTCTGAAACTTTATATAAAAACACATATGATAAGAATTTATTTTGAGCACAATAATTAACCAAACAATATTTTGGAATTTCCAAAAAAATACAAGACTCCTATCACTTTCTTCAAATTCTAAGACTCGTATTCGTAAAACTGATATCTTTCCTTCCTTGTTGGTTTCTCATGTCTACACTTCAGACGGAATTGAATTTTCATAAAAGCCCAGCTTACTGAGATCAGTCGCCCAAAAGAGCGACGACTCTTTTCCAGCGACTCTCAACGTCCTCTTAACAATGCATCCACCTCCCTGTCGCCTTCTTTCCCACACGACTGTTGACATGACTGTGAATGTGAGTGAAGACAATTCCTTGCTCCCGTCTTACTACACCATCCAGGGATCAGTTACTCATAGTTCAGCTCTATGTACAGCGATTAAGCATCTTCATCCTCACCCGGCGCACATCCTCTTCCCCATTGCCCAACACCAACTGAACGTATTCACTCGTGTCTTCTGTGTGCGTGAATGTTTGCGCACACAGAAAGTGTGAAATCAACAAAAGCACACACATAAACCTGCAAGGGACGAGGAGAAACACTGTTGTTTCCCAACCTTGCCATCCCCCCCCATCGACCAACCGACCGACCTGGACATGGATGGTGCTAATGGAAAAGGCAATCCAGCGTGAATTAATGGATCGTAAAAGTGCAAAAAAAAAAGAGAGAAAAGAAACAACATTCCTGCTTCCTGCCCTGGAGTCGCTTTGCAAAACTCACCTTTCCTAACACACACACACACACGAGCAAGCAAAAAGAAACGGTTAACCGACGGTGGAGGTCTTTTCGAAGACGCCACGTTAGCTGACTATTAGTTTTGTTGTCTTGGATTCCACCGCCAGTCGCGGGGGGTTACAGAGATTTGTCCTTCCGCCGCCCGTCCTCCGCAGGAGCCATCAGGCTCACAGAATAAACAATTTTGTTTCGTTAATTTAACCCAGTTCCTGACGTGCTTCACGAGGGATGAAGACGGGGGGAAGTAGGCCGTCCTGGCGATACACTCCACCTTGCCAGCCCAGCCTATAGCTCCTCGAGTGTAAATCGTATGGAGAAGGTTAATCCTCTGCGAAATCCTAATCGCATGTATTAAGGCTGTTTGCTCATAAATGGGAGGGAGGGGAGGTGGAACGGGCTGGGTTTGAAATAGAATTCACCCCGTAAGCGTGTGCATGAAGATGAGTTTGCCTACTTTTTGTTTCTGCCCCTCCTCGCATCGTTTTGTCTTCAGGTCACCGGGGGATGAGTGTCGAACTCTTTAAGGTGAACTCAGACAGTTGGTGAGTTGAGCTGGGTAAGAAAAGCTCCATGGCGTGCAAGCCATTTGCCTCAAGGGCCAATAAAGGCACAACATGTCGGGGGGTCTGTCGGTGAGTAGCCTTTACGACTGCACGCCAGTGTGATGTGCGGTGGGGGTGGGGGTGGGGGCATGTAGTAGTTAATTAGAAATATAATAAAATCAAAAGGTCCAAAATGGATTGGGGGTTAATATGTGAAGGATATGGATGAAGTGTATGGGGGGAGGGGATGCAGCCAATGTACACCTTCGGGCGTTGTTTCATGGCATTCGCCAGTGGTTTGCGGTTTAATTTGTGCTCTTTGAAAGTGATTCCGGGAATCAAGTTGAAATTGGCCCATAAAACAGGACAAGTCCCACTTGACAAACGACAATGACCGAGAGGCCATTTCTGTGCGCTCATTGCTATCCTTAGGATGTACGCATCACCTGATGGGACTTTATGTTGGATTTGGTAGTTGTGTGCTGGACTGAAAAATTAGGGGATTCTCTGAAGGAGTCCCCGTAATGTGTTTGCCAAATTTATTGCTCAGCAGCAACATATATTTTTTTAACTTTCCTTGAGGACATCATTTGCACTCATGTTTGATGTATCAAATTCTGATACATGGAGAGGGGGGGGGCACAACACAATTTTTTTTATCGGAGGTTGTCAAAACACTACACTAGAGCAGTACTACCAGAAAGAGACAGATGATAGCTTCAATCTTTTGGCTTTAAGGGGGTTTGACAGCAGCTGCTTCTGTGACCACGTAAAGAGCTCTCATCACATCAGCGCTAAATATTTGCCACCTGATCCGAGTAATGACAAGAGAGTGGCCAAGGAAGTGCTCTACGGTATCGTCGTCCTCTGCACACACGTCGCAGAGCTTTTGCCACACTTACGTGGAAACGTGTAGTGGCCCATTAGTACACCGATAGGTTTGCAGTTTTTTTTTTTGTAGGGTTAACAAAAACGTTGCGGATGTAGGTTAGATGTGCTTAGTTTGCTACATCCCAGTGACTCATGCACTTTCAGTTGTGCTCGCGATGGCCACCGCGTGTAGTCACAACGTGGGTTCGGGTCTTCTAATCCTAGAATGACGTCCAATCCACGGTTGTTCTCTTGAGAAGCACAGCCTTCGATTGGACGCGGTTCTATTCAACGGATTCCCTGATCCTTTAGGTAAGACATCTAGAAATCCAGTCCAAGTCCTCCAGCCCTTGGAGAGACAATTGAAGAAAGTCCTGAGCAAGGATTGTGTAGACCCAACAAGCGTCTGAGTCATAAGTGTACCCAGGTGTCATTGTGTGACAATTTCATTTGCGATCCCATCTTTATGATACCTCAGCAACCAGGAACCCATGCAAGTCTTACCGAATAGAGATTTCTCATGAGTGCCACATCGCTTAATAAGTCTCGGGACATATAGGGGGCGCAACTTACAAGAAAATTAATATGAATTGAATAATGAATTGTTAGTGGCGCCCCCTATGTGTCCCGGGATTGAGTGATCTATTACATTTTTAGAGAAGATTTGCAATCGAAACTGTCATAAAATTGGTCAAAGGGTTGAGCAAAGCTTTTAGCTTTACGGTCGATACACCCTCTCTAAGCTTAGTCCGTTTACTTTAAGATTGCATACGTTCTCGCCTGAAAAACCTACGCAAACTTACCTACCGAGGTGTATAGACTGACTTTGCCATCCTTCACGAAAGTCGTCCACATCAGAACTCTTATTGGTCATAGAGTTCCACAACAATCACCTTCTAGCTCAGATTCTGCCCAGAGGCAGTCCTAAGTGCTGATATAGGCCAGATCTGTATCCCAGAGCTTATGTCCTTCAAGATGGCACATTCTCTCACCAGTTGCCTTCAATTTCACGTCCCAAGTTGGTACCTCACTTGTGTGCACCATCTTAGACAAGGGAACCCTCTATTGCGCTTGTTCAAGGCTTCGAGTTCGAAGACTTTTCAAGGCGAAGCGGTGTTTGCCATACGCTCTGAAAGGAGAAGCCGTTCCAAGCGTTCTGTCAGTAGATGCTTGACAAAGCACATGCGGCCGTGCAGCATAAGAAGTCCCCCATTGAATCGTCCCCTAGAACTGTCATCAGCGCAAACAGCACCAAAAACCACAAGCAGGACTTTTCGTTCAGAATCCAAGGTCTTCCTCATCCGCATTTACTAACGAACATGCTTCCCTGCCATAAAGGGGTCAGCATGGTCTTTTGACAGAGGACTCTGTTACTCAATTCCTTCATGAGTCTAAGGAATCAACGGAGTGATTGGATACCGGCATTGAAATGGGAATGAGATCCTATATCGGGATGTTCAATCGCGCTGTCTTCCACCACTGTTTCTGAGCTTCTGATG
Source organism: Eristalinus sepulchralis (assembly GCA_944738645.1). Lineage (NCBI taxonomy): Eukaryota > Metazoa > Arthropoda > Insecta > Diptera > Syrphidae > Eristalinus > Eristalinus sepulchralis. The sequence goes on from OX122882.1 coordinate 19,515,234, forward strand.
TGCTCGTCATATTCCGACTAGATAATCAGAATGGAATTTATTTGAATACATCGTGGAGTTATGAATGACTTGTGACGAACGACATTTCTCGGATTTGTTTTTGGGGCGCAACCCAACACACGGTTGACATCTTGGATCTCAACTTATGTAACCTTTAACAAAAGGAGTGCTTGCTGCTAGAAAACGTGCCAAAGTTGTGGAGCGAGATACGGGTAATCTTCATTCCAAGAGCGGGTAAAGTCAGTCATGTCACCGCCAAAGACATCAGGCAGGTTGCCATGTCTTCTTTTCCTCTCGAAACGCTAGAAAGACTATTGCGCGAGTAAGGGTTAAAGTAGGTGACAACTTTTTCTCCACTTCCCATCATAAGGTACACCATAAGGAATATACTCGTATAATATACTATCTTCATTTTTGGATATACGAGGGGCATTCAATATATTCTCGGTATCGATATGAAGGAAAAAGCGAATTAAATTTAAATTGTTTTTATTTTTCAATATAATCTCCCTTAACATCAATGCATTTGTTACATCTTGAGATAAGCTTCAAAAAAATAAATTCCCTCTTCCTCTGCAAAATACACATTTATTGCCGACTTGAGTTCTTCATTATGCGGAAATCTTTTTCCACGAAGACATTTTTTCAAAAAACGGAAACAGGAAATAATAACTAGGGGCAAGGTCTGGACTATAGGGTGGTTCTTGGATTTCTTCGAAACCACAATCTCGCGCAACAGCCCTGGAAACTCGCGCCGTGTGAACAGGAGCGTTGTCATGAAGAAGCAACACACCCGCTGCGAGTTTACCCCGTCTTTTCTTTTTAATTTCTTCCCGTAATTTATGCAAAGCGGAAGCGTAGGATGTGGCGTTTTGGTTTCGATTTTTTTTTTTGTACTCAATGAGCAAGATTCCCTTTGGGTCCCAAAAAACTCTGGCCATGAGCTTCCTATCAGACGGAGTGACTTTGAACTTCTTCGGGGGGTCTGTTAATTTTTTATGCCACTGCATGGACTCTTGTTTGCTTTCAGGATCATAGTGGTGGACCCATGTTTCGTCCCCAGTAACAATTCGATCCATAACACCGTCCGCGTTCTCACTACACATCTCCAAAAGCTCTCTACGGCATGCGATTCTCACTTTTTTTGAGACGCTATGAGCATTCGTGGCACCCACCATGCACTAGCCTTTAAAAGATCAAGAATGGTGTAAATGGTACCAATTGAAAGCTTGGTGATTTCTGTCATCAGTTTCACCAAGAACAAGTTTTTCGACTTCTTTGATGCTTTCTCCGATCCGGAGCCGGAGCGGGGATCGTCTTCAACGCTCTCTCTGCCTCTCTTGACTCACTTGACTTTTTCCTTGCTTAGTGAGAAATTTAATTGCAACGCGATGCTCAATTTTCACCATCATCGTCTCAGTTTTCTCAGTTATGATTCTGTTTAACTAGAGATAAAACGCGAATTAATAATCACATTTATATGAAATTTTACATGAATGCACTAAAATGATAGTATTACTTGATAAATAAGTCAATTTATATATACAACCACAGCTTCACCCTGATACCGAGAATATATTGAATGCCCCTCTTGCTTACAATAACTTTTAAAATGACGCAATTCCAAAGAGAAACAGAAGTTGACAACAAACTCTGCGGTGGGATAGGGCTTATATCTAGATCAAGATTGATTTACTTGTTCTTGAGAGACCTCTTCTGTAGGAAGGCAGCTCACAGTGGCCCGTCACAAGCAATCCCCACGTCTCTGGATCCTGGTGGTTGATATAATCTTGAAGAGGCTTTGAAGTCAACGCATATGTACATGACTAGGAAGTCGGGGGAATAAAAGACCGCATGTACTTAGAAGTGTGGTTTTATAGTTAGAAGAAGCCCTACCCAGCGCATCCTTCAGCTGCCAAGTGAGGAAAATAGAAAATAAGGCAATCGACGAAATGGAATAGGATCGCAAAAGCTTAGATTCAGCAACTCCCTTAAAGGTATTTCGCGAAGCGAGCTGCAGATACAGAAAGGAGTTGAATTCAGTCAAGCACCTGCTATGCGATTGTTTAACGAAAGGTGGGCACCTTAAGGCAGCACCTCCTACGAAGAACTGGAGGATCTGACACATACAAAGCTTAAAGATATCCTGAGATTCATATATCAATCGGTGTGATTTAAGGTCTTCTGATGTTGATTTCCCGAAGGGGGATATAAGCTAACATTAGCTTTAGTGCAAAAGTGGCATGACCTATTGATCTAAGTGAAGCCGCGACCATAGCTGAGATAGGTCGGGAAATAGGCAACATCTTCACTTATCTAGCTACTTAACGAAATGCAACTGACCTTGAATGTACACGATGGGGAAGTTTCCGCATGAGGGATGGAAACCAATCTCTCGAGTACCTCTCCAGATTAAACGTACAAAATTCTCAAGGTGCCATATGGCGCCCGTCATACATCCCTCGAATAAACTTATCCCAACAGATTATCTGACAGTTCACATCGTCAGAATCCTGTAAGATAAAGTGAACAGAGAGAAAGTTGTCAAAAATCAAAACTCTCTCCTCTATTGTAAACAGTTGTCGCCATGAAATGCGTCCATCACGCTTTTGAAAATTATCGCGCAACAAAAACGCAGTGCACGTCATTCTGAATTCAAGGCCCAACTTCCATACAGCACACTTAAGCTCCATCTTCCGTTGCAGAGTCTAACAAAGGCCTCCATACAAAGTCGATGAGCTGTGTGTCCTTCATTAACACCCTCCCCGTTACCGCCACTGCCACAGTATCATTTTCTCACTTACATCGTTAGCATCAAATTTCGCAAAGTTCACCATCAATGCATGAGCTTGATCCGACCTGAATGGAGCTATTCATAAGAAGCTTCATTTTGTTCATTCCCACGGTCGTTCTAGTTTCCTTCCTCCTTTCACAATTACGTCCTGCCGCGCTCGCAGTGCCTCAATTTACGATGATGCACCGGGCGCATAAAGTATTCTATTACGCCGCTGCACCTCGAACGTGCACACAACTGAATCCATCTATCCTTTCACCAGATCCCAGTCGTGGTGCTACGATTTACGGGACGGGCGGGCGTGCGGGCGGCGGAAAAGTTATGAAGTAAATGATGCGAAAACTTTTGCCCAACTCGCAGCGCACCAACTAACCCCGTGATGGAACGCTGAACAAATTACGCTGTTAATCTTCGTTTATGCGTTGCCAGTGCATGCCGCATGCCCCGCAGGCGGTTGGGGCGGCGCGCCTCCCTGCAACTTAGAACAAAAATTCACTCCGCAAGTATCTATGACTTCTTTGTTAATCCCCTCAAGTCACAAATGAATCCAATGAACTGCCTTCGCTTTGGCTTTGTTGGGTGCGAGACGTCTTATGCTTGTTCCGCAACGGCCGTGGCAACGTCTTACTTTGAGGACGGCGGCGAGAAGCGATCAATAGCCGGCAGCTGGTGTGGGAGTTGGTGTCCTTAGGTTGACTGGCGGTGGTTGGTTAGCCCCTGTAAATCCGCTTACGAGCATTTTCAAGATACTTTACAAAGTTTCCGACCGCGACGACGACATAGGCGGTGACGGAAGAAGGTAATGAGACGAGAACCAGTTCGCCGGGTTGTGCCCTCTTGTGGAACATTTTGCGCGTGAACGCGCTTTTGCGTATTTTGTGGGGGGGAGTGCCTTAAAATAGTGAAAAGCGATTAATTTCGTGCTTCAGTTCAAATTCAATCTATTTTCGTGCAGGCACATGTGTGATGAAAGACAAGCCCCCCCCCCCAACTATCGCACAGCAACCGAAGCCCACGTTGGTCCAGGACGTCAATTTGCAGCCGTGCGTGGTGTGGTTGCTGGAAGGACATGGGATTTTTTTTGCTTGGGCCGCACCTGTACCTATGTGTGGATGAGTGTTGAATGCTTTTAGGAGCTGTCATTGGATGACCGAAAAGGGGTCATAATGGAATAATCAATATCGTGTTAGCCGGAGGGTGGGGGCTGTCCATTTATTTGCCGGCTAATTGGTTTGCGGACATCGGTGAATAGTTGCATTAGCTGGCCATCATCGAGACGCCTAAGTGCTGCCTAATGATTATTGAAGGGATCCACAGTCACAAATGGGACTGTTTCTGGTGTGCCTAGATGTGGTATCTTCGGTGGGGATGTGCGTTGGGCCCCAATGAAATGAATTTGAAACGTTGTGATTTTTGCTTCAAATTTCTGTGTAAAAGTTGAACTCTTTATGAAATTTATGTGAAATGAAGAAAACCTGATCATCTGCCATTCCATGTCACTTATTTTGGGGCAACGTCTTGTCCGACATATGCGTGAGCTGCACACTCTCCCAAACTTGATATCTATCCAGTCGAATGGAGTCTAGGTCTTGTGTGAGAACTCCTTTCTCCCCTTGCGTTACACCACACAACACATCCTCTCTCTTCTTTCACAGTCAGAGCACAGCTTGCCGGCTGAACACATAATTGAATGCGAAGTCCTTCGCATTCCACATACACCGTTCAGCACAAAGAGTCACTGAAGTGCAACTGTTGCATGCGGCAAACCCATTCATGGAGCCCATCCTTCCCGTCCTTGTTGCCTGCATTCATATCTCAAGTTTACTGCCACATTCGTTATTCTCCCATTAGCCCCGTGTAATGATGTACTTCAGCATGTTTTACGCCAACGAAGCGCACAACACCGAAGGACGACCATCCGTCGTTATCTCCTCTTGGCATTCCCTCAAAACACAGATCACGAAGAAAAAACTGAATGGGAAGCCGCACGATAAAACGAACGGGAAAACAAACTCAGAACGGAGCTCGGACATGCACACTCGCCGTCCATTATAAAAGTTTGATAGACCAGCTAAATAATAATAGCGGCCAATGGATAACAGCCAGAAACTGCGGCTGCAGGAAGGAGGAAGGAGTGTTCAATAAAGAAATATTGCTGATTCCGTGAAATGAATGGGGCTGGAGGAGAGTGGGGCAGTTCACGGTTATGGGGTCTTGTTGTGGTTGAGAAAGGAATTTTACGTGACACATTAACCTAGGTCGTCCTGGGCAATTATATTTGTATGGATTCACGTTGGCATTGCGTCAGCAGTGGATTCGATTTTCGGTCTGTTTTCAGTTCAGGGGTAAGTTTGTGGCATTTGCCTTATCGGCGTTTTATTTCTGACAGTCCATTTGTGGCTCGTGGAGAATGTTAAAATTATGAGAAGAAGAGTAAAAATAGACTGGACGGGTGTGTGCAAAACTCACATATTTAGGGTTTCGTTTTCGTTTTCTTTTTTTTTCAACAACAATTTAATTTTGCAAAAATGTACATATTACTTAAAACTGATATTAATTTAAGTTGCAACGCATCATAGCCGTACAGGATCAAATAGAAATTAACACATTATTCAGAAACGTGTTATAAACCCACTCATGTTAGAGCTCTCTAGAAATTTCAAGCTTCAGTAGGCGCTTAACGAAAGCTTTAGTAAAAGTACTTAGACTCATCAAATGGCATTACTACCTGCAAGTGTCTGTCAAATGCCAAATTTTACTCGTAAGCTTGCGTGTCAGCAGAGTTTGGAAAATAAACAAAAAAAGGGCAATGTTGGTGATTCCTTCCAACTTTCGTAAAATAAATCGCGCATTGATATTAAAGAGCGCTTGGGTGCTGTGAACAGTGATTCTTTTCCTTCGATGACGATCGTCAGAATTTAGTTTTTCGGGTTACAACTCAGTAACGCGTTGTTAATTGATGAACCACTTCCTGACGATCTTAGCCGACTGAATAAGCCATTGCTGTAGGAGCTACTGAATACCGCGTAAGTCATATCCAACAAAAAATTTTGGACCTGAAGAAGCTGCCTGCGTGAGGGGTGTTAAATTGTTTACTCCAAACGTCAACCGCAACCCTGCGATCTCTACAGAAGATTATTTGATGCTGTGCATACTAGAAGCCAAGGAGCAGTTGGCACAGTGGTCGGCCAGAAAGTTGAAGAATGGCAGAACGGACACAGGGCTCTACTATTTCGTATCGTTGGACCAATTCGAACCCCAAAAAGCAGAAAAAAAAATTGGTCCCCGTTTTTGGGCTACGACCTCTACCCATCTTCATCAAGAAGACAGACAATCTGTTAAGGTCCAGACAGAATATAAGAGCCAGGTGGCTTAAGAGGTCACCTTAAATTACTTTATTCCCAAGAGACACAAGCCTTGTACAATGCCGCATAGCTATGCAACTCTGTGCTGGTAAGCTATTTGAAGTTGAAATGTTGCGTCGAACTGACTGGAGGGTGCATGGTGTTCCAATTCTAGTCGTTGTAGTGAAAGGGTCAAGTCCGATAATCTTCCCCTGGTGCAAGTTCTACAAATGATTAATTAATTCGGCCTTTGGTCTTTAGGCAAATTCTCGTTTATGAGAAGATAAACTTAAGATAGCTATCGGGCTCCTTACTGACCCGTACCGCATTACTTTAAGTGGCATTACAGTTCGGGGTGGATCTGACCCTCAAACGACATGCCTCCCCAGATAACACGGTCTCTTTCAAACTGCCTCCATTTCTGCAACCCAAGTAAATTGCGGTCCATCTCGAATTGTTTGCGTCATCTCGGGGGAAGTCATCCTCTGACCAATTGGTCATATTTGAAGACTCTTTGTAAGGGGTAGTGTTATTCGGTCCCTCTCAATGACCTTTCCCATTTAAGCGTTGTATCCCTTGAAGCCGGACAAGGCGCATGCCGCCATACAGCTTATAGAGCTCGTAGTTGATTATTCTCCTTCATATGCCATCAAAACAAACAGAACTTTGTAGTAGACCTTTCCTCTCAAAAAGACTTATCAGTCCTTAATAACTACCAGCGAAATAACCCCATAAAGCAAGGTGTAACACAAGGCCAGCTTGGTGTTTCGAGAGGGGTGTGAGCTTCGGCTTGAACCAAAGGCGCAGCTTTTGTGAAACCTGATTCTACGCTTGATTTTAATTCTGATGTTGTTGTCCTTATACCGAGATATACGAAGTCCTTGACTACCTGGAACTTTATGCTACGCGTTCTTACGTTTCGTCATATTCGTTGATGTTGTACGTCTTTTCTTGATGACAGCCCTCATTTACAGCCAGAGCTATTTTAGTGGCTTCTGCTTTGATTCCAGCAAACACCTCATTGACAGCTCACTATGTTCGTCCAATCACTTCAATGTCATCGGCGTAAGTTAGCAATTGAACTGACTTCTCGAAGATCGTGCCTCTGGCGTTGTCTTGTGAGTTACGCACGATCTTATCAAGAATGATGTTAAAGAAGTCACATGACAGCGCGTAGATTTGTCTAAAACCTTTTTTGACATTGAAGGTCTCAGTGAGTTAGTTCCCAACCTTGACGAAGTTGCGAGAGTTCTCCATCGTCATCCTGCACAATCTGACGAGTTTGGTAGGAATGCCAAAACTAGACATGGCACTGTATAGCTCGTCTCTCTGCACGCTGTCATATGCGGCCTAAAGTCAACGAATAGGTGGTGCATGTCGATTTGTACTTCTTGGATCCTCTCCAAGACATGCCGCAAAGTGAAAATCTGGTCCATCGTGGACTTCCCTGGCCTGATATCACACTGATAGCGACCTAACAGATAGTTCACGAATGGTTTTAGGCGTTCACACAAACCGACAGACAGGATCTTGTGTTTTTATTTGAGGTTGGGATACACTGCACGGGAGCTCTCAGACTCAAACTGGCCAGGAGTAACCTTCATTTACTGTAGTTTCCTAGAGCTTAAGTTTTCAGCTCATATCACATAAGCGCCAAACTGCCGCCACCTGATCCGAGCAGGAGCGGGACATTGATAGAGAAAGTGCTCAGAACTGTCTTCAACTTTTCCACAGGCATGGCAATGGGTGTCATCGCTAAGCCCAACCAGACTCAGGTGCTTAGCGAAGGTAAAGTGTTCCGTTTGTACACCAACAAGTAGTCTGCGGTATTTTCCATTAAGAGATAGTAGAAAGGCTGCGAATTTTTTGCTCACGTTTGAGAACATGCACTTTATCAGCCAGCCATCCAGCATAAGAGACCCAACCGTCGACGGAAGCTCTAACCACGGAAGTGGATAGTCCCAAGGTGGGTTCGGGCCCTACTAATGTTTCTATAGATCCTTGTCTAGCTAGTTCATCGGCAATCTCGTTTCCCGTGATCCCGTGATGACCCGGGACCCAGACAAGTCTTAGCGAATTCGGTCTGCCGACCAAATTAAGGGAAACCTTGCATTCCTGGACTTTCTTGGAAGTGGTTAAAGGGTTGAGTAATACCTTAAGCACAGCTTTGCTTTTGCTGGAGACGCAGATACTTTGCTCCTTCCACCTAATAATAATAATTGAGTGGCACTACAGCTCACAACGGACCAGGGCCTAGCGTCTACAATAACTACTCGCGATGTGCGTGCCACTGTTCTCTCGCGAGTAGAAGGAACCTACAGTTTCGCCGACTCCGAACGACGAGATTTGAGGAGCTTTTCATAGACAATTGATACTCTTCGACTGTTGTCAGCAACTCGAAAGAGGTGGTGCCGTGAAAAAATGCGAGGTGTCCAGTCCGGGAATCGAACCCAAACTTTCTGCTCAGCGGTCGACGCACTTACCACTACGCCACGGCTATTCTTCACAATAAAGTTGGTGGTCATTAGGATCCCACGGAGAGGATCTTGCTCGCGATGTTATGAAGACTTTTTAGACTCCGATAGTTGATGATGTCTTCATCTCTCTTTCGTGCTTCTTTAAGGCTGTGGCAGAAGACATTGACATTGAGACATTCTACTCATCGGACATACTTTCCTCCAATCTAATCATTCAGATGAGCTGGTGAATGCGTTCAACCAGGTCAACTTCAGCTACCTTAAAAATTTCTGCAGATAAGCCTCCAGCCCCTTGATATTGCTATCTTGACTTCGTCTAGGTTGGGGGAACCCTTTAGGATAGGCTTCCGATAATTTGAAAGAAGACCTAATACAAGCTTATGTACCCGAAGATCAGCCGACCTATTTACAAGAGTGAAATCAAAACTTACACTGATGCAGCGACGACAACAATTCGGGAATGTAATCGGAATCGTTTAACTTGCGCAGCTCCCTCAGTCTACCTCATCACAGCGGTGTCTTGAACAAAGCCTTTTGGGCAGAACACATCCTCATTGACGCCAAGGCAGCCATAAGAGCATTCTCTAATGTGGGCTAAGAATCTAAGGAAGGTTCTCTAGTTTTATATGGAGGTCTTAGAGGGCAGCAAAATTTCTGGATGTCTGTTTAATTGTAAAGACGCAAAGGAAACTGCCTCACTCCGACATCACGATGGGACCAGAAAGGCGCTGCATAACCCCCAACCCACCCACATTGCCTGCTGTGGCAAACAATGACTCGCGTCGAATTGTGTGCATCACTTGGCCAACTCTAGCTTTCGGTAACAACTGAAGGTTTGCATTCAGCGCAACTTAAAACTCCTTAACTTCTCATCTCCCCCCTGTTGACTGGTCTTCCCAGGCAAGGCATACGGGGCAGTGACTGAATCGACCCCAAAAGGAGGGAAACAAAATCCCGTTCAGCTCTCCATCAGAGTGCTCCATGTGGAGCACTTCAGTGAATCAAACGCCCTCGGCTAACGCAAACAGACACTGGCAATGGCCACCAAGTGATGGACCGAACAACCGGTCAAGGACGTCTTACTCATATTTCTCACCGCAAATGGAATATTTATGAAGCATTACCAAATGTGTTTTGTCATATCTGCTTCCATCTTCCGCTGGCAGCAGAATTACGAAAACAACAAGACCATCACTCGCCCGTCGTCAAGTAGTCACGCTTCGTGAAAACATGTTTACCATAGTTCCCCGGCACATCCATCCACACACGAATTGTTATTTAATTCCGACCATCAACTTGAATTAGCCCTCGGTAATCAGATGGATGCCAGGGCAGCGAGGAGCACAATGCGACGCCGCCGCCGACGCGCTGCCACCCCTCGCCCGGGGGCATGGTCAAGTCTAATAAAACAGTAATTTACGTTTACGGCTTCCTTTCGCCAATTTCGCTTTCAATCTATTCCACTTTCAGCTGTTTTTATTTTCACTTGATCTTCCATTAGCCCTTCTCCGGGGCGGACGCACTCTCCCCATGTCCACGTCCTGTGTCACCCACATGCGAGCACGCCAACGAGCCGGTTCGCTCTGTCAAAGCGGCAGGAAAAAAAAACAAAGAGAAATGAGAAACCTCATGAATACGTAAAAGTCCTCTTTCCTCGTTCGCACTGTTGCCACTGGTGGTAAACAACGCATTGTCCTTGCCGCATTTGGTGGGTCGGTGGCGGCGGCGGCGGTGGTGGTGGACGGAGAAACACAAGAAACGACACGAGAGCGCACACCGAACACGCTTACGTTCGAGTAGTCCCCGAAGAATTGCCATCGAGGAGCGAAAGATATGGAGCGAGGATAATACACCAGATGATGTTGTTTATGATGCTAACGATGATATAAACCATACCATTGCGCCCGCCACCCATCGTCCTGACCGGGCTCGGAGTCCGGGCCCGACTGGCATATTGCGCGTCGTAGTTGAGGCGGGATAAAAGAACGGAAGTCATGGAAATAACGCTGCCACATGTATCTTGTATTCAAACTGCCCCATCCTTCCCCCCAAACACTCAACACACCCACACATGTACATTCTTCCACATGACGTTCGACATTTTTATAAAATTAAATCTCCGACGTGGGGTGTGAGGGTCCAGAAGATGGATGAGTGAGCGCCAAAAGGCCTGTTTTTTGCGACGAGGCTGCCCCAACCCGTCCTGTCTGGCCGGGTGAGTGGAGTGGAGAAGCAGAAGGATACGCGCATTTCAAAAAAAAAAAATTGCTCTTTCATATTTTTTTCCCCGAATCAAGATATCACGTTCTAATTCTTAAAATGCGCCCCTTTCATCCATTGACTCCTTGAATGGGTATCCTGTGTGAAGCCGCACAGCGAAAGATGTTGCAGGGGATCCTTTTGTGTCGGGCACAGAGGCAGTGCACACCTTTTGTTATCCGGCACAAAGGCGTGTTTCAATTTTTATTCATGTGCGACTACAGGAAGATGCGAGATACACGCAAGAGATACGCCAGTATTCACTTGGCTGGATTATGGCGGTTTCAAGGATATGTGGCAGTTTCTTCAGCAGAAGCGTTTCAAGCGCTATCCCGGGACCTTTATCGGGGGGAGAGGGGGGGAGACTTTTGTTCGGTGGCGTGCGTGGATGTGCTGGTCCCGGGAGGGAAGCTGAGTGTCGTCAACACTCTGCGGTGGGTTTCAATAATTTAATTAACCTGATCGGGGGAATTGAATTTTGTGGTTTCTTGTAGGGGTTCCTCATGCACTTGAGATTTTAGCTTACGGGCGTGAAGTCTTGGAGTGCTGGGTTCCGCAATTGTGAAATGAAGATCCGTAGAGGGGCTACTGTACACCAAGTGATGCGAAACTTAACCTGAATGTGAAGAGATCCTTAAGGGATCTTGACCCAAGAACTGTTCGTTAGTTCGATAAGGTCTGGCGCTTGAGTTGAGTCCCCCTCCAAAAAGGATGTCTATTCAAAAGCAATCGAGAAGGAGGATGCAGTTGAAGTTGCTACTTGAGTCTTCCAACCACCTAGGAACCGATAAGTTCGCTAAGAGTCTTTAACCGAGAGATGTCATCTTAAGCGGCTCTAAATTTTTGCACTTGTAAGTGGCTGCTGTCTGTATGAACTGGACTTTTGTTCATCTTTTCATATCTCATCTCATAACACTGGGAGAACATTTATTGTCCAAGAGAACTAAGGTTGCTGATTGCATCGAACGTGGAAGGGCGCGATCCCTGATTGTTCATAGGTCTCGCTCTCGTGGCACCGCCCTGAATTGCCATCACAATAACCGTTGTATGTCGAACTAATGCGTGCAGCGAGGACTTATGATAATGGGTTTGCTTAAAACTGAAGGATACGCGTGAGTTTAACACGAAAAGGAACCAAGCTTAGAGACAACCATATGCCTCGGTGTCCACGTGTGACGGTTTTCTGTTTCCGGCCCCAACTCCAAACTAAGGACACCCAGTCTGCTAGCGTGCTAGCCGATAAGACAATGATTGGTTAGTTCTCCCACAGCCAGGCGTATGTCCGATCTTCTGAACAATCTAGAGCGCTTATGGTCAAGATAGAGCCAAATTTCTGTTAAGACTGGGCAGAAGGCAAGAGAAGACCATCTCTGGTAGATCAAGTGGATCGCGTCCATGAGTAGTTCTTGCAGGCATGTGGTAAGAGATGTACCCAGATGTGGGGCACTTGGGATCTGCTAAACGAACTTCAGAAAAATTGTACCTCTGGCAAGATGTGCAGGAAGATAGGCCTCTTGGTGTAGAAGTTTTAAGCAATTCTTCCAAGAATGATGTCGTATTCCCGTGTCTTAATCTCTTGGCCACATTAAAGTTGTCGGTAAGATCTTTACTGTGCACAGACCATTCTCTACCTTCTTTCTACACTAACGGGTGTGGGATTTTAAAAGTAAATAGTTCATGCTGTGGGATTTGTCAAAAAACTGACGTGACCCATTAATTGCTCCAAATGGTGACATGTCAACCAAACTCAATCTCTTGATCAAGGGTAGCATCAAGGCAACTGACTCTCCAGAACGAGGATAGAGCCGTCGGGATAACTGCCCGGCCGCTGAAAAGAAAATAGTTTCAAAGCAACAAGGAGCCTCGGATGTCTTCTATTGCGTCCCGCTTATGCGGCTCGAAGGACCAAAATGAAAAGTCCAGTCGAGTAACTTCACTCATAACATCATGGTTTCAGGAAACTTTTAACTCTCCACTGTCACTTCTCTTACTTCAAATGATGCGACTGGATCTGGGAATCACTTGATTCGATATCGCATCCGTCACAATTAGGGTCAGCGGAATCACTGATGGCACCAGCGCCCATTTGTGGTGTTACGGCGGCCCAGGGGAGGGGGGGGAATATGAGTGGTAGTGACAGCTTGACCAAAGGCCATGTTCTGGAGCAACTGGAAGTCGGGACCCCCGTTGGAACTTCAGTTCCAGCCTGACCGTAGTGGTGGCAGTATCGTGGTGGCTGTGGCTTAAAACCCAAAATCGCGGGCTAAGTCGAGATTTGTGTACAGTGCTGATTGGTCTAGACAATTGATTAGATGGCTAAAGGACTTTCCCGTCTAAGTGTGAAGTTGAGTTCTCAACCGGGTGCTATAACCCAGAGAGCGGCAGAGTTTTTAGAAAGGCTTCGCTGCAAACTAAGGTTGTCCCTCAAGCATGATCTAATTTGGTACATTGGTAACTAAGGCGTCTAGTCTCGTGTTGCCTTCGACTCTTAAGAAAATGAACCACGTGTATAAGCGGTCAAGGCAGGTGATCACGAAGAACCAAATTCCATATCTTTCACTTCTCTCAAAAAAGGGAAATATGGGTCGGGTACCGAAAGCGCCAAAGGTTGAGGTCATTATGCTCTTGCAGCGCAACTGTGAAAAGATCCACCCACCAGAAGTGTAAATCCATCCTGTTTCGGACTCCGTTATGCAGGGCCTCATTAGCCGTGTAGAGTGTAGTGCAATATTTTGCCATTATGTTGGACCAGTATATGTAATGTTTGTCTATTCCTACTATCTTACTGTCCTTCTGTGCATTCAGGTAGAGCTCTAACGAAAGCAAAGAAGGCCTTCACTATGGCCAGTGGGTTGTTTTACAAGTGAAGCGAATCTTCTACGGCCCTTATCCGTCCAATCATGGTGAATGGCTGCCCGTCGTGGTTCAACGTGAGTCCTTCCCAAATGCAAAAGATGAGGGTATTCAAGAGACAATGTCTCAAGAAATACAGAACCACAGAATCTTAGTACAAGAAGTTCTATTCCAATGAAGTCTGGTACAACGAAGCAATATGGTGGATAACTGATTAGGGTGGATAATTTTATTATTGAGCTGATTCGAAGGTATGTTGCACGGGTTATGACCTCTGAAATAATCTAATAAAGGGTGTCCTAACAAAAACGCAAGATTTAAATTTGAAATAAAACGCAGATATTTAAAAAAAAATCGTGAATTCTTTATTATATCGTAAAGTAGACAGGATGAGGTTATGTCTGGAATAACACTTTGGCCAGATGGCCGCCGCGGCTTTGCTGACACATACGCGTTCTTTTAATGAAATTTTTAATTACCGTTTTGCATAAATGCTGCCATATATCATTAGTCCAGAGTCCAATTTCCTCTTTTAAGGCTCGAGACGTCGTCGGCGTATTCGCATAAACCATTGACTCCAAAAAACCCCAAGAAAAAATTCCAATGGTGTTAAATCGCACGATCTAGGCGGCCAATTCTGATTTTCAAAACGTGAAATAACACGACCGGAAAAAAACTGATGTAGCAATTGAATTGTTTCGCTGGCTGTATGAGATGTGGCGCCGTCTTGTTGAAACCACATCTCCTCCACATTCATTTCTTCAATTCTAGGAACGAAAAAATTGGTTATCATTTCACGATACCGAACACCATTGACTGTTTGCGCTTGACCTGACTCATTTTCATAAAAAAAAGGTCCAATGATTCCTCCAGCCCAAAATCCATACCACACAGTGACACGTTGAGGATGCATTCGCTTCTCGTGAATCACTCGAGGATTTTTCTCGACAAATCTGCCTATTGAAGATCAATCAAGATGGAAACGGGCCTCGTCACTAAAGATGGTTTTATCGGCAAAATCAGCATTTTCATGTTGTCTCCCCAATACCAAATTAACGAACTTCCTTCGCTGCGCATAGTCAGCTGGCTTCAGTTCCTGAGTCAGTTGAACGTTGTATGCATGAAGATACAAATTTTTCGTCAAAATTCGCTGCATTGTGGATTTGGAAACACCAATTTGCTGAGCTCGGTGTCGAATTGAGGTGGATGGAGTCTGAGCGACATGATCACGTACTGCTGCGATATTTTCAGTCGATCGACCTGGTCGAAGGCGAGTTGTTATCTTTACATCAGTTACAGACCGAGTTTCAAAAAATTTTTCCATTAATCGCTTTACAGTTGATTGCAATTTGCGAACTGTAGCCGTTCACCATTTTGGTAAAACAATTTCAAAATGAGAATGCATTCGTGTAGCGCTCCATTTTTATTAACCCTATAATAACAAACAATAATATTTGTTCAAATGCCAAACAATGGCAATTCGAATTGCACCAAATTTAAATCTTGCGTTCTTGTTGGGACACCCTTTATTTGGAGCCTACTACGAAGTGGCTTCATTCTTATATCTTGACTAGATTGGTCTTATCTAGAATGCGACGAACAGTGGAGAGGCGAGCCACCTTCGAGGCTGATGTAGCAAGTGCTAGGCCGGGTGATCTCGGGTTCAGCACATCCCACCCCATTCTTGATAGAACGGAGTGTGAAAAAGAACGGCGGGTTCTATTGGTGCCTAGAGCTGCATCCCTAGCGATGGTCCACGTAATCAGCTGACAGTTGGTTAGAATTAGTTCGAATAAGTTAGAATAGGTTTTCCAAGGCTAACGTTGAGAGGCAGCGAATTTCTTGTTTGTGAATCTCACTCTTCTGGGTAGGAGAGTATCAGTGGGGCATAGTTTGGGAGAATACATTTTCATAGTCAGTCAGACTGCTTACACAATTTGGAATGCGCCGTGCTTAAGGAAATTTTTAAAAATCTGCTCGTAAGTCAACATCCGCGCTGGGACTGCGTCATCCGCGTTAAGGACAACAAAAGCCATTTGACGACCACGCAGAGTAGACGTACAATCTTTTCTAGAATTAGAGATGCTTGTAAGTTAGCCTTAAGAATGAATTTAGCGCGTGTCATACTCCGAAGAAAAAATCAAAAAGTGCTTTAAAACGAATGGGAGGGGAATGAGTTGCCAAAGTAATTGCCAAACCGAATTTCGACCCTCAAACTGAGGAACACCTTGAAGTAGGAAAGCATCCTCCGGGTGTGGCACCACGCATGCCTTCAAGGCTAGTCCAACATCTAGCATTCTCTTCATCAACTCGATTTAGTTTCCCTCTTAGGATTCAATTTGCCTCCGTCGCCCCAACTTTGTGCCGACCAAATCTTCATTACCATTCCCATCAAATCTACATAAAAGCACCTAATCTTGAAATTAACTTCAAGTCACATTCACAGTTCATTCACGAATACCGTCTAAACTAAGACGATTAGATTGATGTATAATTTTTCGTTTTCCAAGAAACGCGCTCCGATAGAACAAGTGCTTCAAAATGATGCTCCTTACCGAACTACTAAGTTTTGACTAAGCCGGTTTCAGTCATCATTTGAAGCAGCATCTGTTTGCAATTCAAATCTCCACTTAATATGAGGAAGAATAAGGGGATTTTGTGAATCACAATTTCAATGTCCTGCTTTAGTTGCAGTTAATGCCCTGAAAAGGACATATTCCGACGCATTGACGGCCGTGATAGACAGTGTTTGAGACAAGAATGATGGTTATGAGTGCAGATTTAGATTCGAACGTATCCTCGTCTGCGCTAGGGACTTAGCCTTCGTTAAATAACGTCTTTATTCATTAAATTTAAAAGTCACGTACTTTCTCAAATTGTCGCGTTATTAGTGATGCTTAGAAGTCAAGTGAGTCATCAACTGATTCCTCAAATGAGTCCACAAGTGATTCCTCAAGCGATCCGTCAAATTGATTCCCCAAGTGAGTCCTCATATGAGTCCTCAAATGAATCCACAAATGTACGAGACAAATGCTTCTTCAACTGATTCTTCAATATGATTTCTCAAATGGTTCCTCACAGATGACTTCAGACTTGATTCTTCAGATGCTTCCCCAACTGATTGTTCAACATTGATTCCTCAAATTTAACGCAAATTTAAAGCAAATTTAAAGTATTTAGAAGTCAAGTGAGTCACCAACTGATTCCTCAAATGAGTCCACAAGTGATTCCTCAAGCGATCCGTCAAATTGATTCCCCAAGTGAGTCCTCATATGAGTCCTCAAATGAATCCACAAATGTACGAGACAAATGCTTCTTCAACTGATTCTTCAATATGATTTCTCAAATGGTTCCTCACAGATGACTTCAGACTTGATTCTTCAGATGCTTCCCCAACTGATTCCTCAACTTGATTCCTCAAATGATTTCTAAAGAAAATAATACCGTCGCGTCGCGCCCGCCTGAAACGAAATAAGAAAACCTGAAAAGAGCAGAGCAGAGGCCTACCTAGCCTCAGGACACCTGTTTGGGTCCTGAGGGGTCCCCTACCTAGCCTCAAGGACACCGGTCTGTCACTTGAGGGTTCCCCTACCTAGCCTCAGAGACAGCTGTTTGCCGTCTTGAGGGGGTTAATTGGAAATAAATTTTTCCGAGAAATGTATAGTTTGGTATGCATGCTTTCAACCGAGAACCGAAGTGAGGAAGGTAAAGAAATAAAAGAACAAAAATTCTTACTGATTGTTTTTGTATGCACCGAAGTGCCTTACCCTGCATTTTTGTGCCACGTAACTGGAAAGCTGCGGACATTGTTGGACCTCTTATGGTCATCGTACGAAAAACACTTTTGGGCCCTTACACATATGCGAGAGACATGGTAGGTCGTGAGACCACTTTCAGCCTCCTCCCAGAGGGAAGAAGCCACCATATCAGCTCACATTTTCACTTTCACTTACACAAACACACAATACAGGAGCAGGAGCAGGCACAGGAGCAGGAGCAGTAGCACGAGCTGGAGCTTGGTTTCTGGACTTGGAATCTAATCCGGATTCTGATTCACCCGATGTCCGCTTCAATCGATGTCTGCTTCAACGGCAATCGCGGTCCGCCGAGCAATGTGTCGATCGAAAACCGTCTTCTTCTTTCTTCTTTTTCATGCATTTTATTTTGGAAATATCAGTGAATTATAATCTCAAAACTAGATAAAATGCTTAATGCTTCTCAATGACTCGCCTCTTTATATGAAACGCTATTCTCGCGATCGATTACGACCGAAGACAAAAGGCCAAAAAATGCTTTGCAGCAAACTTCGAGAATTTCCGACTAACCAAACGGCTAACAACGAGAATAAATGGCCAAGGTATGCTTATGAAAGACACGTGCACGTAAGACTTAATCTAAGAACGCAGCTGCATTAACGAGATTCTGCGCTGAAACAGAAGGGAAAAGATTAGAACCCTACCTATCCTCGGGAGCACCTGCTGTGCTCCAGAGCGGTCCCCTACCTATTCTTAAGCACTTCTGTTTGAAGCACTCAAGGGGTCTCCCTACCTATCCTCAGGGACACCTGTCGGGTCCGCTGAGCGGTCCCCTACCTAACTTCAAAGAGACCTGTTCCTGTTTGGCTCTCGAAGTCCTACACCAAGTCGCGAGCTAAACCTATACAGACTTCTCCACGCAGAGAGCATTTTACCACCGCCACAAAAAACAAAAAAAAAAAAAAAAACAACCGCCTATATCCTCCCGCCCGAATAACGCAAATGTACTGACAGCGATAAAAGCTTTCTACGTGGCTAAGTCTGCAATTTCTAAGCCCTAGATCTTTGCACAAGAATTTTGAAAAATCGACAAAAGTGGGAGATTTTTTTGGAAAATTAAGAAAATTTCGTGTTTAAGCTGTCTACCTAGCTATCCCCCTCCTAAACTGTCTAAACCTACTCTTGATCTGCGTTCGAGCAAAACCAAAAATTGTGCAAAGATATTGGAATGAAGTAATTACACCGGACTAGCAAAAAAAAAAGCAAAACATTCTGAGTCCCTACCTATCTAAGCTAAGTGCCTGACTAAGTATCTCCTACTTAAAGTGACTATTCCCTGTCTAAGGACGGCCCTATCTATGCCTAGCTCTTTGGCTGTCCAAAGATTTACCCAAAATCTGCATCGCATCTAGCTATCCTAACTAACCTGTCTAACCTAACCATCCTGTCTAAGGTATTCTACCCGATCTGTTGATGTCCTTTGATAGAAACAATCCAGGGGGAACAGACATCCCGGAACCAAGTGCATGCATACCCTCAATTAAAGTTTATTTTCAAAGGCAAGTAACGATAGTCCTGGCCCGTGATAAGGACAGAGATTCCCAAGTGTTTTGAACGAAATTTCTAAGCCCTAGCTATGCCTAATCTAAAGAAACTAAGTCTGAGGTCTTGCATTGAAAAATATCAGAAAGGAAAGCGTTTGCAACGATTGCAAGGAAAGTGTCGAACAACTTAGAATTAATTAAGCAATTTAAAAAGCAACGCGAAGCAAGTCAAAGCCTAACGGAAGCTCCTTAAGCTAAGTTTAAGATTAAGTTAAGTCGCGAAGTATACTAGAAACCTCAGACACTTCTGTACAAATGGAGCTTCTGTGTTTTTCTTAATACAAAAAGAAGAAAAATATAAATAAATGTGTTCAGGAAACGGCTTGCTTCTGTTGGACCGCTTGTGGTCATTGTTGAACTGCATTCCTGCATCTTTTCTGATCAGCAACGAAAAAAAAAACACTTTTGGGCCCTTACACAAATCGCAAGAGATGTGGTAGATCGTGAGACCACTTTCAGCCTCCTCCCAGGGGGAAGAAGCCACCACATCTGCTTGCAACACACAACACTTCACTACTGCTAATCTGGTTCTTTGGATATTTCTAAAGCGCTGCCTGCCATACAGGATCTTGAGGAATACAGCAGTCAAACACCATCGCGAATATCTTCGACAGCGAGGAAAACCCGAAAGGATCGCGAATTTCTTGCTTAAGTCTCTACAGAACCGACTATAGCAGCAATAAATTCAAAAAACGTCTGAAATCGAAGACGAAAGTGGATCACGGTCAAAATTCAAATCGAGTTCCAAATCGCAGACGAAACCGGAATCAAAATCAAGGCAACATCTTCTTGACCTGGCCCTTGAAGCGAGGTGCACATTAAGGAAACCTTGGCCATTACTGATCACCTCAGACGAAGCAGTGATCACCTCAGACGAAGCAGTGAGGTTTTCTTCCAACTCTGCGGACACGAAATTGCAATCAAAAGCAAGTTTTTGATCCGAGGATGAATTAAGTGTCAAAAGCGCGACTAAACGAAGACTATCTCGAGGACAAAACTGTGCCCAAATCAGAAGCCACAAAATAGACCGAAATCTAGAGATCGTTCTCAGTTTGGAGGAAGACCGATGAAACCGATGAAACCGATGAAACCGATGAAACCGATGAAACCGACGAAACCGATGAAACCGACGAAACTGATGTCCCGGCAATAAAAGATTTTCCCCAAACTAACCCCAGGAGACAGAAAAAATTCACGTTAAGTAGAAGAGGCTCGAAAAATTAGGGATCCCTTCCAAAGCCCCTTGTGCAAAGCTAAAGCTCTAGAATGAAAAAAAAAAATGTTTCTAACTTAAGAGCGTTCGCTGTCTATACTAATCTACGCAGAAACTCAAACATCACTCTAAGAAGCGCCGAGGGGCTGTTCTCGAACTGCCACAGAATCAATCAATAGTTCTAAAAGCCGATCGCGCTTAAATCAATTTCAGTTCCTGCACAAAAACGAACAAAGCCAAAGCACCCGTTCGTTGTCTACTCTACTTCAAAGCGAAGCCATTCTCGTCAACTCCAGCTCGTCTGGCTGCAACCACCAACTTCGGTGAACTATAACCTTACACCGAGAAGTGGGAGCGTCGACGAGCACGAAGGGGAAGTCTTCCGACTACAACTAACTACTGATGCTTACTGCGAGATTTCGAATAGTTGCTAAACCTGAAATCAACTACAAGAAAGAATCTACGGAGAGGTAACCCAAACATCTCTAAGAAGCGCCGTATGACATTCAAACTGCCACAAAATAAATTATTAGTTCTGAAAGTCACGCTAAAAGGAAATCTGAGTCCCTCTGCAATCTACACTACGAAGGGGGCATACGATTGTCCGTCTTAACTCGAAGGCAATCATGTATTTGCTATCTTGGAGGAGCAATAGTTTGTTTACAGTTACGAGCAACAACGGCGGAGGCAACTTCACATGAAGAGTTGAAGGCCCAGACAGGCTTAGAGGATGGCGCTTCCGATCGCTACGAACGAACAGGATGTTGTCTATCTTAATTTGATGCATATCATCCGTCCGTCGTCTACTCTACTACTCTACGAGGGAAGTCTCAGTTCAACGTAATTCAGCGGAAGTCGAAGGAGAACACTTCTGACTCATATGATCGAACAGGATGTTGTCTATCTTAATTCGATGCATATCACCCGTCCGTCATCTACTCTACATTTCTACAAAATGGATGTTGTCTATCTTAACACTCAATCTACAGCGAGCGGATCAAATGACCCAATTAGATTTTTTTTTTTTCAAACGTTCTTGCAACTACTATCCCACCACCATAAAAAGAACGTAAGTTTGCTAATTCTTGTAGCTTTGGATTGGGCCACTGACCGTGCGGTAGTTGTAGTGTCATTACGATGCATATCATCCATTTAATAAACTACTACGAGAGAAGTGTCCATTCCATTCTAACTTCGTTCGACTGAATGCGCTGAATGGCTTCCAACTACTACTAACGAACAGGATGTTGTCTATCTTAACTTGATGCACATCATCCGTCCGTTGTCTACACTACGTTTGCGGGGGAAGCGCCTTTTCAACTCTCGCCGCACGAGCTCTATTCAAGCATCTTCGGTGAAGTGCAATTCCGCACGACGAGCCCATTGCGCAAACAAGCCTGATGCTATCAACCACAAGACTGGCAAGGGAAACTAAATACTACTAGGGAACTAAATACAACGACTATCATCACGACTCGCCCGGAAAGTTGAACCTAAGACGAAAGAAAAAAAAAAAAAAAACTGAAAGTAGAAGAACAAACCTGAAAAACGATGAAACAAGCAGACCTGAAAAGAGAGAGAAGTGAGAAAGCCCTACCTAACCCAAGAACACCTGTTCGTGTCTTGAAGACGATTAAGAACCTAAGATTCGACGAAGCGCGCCTGCCCGCATCATGCTAGCATGTAAATTTTCGACGCGGGAGTCATGACTCAAACGAATGTATATGTATGTGCGCATATATAATATGTGTATATATTAAAAAACTATTGTGCATAGAAAAGAAATACTTAAGTATACTCATTTGAGCAGATCCCACCAATCATCAAGCCACTTGTAGTCCGCACCAGGCACCACCAACCATCTCAGGCACCCTCGAAGACGTCAGTCAATATCAACTATCGCAGATGTGAGGTAGCATCGCAGATGTGAGGCACCATCGGAGATGTGAGGTACCATCGACCATGTCACCCACCATCCAGGAAAGGAGGCACCATCAACCATCTCAGGCCACATCGAAAACATCAGACACCAGCATTATTGCAGCCACCATTAACCATCGCAGATGTGAGGCATCATCGCAGATGTGAGGCACCATCGACCATGTCATCCATCGTCCAAGAAAGGAGGCACCATCAACCATCTCAGGCCACATCGAAAACATCAGACACCAGCATTATTGCAGCCACCATTAACCATCGCAGATGTGAGGCATCATCGCAGATGTGAGGCACCATCGACCATGTCATCCATCGTCCAAGAAAGGAGGCACCATCAAACATCTCAACCACCATCGAAGATGTGAGGAACCACCGACCATGTCAACCAACATCGAAGACGTCAGTCACCATTCAAAACATCAGACACCATCAACCATCTCAGCCACCATCGAAGACGTCACCCATCATCAAAGACATCAGCCACCATCGAAGACACCAACCATCAACCATCAGACATCACTGGTGGGTGGTGGTGACCCCAACATGCACCCGAGGACATGAGTACCTGGGAAAAAAAAATCAGTAGACCCCAATTACCTCCGATGTACACTCTAGGACAACTCACGACAGACTAAACTCGCTCCCGCGCCTGGACCCCCTTATATACCCTCGGAGCGGCCTGTCCGGCCGCTCTTAATTTTCCGATATTTTTTCCCTTTTTTCACCTTTTTCCCTTTAAATTTTTGTGTTTTTCGATATTTTGGCTCTTTTATTGTATTTTTCGCACTGTCGGAGACTCAAAAATTGCTGCGGCCATATGCAGGGAGATCTGCCTAGTGATCTTAGCCATTTTTGAAAACATTTTCAGGTGATTTGTGACAATTCGAAGTGGATTTTGGACATATTCCTGAAATCTGAGCAGATCTTAACACTTACTTTGGGACCTGGAAACACCAAGACTTCCATATATACGGAAATCGTGGCGTAATCTATTGTATTGTGCAGTTGACGGAATGACATGAATAAATATAATGGCCTTTCTTTCACCAATAGAAGGTTTTCCTTTTCCTACACTCGTTTTTTCGAGGCATTGATCAGGGCCAGTGGCAGGTGCCTTCAATGGGTTTGCCACACAACACACACTCAATGGTCCTGCTACACTGGAGAACGATGTGAGAACTTTGTCATCTCATGTGGAGGTGATGTGAACAGTCTACTAAGATCGAACGAATTTGATTCTCCTTGACCTTGTGGGGTTTTCTTAAGTCAGAAGTCCAAGCAAATGTGCCACAAGTCACAGAGACTTTCTTCCTTTATACCTTCGACTCGCTCTGTGCCTTGAATTCGGACACTGAAGGCTGACTGACTCTTCTCTGAGCAGTGATGACCACTTTGTTGTACGAAGACGTTTTAAAGATAAATAACTCTGCATGGCCGTTGGCAATTGGGTGCCACTTCAGCTTGCTACCGCTACCGTAAACCACTTCATCCCCATCACCATAGTAACATCCCCTCTCAATACATACATCCTCTGAAGATAATCGTTTCTTACACCAATTTGCCCCTTTCTCAATCTCGCCTCTACCACCCTCCTACAAATAAGCTTATTGTAGTTTGTTAAATTGTAAATCACATATGTAAATTATTCGGAAATGAATAATCTGTTTTTGTTTAAAATGCATCTACTCCTTTATTACGCGCATATCCTAATCATAAATTTGGTAATATTTCATCACGAAATTAATTCTATTTAATTGCAAACATAAAGGTCGTAGTACAGGATGCAATGCAACGTATATTCTTCGTAAGGACACAAACCCTTCTAAGGGCAATTTCAATGGATCATTAATATCTCTGCCAAAATGTATGCAACAGAAACATAAAATAATTTTCAAGAAAAATATATTTCTAAGAATTCGGCGTTTTTTTTTTTTATATGGACTTTTTTCAGTTTTTGAACACGAATACCGTCTAAACTAAGCCGATTAGACGCCCCTCCCCCCACCCATACAATTTTTTCTTCGTCTCATTAAGATCTACAAAACTGCATCACTCAATCGAGGGGCCGCAAGTATCGGAATCATGCCGGCACCACGCATGCCTTCAAAGCTAGTCCAACATCTAGCATTCTCTTCATCAACTCGATTTAGTTTCCCTCTTAGGATTCAATTTACCTCCGTCGCCCCAACTTTGTGCCGACCAAATCTTCATTACCATTCCCATCAAATCTACATAAAAGCACCTAATCTTGAAATTAACTTCAAGTCACATTCACAGTCCAAAAAGATCCCCTGAAATACATCATAGGCCTCGTCTTCAAGAATTATTTCTGTTCCCTTCACTTGGAATGATGAATTTGTGAAGTGGCCAAGTGCTGCATCCTGTGTGCAGTCAACCAAATTCAAATTCATATCTTTGAATTTTGGGATCAACCAGCAACCACGACCTTTCTCTCCACCAGCACCCGCCACCCATTTGCAATGAATACGCATCTGACATGCTGACAACTGAAAACTGATACGAAACTTCCTAATGCATCCCCATCCGCCAGCACAATGCGGCCAATCCATCGCATGCACTCGCTTCCATTCACTTGGCATTCATTGGTTCATAAATTTCCCCTCTATCTATCTGAGCACAAACGAGCGCATCCCGGCGGCCACAATAGATAGAGCCAACCGAACCACTTGTAGTCTGGGTCCTTATACATTTCAAGTGCAGTTAAGTGTCACTTGATATGCCCCGGGAAACAAAGGCACAGTAAAACTGGCATTCTCCGTTTCAAAGAGCAGAATCTGGTTGGTATTCCCATTAACTTGTGGAAGTGCGATAAAAGGATGTTTGGACTCCTGACTGACGGCTGAGTTACTGAAGGAAAGCAACTCTTACCGTGCCGTTGCGGGAGTGTGCAGTGACAATCGATTAACAAGCCAGCAGGATGTGTTGTGCCTTCTCCGTTACTGTGCTCTCCGACTTGCTGGTGCTGGGGACTTATATCAAGTCATACACACTGCCAGATGATTGTGTGCAGCTTCATGGGTGTGCGCCAGCACACTGTGCCTGATACGCATCAGAAAATGATTTGCATTCACAAGTGGAATATTTATGAGGGTGTCCTGCCAGCGCAGACCCAGTTCCTGGAGTCATAATTTCCACAAATCATGGCGCCATGAAGTTGACATAATTCAGCGTGACGATGTAGAAGATGATCTTCATTGAACTGATGATTGGTGAGCTCCCGACGGTATCGGTGGGGAGGGTAGTCCTACAAAGGTTTACCAACTGAGGAGGTCTTGGAGATCAGTGGTGCATCTGAAGAGGCATGAAATGTGTTTCGCTAGGAATTTCGCAACAAACGAGAGTCAAGAACGATTTGTGATGGACTGTTAGGAGAATGGGCGAGTCGATCCAAAAATTGCACAAAATTTTAAAATTGCAGAAAGCCGACACAGGTCTGGTGCGATGTTTGTTCCCCTTTCAAGGCTCTTCTCTCTCTTGAAGGGGAGTCTTTGTTAAGCACCTTTGTGGAGGACATAGACGGCAACTGCTTATACAAGTCATGTCGTTCAGCAAATTGGCACATTTATTAAAAGGCTTACTACTCTAAGGCCCGAACTGCAAAGCGGCCACATTCACTCATTCAATTGCTGAGTCAATTGAAGAACAAAATTCTTCTCGAGCTAGGGAAAGGTTGAGCTTTTAAGATAGTACGCAAGATGAGCCTTACTCTCTCGGCTGCAGCTGCCTCTCCATCAATTCTGTCCATCAGTCTCACTTTTTTAAATTTTCCGCAGTACATGACAAAATTCTTCGGCACACTAAATGACTCAAGAGTATCCTCTCTCGCAGGACATGCTTGTAGTTGCGATATGTCCCTTCGTGTCGATCAACCCATTAGTACCAACGGTGCCAACGAACCGCAGGAGGATATCCTAGGGATCCTTTCGACGTCCACAAAATTATTTCCTACAACAAGCTGTCTTGTATTCAGGGGGCCATGGCGGAGTGGGTATCAGTATGTGCGCCGAATGACTCACTGAAGGTATCAGGTTCGATTCCTTCTCTGAACCGCACCACTATTTACAATTTGCTCACAGCACTTAAATGAGTATACGAAGGCAAGCCAAGCGTATGATGTCATCACGAAAGGACGCACAGCATTGACGACTCAGCCAGAACGTCACATTGGGCGGGTATAACTTCGAGATGGTGAAGGACTTCATCTAATTCGCCCTCCAAGTGCAGCAACATCTGTGGCAGGATTAGCCGCAGAATAACTCTTGCCAACCGCTGTTTCCTTGGACTCAAGAGGCAATTGAAACACCATTCTGATCTGCTGTAAGGCGCAGAGACACGGTCTCTTTTGAAAGTGGATGAAGAGGTCCTTGATTATTTTGAGAGAAAAGTTCTGCCTGCGATTTTTGATCCTGGTTGCGTTGATGGCATCTGGAGGAGAAGACTCAACCACGAACTGTACGGACTGTACAGCAGCTTCCACCTAGTTAAGCGTCTTCGGATCCAATGCATAGGATGGTCAGGTCATGTAGAAGGAATAGACACCACAGCTCTGGCCCGAAAAGTCTTCAATTTGGAATCATTGGGACAACGTCCTCGAACGAAATGTCGCATACAAGTGGAGAAGGACTTCAACCAGCTTGATGTGCGCAAGTGGAGTCCCGTGGAAAAGAATCATGCAGGTTGGAGAGGCTTTTTGGTTGAGGCCCATGTCCACGCCGGGATTGTAGCGACAATCAAAGAAAAAAAAGGAAGCCAACCGATTTAACAACCCAAGGCTTGAACATGAGGTAAAATAGCTCTCTCAACATGCAACATCTGCACGCTGGACATGACTGCGCCTCAAGTGGTCCATTGGCTTAGTCCAATTTTAGCATACTCTTTTCAACATTTCGGCCGGTATCTCACGAATAAATACTTCAATGTTGTCTTCCAATGCGTCAATTGAAGCGGGCTTGTCTGTTATAGACATGAGCTTTAACACAGCCCAACAAAAAGTAGTCTAAAGGCGTAAAATCGCACGATCTAGGCGGCCAATTGATCGGTCCCGAACGTGAAATAAAATGTTCACCGAACTCGCCTCTCAATAAGTCCATTGTTACGCGTGCTGTGTAGCATGTGGCACCGTCTTGTTGAAACCACATGTCATTCAAGTCAAGCTCTTGCATTTTGGGCAAAAAAGCTGTTGGATATCATCTCTCATCCTATAAACCGCACCAAACTGTGACTTTTTCTGGATGCATTGGTAGCACTTGCAATGCTTCTGGCTGATATTCACTCCAAAATCGAGAATTCTGCTTATTTACGTACTCATTGAGCCAAAAATGAGCTTCGTCGCTAAACACAATTTTTCAGCAAAAAAGTGGATCTTCGGCCAATTTTCCAAGAGCCCATTCACCAAAAATTTTACATTTACGAACGACCTACCGTTCGGCTTCAATTCTTACACCAGCTTACACCTAAATCCTTTCGCAAAATTTTCCACGTTGTTGAGTAACAGAGGCCCGATTGCTGCGAATGGCGATGAAGGGATAATCGATGGTCATCATTAACACTGGCCGATACAGTTGCGATATTTTCTTCAGTTCGCACCCTGCATAAGCGTGTTGGTTGTTTAATTTCCAACAATGTAAATTGTCACAATGGCCCGAATAGCCGCTTCAGTGGGTCAATTAACCATAAAATGAAAGAAGCGCGCGATGAACTTTCTTAACAGAGCACGCATTTTGATAATGTACGTAAAATTCAATAATTTACAAGCGTTGTTCGTTTGTAAGACGAAATCATAGACAAAACTGAAGATGTTTGACAGTGAAACAAAAAAGGAAACATGCGTCAGCTGTTTAAACCAGTGTTGCCAAAAAGATAATAGCTAAAACATCACCCTTTATATCTCGGCGCACAACAAAGCGGCGCACTTGATCACTGGTGGCAAAGCATACTTTGACTAACCGTAGCACTGATCGCCATCATCGGCCGCATCTTCTGAAGAAATACTTCTTCCGTATGAAACTACAAGAAAGGTTTCCTGGCGCCCACTATGCAGTGGTAGGTAAAGAAGTGCCTCACCAAGAGCAACATAACGAATTCAACGTGCGCCATCTCTTTGAGCTTGAAAAGACTTACAGGCCCCCTCGCAAAGTCCTACAGACATGTCCACCAAACAAGACAAATCGTGACACAAATTAAAATTTCGCCAAGACACGACAGGCGGTACATCATCAAATCGAACAGTAAGCCAGCACGCTCTGTGGACGTCAAATGTCAATTCCCATCACGAACACCTAATTAATGCTCAATTACTCATTTTGTTCAGCGCCTTCATTTGATCCCTTCAGACCGGATGCCAATCGTGCGCCCCCTCCCCCCATTCGCATTCTTGCCCGGAGGAGGATATTGTTCGCACACATCCCCACCCACTCCTCGAACAAGGCTTCTCGGAATTCTCGCGTACAAATGTAATTTTCTTAATTATGAACGTAATTGGAGGCAAACCTTTGACTCGGGTTTGAGTTGTGTTGCAGCATCCACCCAGGCTACAAACGGCCAGGTCAAGTAATTGACACAAAATGGAAGACGAACATGTGGGGGTGGGGGGCCACGTCGTAGATTGCCATCGCAACAAATGGAATCAATTAGAGTGAGTCTCGCTCAGGCAATGGTCATTACGCTGTTGCTTTATGCTCGACGAAAGGCAATTAGATACATCAGAGAATTTCGAGGCCATTACAGAGTACCTTTTCGTAGATCGCTGATGCGTGCATGTCACGCTGTCACTGGGGCGGCGGTGGGTGGTGTCTGCGAGCAAGTCCCTTTAAGAAATTGAATCGTGGGCAAGTTTTAAGAAAACTGGTGACTGATTTCTTGGTGTCTGTGATTGCAAGATGATTGGACTCTTGCTGCGAAACTGATGCCCTCCCTTAAAGATTTTAAGAGGCCAATCTAGCAATGTCCATTTTTATGTGTGATATTCTTCTTCTTCGCCTTCAATTGTCTGGGGCTGACGTGGGCTTCACCAATATGCCTCGGCAGTGTATGGTCTTGACAGCAATGAATGAAACCGCCATTAAATCGACTTTGCTTGGGATATACCATTGGAACCCTCTAGCTTTCTGACCGGAAATTAACACCCAAATTGGTTAAATTGGAATGCATATCACACAGACAGGAATATACTTCGATTTTGGGGGGTTCACGTGCCAGTCAGAAAAGTATTCTTGTTTTGTTGGGTTGTTGTTTAGTTTGGTTGTGGGGAGGGGAACTCGCAAAGCAAAATCAATGAGAACTTGGACACTATATACGTACAACAACTTGGAACAAGGAATTTGGGTGACATCAGTCAGGATGCGGAGGCATGTCCCCCTTCGGCGAGCGTTCTTGTGGTACTCGTCATTTGGGTAGTAGGCCGCAAATATGAGATCATTCTCAGAGGTCATGGCTCGTGCAACATATGCCTCCGAATCAGCTTAATAATAAAATTATCAACCCTGTTCACGTACGCTTCGTTATACAAGACCTCATTAGGATAGAACTTCTTGTCTCTCGAAGACCCTCACTTTTCCATTTGGGAAGAACTCACATTTAACCACACCGTGCAGCCATACACCATGATTGGCCGAATGAGGGCCGTGTAGCAAATTTACTTCACTTTGACGTCAAGTTGGCTGCTGGCCCCTTACCGTAGCGAAACCTTTCTTAGCTTTTGTCAGAGCTGTATCTATATGGATAATGCCAAAATATCGCACTTCACTCTTCATTGCTAGTGGCTGACCCCGTGGGTCCAATATGCCGAACTTGCGCCAATTCATTTTCGTATCTCTTGAGGCCCTATATCTGGGTCATGAATCTCCTTCCTTTATGAACCAAATTTGACAGACATTGCGGGCATTGCGATCAGTATGGGAAGGGGCTCAGAAATGTTGGAGGGGATATCGGCAGCAGAGAGCGTTTAATAATAATAATAATAATAATTTAGTGGCACTACAGCCCACAGGGGATCAGGGCCTAGCTTCTACAACAACTACTCGTGTTGTGCGTGCTACTGTTCTCTCACCTACAGTTTTTTGCCGACTCCGAACGGCGAGATTTGAGAAGCTTTTCATTGAACATTAATACTCTTTGAGTGTTGTCAGCAACTCGAATGTGGTGGTGCCGTGGACATATGTGAGGTGTTTCGTTCGGGAATCGAACCTGGAACCTTGGCCCGTGAGTCGACGCACTTAGCAACTATGTTACTGCGTCCAATAAATCTTAAATGCACTTCTTATTCATAAAAACGTTAAGTTTTGTGCACCAATGACATTTCCTTACGTAATGTTATATAAAACCAGAAGCTCTCACAAATTCTAAGACGCAGTTCCCGGAAAAAGTAAAATGAAAAGGTAAAATGTTTGGCCGAATTTTTTTCGAACACCACTGTGCAGTTCGTTCTATGCAGGAGTGGATCATATTTGAGTACATCAATTGAGTTAAATAATGACTGTGTAGCAGGAACATAATCCCACAAGTCATAGGTTCATAATATACCTGAGAGTGTGAACCACTTGGACATCAACTTGGGTGGGACTACACATAGACTGTGGACATAACGTGTGCCATGGAACAAAAGTTTACTATCCTAAGCGTCAAGTCCCCAACTATTTATAAAATTTATTAAGATACACCCAAGGCCTAAAATCTGCCAATGAGTAGCTTCCCAAATCTCGCTGTTCGGAGTCGGAAATAAGTCCTGTAAGTCCCCTCTTCTCCTTTGAACAATAAATCGCACAGCACGATTGGTTGTTGAAGAAGCTAAGAGCTTGTCCCTTGTGGCCTGTAGCGTCAAATTGATTCTTCAAATCTTGATAATCGAAACCCTTACAGTGTCAGAGAATCTCCCACTTTGTCAGTTGAAGAGGTTTAGTAGGTAGCAACCCCCCTCAAAAATGTACAGCACGATGAATCCCCCCAAAGCCCTGGATTAAGTCGATTAAAATTCAAACGTCCATCCTTAACATGCGCTCATGTAAGACTTATCTTAAACCAAGAATCCACTATCGTGCACCGCCCGTTGTTCTCATCTGATTCAGTCAACAAAGTTGCAATGTTCCCAGCTCAAAACTCAAAATTGAATTCTCTTTGTTGTATTAGGGCGATGATGGGAGTCTCTTTGTGAACCTTCTGTCATTATTGGAAATCCATTTGCAGGCCCCAACTCCCCGACCATTGTCATTCAAATCTCAACACTATCGATCCAGTCTCCGTCTCTGAAAGAGCTGTGTCAGTGAACACCAGTCGGCCTCCCGCCCCGCTTTGCATCATTTTTCATCCACTTCCACCGGGAGCGTCCGCAGTCAAGTAGCATTTCGTTTCCCCTCACCCCACCCAGTTGCCAGCCCGCACATCTAATAATCCATTTTATTTCCATTAGAGATGGCTAAATCCATTTCAACTCAGTGCACTTTCTTTGACCGGTTTTTCTTCAATTCCCTCTCCCCCCACCCACTTCTTCTGTAGTTTTTGTTTTGTTTTGCGAATCCACGAGTTTTCTTTTTTTTTCTTTTTTGATTAATTTCGTTCGTAGTCTAGATTGTACTTCGACTCGACCTCACTCCGCGCGTTCGCTGCTCATTCACCCCTTTCCTTGAGAGAGGGGCGGAGGGGTGAATTCATTGCACAGCAGCCCATTCAGAAGGGCGGTAGTGCTTCCATCTCCACCGCACCATCCATCTCTTGAGAGTGACAAACAGCGGATGAAACAGAAGCAGAAGCCCGTGGAAGTGTGCAATCCAGGAAGCAGTGACAAGCGAAAGAACGAAGAAATGGAAACTAATTTCACCCCTTTGGCGATGGTGAGTTACCTCCTCAGCGCCCACCACCCAACGGCGCTGGAGGGTCTTCGCTGACATTCGAATAGTTTCCTTTTGAAATTCTTCGCCGCCATCCAGTCCCTCACTCCCACACTCAGCATATCCTCGTCTCTATTTCTAGACTGACTTGTTTTTTTGTTTCTTTTTGTGTTTTCTTACCCCCGCGTTGTCCTTTGTCTTGTCCTCCGCTTTGTCAACTCATTCTCCTTTAGCGTTCCACCCCGTTGCTTAACATTTCATTCTTTCTTTGAAATTTTCGTGTATCATCCGATAAATGAATTTCTTTTTTTTCTTCTTCTCCCATTACCCCCCCTTTCCTCCCTCCCTCCCTCACACCACCCTCCATCCACAAACAACGACAAGGAAGAGCAGAACTCAAGCGAAGAAAAAAACTACGACAACACGATTTGTTCACGTCCACAAAGACAATGTCCCCGCTCTTCGGTGGGGTGTTTTTTTTGTGTCCTCAGAAATGTACCCAGGACATGGGTCTATATTTATACACTCTTTGACCGGCGGCGGGGTGTCCACCGCCACCCTGAAAAGGTGACAATACATAATAGTTTTTAAATTAGCTTTTCACAAGGGACGGAGAGAAGAAAATAACGGAAGCCATGAAGAGTTGCGGTGCCCAGCAGGAGCGCCGATGACATTGAATGACGTGCGGCTACCACCACCAAGCATCCAGGCTCTCGGCATTCCTTATCAATGTTTGCAAACTGCTGGGTTTCGTTTGATAACAGGAGAAGCCCACGAAAAATGTCTACAAGCTGTGAACCAGGGGGGGGGGGGGGCAGGGCGACAAACTCAACTCAGCTGCAGCAAATAAGACGAAAGAAATCTATGAAGAGTTGATGGGGTGGAAAAAATCTCAATAAAATCCAACTGAAGGAGATCCACACCCTCGTAGCCGACCCGTCGGCAGCCCGGGTCCTTCCAAAATTCACGAGAAGAAAGTGGATCCGTACTACAACCATGATCCATGTGCAGGGTTCCGCTTTTGTTATCCTGCCGCCCCACTCCCCTTACCCCAGCCACTGTAATCCATTACCGGCGAAAACGAGGCGAGTGAGTGACTGTGAGGAGACGGGAAAAAAAGGACCCACGAGAGAGAGTATATCCTTTTCTTTATTTTTTTGCTCTGCCTCTTGTGATGTTGTGTGCGCCACGCTGCTTTGTTATGTGTCGGTGGGGTGCGAAGGGAGGCAAGTCGCACTTGAGAATGAAACGAAATGAGGACGGCGGAGTGAGGGAATACACTTAAGAAGCCCAGTTTCCGGTTGAATGGATGATACGCGCTCGGCGTTTACTCAAGGAAATACATCGATAAAGCGAATTCATTTGATCCAAATTGAACAGGGCGCCCATGGGAACGGAGACGAACAAACTGAACGTAGCCATAGTGATGGGGGGGCGGTGGGTGGGTGGGTGATAGGGCGGGTGGTTGAAGCTCATCTTGTTATGGCGATCCCTTTCAACTTGAAGCAGGGCGATTATGTAAAATGGTTCAGGCAGCCGAAAGGTGTTGGGTGTGATGACCAGTTGTCTCCGGGGGCAACGGTGGTGTATAAGTAATTTTTTCCCCCTTTCTAATTCCAAAATGAGGGTACACAACCCTTGAGAAGGACGAACTCACTGAAAGCTGTCGAAAATGACAAGGCTGTCCCTTCATGCTTATGTATGCTCTTAAGTCCCTGAATATGTTGGGGATTATGTGGTGATTCGTGTGCTAAGACCTATTAATGGATTTGAGCATTGCTTGCAGGATGTGGCAGCTTTCCTATGCAGGCTAGAGGTTATGCTTGGACGGACGAAAAGAGAGAAAGAGTATGAAAAGAGCAGACAAGGGAGTGTGCTGAACTAACGCATTAGTTGTCAGACGTATTCGGCTCTACCGATAGTGGAGAACACTCGTCAAGGTTATGTGTACGTCGTGTTCAAAGATTGATCTGGCTTTACGTCTGCGGTGCACTAGGAAGTACACCAACCGCTGCTTTTTATGTACTTCCTCACCTGCGCCATCTAGACTAAGCAGACATAGGGATAGCATTCCGCACAGCGATTCGACAAAAGTCGGGACATACAAAAAGTAAAATATTAAAATTTTGAAATGCCCTGATGTTGAAATTTTGAAATCTTAGTATTTTGAAGTTTCAAAAAAATTTGAAATTTCTATGTGTTGGGGGTTTTCAAATTTGAATACTCCGTGAAACTATTGAGTTCTTCTGTGAACACTGATCTCACCTTACCCGAACTGCAGAAAACTTACTGAACCAGCATACACCCCTTAGAACCGTCCTCTGCGAATCTTCACAAACGGATCGACAACAAACAGGGCGGTTGAGAAAAAGGAGTGACTCTTTGGACAATTTGAGTCCTTTGTTCAATCCCCAGATGTATTGTAACGTAATTCATTGCACTCACCAGTATCTGGGCACTCAGCAGTTTGTCCTAAGAGTTAGGAAACTAACATGTCTTCAACAGCGAAACATTCTCACTGCGTGACATATCTTAAGATAGCTTAGCACCACAATACTCTCACTGCGTGTCTGTCAAAACATTGTGAGGTGACGGGGAATTGCCAAGCCGATGATGTCATCAGAAGCGACACCACTTCACTGTTCACACTTTCAGTCGCGCTACTTTTCAGGCCATACGCCTAAACTAAGCAAATTCTGCATCTGAACACTGCTGATAGTACGAATCAAAAATGGTGCTAATGCGTAACCCGACATATCAACATGTGGCTCTTAGGTGCTAGCAATGCTTAGATTAAACAGATCAGCGATTAGAACACTTCTCTCTGCAATTGGTGCACCTGGGAACACACTTGTTATTAAGCTTTGTTTGTTTATTTATATCAGGCCTGCGACCCATGGAGGGTCTAAGCCTGAGCTGTAGCTGCCTTTCATTCTTGACTGTCCCGGGCACGCAATAACTTGGTCTCTATAAAGGATGTTCAGCCTTCCCCTCCTTCTCGAACCCGGAGGCTGGGATTCGAAGAATCACTAAGCATAAGACGTTCTTCTTCTTCTTGTGGCGCTACAGTCCGGAGTGGATCTGGGCGAAGCTTAGAACGTTGTCTAGTCAAAATATGAACCACTGACATCTACAAACTCCTTCCACTGTGATTCAAGGTCAGAAGGCTTAACTTTTTGACGCCAAGAAGGTTTCAAGGATATTCATGACACCAGCCAAGTTTCAAAGCACCTTTTGCCTACAAAATTATCTCAGGCTGCGAAAAATGTGATACACCGTTAAAGAAACATCAGGGAGAATATCGAAACCCAACAGTAGCCGCTTTTGCACCGTTGCGACGTTATCGGTTCAGCCCTGTGATGAAATAAAATCGAATTATGCCTGTTTGCCAACGTATGATGCTTTTCAGCCAACCTCGTATGACCAGAATTTATCGTTTTTCCTAGTGCCAGAAACGAAGGTCCTTTCGATGGTTACCGAATTGTGACCATACTTCCTTCTGGGTGCGACGAATATATGATCCTGTTTGCGAGGGCGGATAATGGTGGAGATGACCAAGTGCTGTGCCAAGATGTGCATGTACTTCGGAAGGGAAAAAGACGTCGACTACATTGGCTCGGCCACATCGAACAATTTTACACCAACGCCCAGCCCCCCCATTGGAGGGTCCTCCAATCCCAGCCTCTGGAGAGAAATGCCGAACCTCCGGTATAGAGGCCAAGTAATTGTGGATGCTGGAGGGCTTGGTCTTGACAACTGGAAGCAACGTTCCCGGGTCCGTCAAAAATGGAAGGCAGCTATAGCTCTGGCTCAGACCCTTAATGGCTCACAGGCCTCATACATACATGCCCCCTCTTGGGTAACGATCAAGTTTCAGTTTTACCGCCACAAATCTTTCATAATTGAGATACAAAATTCACTTTTCCTCACATGTGCAAAAATCGTGCACTTCGGTGCCTTTGACGCAAGCGATGCGTAGTTTTAGGGCCATTGGGGTAGTCATTCATCTGGTTTTTTCACTTTTTGGGCATCTTATTGTCACAAGTGATGCTCCCATGTTGTATGCAATACCACGTACCATATTCAGTGGGTCAGCAGCCATCTTTTCTCGTTTAATGGCTCACTCATTGTTCCCGATTTCCCACCCAGTTCGATTTCGAAAATTAGACCTCCCGTACGGAAGTTACCAGGCCAAACCCTTTAATTCATATTTCCGTTTCGATAATTAAGCTGAATAGAACACACACGCTAATCAATTTTTGACAAAATTTGTAGTTCTTTATAAGGATTGGACCATGCCATTGCCAGTATGAGTAACCACTATTGTACTTAGTTTAAATACTTCTAACACATTGTTTGATTTTTGTCAAGAATTCAGTCAAATGACAGCTTTTGCAACTGACAAGTGCCAGTGCAACCAAAATCTAAAGATTTCTAAAAGATTTTGTGGTATTGAGGCTACGAGCGTTCGTGTAAAATTGCATATAAATGTGATTATTAATTCGCGTTTTGTCTCTAGTTAAACAGAATCATAATGGCAACTGAGATGATAATGGTGAAAATTAAGCATCGCGTTGCAATTAAATTTCTCACTAAGCAAGGAAAAAGTCAAAACACTATTCATGAAGAGATGGTGGCTGTTTACTAGGGTTCCGCACCTTCATTATCTACTGTGCAAAAGTGAGTTCAAGAGAGGCAGAGAGAACGTTGAAAACGATCCCCGCTCCGGCACCCCGGCTACTGCTTGTACGGGAGAGAGCATCAAAGAATTCGAAAAGAAGCACAAAGTTTGACATATTATATTTGAGTGAAAAAAAATATATTTTTGTTTAGAATGACATATACTGAAACGATGTACAATGACAGTAACTTCCCAACGTATGTTTTTAATGGAATAATACAAGTTACGCCATCTCTTAGCAAACCCCAGGAATTTAGATATAGACCCAATGCAAAAACGACTTTTTCCACACAACGAATTCTGTCGTAACTGCAGAGATGAGGAGGCAAAGTGGAAGGCCCTCTCTAGATATCTCGGGCATACTTCTTTCACTGTTGCATGAAATAAGCGAAACGAAACCCCTAATGTCAAAAAAAGTCTTAGACAAGGCGACGATGTCTTGTGACATTGTCAACATCTTTCTTGGAAGCCAAAGATGAAACTTAGATGGGGTTGGCTTACACGGACGACAATGTCATGATGGGACAAACATGACAAGCCGTTAATGAAACGTTTAATAATAATAATAACTAAATGGCGCTACAGCCCACAAGGTACCAGGGCCAGCTTCTGCTTCTACTACTCGTGTTGTGCGTGCAGTTCTGTCATGAGAAGAGGGGACCTTCAGTTTTTGCCGACTCCGAACAGTAAGATTTGAGAAGCTTTTCACTAACAATTGGTACTCTTTGGGTGTAGTCAGCAATTGGAAAAAAGTGGTGCCGTGAAAAAACCGAAGTGTTCCATCAGGGGATCGAACCTAGACCTTCGGCGTGTGAGTCGACGACACTTCCTACTACTCCTCGGTGACCACAAATGAAACATTTGCTTGCACTGAAACAGCAGCGGCGATAGGCGTCTTGTCATATGTGCTGACATCAAGGAAGGACACATAACATGGACATCTAGGAGAGAGCATCACAATGGGCAGCCAAGACTTTAAGGAATTCTAGGACTCTGTCTTCGTCGGCTTCGCAGTAAATATGAACAATGGCATGAATATCGAAATCAAACCAAAATTTGTCTATTGACAATCACAATTTCATTTGGCTTAGACGAAGACGAAGCATCCTTGTCCTGCTCTTTGGCGCTTTACGGCGAAGTAAGTTGGATGAGGTAGACGTTACTTATTGTGAGAGGAAAGTTCTACAGGAGAATTTTTATCTTGTTTGCGATGACTGCGTTTGGAGGAGAAGCTTCTATAACGAAGTCTGAAGTCTGTATGGTGTCATGCGCTTAAGATGGCTAGGTCTTTAGAGCGGTTAGAGGTACAGTGCTTTGACCCGATGAGTTTTAGAATCTTGCATATTGCGACAAAAGAACAGAGGACGCCCTCATCCAAAATGACGCAATCAAGTGGAGAAGGACCTCAACCAACTTGATGTGTGAAATATGAGGCAGCTGATGAGAGACTGTGACAGCTGTAGGAGCATATTAGTAGAGCCCCAGATTCACCTCAGACTGCAATGTCAAACCGAATGGAAAAAACTTCCTGACAGTCAAAGAAGAAACGTATTTCTTGGAAAACAAATTTAAAGAAGAAATTGCCGAGTTGCAGGAATACACGCGTATACACTTTGTCAGGACTTATAATCGGATACTTCGTCCTTTAGAATATCGCTGAATCAGCGGAATTACTTTTAAGTGGGGAATGTTTTCAGGAATTGACTGAAGGAGAAGACCTTCTTTTCATTACTTGTCTTTCAAAGTGAGACGAGCCATTCACTTGGAGTGACAGAAAGGTGCGACAAGAACCTTGCATTTTGAGTCCTGCAGTTAGGACTGTCATAATCAAACAAATACAATGAACATGTGCATGTCAGACCCGCACAATTTTTCCGAAATACGACACGAAATCCAAGTTTTCACCAACCCATCATGCGTGTGTAGTAAAATTACAAAATGTCTGAAAACAAACAACTCCCCGCTCCCATTACATAATTTCCCAACTAACCGCCCCAGTTAATTTTAAGCGTAAACAGACGGATCATTTGATTTCCGGTTTCCCTTCAGAAACGTGCTCAAAAACTTCACTTCACAAAGGCCACATAGCCTGCCACTTTCACAGCTTGTTCATGCCACAACATCATTCCCAAACTTCCCCAGCTAACAGCCTCCGGCGAGGACATCCCATAATAGCTTTATCTATTCCCCATCATCGCCGACATCAGCAACATCATCATAATCTAAAACAATATTTCGAAAATTTACTAAAACTTTGAAAAGTTTTGTAAAACAACATCAAAGTTGATATAATGAGGATGAGGATGAGGACGGTGGCGGTGGCGGTGGCGTTGGCGGTGGGTCGAACGAACGGCGGAGCACGGCCCGAAGGAGCAACAAAAACATTATAATTACCTGCGATGATCTCTCCGGTAAGTGTTAAGGCAAACTTTTCAAAACTCAAAGTGTCGACTACACACTCATTCTCTTGTCGCGTCAATGAGGATGAGGCTGACGATGAGGAGAAACTTTTCCAGACTGTCGTCCTTGGGGCTCGCCCCTTTCTCGTCGGTTTCTGGGGATGCGACGACTCTCGGCAAAATGACAAACTCTAGGATTATGGCGCACGACTCTTCGAGGAACTGTTGACATTTCAGCGAGCAGCGAGACTAATTCTCGATGCCAACGGTTGAGCGAGAGAGAGAGAGAGAGGCGACAACTCAAATTATGAAAGTGGCGGCGGGTGCTCGGGCGGGTACTTGTTGATACCAACCGCAGAGAGCCATACTTATTCATTTTTCAATTTTCTCAGGGTTTCACTTGTTTGAAAACCAGCCCCCACCACCTTCCTTTCTGCTCTCAGGGAAGCCCAAAGCTGTGGCAATCGTTGGCACGTCGTTGTCGTCGTTTAAACTCTGAGCGGAAAGTGCGCTGTGGCGGGAGATGGGAATAATTAAATTACCTCAGTCGCTGCAGGGGCATGCGGTAGATACTTGATAAATCTTCCCCCTCGGGTGAAATTGTCTCTGCGCCCAGCCAACGACCACGGCCATGGCAGGCCACGGTATGTTGCAAGACCAGACGTGTGTATGATGTGGATGGATGTTAATTGGACGGAGTGAAGTTTCGTTTGCGTCCATCGGACATAGCTGGACGTCATGTGATGCCGTTGAAAACAATCTTCACTATGAAACAAATCGCCAAGGACACCAGTGAGTGAAAGTAACTTCATTTGAAAGTCAACAGGAGAAGTCACCTTCAGGGTCGCACACGAATTGAATAAATATCGCACAATCCATTAGAGCACACACTCTCGGCGGCCGTAGACTTGCCATAAATTCCCACCGACATATCGTAAATCTGCACTAATGTCGCTTCGATTCTCGATTTTCATCCCACAAGTGATGGCTG
Source organism: Eristalinus sepulchralis (assembly GCA_944738645.1). Taxonomy (NCBI): domain Eukaryota; kingdom Metazoa; phylum Arthropoda; class Insecta; order Diptera; family Syrphidae; genus Eristalinus; species Eristalinus sepulchralis. The sequence continues at coordinate 19,555,384 of OX122882.1, forward strand.
TGCGTTGCTGAAGCTGAAACCAATTCATCTCGAGGCGACCGGAATGGTAAAAATCGGAAGCCATCACTAAGCATCTACAGGTGAGATACAGATACGAGGGCGTATACGTAATGCAATCATCTTAAGTGCTCCTCTGGCAACGCATTAGAATTCCACGTTCATTCTTGACTTCCGGAGGTATCTCCATACCAGTACAATGGCACAGCACACCGTACACACCGAAAGACGACGCCGTGCCGAAAACATCCTGCCGAGACGACAAGTGTGTGTGTTTGAGGCGGGGGAATATTCTGTTCGTCTGACAATGCGCTTCCTGGGCGTGAGGGGATGCTTGTCATACAACCATATCGGATTGATTGCTTTCACGGATATTAATTTTGTCTTTTCTTGTTCGATTGCGTGTACGAATGATGACTGGGGCGGCAGGGGGCTGAATTGAATCACAACTCATCTGTGCCATGATCGATTGCCGATGGAGATCTTAAGCGATGGCACTGTATTAAGTTGATGTGCTCTGCACGCTTGGTGATTCACTGCGAAATGGAGAGAAGGATGCGTGGGGATGGTAACGCATTTTCATTGTGCGCAGAAATATTTTAACAATTTTTCATTGTGAGAAGGTTTACTTTTAATTGGAAATTCATTTGAAGCCTTCAAAATTTATCAAATTGTTTTTACATTTTTAAGGTTTCGTTTCCATAAACAATTAAAAAAAATAAACTTTCATAGTTTCGGTGTGTCCGTCGTTGTTATTGTCCCTTGTCTATTTCTAATTTTTTATAAAAAGAAAATTTTAAAGTTTCAGTGGACTCGTCATTCCGTTTGTCCCTTAAGTCTGCCTTCAAAATTTGGTGCATATATTTAAGGCTTCATTTCAATAAAAAAAAAACTTTCATTGGTGTATCAGTCGTTCCGCATATCGCTTTTGTCTTCAAATTCTTCACACATTTTTAAGGTTTCGTTCGCGCTGCATTATTCTCACAGTGTGGCTGTCAGGACACTTTGAAGAAGCAACACCATTTCACTGTTCACTCTTTCAGTCGTGCGTAAACTCCTAAACAAAGTAAATTCTCCATCCACTGCTAATAGAACGGATCGAAACTGGAGATATCAACGAGGTAATCTGGTTCAAACTTAAGGTTGGGCGCTACCAGTGCTTGGATAAGGCAGATCAGCGATTTAAACACTTCTGACTTCAATTTGCTGAGGTCAGAGCCTGAGCTATAGCTGCTTTCCATTCTTGACGCTCCGGGCACGTAATCACATGGTCTCTATAACGGAGGTTTGGTCTTCCTCTTGTTTTTCAAACCGGAGGCTAGGTTTCGAAGATCCTCCTAGCTTAAGACTTTATTAAGCTTCTTCCACTGTGATTGAAGGTCAGAAAGCTTTAGATTATGACGCTAAAAAGTTTTCAAGGATATTCATGACACCAGACACGCTTTGAAACACTCGATTTTGACTCGATTTAACAAGTTTTTAAACGGCGTAGTCTTAGAGCCATTTGGGTTCTAGAGAAAGTCCACTTTGAAACTTGGTAAAAACAGCAATCACGCATTTGCACGAAAGATTATTCCACCAAGGAAGGGGAACAGAGGTCTTTCTTACTGCCGTCTAGATCAAAACGGATCATGTTGGTTAGTCCTAGGTGCCAGGTCAGGCAGATCAGTCAGACCTCATTTCTAAGGGGATTGACTGAAAACCCATTCCTGGTACCCCAGTCATCGATCATGTCTAAAGCCGCCTGACCACTTAAGCATACATTCACAAGACATGATCCTGTGTAAAGTTAAAATCTTTACCTTCTGTCTGTAACTTTCGGTCCTGTGTCATTGCGTTGAAGACACCTAAAGGAGACAATACAATAAGCTTAGCCTAAGTCATGGACAGCAGAGGAACAACCGAAGAATCGTCGAATCCAAGCACAAAGACACAGAGGATGCCTGAGTACAAGATGGTGCTCAAATTTAAAGAATGACCTTAATCAACTTACAAGATTGGGAGGCAGCAGGCGTGAGACCGTGTCTGTGGGAGAGACATTGTAAATGAAGCTCAGATGCACCCTAGACTGCAGTACCGCTCAAAGCAAAATAATAAGGCACAGGAACCATCTTCCAAACGACATTACCAAAATATTTACAAACAGAATAATTTTTTTACACTCTACTGTTTACTCTACACAAAAAAGGATTAAACTCTCCTTTCAAGGGTTCTTCATTTCAATAAAACAGCGAAGAGCAGAACCACACCTAAGTCTTTCAAACTGTTTTGTGCTGTATGATTATTGTAGCACACACAATAACCACACTGGTACGAGGACGTGGTTACTATTTCCGTTTTTATCGCCTTGGTTCTTACCTTGACTGTACTGCTGCTAGCGCCACAATATGCAAAATTAAGTACAGTCAGTGTTGAAATTCGTTATACACTGTGAATAGAGTTGGCAACTAAAATAAAAAATATGCAACAATATAACTATTTTGTGTAGTTTGACATCATATCCATTATTGAAATTTTCACCATTCAAAGAGTCTTGCACAGATCGAAATAAGAAATAATCAGATGGTGCATTGTCATGATGATATACAACACCTTTACGATTTGTCGATTCGGGCCGCTTTTCTTCAACTGCAACTGTTCAATTTTGTTAATTGTTCAATGTTGACATCTGAATTGTTCATTGGGTTGGGTGGTGAAAGTTGAAAGTAGACAATTCCTTAGTAATCCCACCGAAGTGATAACATACTTAAATTTCTTTTGATGAATATCAGCCTTTCATGTTGTTGCTGGCTTGCCCCACGATGGGGGGGAGGGGTTGTAAACTACCCATCTTATATCACCATTCATCAATCAGTTTAAAAATGGTTCGCTTTCAATGCGTTTCCTTAACAAATCGCAGATTTTAGTGCGTTGTGTTAAATTATTTTCTTCCAGTTCATGAGGAACCCATTCATCGAGTTTTCGTACATAGGAAAGTTGTTTTAAGCGATTTTCATGCATGAAGCTACTCTGCAATCTCACGTGTTGTACTGTGACGATCCGAATCGATTATTGCTTTGATTTGGTCGACATCAACTTCAAATGGAAGAGCACAGAAAGAAATTTGACAAAAAAATCTTGACACTGACGTTCATTAAAAGCTTCGTCAGCATTATCAACACATAATCTTTTGTGAGCTCGCGATGCGCTCTTTGCCTTTCCGAAATTAAAAAAGCAAACTATGACGAAAATGATCGTTTTTATTTTTCATTCTTCAGCAGAGGCTTGAGCATTCTAAGGGTCTCTGCGAATGAAAGATTGGAACAAGCTTAACGCCAATCCTGCTGTTGGTCCTTAACTTAGACTACTGTCAGGTAATTATGAATCAGAAACAGCTTTGAAAGGTATAACACCAACATTCCGTGCAAGAAAATGTTTATACCAAATAAGTCAAAAGTTGACTAAGACATTTCGGGAACAGAGCAATCCGGTTAAGAACTGCAACAAAACCTAAGCAACAGGTTATCAAATAATCGGTTCGATCATTGCACCAACAGTGGAATGCACAATTTTCTTAAAAACAAACCTAATCACGAGCACAAAAAGCTCACCTATTCGAACAGACGCAAGCAATGGTAAAGGAATCAATTACAATTACCACCCAAAATTGATTTCTTTGAGAATCATACAAAAACACTCCAAAGGGCAATACTTGGGAAGGGTCAGCGCCACAAACCAGTAAGCTCGAAGATAATAATTTCGAGAGATAGAAGGATTTCTTATAATTGAGAGGAAGTACACATAGATGAATTAAAAAAAAAAAACACCGTTATATTTTTAATATTGATTTGTCACGCGTTGTTGTCACTTGTTTCTTTAATAAAAAAAGATTCCCCTCTCACTGAAAGTGATTGCTTGTTTTAATAAGAAAGATCTTTCTTTCGAAAGCTTCTTCTTGAGATTGTCCAGGCTTCGGTGTCATAGAAAACTGTTTCGAGAGAAACAGCGGCTAGCAAGAGTTATTCTGCATCTGCTGTACTTGAAAGCCTAGTTAGACAAGGTCCGTCACTACCTTGGAGTTATACCTGCTCAATGTGACGTTCTGGCCACGTTGTCAGTAATTTGCTTCCTTTCCTGAGGACAGGATACAATACGCTTTGCCCTCATACACCGTTAAACACATTTTCGCGGCCTCCGCTTCGATAACAATAAAGGCTTCATTGACAGCTCGCTATATTCGACCAACCATGTCAACAGTTGGACCAACTATGTCAACGGTTGGACCAACCATGTCAACGGCAAAGCACGGATGTGCTAGGAACTGTACGGATTTTTGGAAGATGGTGCTTCTTGTGTTAGCAAGTGAGTTCTACACGATCTACTTAAGGACGATATTGAGGACCTCAAATGACAGTGCGTAACCTAACTCAATACCTTTTTTTTAAATTCAAGGCTTAGGAGAGCCGTAACCAACCTTTACGGAGCAGCAAGAATTTTCCATCATCATCCTGCACAACCTGGCAGGAATATCAAACCTAGACATGGCGTTGTAAAAACTCGTCTCCACGCACGGTGTCCTATGCAGCATGGAAATCGTCGAAAAGGTGGTGAGTGCTGAAGTGGGAAAATTTGGGCAAAGGTGATCTTCCAAATGCTGAAACCGCCTTTATCCAGGTCGGGAATGGGAATTGTCTTCCCATTGGATGATTGTTTCACCGGCTTGTAACTCTTTCGGATAATATTTCTGTCTGAACATCAGTGCTAAGATCGTATCTGACATTCGTCTTCTGTGGTTTCCATCACATCTTACACATGAGGTGGCGCATACGCCAAACGAGGTCGTCTCGAACTGCCTTAAAGGATTCTGCAGATAGTTTGTCAGATCCAGCAAGTCGGGGGATGGAATTCTTATCTCTCTTCGTTCAAATTGAAGGGAACATTCGGCCTAACAGCCTAACCTAATGATCTTTTCAGATTCTCATCATTTATTCCCACTCCACTATCAGTTGTCCATTTTGGTCCTGGCAGGCTTCTGTCTGAGCCCTATATCTACCACCTTTCGGTACAATTTTCGCTTCGCCATTTTCTTGATCGCACGCTATTCACATCTCTCTCTTATTCCTTTTAAGAAGCTGAGGCTCTTTTCTTCTTTTTAGGTTTTTTGAGTTCATGAACCGCTTTAGTCGTTGTATCCAGCGTCGCCTTATAAGCTGCTAGCTTCACTGAATGTGCCTGCCTGCACTCGTTGTCGTCAGTATTTATTAAGAATAATGATTGAGTGGCACTACAACCAAACAAGAGACCAGTGACTAGCTTTTGTTCTACTACTCGTGTTGGGCGTTCTACAGCTCTCTCACCAGTATAAGGGACCTACAGTTGTTTGCCGACGCCGAACGTCGAGATTTGAGAAGCTTTTCATTGACAATTGGTACTCCTTGAGTTTTGTCAGCAAATCAAAAGAGGTGGAGTTGTGAAAAATTTGAGGTGTTCCACCCGAGAATCGAACCTTCGGCGTGTAAGTCAAAGTATTCAGTCCGGGAATCGATCCAGTGACCTTCAGCGTGTGATTTGACGCACTTACCCGCTGCGCCACAGCAACCATCTCTATGAAATATTTACTTTTTCACCTCTCGGTCATGTATGCCTGATCTATGGCGGTAAGACATGTGCGTCGCAACAGGCAACGACACCAATACACAGTCGACTGTCGCTTGCCATCCACGCACACAATTTGTGTCTCGGTCAGACTGCTTGCTACTCCACTCGTGATAGCGCTGATAGAAGCCCTTATTTCAATTGCTGATCCTTGGAATCCTTTCAAAAGCAACAACAAAAAAGAGTCCAACATTACTTTGTAATTCAATTTATTTAAAACCAAATAATAATATTTAATAATAATCGTCATGTACTCCTATTTTCATTTTTATTCGTGTTTCACATTTTTGTATATTTTCTTATATGTTCACCTTTTTTTGTTGGTTTTCTTTTGTTATTTGTTTTTAATGTATATAATATATACGGTTAATATAGAAATAAAAACGATCTCACAGAACAATGTTGCGTTCTGTCACTTTGCTTGTTGTGTTTTTAAATTAGTTGAATGTGTTTTTACTTAAAATTATTTTTTTTCTTTTCTTTTAATTTTTCCTATTTTTAATGTTATAGTTTCTCTCTTATTCACCTTCCTTTTACTTTTAAATATTTATCTATAATGTTAACATGGAATTGAGTAGGTGTTTCCTTTTTTTTGCTTTTTAACTTTATTGTTAATTTTAAATTAGTTTAATCAGTGTTTAGGTTTTTGGGTTTTTTTTTTCGTTTTGTTTTGTTTTTATGCTTCTAATTTCCACACACTACCTTTTGGTTTTTTTTTTGTTTTGTTCTTCAAATGTGAACGTGATTTTTTTTTTTTGGTTTTTCGTTACAAAATTCATTTTTCAACTTAACATTGACTTAACTCAGTTATTTTGGGATTTTTTCATTCTTCATTTATTTTGCATTGGAGTTCGATTATTGCTTGAACTAAAAAACTTACACAAGTATGCTTCTGCCTTTTGGTAAAACGAGATAACTGAATTTTTACGTATTCAGAAATATTTGTGTATGCGCTCCTCTGTGGCATAACTTAATCGAGTTGCATTTGTTTTTCATTTTTGCTTCTTGTTGTTCTTGTTTGGCTGGTTTTTTTCATTTTCCAAACAACTAACTTCGATTTGAAATTATTTTTTTTTAGTTTAACTTTATGCTTTACCTTGTGAATTTGTTTAATTGTTTGCTTTCTTTTTATTTATGTTTACACCTACTACAGTTGTTTTATATATATATATTTTGTTTGTCTTGTTATTTAAAAATACGTACGTGCTCTATGAAACCAATAATCTTTTCGATACAAATGTTTTTGTTTTTTTTTTCCTTATTAATGTTTTCGTGTGTTCTTTTATTTTTGGTTTTGCTTGTTTTTTTTTTTTTTTCATCTGAGTTACCTCATCAACATTCGATTCGTTCACTTTGTGAATGAAATCAGAGAATCAAAAAAAAAACAAAAAACAGAAATGATAATTTTTGTTAGTTTTGGAACAGAGTTGAAAATCCTAAAAGCGCATAAGGACAGGTGAAGAACTTAAGACGGCAACTGAGACTTGTCTAGGTTCTGCGGGTTTTGTTTTTTCTCTTACCACTTTACGGGCCATATTTTATTTGTTTTCTTTCGTTTCTCATTTTGTTTTGTTTTTTTTTAGCTTTGCGTTGAGTTTATAAGTGATTTTAGTTTTTTTTTTAATTTATTAATTTCTTATTTATTTAATTCTTAATGCATTACGTTGAGTATGTGTGTTTAATCTTCTTGGATAATTTAACATGATTTTTATTTTTATTTATAACTTTTACAATTTATTAAGTTTTTTTTTTACTTTTATTTCCTTCATTAATAACATTTTTTTTACATTTTAAATTTATTTTTAAAATTACCGTATCGTGGTGATAATTTTTTGGTTTTTGAATTATTTCCTATATGCTGTGGTGATAAAGAACATTTCTAATGTTAGGTGTGTGTGTGTCTGTGTATGCTTGTGTGTGATGTGGCATTTTTCATCTTAATCTAATCTCGTTTGTTAACATTTAGTTTTCATTCACAAAATATACTCTACGTGGCACACGAACATAAAATTGGCAGACAACGGAACAGAAAACTCAACAAGGAGGCCTTTGTCTCCGGCACTCCGCTGAAGACAGAAATGATTTCCCAACGATCTGTCGGGTTTTCGGGAAACGCTTTTCTTTATAAATATATTTTACATTATTATTTGCGGTAAAGATTTTGCTTCTTTGTTTTTTTTTTTTAATTCTTTCAAAAAATGTTATTCACTAGACCATAGAAATATGAATGTATATTTTTCTTATACGCTTTAATTTTTCTAATTTTTTTTTGTTTTTGTTTTGGAAGATGCAGTTTTGATAGTCACTAATTGTTTTTTTTTTATTTCAAAGTTCTTTTTTTTTCCATAGTAAATTCATTTAACGTGAAGATTTGAGGAAATTTAGGGTTTTTCTGGGAAGTTCTGAAATTAATTTGCTGCGTGAAAGGTTTTTGTTGTTTTTGAGCTCGTTGTACTATTTATTTTTGAGAAGGGGATGGGGAATTGATTTGGAAGAAGTGGCAGCAATTTAAAAGGAATCCCTGTATGACAAAGTGCATTGGGTAGAGCACAGACTAAGACTAACCTCGTCAGCCTCAATAACCATTACAAACCCTGTTAAAGTTTCACGTCCTTAAAAGATGTCAAAGAAATTTGAATGTGTGATGGATATAAACTGGCTCAGTTGCAACACAATGAACCCTTAAAGGGAACATATCGTAAGGGACGTATCGTACCGCGTCTATCCACTTATCAACCCACCAACCAGCCCCTTTAGCTACCAAACCGTTTTCGTATGTAACATCCCCATCGAAATGCTTCCATCTTCCTCAGGTCGCACCGGAAACAGTGCTCCATACTGGTAAGCCCGTCCGCATTAGCGAGTAAGTCGAAGGCCACTCTTGGAAGAGACAATACCAGATGTAAAGTATATCCACTGGTCTACGTCGAAAGCAGCTTCTTTTTCCGTTGACAGAACGTGTTCTTTGGAAGAGAGGATTGCCAACAAGGATCGGATTGCGGATGCACAGCTACAAATTTCACTGTCAACCTTGATGACAACCCGCAAACTTGCAACAACTATAGAGACCATCACTTGAGAAAAGGGAATCGAATCCTGGGCGCAGAACCAAAAGGGAGCAGACTGGGCTTTCTGTGGATTTTTGTCATTGATCACCGTCTCTTTCTTTATTATACGGCAATGTTTAAAAGTTTCCTTGGCTCACAAAAAACGCTACAGAAGAGGCGATTTTGGTGAGCTCAGGGAACTTCTAAACTTTTCCGTGTAATGAAAAGAGATGAAGACGCTTTTTAGCAGTGTTTTTGGTAAACATCAGGCCAACATGTTTTTTTAGGCGCACATGACGTATCATCCCTTGGAAACAAGAACGTAGACAAGTTCTTTGTGACGAACACAGACCCTTGTCGATCCTTTTAACGGACCTGAGATACAACACAACCCCTAAAACTGTCCTAATCTCAGCTATTATGTAAGACCTTCATTACCATCGCCTTTCGCGGAAGGTATGATTGACCCCTAGCACAAACAAGGAGATTCCAGACCTCTTCTACTTTGATTGCAGAAGTTAGAGTACTTTACCATGATGGACACAAGAATTGTTTCATCTAAAACGTGATGGCCAAGCTTATGGAGCCACAGTGTCTGCAAGGAGTTTCGTGTTCAAATGTGAGCAAATTTTTCTTCGAAGCCAGAAGAATATTGGAGACCCCCACGACGGACTGCATTTGTTTTCCAGTGTCCACAGTTATGTCACTTCTTGTACTAGGATAGTTCATTAGAGACAGTACACCAAGGTTCTAGCTGTCTATTGTGGCAAATTGTTCAGCATGTCTATTGGCCAAAGGACTGATCTTAACCATTGTCTTCTACTGACTAACAAATAACCAATTTACAAGCCTTCTGAAAACTACTTTCACTTGCGGAAGTGTAAAGTTTAAAGCTGTAAGTGGAGGAATACATCTATCTACCTCTGTCTATCGTTTTCCTCTCTTACCCAAATGTAAGAAATGCTTCGTTTATTACTAATATGGGAACAGTTTTCCAGAGGACGATCTTGCCAGAGGGGTTGTTGATCTACTGAACACTTCTTCTTTACCAGCTGAAGAAATCGCAAGGCGTAAAGAACGCTTTCACTGCGTAACATAATGTGACTACTAATAATAATTGAGTGGCGCTACCGCCCACAAGGAATCAGGGCCTAGCTTCTGTTCTACTATTCGTGTTGACCGTTCTATAGCTCTCTCACGAGTATAAGGGACCTGCAGTTGTTTGCCGACTCCGAACGTCGAGATTTGACAAGCTCTTTGAATGTTGTCAGCAAGTCGAAAGAGGTGGTGCCGTGAAAAAAATGCGAGGTGCCTCGTCCGCGTATCGAACCTGCGTGGCGGGCGAGGCACTTACCCACTACGCCACGGCTATCACAAAGTGACTACTAAACGGAACCTTAAAAACGACAACGTCAGTAACTACTGCCGTAAAACTTATAAACAACGGTGTCTTTAGAACAAGTCCAGCAGTTTAAGGTACTACAGTGCGCATAAAAATATTGATTTTTGACACATGCGTCGGACCATTTTGCCAATTAGATGCTGTTAGCCACTTAGTAGGCGTCTTTTGGTGGAAGCAACGAGGCTCTGTGACTAATGTACTGGAGGACTGCAAGAAAGAACACGATTTTCTCCGATTTTGGAGCGTCTTTTTGTCGGAAGCAATGAATCAAGAATGTTTGTCGCATACAAACCTCTGTCTCACCCAAATCTGTGACGTCTTTCATGTCTATTGAAGCGACTGTAGTAGGGAACGTAAATGGACGTCCGTACTCACAGTGTCTGAGAAAGTTTTTACTGCCGCCAGAAAATACGACGTGCAATGATAAAATACGACTTCAGTCGAATTCGACTGTTGGATTCGAAGGGCATGGTTTGGATGAGTTTCCGTAGAGGTGCATGTTAATTATACTCCACTTCCTTGGTTAACACAAAGACACAAAAATAAATAGTGTGCCCGGGATGAAGATGGAGTCTAGTCCGACATTATGTCAAATCTTCGCTTAATATTGTCATCCAAAAAATGAAAATGGATGGCATGGCGAGGCACCACTTTCCAAAAAAAAAAAAAAAACAGCACAGCTCAGATGTTCCTAACTTCTTAGCCACTCTCACCGGTCAATGTACCATGCACTGCATGTGAGCAATGACAACTATAGGAATTGCAGAGACGAGGAGGATTTAGAGTTTCCAAGCTTAGGGTTTGGCTACAACAACTTCAGAAATAGTCTTAATCCTTTCCCTTCTATTGAGTCTCTGGACAACACAGAGCTGCATTGAATTCTTCGCTTCGCATCCAGTTAAGGAACATTTAAAATGTCCTGAAAATCTTTCTAAAGAGCATACAAGGTCATAACGAACGTATTGGCTGGTAAAAGAGAGTCAAAGAGTTGACACGTCTTTTTTGTTTAACTTCCCATATACCCACTAAGAATCTCATCATCCTTGAACCCCTAAATGTACATAAATCATTACAAGGTTCAAAATCTCTTAAAATTAAGCCGCCACCACTCCCAAAGTCAATACCTCGCTAACAGAAAATTGATTATTTTTCAAAAAAAAAATAAAATTCTGAAAACAAAATAGAATTTGAATATTTATGGTTTTCACTTCTATTTTCTTATTAAATTCATAGAGATTTTTATTTTCTTGTTATTTTTGGTTTCTTCTTCGTCATCTTGGTTTTTTGTTTTTTTGTTTTACTATTTTTAATCGTATCAAATATAAAAATCAACAATTTATTTATTTTTTATATTTTTTTTTTTTTGTTTCTCTTTTCGTTATGAAAATTTACAATTTTTATATATTGTTAGTATTTGTTTTTGTTTTTTTTTTTTTATTTCAATTTCTGTTTAACATCATTCACTTTCGTATTTTTTTTAAATGCACTTATATTTATTCTACATTTCACTTTTTTTTTGTAAAAATGTTTTTTTGTTATTAAATTCAATTCAATTTGTTTTGTTTTGCTTTGTCTTGTATGTTTTGTTGTCTAGTTAAAAACTGAGCATACCTTGTTTTGAAGATTTTGTTCTGCTTTCTCGTGTCGCTACCGGGGTTAAGTTTCAACCCAACGCTCGCTAAGTTACTCTACTAGCATCCGGATTGAGTGGTGAATTTGTTTCCTGTTTGAATGCTTGTGAACGTCAAGTGTAGTGTGTAGTCAAAGTAAACGAATGACCAGACAATGAAAAAGGATAATGGAACGAAACATAAGAACCTTCAATTTACTAAATGGGTGTGTGTGTGTGGGTGTGGGTGTGTAGATGTATAAATATATCGTTAGCGCGTTTTCAGTTTTCCTTTGTTTATTTAATTTTAATTATTTCTCCTTGTTTTTGTTTCTTTTTCTCTATATAACATTTCGGCTTATAATTCTCTAGGATTGATTAAATTGATTTATTTATTTACTTTTTTTTTTTCTTATACAATTATATGAGCAATTTTCTTATTGAATCTAGGCATTCCAACAACAATTGTTAAACAGTTTCTAATTGATCAAGATTGTTTTCATCGAATCGTATGTCATTTATAAATATATCGGGATTATCCTCGTCGTCATCATTGTCGTCGTCGTCATCCAGACCAGAGCCGATTATCATGCCGCTGCCAATACCGCCCATTGCTAGGCCACCACCAGCACCAGTTCCGGCAATGCATATATGCGGTGGTGGCGGTACACTTGTTGGCGGAAGTGGTGCTGGTGGAATAATGAGAGTTCCACTGTTGATGCCATGGAGGCTGCCAGAGAGGCTGCCTCCACCTTGAAGATGTCGTCGACTGGAACTTAATCCTGCAGAGAAATTGAAGTCTTTATGTTATCGAATGAATGAAAAATGTGTGTGGGTGTGTGTATGTTTTTTTCAGGTAAGTTGTGGGAAAGTTCTAAAATGTTACCTTTTGAGTGAAATAAAGAAAAAAGAAGAAATTGAATTTGGGGATGTTATCGAAAACAGTTGGGACAAAAATTTGTTAAAACTGAAAAAAATAAATCAAATAAGTAAAATGAAAAGCATACAACCTAACAGTCTGTACAGTGTGTCTCGAAAAAACTGAACTGAATACCAATTTATAAAATTTTCCAAATCCCCTGATTCTTGCATTAATCCTTCCAGACACGAATTATTTAAACTTTCTTACTTAGTCTAAGATATATAAATGGGGTGGTGGACAGATTGCCAAATGGACGGATGGACACACCTATTTTTTTTATAATTGGCGCCCGCCAGAGGCACCAATTTGTTACCCTTAAGTGACCGGAATAAAGTCATAGCACGGGCCGAAAGTATGGTGGAAGAGAGGGAGAGGACGTACCGGTGGGCAGTGGTTTTAAATGAATATATATTGTAATTAGGAGGATAACGTGGAGATGATTTAAAATTTCAGCGTTCTTTGTCCGGTCAACAAGAAAAGACACCCCTTCGACTGCGCCAACTATCGATGGATTAGTCTTCTTAACATCGTCTACAAGATCCTCTCTACCGAGTTGTGTGAGCAACTTGAATTGTACTTATCAGTGTGCTTTCAGGGCAGGGAAGTCAACCATCGACCAAGTCTTCACTCTACGGCAGATCCTGGATAAGACTCAAGAAGTGAAAATCGACACTCACCACTTATTCGTCGATTTCAAGGCTGCATATGACGGTGTGCATAGAGACGAGCTATACAGTGCCATGTCTAGTTTTGGCATTCCTACAAAACTCGACAGATTATGTAGGTAGACGATGGAGAACTCTCGCTGCTCCGTCAAGGTCGAGAACAAACTCACCGAGACTTTTAAAGTCCAAAAAGGTTTTAGACAAGGTGACGCATGTGACTTCTTTAACATCATCCTCGAGAAGATCGTGCGTAACTCACAAGTCAACGCCAGAGGCACGAGCTTCAGGCACGAGAAGTCAGTTCAATTGCCAGCTTCCGCCGACGAAGTTGACGTGATTAGACGAACACAGCGAGCCGTAAATGAGGAGTTTGTTGGCATTGAAGCGAAAGCGGCTAAAATATGTTTGGCGATAAATGAGGGCAAGTCGAAGTATATTCTGTCATCGTGGAAAAACACCCATCACCGACGTCTCGGACAGAGCGTACTACTAGGCAGCAGTAAGGACTTCGTCTACCTCTGTCCCACGGTCAATAGGGGCAACAACATCAGTACTGAAATAAAACCCAGAATCACTCTTGCCAATCGCTACTTTTTTGGGCTCAAGATGCAACAGAGTAGTAGAGCCCTCTCTCGAAGGATTAAATTGGCTTTCATCCTTTACGGTGCAGAAACTTGGACGCTGGTAAGAGCGGATGGGAAAAACCTTAGTTCTGTGTGCGATGTTTGTTCCTATATACGTTAATGGAGTCTGGAGGAGAAGATTCAACGACGAACTTTTTAGGCTATATGGTCTATAGGCATGCGCCTGATCATGCGTATTCTAAAACAATCCTTAAGATTGCTAGGCCATGTAGATCGTATGGACACCACTGCTCCGGCCCGAAAAGTCTTTGAATCCTAGCCACTGGGACCACGCCACAGAGGACGACGTAGGCTGAGATGACGTTCACAAGTGGAGAAGGACCTCAACCAAGTTGCGGGGCACAATTGGAGGCAGCTGGCGAGAGATCGCGCTAGCTGGAGAGGTATGTTGGTTGAGGCTCAGGTCCATCCCGGAGTGTAACGCTAGTAGGAGAAGAAACAGAAGAAACATACGCTGCCATTCCAGGTCCTATGGCCGAGGAGCAGGGATGAGAGGCAAGAAACGAATATGAAAAGATGAAGGCACTGTCGCCAGCGAATGAGTTTATCACTTTAAAGGTCCGTCACTTCTAATCCAATTCAAAGTGACGTACAAAAGATCATTTGTGAAAACGAGGAAGATTGTCGGGAGCAAAACTGAGCCCTGAGATAAACCAGCATTAATATCGTGAAGATCTTGGAACTATCCAGATTTTTACTGCAAGTTTCGAGAGATTACTTCTAATCCTTTGAAGACAAATTCACCGACGCCGTAACCACGCGTCGACAAGATAGCCTGATCTGCCAGACTCTGTCATGGTGGAGAAATTTATTGCAAGGACTTTGCCAGCTTAAAAGAACACTCCATCCGATGAACAGAGGTGCCCTTCGGTTAAGCAGATTTGTGCACACAAAAATTTTTAAGAACTTTTACAACTGTACGAGTGAGGAAGTGGATTCTTTCCATAGAGAAATATACGCCCTCAAATACAAGTGGACACAGAGCACAATCTGACAGCATAAAGTTGGATGTAAAAACTGCAGCTAGCAGATTTGCTGCATCTTTAGAGGTGACAGCTAGAATGTCATTGAAAAGGAGCGATGGAGTGGCAGACGAGGCTGTATTTCATTTTCACAAATAACCAAAAGCGTTTTCTTCCCTTGGGATAATGCAACACTTTTTGCCCCAGCTTTTGGTTATAGGACATGTTTTATCAAGGCACTGCTCTCATTTCCGGCACCTTTAAACTCTTGAAGGGCTTCGTTAGAGGGATTGACTTTGTAAATCCAGAAACTCATTTCCGTAGCAGCCTGTTTGCAGCTCGAGTCATAAAACGCATTTGTCTTGGGCTTGATACTCTATGAGGACCCTGACCATGGACCACGACCCTTCATAAATATGTTTGTGGTCGTACTAGCAGCGGCACCCACGTCACTATCGAGAAGGCATAGTGACCAGAGAAGGAATAGTGGTCAGAGAAGGCGTAGTGACCAGTTGAAATTATTACAGAAGTTTGTAACATAAGTCCGCTTCAGTTGGCTTTCTCGAGAAATTGTCTGATGCGGCACAGTGGTCTAACGAGCCTCGAGGTGACAGTTGAATATTTTTCAAAATTTAACAGGTCCAAAGTGTTGGCGATATTATATTCAATGTCAAATATTTCTGTTGGCTCATTCATAAGCTGGGTCTTATTGTTTGTCTCAGAAAAGATTTTAGCAAACATTCCTTCTAAATCTCGAAGCCATTGAAATCGCCCGTAATCGCAATAGCAATTCTAATGTGTAGATATAGGGATACAATTCTTGTAATGGAGTCTAACAGCACATCAAACCCACCAAGCGAATGGTGTTTCTCTGTATATTCATTGATGTTATATGGAAAACGGAAGGATTTGGGGGTCCTGAGAAAATGAAAACCTGTTCTGTTAGCGTCCAATAACACGAGTAGTCGCTCCCGTCCAGACTCAAAAGCAGTGTTTTTAGGATTGGTTAATTGAACATGTTAAGTTAAACGAAACCATCAACGAGTAAGTAGCAATATAATCAATGTCAACCATTTGAGACGTACTAAGACCCGATTTTGTTCGATTTACCAAACCCCTTGATGAAACTGAAGCCTTCAAAAAAATTTAATTTTCTAAATTCTAAAAAAAACAGTTTTAATTTTTTTGAAAATGGTTCAACGCTTTTTTTCGAGACACCCTGTTTACGGCAGAAATCATTATTTACCGCTCCCCACTTACCTGTGGCACTTGTTGTTGAATCATAATGTCCTGTATTTCGGTGTAGTCCGAGTTGCCTGTGTCGTCGTTTTTTTTGGCGATGACAAAGTGTGCATAGGAGACAAATTAGGAACGAGACGGCGGCCATGCTGATTATGATGAGAACCCCATGATCCTCCTTGGGAGCTTCGGTGATACCTTCGGTATGGTGCCGTTCCAAAGTCATTGCCGACACACGAGCACCATTCCAAAAACAAAACAAAACAGAAAACAAAAAAAAAACACAAAAAAACACAAATGAACCAAACGAAACGAAAGAATGCACAGTTATTAAATCAAGTTACATCTTAATGCTCACGCACACAATGAGTAAATAGATCGTATATAAGTAGAATATTCGAAAACAAATTTTGCACACAACTTAAAGTAGGTTACGATTATGTCATGTGAGATTTTTTTTGCAAATTTTTCAAATTCGTAAGGAAACAAATTTTTGGTGTGAAAGTTGAGAAATATTTTTGAGGTGGTTTCTTTGGAGTTTTTTTTTAAGTGATATCTGATCATGTGCACTACTGCGTGATGTTAGTTGGTTGATGTTTAACGCTGATCGATGGGGTGGGTATTTAGTTTAAGCTTTTGTTTTCGTTAAGATCTTTGAAATTAATGCAGAGGAGTTTAAATAAATTCGCTTTGGATTTTTTTTTTGAATAGCAAAACAAAAGGCGAACTGAATGCGGTGCTAGAGCGGGCAGGAGTGTGAGTGTGAGAAACTACAAGATGTGCGAGGTGATTGCTGGGTGCAAACATACATTCGTTCAGAAGCGAAAACAAAATTGAGCAAATGTTAAACAAGAAACAAAAAAATGAATGTCCTTGCGAATGCATTTCTTTTGTGTACTTTTCAGGGTGAAGAATTTATGTTGGGGTTGGTGAAAGTTGAGCGGGCCTCCCTATCAGCAGAATTAAACGCAGCATAAGCTACGTTGTTACTTCTCATGAAAAAGGCTTCAATAGACCGTATAAGTTGGTTGGACACTTGCTTGAGGGTCCTTCAAGGGCCATGTCAAAAATCGGTTAAAGGGCAGAAAAGCGAGGTCACTCCATACATTCAGTCGAATCGGAATAACCCAGGAAAAATATGTGCATTCCGGAATTTTTGCATTTCGGTATTCTGGGATTTTGGGCATTCCGGGATCTTGGGGATTCCGGAATTTCGGTCATTTCAAAATTTCGGGCATCTCGGGATTTTGGGCGTTTCGAAATTTTTGGCATTCCGGAATTTTGGTCATTTTGGGATTTAGGGCATTGTGGTATTTTGGAGACTTTACGCACTTCGGAATTTTGGGCCAACCAAAATTTTTGGCATTCCGGAATTTTTACATTTCGGAATTTTTGGCATTTCGGCATTTTGGGCATTCTGGGATTTTGGAGATTCCGGGATTTTGGGAATTTGGGTCATTTCGGAATTTCGGGCATCTTGGGATTTTGGGCATTTTGGAATTTTAGACATTTCGGGGTTTTGGCGTTTCGAGATTTTCGCTTTCTGTGATTGCGTTTATTTCAACCTTTTCGTCTTTTCGTGTTTTGAGTCATTAAGAAATTGTTATTTCTGAGTTTGGCATTTTTGGGTTTTGAACATTTAGAGCCCATAATGGTGCTTTTCGTTTGATTTTAGTCATTTGGAGATTGTGGTACATCGGAATTTGGCATATCAGAATTTTCGGAACCTCGGGGTTTTCACAATTTCCGGCTTTTTGGTCTTTCCGCGTTCTTGAGCCTTTTGAGTTTTTTTGCCGCTGAGTATATTGTGGTGCATTTAGCCCACCCATCCAACCTTTGTATACGCGTCAATGAAGGAAACACTTTGATCGATTCGGTATCGATAGGAAATGAAAATTGAGTGCAGCTACAGTTCACCACGAACACGGAAGTAGCTCCTTCAGCAAACAATTTTGTTGTACACGCCAATAAGAATTCTCTAATTGATGAAAGACATTTAAAGTTTAAGGCAAACTGAGAACGCAGTCTCAGGCTTGTGAGCATTGTCAGTAACTCGAGAGAGGCAGAACCGTCAATGATAAATGGAAATCGACGACTCATTGACTCTAGCCCACAGTGGCATAAAAAGAACGGAATAGAACCTTCTATTCAATTCCTAAGTGCATGCAATTATAATTGACGCCCAACGATGGACCCAGAAAATTGTTTTCAAATGTTATGAATACCTCACAGTAATGCTATCTTTCTTTGTTTTTTTTACATGCAACTCATATTCGACCGCAAATAACGTTCCAAACGAAATCGTTCGAAAAAGTCAACTGAAAGTATGTCACGCTCGTCATTTATCCGTCTGTCCTTGGGCACAACTTAATTGCACAGCATGACCCATCATCTCTATTACATTCATGAAGTCAACGGGTGGTAGAAAGTGCCCAGATAGAGCACCAATGCAGCTTACAGGGAGTATCTTAATTAACTGCACCGACAGACAGGCACGTATCGCACGAATTCAATTAAAATCCCAACCCAATGGACATGGAAAATGAATTTAAATGCAAAACTTGAACACAAAATCGAAAACAAAAACCCAATCAAAGCCAATAACATCGTGATAAATTGAATGAATGAAAGAATCCGAACAAAACGAAAAAGTCAATTCAATGCAGGTGCAGATTGAGTGGTGGAAGGCAGCAGCCACGTGTCAGAGTGTGCTTAAGTGAAAAGTATCTAAAACTACGTTAGCCACTACCACTCCGTCTAATGTAAACACATCTATTCGCACAGAACACAAAAGACAAACGAACCGAGGAAAAAAAAAGTGGACAACAGAAAAAATGAAAAAGTACCAACGGGACACAACTAGTATTCAAATGGGTGTTGTGAACTGGAAAGTATTACCATTACTTGCGCTACACAATCCGAACGTATAAACACAGAATAAAAGGAAATCAGGACGACACAACTGAAAAACAGGATGTGAACTTCGCTATGAGAATGCACGCTTGACGTGCGGCGTGTTTCATGTGTGAGTGGGTGGTGGGTAGTGGGTGGTAGGTGACGGTGGAAGTGTGTTGTTTGCTCGTAAACTTATATCTACATAAGTTAATGTTATAGACTCACATGTTTATTGTTTTAACGATTTAAGCGAGAGTTTCTTATTTTTAGTTTTCATTTTTCTTTTAATTTCATTAAGTTTGTTTTGTCTTTTGTGGTGATATATTTTTTTAGCGAATTTTTATTTTCTTTTTGGAGAGTTTTCACTTGAATTTAAATTTTCTCCTTCAATGTTCAGTGTTAGCCACAACGCATGCAGTTACAGTCTCTTCCGTTTATTTTCAGGATTGTTTGTGTTGGAGAGGGATATGGGCACAAGGATCTGGGGAACGGGGAATTTCAGAGAGAGGCAGCACAAAACAATACAGAAAAACAAACGAAAGCAGCTGCTGGCGAATTAGAAGAACGCGAAGAATTTTATTGCCCAAAATGCTAAACCGAGGAGTTGGATAGTTTTTGGCAAAAGAACGCTACTCCCGCGACCTGGCCGTGGGCGTGTTATTTGTTTTCAGTTGTTTAGATTTTTTTTATTTTTTTGTTAGATCAAAACAGGAAAATCAAAAACGGAAAGAGAAGAAAGAGAAAAAAGGAAATATTTTGTAAGTTCAAATGGAGAAAAAAGTATTTAGAAAGGATACATAGTTTTTGAAAAGAGAAACTTAGAAAAACTGAAAATTTAACACTTGTTTTGTTTATACGGATATTGTTTATTTTAGTGACGGTTTATAATTAATGGGGTGTTCAGATGATTTCTAGGGGGGTGGCGTATCTGATTGACACATATTTACAGTGAATTTCTGAGGGTAAGGGCCTGTGGAGTGATTAAAATTTTCTAACTATTCTATTTACAGATTTGCGTTGTGATTTGTGTCAGAGGGAAATATTGTGCCAGATGCAGTTTATTCTTCCTTCTAAGAGCGACTAGAGTGTCAAAGTAGACTTAGATTCAGTCATACAATAAGACTTGAAGACTGACAAAATCTTGTTTGAATTTTTTGAAAATGTTGGACGCATGACACAATCTCAGTGTTGCTTAGATTACAATAGAAGGAGTTGAAATCCAAATGAACACGATTCAGAGTAAAAACTCACAAAATGGTGGCACTACAATCTTCCAAATCCCAGAGACTAACTTTCACCCCTATTCTGCGTGATTTTGTTCTGCAATGGATGGCGACTTCAAAACGTAGTTGCTTAGGTGGTCTTCTAAGAAATTGTTGGTTCTCTTAGTGTTGTCCAAATCTCATCAGTAAAGACAATTTGAACTGGGGACGTCTCTCATAGGCCTTAGCAAACATCTTCTCTTCAACAAGGCAGATGCATGATATTTTACTGAAATCACCTGAAAACAGTCAAAATTGCCAGTCTGCGGATCTTCGAGAGGACATCTGCGACTTCTGCAGCGCATTTTTCAGTAAATGATGACAACGCGATTCGGCAAAAAATGAGTAGTACACCGTTGATTAAATTTCAAATCACGAAGACAAAAAATAGGCTTCGAGGACCAGAGTTCACCTTCCTCCGCAACTACTCCGTTTGTACATCCTTGTGTTTCCTCATTAGTATACGAGACCTACAGTCCGTTGCCGACTCCAAACAGTGAGATTTGGGAGTCTTTTCATTGACAATTTGCGATCCTTGAGTGCTGTAAGCAACACGAAGGAGGTGATGCCAACTGAGAGATGGTCAATCATGGAATCAAACCTGGGACCTTCAGCGTGTGAGTCGACTCAATACAGGGATCAGATGTACTGGCTAAAACTAAAAACTAAACATATATAAATTTATGCTGTTATCAAGGAAGGACGCACCACATCGACGTCTCGGACATAGCGTCACACTAGGCAGCAGAAACTTCTAGGTTGGCAAGGACCTTGGCACCGCGGTAAATATTGACAACAACACCAGTACCGAAATCAAACGCAGAATCACTCTTGCAATCGCTGTTTTTTTGAGCTCAAGAGGCAATTGAGTAATAAAGCCATCTCTCGAAGGACTAAGCTTGAACATCCCAGTCCTACGCTATGGCGGGGAAACCTAGACGTTACTAAAAGCGGATGAGAAAGTCCTTAGTCTTTTCGAGAGAAAAGTTTTGGCATGCAAGCATCTGGAGAAAAAGACTCAACGACGAACTCTATGGGCTGTACAGCGACATGCTAGGCCATGTAGAGCGTATGAACATCACTGCTGCGGCCCGAAAAGTCCTTGAATCTGAGCCATTGAGACAACGTAACAGAAAACGACTTAGACTAAGGTGGGGCACACAACTAGAGAAGGACCTGAACCAATTTGGAGTGCGCAACTAGCGGCAGCTGGCGAAAGATCGTTCTGGCTGGAGAGGCATGTTGGTTGAGGCCCAAGTCCACCCCGAACTCTAGCGGCACGTGAAGAATATACACAAGGTTTGTCAATTTCTGTGTTTTTTTTTTTTTTTTGAAATCATCAATTGTCTTTTGACTCAGCCATGTTTCGCTTGAAATCTTGACAAAAGGTCATTTCGTAGAACGAAATGAATCACTATAACTGAAGATGTTATGGATTTGGATTTGTTTGTTTGTGGGGAAGCGTGGGCGATCGATGTGAACATGTCAACAATCCGGAAAGGATTCACTCACTACAGGTCAACATCAGGCAATCTGCAACCCAAAACCCACAACGAGCTCTCGAGTGACAGAATGTGCTTCTGCGACACCAAACGCGGCAACCACTTGATCGACGTTGTAGTGGCTGCCTCCTCCGGAATTGGAATTTTCGCGGTAATGGTACCAAAATACATTGAAACAATTTAAATTCATTCTTGAAAAGAATCTTTAAATGGAAAACTTGCATTCGATGCACTGTGAACATAGGATACGTAAACACAACCAATAAACCTCGTTTAGAGCTATTTTTTTTAAATGATGTTCTAGCGAAACAGATCTTTCTCTCTCTCTTTCTCTCGCGAACTTGTAAGACAGACTTCATGGCCAAAGCAGAATCAATTTTCGACTAAGGTATAACAGCGGCAAATCTGATTGTGGCTGTAGAAAAATGCCTATGTTCTGAAGAAAATATTGGGATCTTCAGTCAAATTACTGTTCAACAGCAATTCTGAATTCTTGTTGGGGTTTGTTCACAACTTCTGTGATAATTTTTGACACATCAACTTCAGATGAAAAGATGACACCTTTCAATTTTCTTTTTTTATGGTCAAAAGTCAAGGCCTGAAGCTTTTCTCAAGGCAAGGTTTGAAAAATTATTCTCTTCCTTCGCATTTCATCGTAGTATGCGATTATGAACGATTTGAACTCTCTGTACGGAGTTTTCGCAACAGTTTTCCATCAATGAGCCAAGATAACACCTCCTTCCTGACATTGTAAAACAAATTTCTTTTAAAAATGAAATACTAATTTAACCTTTCAGAATCAAAACACTGTCAACAGGAGTGAAACTAATAAATACTCTTTTAAGGGAGGGGCAGATAAAAGACGTCGTCACAAATTTGTAACAAAAACTCAACTCAAAATCAAAACAAAAAAAGAAGGTGTAACTCTTATTCAAAATACGACTTAGGTTATGTTTACATCGAAGGAAATAGAATTAAATGTATAAAAGAGTTCTCAAGAGGTATTTACATACACATTAAAAGAAAAGGAAACATAAACAATTATCACGTGCTGCAAACTACGATTTTCTTATAGTAAATATGAAAAAAGTAGAAAAATTGTTTTTTTTTTAGGCACACAAGCTTAAATATTCACACATCTGCACTCTGACTGGATTGTGAAATTTTCTCGGTTTCGGTTTCTTTAAATATTTAAACTTGTGTTGAGTAGAATTAAAGAACTGTATTAATTTTATGTATTGAATATATTATATACAAATTATATATATATAGGTATTTATAAAGTGTTCGTCGGGTTCAAGTTTTCTTCTGGTAATCAAATAAAATGTTTGTTTTCAAACGAAAAAAAATTCAAAATTAGTAAAAAATGAAAACAGAAAAATAAGGGAAAAACTTAAGTGCGAAATGTTAAATTAAAATGCAAATGTCGATCACTTGTGCATTTTGGACCACAACAAAGTTTTCTCTCGTCAATTTCAGAGTTATCGACATTTGATGGGTTTTTTTTTTTGTTTAAATCAAGAAAGGACGAATACAAACCAAAGATTATATTTGTTGGACGTTGGGGAGGGGGATTCAATATTCAAATAAATACTATTTGTGTACATTATTTAACTAACTGCACAAATCAATTAATTTTCTTTGGACGACATGTGGAGGGGGAAGGGGGTTTCATTTAAGAAAATCAACAAAAAAAAATGTATACAGTATATATGTTTCATTTTGTTCGATATACAAACATATATATACTATACCAACTGAAGGCTTTAAATAAGAAAAAAACGAAACAAAACGAAACAACAAAGAACAGAAAGAAAAATTTAAATAACGAAAAAAATTAAAAAAATGAACTGAACCGTTCGACTCACTCACGACTCACAGTGCATTTCGTCACTATCGTCGCCCGGACCGCAGTTCTTAACGCCATCACATCTTAGCTTGTCCGATATACAGTAGCCGACGTTGCATTGAAAGTGAAACGTTGACTCGCATAGTAATCCAATGGCCGGTGGTCCTGGACCTGAGTCTTGAATTTCAGTCCATACAATACGGAAGCCCTATAAGAGGAGAAAACAAGTAAAACATGAGTTTGTGTTAGTGTAGGTGAATGCAAGGTAAATTGAAAGCAAGTCAGCGAATGTAGACCCCTTCGATAAATTTAAAAAAATGCGATACCTTGAAAAATATACCTGCTCTATTAAATCATATTTTCTAAATTTAGGGGCAAGTTCTTGTAATGGCAAAAAAACCAAAAAAAATCTCGAAAGGAACACATAACACATCTCTCAATGAGCCCCGGGACATATAGGGGGCGCCGCTCACAAAACAATTAAATGAAAATTGTTTGTTAGTGGCGCCCCCTATTTGACCCGAAACTTATTGAGTGAATCTGTTACATATGTCTGATCCCTCTTTACATATGTCCTACCTCCCCTGCGGTCTCTGCAGAGTTTAAAGCTTAACTTTGTGGTAATTTAGAATTTCGCAGAATTGTCAGAATTTGGGCTTTCAAAGATTTTTGACATTTCTGGATCGTAGCCTTTCTAAATTTTGAATATTTGTTGTCTTCCGAAATTTAATCTTTCTAGAATTAAAAGAATTTTGGAATGTTTGCCATTTGGGAGTTTAGGCCATTTGGGGATTTTTGCCTTTTTGGAATTTCGGCATTTTGAGATTCAGGCACCATGAGGCAGTTCGGAATTTTTCTCATTCTGGGATTTCAGTCTTTCGAGATTTAGGGCATTTTATAATTTTAGCTTTTGGATATTTTTGGCTTTACGATATTTTAGACATTTTTTGATTCTCAGCATTTCGAAACTTTTGTCATTTCGGGACTTTAGCCTTTTTAGACTTTCAATATGTGTGCATTTTGGTCATTCGAGCTTTGAGGCATTTTGGGAATTAAGCCTTTTAGGATTTAAGGCTATCCGAATTTTCGGCATTTTGGTCTTTTGAATTTTGGGATCGATTTTTGGTTGTGTTGGGCATATATACATTTCGTTTTTGCTGTTCTTCCATCAGCCATTATAATTCTACAACGTCGCGCATTCGAAACCAAGCAGTTGTACTGATTTGTTCAAGCACAAGCACTCTGCAGCACAAGATTGAAGCAGCAATTCACCTCTTTCCCGAAATTTAGGGCTAGTTTAAAATGCTTCCAAGATCTGGTTTGCTACACAAATGACTTTGGTGGAGATGCGACAAGCGACAATTTGGTGAAGATGCATCCTTGGCAATTTTTGGCGACTTTAATGCAAACCGTCAGAGTTTAAGCTCGAAGGACCAAAATCAAGTTGTACTAGACCCTTATTCGTTCGATTTTACTATACAAAGCTGTGCGATTAGCAAAAAGGCAGAGGAGACTGTTGATCCACGTGGAACGTCAATGGAATTGAAGACATAACCGCGAGCACTAAATCCTATACCAAGATGTTGATGGAAAGACAAGCGTCCGTCGACTACACCGCCTCTTTTGTAATTTGCTCGTGTGCTCAAACCCTTAAGTGATCAGAGTTAGGTCTGACGGAAAAAAGGAAGAGAGGGAAAAGAGGAAGAGAGAGAGAGTGGTACAGATTCACATTGGTCTTAAATGCCTGTGGCCTGTCATATGGAGAAAACATAGACTTGGCAAGAGCGTTCCATGTTCATGTCGCGACGCTTAGGGCAAGTCTTGGGTATGTCGAACTAAAAAGCAACAATACTCTAGCTGAATCTAGTCTTCAGATTCCGGGCTCGAGAAGGTGAAGAACATCGAAAAACCCCGTATGGAGGCCAAGATATCTTGGATCAGTGTGCACGAGCCCATCACAGATGAATGACCGTTCTCGCCCAGGTTCAAGCACCCTGATGATTTAGAGAAGACCAAGAAATTCAAAATTTCGAAAGATACATTTCGGCATTTCAGAATTTTGATTTTATCGAATTTTTAGGTATTTCTGGATTTTGAATTTCGGGATTTTGATTTCCTTAAAAAGACCGCCAGCCTTAGCAGGTAAAGAAAGTTGCATCATCAATGTCTGTCTACCCAAGGGACACTTTCTTGCACTTGTCATTGAGAGTGCTAACCCTTGAGGTAACGAATTGGATAAATCTATCAAGGCCTCACCAGACATACCTCACAAACGTGCTTAGTGAAAATTGATTGATCGGTAAGCCATTTGGTAAAATAACTTGGGTAGGCGTTGCCGACAGGAGAATGGGCAAGAGACCCTTCCTGGAAACCTGGAGGCCAATCGGAGATTTCTTTTAAAATAGCCTAGACCGACTGCATACCTGATGTCGGGCTTCCTCATAGACAGACTGACAGTGCATGACTATAGGTCCAAAAAGACCTCACCTCACCGGCCATGTAGCATCACATTACGACCATTCGTAAATTTGTCAGTCAGCTATAGCAATGACTGCCTTCTCTTTATTAATAAAAATGGGGGGAAACTTCGCACCGACTAAGCACTATTCTACTTTTGGTAAGTGAAGACAAAGACACCTATCTGTCTGCCCCTCAGCGTATCCCATCTCCCTTGAGTTCACCAAACCAACGGGTAGGTAAGAAGCCCAAGGCAGACTTTGAAAAAAAAAAGTTCACAAAAGTCATTTATTATCCATTTCCTTTCCCAACACAATGCCTTGACATGCCCTTGCATCCCAGGCAGCCTCATCAATGATTGATTACTTGTCAAATCCCTCGTCTCGTTCCTTCAATTTCATCTAAAGCCCCACAACTTCTACTTAATAACTTGACTTGGCAGTTGACGAACACCAACCAAAAGAAACTCCCCAACCCTCACCCTCGCCTAAAGAAACCCGTTCTCAAGTTGACTCCCCCCCTCCGCCGCACACACATGCCTTTGACACGATTACTGCCGCACAAATGGACATTGACCCACTCACCTGTGCACCGATGGTCTTGTCTGTGGTTGTGAAACTTATTCTGGCCGACTGACCCGTCGATATGTAGTGCCAGTGTTCGTTGGGTGGCTTCTCACCACACAGCTCAACGGGCGCCGCATCCGAGTCAACGTTTGTCCACATTCTCAGCACCGCCGCAGGGCAACCTCGAGCTGTTCACAAAACCAAAAAATCCATTGAAACATTCCTGCGAGGATGAAGAGCACCGCACACGGTGGTATACTCACTCGACGGTTCACCTTCCACGGAGAAATGCTCGAAATTTATGGACAACTTGTAGCCGGGACGCGCTGTTATGTACCAGTTGCAGGCCATCGATGCCATTCCCTTGGCCGGACTCTTGTAGTTGCTGGGGTAGTGCGGGGATGTTATGATGCCGGAGTCCTCGTTGGAGAAATTGCCGCCACAATCGCCTACCTCGGACTTGGCCGTCTCGAAATAGTAGCGAGCTTTGAAGCCGCTGGCCACATTTTCTTGATCGGTATGCAAAGTAATTCTCAGACCGACCGCACCCCTTGGGCTCTCTACGGGGCCGGGCGCTGTTAGACCACAATATCGACCAAGAAAGCGGTCACTGTTATACTTATATATGACATACATCTCCAGCCAGTCTTCAAAGCAAGCTGACGCCCTGCAAGCACAAGCGAAGAGGGGTTGGTTGGCGACAAAATGGGGGCGCGATGGATGGGAACGCCTGCACTTACCCATATGCACCAGCTGTCGAGTTGACGTTGTCCGCCTTTACCTTGAAATGATCGAAGACGATGGTCACCTGCTCGTTTGGCTCTGGCAGAAATAGATACGAGCAGTTCGTTTCGGATGGATAATTGGAAGGATACCGTGGACTGTTCAGTTCGCCTCGTTTCTTGGAGCTGCTGACGTACGTGAAGCTGCACGTACCGTCCGGTGCAGCTGTTCCGGGAATCTTGTATTCTGTCTCGAATGTGTACTTTCCCTTGAAGCCGCGTCCCTGTAGTTCGCCGGAACTGAAGACCATCGCTAGCCGTGGACCATCGCTGACGACTTTCTGGGTTTCATTGCCGCACAGCTCGTAGTCGAATTTGTCGTACGCATCAGCTGTCTCCTGTCCCTTGAGATAGATTTTCAGATATCCGTCTGAGCAGTTTGTTCTGCAACCACAAAGAAAAAGAGAGAAATTAAGTGGAAATGCAATTTGAATCAACTGAACCAAACATACTCGCCCTTGTCCTTGTGCTCGACTTTGGGTATGTTGAAGGATGAAAACTCCAGACGGACTCGTTCCAGGTGTTGTGCATCCTGCATGCCGTAAATGAAGTATCTGCAAAGGAAGTGGCGCATGATGGTGGGGGGTGCGGTGAAACACGGGCGATGGGGCGACTTACCTACAGACCGTCTTCTGGATATAGGGATAGGGATAGTTGGGAGACAACACGAATCCAGTTGACTCCTTTTTCGAAAGAATCTTCTGATCGCACTCTGAGCCACGTATGTGAATGCCATCGTTTTCACCTAGTTTGCAATTTTAAATGATTTTTAAGTCGAAACAAGATGTAGGTGGAGGTGGGTGGGGAGAGCTTTAAAGACGCACAATGGAGAGGATTCTTTTAGGAGTTTTGATTTTGAAGAGATTGGGTCTAAGGTCTCTTTTTCGAAATCGGGAACGACAGGTGTTTCCTTTTGTCTGAAGGGCTTCGCATTTGTTAAGACAGTGGAACCGTGGTGTTGATGATACAAACGAGTCCTGCTGTCAGAACCGGCCTCTGGACTGGTGATTTAAATATGGTCCGCACACTGTTAACAGCAGCACCGACTATTAAAGCACAATATCCACGGCAGTAAGCATTTCGATCATTGTCAAAAACCAGCCATTCACAGCAAAGAGTTCGAACGCTGAGCTCTGTGCTAATTGGCGCCCAACGAGGGCATAGCTTATGTCTGTAACCAATCATGGGCAAAGCGGTTTTACAAATAAATAATGACCTTCTAGGAGCTTCGGTGTGTAAGTCAACGTACTTAACCACTTCGCCATGATGCAGTGGCCACAACAAGATGATGATGCTTTTGAGAAAACTCAAGTAATTGAGATCATAAATAAAGATTGACTTCATAGGCGGGACAGGCTACTTACTTGAAAAATAAAAATTTGCAAAGTCATCCTTGAAGTGGTAGAAGCCTCATTTCTGGCACTAAGACCACTGGTATCTTCAACACTCTAAGCATCATAGCTCACATAGCCAAAAGTGGCATATCCAAACAGCACCGAACAATCACGTTATCTCAAGAAAATGCTACTCAAAAGTCGAAGAAGAATATTTAACGGCGTTCTGAATGATCAGCAGTCTTCAATTGTTGTGTAAGTTGAACCTTATAACAGTGGAGATGTCAATCTTAATGCAAAATACGCCGTGGTGGAGCGTAGGTCACATTCAATGGTTTCAAACGAGAGGAAATTGATAAGTTCAAACCGTCAACGACACATGTACTTACAGTAGCAATAATTTTAACTGACGGTTGTGTCGTTCCAGAGGACCCACATAGTTACCGGTTCTAGTTCCTCTGTCGGAACTAGTTTCAATCGTTCCACAAAACATGTCCGATAGTTTCGACATGTTCGAAAGTTCAAGCATGCAGAGGAAGCGTGAATGTGTGAAATGAAAATAGACGCACACACAATTTTCACGCACATGCATCGTTCGAAAATGTTCATTCCATTCGTATTTCTTTACCTACTAGGTATCATACACGCAATTTACCCTTGGCTTCAAATACAGCACTTTGTGTTTTAAGAAGAAGAGCGATGCAGATGTATCTCGCGTATACATTCAACATGTTCGTTTCTGTATGCCTTCAGAGACTGATACACGTTTTTTGAACTTGCAGGAACTACTTATGCATAGTAGTGTCTGGTCCTATATCGTGTGTCAATCATTTCCGTATTTTACTTAAAACGTGGCAAAATATGATCCCATTGGGAACTTTTATCTTCAAAAAAGGTATCGTTGGTGTTCTTGTATTTGTGTGTATTCTCTCAGTATCTCCATCTTCCTTTCTGAAGAAGTGAATAGAATGGACATGGAACTAAGACGACAGATCCAATAAGAACAATTGTCGAAGGATGACTATCACAAATGGCAAATATTCAACTAAAATTTTGACACTTCAAACGACATCTAAGTTTGGCAGGTATCAAATTCCAGCTCTACCAACATGAAATCCCCAAGTGAATGACCCTGTAAAACATTAGTGCTTACAGGAATAATTTGTTTTCAAAAACAATTTTTCATGAGCTCACTGCCAAAGAACAGGCTTGAAATATAATTTTAATGGCATTATACTTTATCTTCGCGCAAAAAGGTCACATATGGCCCGTCAGGTATGGTGATATGGTTGAGAACTGATGCATTTCCCCTGACCTGTGTCGATCACAAACAAAACACACTTTCTTGAGTATTTCCGTCCACTAATAAAGAACAGTAAGCTCTTGGTAAATTCTCTTAAACGAACAAGTCTAACTGCAATGCTTGGCTGGAATGATTTTCCTTTTTGCCTCCCTGCATGGACTCCTGCTTAACCAAAAATGGACAGCTTTTCGCTCTTCCTGGTTAACAAGAGTTGCTAGTTTTGTTGTACCCGCTGTTGCATTTTACACTCTGCCATGGTAGCACTAGGTTAAGAGGAACAGTTTAGAACCTAGACCTTCTGCGTGTGGGTCGACGCACTTACCCACTACGCCACGGCGACCGAATCTGCCAAATATCATCTCTAAAAAAACAAAATAGTTCTCTCTGGCTGGATAGAAGCCATTGAGCCATTTTTTGATTTTTTTTTCAAAACACCCCAACCTGTAAGCCCGTGAGCGGTGAGTTTTGCATCTGTCGAAAAAGTCAGTAGTCGGAAGGAGCGAGGTCTGGAGAATAAGGCGGTTGGGGTAAGACTTCTCATTTCAGCGTTTCCAGTTTTTGACCACAGCCACATGGGTCCGAGCGTTATTATGTTGCAAAATCACCTTGTCATGACTATCGGTCGTTTCTGTCAGTTTTTTCACACAATGCACGATAACGTGTCCCATCAATGGTTTTGCCTGATTGTAGCGGCTCAGAGAAAACACACCCGCAGAGTATGTCCTTTGAACAGCGGATTTTCTTTTTGATGTAGACGATGATGGAACGGGTTCACCAGTGATCGTAGTATTTCCACTTTTCATCCCCAGTCACAGTCCGGTGCGAAAATCCCTTCATTCGATGTCTTTCAAGAAGCAGTTCCAAGGTGAAAGATCGCCTTTCGACACCCCTCGGTCCGAATTTTCTTGATTTTGAATAACTCGGCGAAACAGACGCTGATGCACCCTGATCCTTCTTTTTCTTATTCTTGAGGGGCTACACTCCGGGTTTGAACTGAGCCTCCACCAATATGCCTGCTGTCTGGAGAGCCAGCACGATCTTTCGCTAGCTGTCTCCAACTGAGCACTCCAAGTTGGTTAAGGTCATTCTCCACTTGTGTGCGCAACTTTAGCCTAGGCTGTCGTCTGTTGCGTTGTCTCAATGGCTCAGATTCGAAAACTTTTTGGGCCGGAGCAGGGGTGTTCATACGCTTTACTAGCCATCTTAAGCGTTGTATCTGAAGACGCTTGACCAGGCGCATGTCGCTGTACAGCCCCTAGATTTCAATGCACCCAAATGATTACTGACAAATGTTACACTTTCCAATGAAGTAGGTAATCGCTTTCAAGATCATCCACCATTTGCAGGTGGCGCCATCTTTTGGGAACTATTTACTTTGTACCCCCAATTATATAAGAAATGTGTTTATTTGTAAAATGGGGCAGAAATTATAACCTTCTGTTCGCTTTATATTTGTTTACCCATTTTTCCCTCTTCAAGGAACAACGTTTTATTGTCCTTACATCACCTAAACTGAATTACCTTGAAAATCCGGAGGTACTTTGAGTTTAAATTTTTACACCTTCAAGACGAAGACAAATCGAACGCACTAAGGGTTTTTACCCAATTTTTTGGAAAACTTCAAATGTGTCGTGAATTATTCCAAATTGCGTGTCAAAGGTCTTACACGAACTTTGCGATTTAATTCCTGATCTAAGAACCCATCGTTTGCATTTCGCCCTTGTTGTCGATAACAACCCTAATATTTCCAACAACGACACCACGACGTCGGCTTAAATTATCTCACAGCTACACCCTATTTCAGTATTCTTCTACGAGTGAAAACGCTGCGTCCCCAAAATATGCAAAACCTCCAAACCAAAGCCCTCAACCATCGTGCGATACTCTTCGGCCTCCCCTGGAAAATTGAAATCAACCCGAAACTTACGTATAAAATCTAATTTAACAAAACTTTCGCTAAATTCATAAATTCCTTTAAAGCCACGATTTTGGGTATTTGCAGTTCTTGGCAGCGTATAAAAATGAACAAAAAGGCTCGATTCGCTTGAATATAAAACTAAATTTCTCTGTTGTCCGCAATATGTACCGATTAATGCTGACGAGTTATCGGGACCGTCGTACACCTTGACATAGTCAAATGGGCAGCTGAAAAAAAAACGGAAATTTTAAAAACAATTCTTTCTCGACGCCATGCCAAGATACTCACTGTGGTCCGCCGAAAAATAGATCAAAATCACGAAATTCTAATCTAACTCTTTGATTTGTTTCACCGAGAAATTGATATGTACACGACATATCCTTTGGATAGGCACCTGGATAAGTTGGCGATATTAAAGCACCCGTTTTGTTGATACTCATGCTAGGAGTAATGGTGTAGGAACATGGTGATCCAGCTATTGGTATACCAATTTCATATTCCGCTGCATGCGCCACCGAACAAAAACACAAACGACACGTGAGCACGTGAGTGAGGCAATGGGGCGGGGCAGCTACTTACATGCATTTAAAAATCTATAGTGTCCCTCGAATAAATCAGGCTCCGATACATTTTTATTGGTAAAAAATGATATTGCTATTGCCCGGTGCATGGATATACGCCGGCGTGGAGGTATTGTCCCACAGAAACGTCCGCCAAATGGTGAATTAATTAAATCCGCCGGATCCGATGATTGCACCTCCGAGTATATATCCATGTATTCGTGAACACAGCTGCAAGTGCAAAGGTGGAAAATTTAAATCAACAAAACAAAAGAACACGCATGCAGATGAGGTGAGGTGGTGACCGCGGTAAATTCCAAAGAAGCCACAGTCCGCGCCGCAGTGTCTGTGGCGAGCGGGCCGAATAAGCCAATTCACGATGGGAAACAATTTAAGATGCCGGCGGCGGGCGCAAAGTGATTGGGGTCTGCGATGGGATCAGAGTGTTGAATTCGGAATTCAATCCGACACTGTGCTGAACCTTCGTCAAGGGTTTTTCATCTTTTTTCGCCCGTACTTGGGGCCGCAAAAGCGAAAGTCGATATCAGATTAAAGGGCGACCAATTTATGGTTATCCAATTTTTCAACTTCATTTGACGTGGGCGCGCGATTCGACATCAATCATTTTGGGGCATTTCATTGCGAAGTGGATGAAAATTTGGTTTGACGTCCTGATTGAATTATTTAACGCACTTGCTGATGGTGATGTGGAAATAAAGCCATTGTGCAGTGGTCACAATCAGTGTGATTCGCGGACGGGGATTAAGGACTGAATTGAGGAGGCACTTCAATCAAACTCTCACATCCATGGGATCAGTTTGGAGGACTTCTGCAGTCAGAGACCGGAGGCATCCGGCTTTCAGAGGTTCTTTTGATTTATTGCCACTTTTGGCTCTCGAGTTAGTCTATAGACGCGAGGATTCGTTGCGAACTTTGTGACTTCCACAGAATCTGAAAAATTGTTTTAGATCCTGTAGGCATTCGGATTGCCTTTAGCGGTAGTCAAGATTATGTCAAATCTGAGCATGTCTTTGAGTCGAAGTTCGAAAAGGAGCGAGCGAAAGTTCACACCTCCAGTACAAAAACCGATATGCATGACAACTTTGTTTTGATGACTTGAAGCAGCGCGCTTGGGACCTTGAAAGCTCAAACCATACATAAGTCGCTGGTTTAAGTAAGTACTGGGGTTTGGATTTTAACGTAGGTACCGTGGACGGGAAGAAATACTTCCACAGTCAATACAGGGTTGTTCATTGCGCGGTTTCATTTTCAACAAGTCTTTTTTGACAGATGACGCGTGTGTCCTGTCAAAGTGCTTTGTCATTTTTGTTCAGTATCATTTGGCAAGTCGTGAGAAACTCACATTACAACGTCTCAAAATTGTTAAGGACACGATGTTGATCCCAAATCCCTTGGTTGCCTTCGATTCGCACGTAAAGATTTGCAGAGGACTGTCCAGCGACTGGGAGTAAGAACCCCGGTCGACTGGGAGTCAGACCCCCTGTCGACTGGAAGCCATTCCCCCGATCGACTGTGAGTTACACCGCCAGTCAACTGTGAGTCAAACTCCCAGTCAACTGTGAGTCAAATTCCCAGTCAACCCAAGATGGTGCGCGAAACTCTTTTGGAGCTCGGGTAAGGTGAGATATGTGTGCAAGGGAAGAAACTTAAATTGCGGGCGTATTGAAGTGAAGTGACCAAATTTGAAAAGTGTTCACATATAAGGTGACTTTACTCGAACCTCTGGGAAGGCCCCCAATTGTCTACCTACTAGCCCTAGGGAGTCGTATAAAGAAGTTCATCACGTGCAACTGCCGGTGTATATTTTTAACGAAGCACTGAGGCATAAACGCGTCGATCTTTGTAGACGGTCTCTGACAATGTGGTTTTTAGCTTTGTCAAGAGATCTTCAGTCGACAGAGCCTCTATAAATGAGTTTCCATCTTGGGAACAGCTCTCTTACCACATAAGTGTAGATCCAGTGAACAACACATGGTTGAACTCCATTTCCTTATTTGCATCTAGCAGTAAAGGGACTGGACCGCTCTTGGCTGTTGGATTTTAATCTGAGTTTGCTATCAATGATGACAGTCAAGAATTAAGGCCTCGTACTTCGATGGCATGTTGTATTATACCGTAGGACATTGCCGAATAGGGGAAAGTGAACAAATGCAGGGAGTTCACTCCTAGACCAGAATTTTTATTCCACACCTCGAGTTGGAAGAAGGCGGGCTGGACGATGCTTTTAAGTGTAGAGATGAATTTGTCTGAGTAAGCCGCGAGTTTTTGAAAAGTTTTCTTAACCTGGAGCAACAGTGTGATGACCGCAATATTTCAGAGAGGGGATGTGACCTGGTGACCTCAGTTTTTGTACATTTAAACATTGCTATCTGCGTGTGTGTATCTGGCCCGCAACCCATGAAGGGTCTAACCCTAAGCTATAGCCGCCTTTCATTCTGTACGGTCCCGGGCACGCTGCTTCCACTTGTCAAGAAAAAGCTCTCTAGCGTCCCTTATCACCGGACGTTCAGTCTTCCTCTCCTTCTCGAACCCGGAGGCCGCGATTCGAAGACCCTCTTCGCTGAAGCGTTGTTGTCCACTGTAGTCGACGGATTTTTGCCTTGTTTGTTTGCAAAACCTGTCTGAGTGACAACACCAAATGGCTCACTATCGAAAAGTTCACCCTTTTGAGGGAAACCGAAAACATGGACAAGACTAGAAAACTGCTCGCAACTACCAGGCTGAAGGGCTTTTGTATCCCTGAGACCAAGGTAAATTTATCTGTCCGCTTACTTCAACTCAGTGAACTTGTGTAATCGATAATTTGCCCGATTGCATTACATCAACTGCAAGTTGCCCTTAATCGTTCTGCGAAGTGGATAATTGCAAACAACGGAAGCTCGCACACACTTCCGTGAACTGGCGAACGGAAGACGATGGAATTTTCGAATCAAGGCAGATTTTCACTGGAATTTCAAATTAACATAATACACAGGACCTGATGTTCTCATGAGCTCGGTCTTCTGTTCTCTCGGTATCTGTTTTACCAGGAATTAAAATGATCCCAAGTTGGGCGCCAATGCTGCTATTTCGTTTTAATCGCCTTACTCAGTGTTTCAATTTAAGGAATTTAATAAAATGAAACAATTTAAGCACGTAATTCTTCTCGCGTACAGTAGGGTGCGTAGGTATTCCCACAGGTTTTCGTAAATCATTTCAAAAAAAAAGAACCCCCCTCTGCTTGTTCTTCTAATGATGAGCAAATGAGAACATAAAACATTTCCAGCTGCAAAGATTCATTACTTACGTTGGTAATTCACCGACAGCAGATCCACTGTTTAATTGAAAAGTAAACAAGAAAAGAAAGTAAAAGTCAATATTTGTTATGCAAATTTACCGCCCACAGCGGCGACGAGTACCCCCCAAGAGCTCTCGGAAGCAACACAAAATGAAAACACAGTACTTACTCTGGTGGACTGCCCCTTAAATTAAAGGTCGTAAAGACTACTTCAACTCGTTGCCCGGGGCCTGCTAGGAAGATGTACAGACACTGTCGCGAATGATTCCTTGGATTGTGAATGAGTGGTGCTGAGAAAGTGCCGTTCTGCGGCCCGCCAACGCGTGACACGAATGTTTGATCGCATTCTGAAATGAAACAAAAACAAAAACAGATCAGATGTATGCATGTGTGTGCACTTAAGAGGGCGGCAAGACGAATGTATCTTCTACAAAAAACAGTCACATGACACAGTCACCAACTACAACACCGACTACAGGATTCAAATTCAACTAGATAGCGCGCGCAATGCATTCTCCGGCTCAAGCGACTGTGCTTGTCCGGTGTGTGTGTCTTGTCTGTGTGTGTTTTTGGGGAGAGGGGTGGTGTCGGTTTGACTTTTGACAGAGTTGCGGGTATTCGGACGCTTGTTGTTTTGTTGGCGGAACGAAAACAAAAACGCAACGAAACGAAAAATGAAAACAACAACACAAAAACCAAAGAACGTAAACTTTTGGCAAAATGAAGGATAACCTACTTGGAGATTTTGTTGGTCTCGGCAGCGGTTCCAGATATGCTACCACCGGTATCCAAGGATTTGGGTCTGGGTACGGTCCGCCCTTTAGCTCGGTAGCGTCAAAATTGGACGCCACTGCCGAGAGAGATGGACAAGAGGAAATATGAAAGAAATACAAAATATTACAATTAGTCACAAGAACACACAAACACATACAGAACTACACAAGCTACATCCCCGAGAGACACCCGCAAAAGTTCAATCGTTTAGCTCGCACTGTAATTAATCATCGACACTCTGCCGCAATTACTGCGGCATATTTATAGGCGTGGCTGAGTGCAGGAGCAAGTATTTGGTGTCTACCAATAAAGGTTACATAACCGGCGGCAAGTGTTTCGTTTATGCTCTGTCCGCTGACAGCGTGTCATAAAGTACACGTTTCGGCGGCGGCGGACGATGAGCGCGGAATGGCAGCACTCTGTGAGTGGGATGTGTGTGATGAGTGGAAGCGCGTGTGGGGCGCCAGTTTTTTGCAGAGCGCGGTCTGTTGTGGGGCGCTGTGCAAACGCCCTCGCCAATATCGCAGCACCGAAATAATTGCGAGGACTTATGTTCATCACTGGAACTGGGTTAATGGGCTTGGAATGCATTTTTCATTAAATCCTCATTCACTGCTAATGTGAGCTTTGAAATGTACTCGTCCGCTTGGCACGCACGTCTCTTGTTGTTAATAACTGCGAGAGTCGTTTAGACAGAGTGGGATATTTGTGTTTGACGGGGTTTTTATTTTCTGAAGAGGAACCTCTTCAATGTTGTGCTGCGCAGGAGGGCGGGCCGTAAATTGAAATGGTTCAAGGTGCATATCAAGCCGTTGATAAATTTTATGAGGAGACGGACAGAATCGGATAGACAGGTCTAATTGAAAACGTGGAAGCTATAGAACGTACTTGTTAAGCCAGATGCCTAATCTAAAAATTGGAACAGATGGGATTATTCCTCAGATCAAGCAAAAGAATGTCTGTGGCAACTTAGTATTTGACAAAATTCAATGTTAAGACCTGGTTAAAGGACTTTTGTACGTGTAATGCTATGTAGGAGGGTTAGTCCGGGGTGGAACAGGGCCACCAACATGCCTCTCCAGCCAGCGCGAACTTTTATCCAGTTGCCGCCAGTTGCGCACACCAAGTTAGTTGAAGTCCTTAGCACTATCGAGGGCGTCATTTAGTACGAGAACTTCCTCTATTACGTTGTAAAAAGAGATCACACTCAAAGACAGTTGCTAGCTTCTACAGCAATAGCTCGTGTTGCGTCAAGTTGGTCAAGTGGAATGACCAACAGTTTAATACTGAATTTTATGTCTTTTCCAGGTGTCAAAATGCAAATGGTGTGAATGGGGACGCAATCGATTGCAGCGGGTTTCCGAATCATGCACGTCAGGAGGTTGGTAATTGGAGAAGATTAACACATCCTTGGGAGCACTCAATAGAACACACAGTACGATTAGTTGCTGAAAAAAGCCACTCCCATGTTACTTTTGAGATGTTGTGCTACTAGTGTGTTGCTAGGGGAAATTAACATTACTAGATGTCAGAGTCAATTAAGTATCTCAAAGAGCAGCTAAAAGCATGCATTTCTTAGGCACAGATAGGTAGGGTTTGATAGGGTGCTCCGTCGGCTAACGCTTCAACTTTCTTAGACTACTTGAACTTGAGTTCAATTCGGTCTTAAAACAAAAGTGAGCCTTGAAGCTAAGAACTTTGTGAGACCTCCTTCATTACCTTGAGGCTTTTAATCATCATATTCTTGTTTCACGTACGAATGTAATGATAACCCTCAGCACGATATGAGTCAGATCCTCCAGGACCACGATGAAGGCATCACACAGAAAATTTAAGCCTTGCAGGCGTGTCGCCAGCGACAGACAACCGCAGATCAGGCGGCTGGCAAATTCTTTCTTTCCTTCTCGTTCCTGCATCTTAGGCGGTAGTAGCCGTGTGGAATGCCCATAAGTGTTGGCTAATGCCTCGTAACAACCCCCACTAGAGGTTTTGCTTCTGCTCGAATTAAGCTCAGAAGCGTCTTCAGTTTATATTTGCCTCCGGCCAGAGGGCACTTGATATGGACGCTATCTTCGTTTCCATCCGTCGTTTTCGGAATTCCTTTTTGACTGCTTAAGTGCGTGCTGAATTAAGGGCTTCTCTAAGTGCTTCGTTTATAGTGTCCCGGTGCACAGCTGAGTGTCATTGACACTCTATTAAGTTTCATCTTCAAAGCTTGACGACTTAAGAATGCCGCACAACCAAGAAAAAGCCTTCAATGCGCGCTTGACTATATATCTTTTGGGACCCTCTGTGAATACGGTTTCTCCCTTGGATCGTGTGTGTGTGAGTGCAGATTGCCGCCACCGATTACAATATAATCCATTTTGCAGTGAAAGACGTGCCTCCGATGGGATTACAGATCCATTGGCCTGTTCCTTAAGTACATCACGAGAAAAGGTTATTTTTGATGTGCCGCAATATTTTATGAAATTCTATAGAAGCTGAAGCTCTCATTCTTTTTCTTCTTCTTCTTCATATGGCACAACCTTCCGTGGTGGATCCAGGGCTCAAACAACAAGGCTCTCCAGTGCGCACGATCTTTAACCAGCTGCCTTAAATTTCGCACTGCAAGTTGGTTGAGGTTCTTCTCCACTTGCGGGCGCCATCGGATTCGTGGGCGCTTTCTATTGCGGTGTTCCACTGGTTCGGAGTTAAAGTCTCTATGGGCTGGAGCAGTGTTCTCTACGGACTTTATATGGCCTTAAGCGTTAAATCCGTAGACGCCTGGCTAGGCTTATGTAGCTGAACAGTTCGCGTTTGATTCTTCTTCTCGAACAGACCCTCAATGCAAACAGGGCTAAAGATTGAATGGAGATCTTTTCCCTCGAATAAACCAAGGACAAGGACAAGGGGATTATCCAGGCTTCTGCGACATAGAGCAGGACAAGCATAAAATGTAGTTATAGCTGCGTAATGTGACGTTCTGGCAAATTCGCGCCCTCATCTAACTTCCAGCTGATTCAAAAGCTCTGTAGACAGCCTGTCTGTCTCAACAGCTTTCATCGATTTAAGTTCCGATAAAGCTATCTTGACTTCGTCTAAGTCAGGTGGAAGGAATCCTCCTCTAGCATCGTCCATCATTTGTAGGGGAATATTCTGCCTTTCAGCGTTATTTGTGTTTTCAACCCCGTTCACCAGTCTGCAGAAATGATTCTTCCAGTATCCACTACGTCACCAAATTCAGCAGGCGGTGTCTATATTCCTGCGTGTTGTCGTACAGGCTTTGCTTTCCAATGACTCTGGCGACGATGTCTTCCTTACCCAGCTTTGCTTTAAGATCTCTTAGACCGATCTTGGTGTCATAGCTTAGGCATTGACTGTATATCCTTTCTAGGCAAGAGTGGCGATTAGACTGATGCTGGCGAAGGCAGGCATGGTGCGGATTGTTACGAGGCGTTTGCTTATGCATTTCAAGACTTCTTGCCTGAGTCTACATCGAACAACAGATCTTCATAAAAACACGCGCTGCATTTCTCTAGCAATCGTTACCGCAACCACAACCGCAGCCGTAGCACATGTCGTATTTTCACTTTCTTTTTTTACCCGGCCCATTCCATCGAAAGGGTTGAAGCTCAGGTCCTTCGATATTAGGTGCCTTGAGCTGGGAGTATTTAGCGGCAGACAAGATTTTCTTCTTTCCACAAAACGAACCAAATTTCTTTAAGTAACTGCAAGCTAATAAAGGGAATAACATGAAATAGGAGATCCTTTTGTTGTATACCTCGTATATTCACAAGAGATTCACGTGTCGCCAATATTTAGCCTTTGCTTCACTCCTCCATGCATTTTAAAGTGATTCTTGTATTTTTTCCACGAGCCGAACATACCCTCTGACCACAATTACACATCAGGATGTTGAAGGATTTCCGCACATAAAAAATTCCAGCTGAGACAAAGCTCAAATTTATTCCAACTTGCGGCCGAAAAAAGAGCTATCCACAAGGTTATGCAAAGGATGACAAGATATGCAAAACTCTCTCTTCCTGATTCAAATCACAGCACAAAACATTCTATTAAGTGTGCACCTCCTAGGTAAATGCAAAGGACCATCACAACCCCAATGAAACCCGTCCCAAAGAAAAATTGAAAAACCTAATAAAATTTGCAAACAAGGACACAGCACTTCCAGGTTCTAAGGGCTTCAGTTCAGTGGCGCTCAATTCATTTCTGTCATTGACGCGAGCCCCCCAAGGTCATGCCCACTTCACACACGCATGCTGTGCGCCGCCACGTCACTTCTGGTTCACCTTTAATTTTTCACCATACCGTCCTTAAATTTATTCCAAAAGCAAAACGCAAATTTCTGCGAAATTGCTCGTTCGTATGGAAATTTCGCTTAAAATTTCCCACAGACCGTGCCGCATTCAATTACGTCTCTTCAAATGTCTCCACAGCACCATCGAGAACATCATCCCCTGCGGCGCGACAACGCACTGAGGGTGGGTCTGGTCCTGATGCTGCTGCGATACAGAAAATTTGCGAAAAACCGAAGGAGAATGTATCAAAGTATAAAACATTTTTCCGCCTAAGTGACATTTATCTCTTCGAACGGCAAACAATCACAGGGTGGTGGTGGGAGCGAGGATGCCAGCCTCAGGGTGTGTACTCCGGGAAACCACGAAGGAGACGCTCAAGTGGGGGAGGTGCTTGGGCGCTTACCACATTACCATCGATCGTAAAGGAGTTCATAACCAGCATCGGCAATATGTGTGCTCTCCGCAGAGGATGACATTAGAGCTGGAAGCATGACTTTGCTGCCAGCCGTGCCAGCCACGGCAATGGGACGTCACACAAGCACACGCCCTGGCTGGGCGCTCATTGTGTGGGCGGTGTTTGCAGGGAAGGAGGACACGACTCGCTAGTGGAGTGCCATGCAATCTTCGATGTAAATGCAGTTGTTGTCATGTTTATCTTCTCCTTTGCTTGCCGTGCACTCGTTTGCCCCTTCCAATCAGATATGCAAATTTCCCAAGACCCCTTGTGTGCTCAAGAGAAGAACGCTGATAAGGAGGAAATTGTGTAAATTAAGAGATTCAAGCCACAAACCTTAGGCGTCGATTGTTGTGTGCGAAGGCCGACACTTGGACGTTGTCTGTAAACATTCCAAAGGATGACATTGACATTAAGGTGATTAAATGGGTTTACATGTGCCATGCTACAGCCCCTCCCGGCATTGCCTTGGGAGCCGACAGGCAAGAACTGCTTAAAATTAATTTAAATGAGTAACCA
Organism: Eristalinus sepulchralis; assembly: GCA_944738645.1. Taxonomy (NCBI): domain Eukaryota; kingdom Metazoa; phylum Arthropoda; class Insecta; order Diptera; family Syrphidae; genus Eristalinus; species Eristalinus sepulchralis. The sequence goes on from OX122882.1 coordinate 19,597,276, forward strand.
CTCCAACATGGCGCTGACAGCTGAGAGCACCCGAGCCGAGCTCGGGCACAAAATGTAATCCGTTTCGAACATCCGGTGCGCTGAGACATTTTCCCACTCCTTTGCAAATGCGCCGCCGTGCGCAAAAACGGATAATAGTCGTATCGTCGGCAAAAGCCGGTGAGTTTTCCTGAATTGCTCAGCATCCCCTACACAAGTGAAGGCTCGGAAAGGGATTATTGGGGATTTCAAAAGGAGACGGGTGGTGGCGTGCTAGGTGAAAGGTGAAGTGAAAAGGATTTTGGGGGGTGATGTGCCTGGAACATGGATGAAAGTAATTAAAATCAAAAGTTTTGCTAGATAGTCCAGACCGAGTTGACCCCAAATTATCCAAAGGGATTGAAGAGGACACCCCTTGGGAGCAGCTGGCATTTGAAGTCTGAGTGAAGAGGTTTTTCGTCTCAAATGAGCGTTTAGTCAATTATCGTCATCATTTTCATGCGTGATGGTCCGTTCGTTGTAAGGATGTGTATGGGAGGCGGACCTGTTCGGCTCTATCTACCGAAAAGGTCACAAAGGGGTTGGTAACCTTAAACGAGTTATCCACTAAGGAATTTGCAGTAAAGTTTTTTTTTCCAATAGAGCACATACACATGTATATGTAAGTGAAAGTAAACATCTTCTTTCTAAACATTGTGAATAAGCACTAGAATTTTGAAAAGATCAAACAAACTAGCAAGAACAAGGTCATTTCCGAGACATGCGACTCATGTTGTACTCGTATAAGTGAAAAATGAGTCATTCCTGGCGTGCGGTTGAAAATCTGGTGGCAAGTTTCACAAGCGCTGTCAATCAAAGTCGCAGAATAGTATACCTTCTGTACCGGCTGAAAAAGGTCAAAATTTCGGCTGAAAAAGGTCAAAATTTCGGGAACGCAATAAGCGAACGCAAAAACACAAACTCCATAAATCAAAATCTCCGTCAAATCACTGTTCCGAAATGCAAAAAAAAAAAAACATCAAATTGTCAAGATCTAAATATTGCCAAAATACCGGAATGCTCAAAAGTCCCAAAATGCTTCGAATCTCAAAATGCCCCAAACCACGAAATGCCAAAAATCCTGAACTTTTGAAAACTAGAAGTTTTTTTATAATCCTAATTCGACGTTATGTCCACAATACGAATGAACAAAAACTCTTAGAGCAAAGATCCAAAAATGTTCTATTTGTCTTAAAAGCCAGAAATGCCCAAAATCCAAAAATGTCCAAAAAGTCAAAATTGCTCAAAGTCCCTAAAATTCCGCGATCCTAGTATGCTTAAATAAAAAATGTACACGATCCCGAAATGCCCAAAAATTTCGAATTGCCCTAAACCACGAAATACCAAAATACCCAAAATGTTGATATCTAGAAACTTCCAAAGTCACAATACGAACAAAAAATACATACTACCCACAAATTCGAAATGCCAGAAACCCCTAGAGCAAAGATCCAAAAACTGTCTGTACGGCTTAAAAAAACCCGAAATGCCCAAAATCCAAAAATGTCCGAAAAGCCGAAATTTTCCAAAGTACCGAAGAAAACCGCAATCCCGATATGCTAAGATAAAAAATCTGCAAGCTCCTGAAATGCCCAAAAATTTCGAGTTGTTCGAAATTCCGAAAAGTCAAAAAGTGCAAAGTTCCAAAATACGAAAAACACTAATATGATTAATAACACACAAAGCTGAAATGCCCGATATGTCTGAAAATCCCGCTGCAAACTTTAAAATATGCGCAGTCCGAAAGAAGTCCCATAATGTAAAAATCCAATGCAACGCCTTTAAATGCCGAAATGTCCACAAACCAAAGTCCCAAAATGTTCGAATGTCCCAAAGCTTTCCACAACACAAATCTACAAATTCCAAAAAGCCTGATAAGACTAAAAATTTCAAAATAAAATTGCCGGAATTCTGAAATGTACGAAGCCCCGAAAGAACCACAATACTAAGAAAACAAAAATCCAAACACTGCCCATATCCGAAAATACTAAAATATGATGTAAAATCCACAATCCTGAAATCACAAGTACCCCGAAATGTCTTAATAAGCTTTAAATCTTAAAACGTCAAATATATCGAAATGTCTAAGTCCCAGAAAGACAAAAAAATATAATCTCGGAAGCAAAATCCCGAAAGAAACATTTGTGAAAAACTCCCTTCTTTGCAGGGCCTCCGTCTAGGGAGCCTGCACTCCTAAGAGCGGGCAACAAATTCAGATAAGGCGTAAGTCCACAAATCCAATTCTTTTGCACAGAGCTGTACAAATGTTTTTTCGAGATTTTGGTCATTGATGGGATAGTATACATTTGGGAATTTTTGACTTTCGGGACATTTCAGAATTCTGGCTTTTTGAGATTTTAGGCATTCTTGAATTTTAGGTATTTCGGTATTCTTGCAGGATTCTTGCATTTTCAGTATTTTGTTATTTCAAATTCGGGGATTCGGGGATTCTGTTCGAAAAAATAAAAAATTCGAAAATTTATAAAATATCGAAAATAGCAACAGAAATAGGTGGCGCCACAGTCCACAAGTGACCAAAGAGTCGGTACTACTACATGTGCTATGCCTGCTTTTGTTTTCTCCTGCAATTGATTGCGAAGTCTTAAAACAATGTTTGAAAAAAGGCAATTGGTACAGCTACTTGAACGAGATATTGCTGCGTAAAAAGTAGTAGACGCACGTTTAGTCCAGAAATCGAATGTAGGAACTTTTGCGCGTGAAATCACTACGTCTCGGCGGAAAATTTCGAAATTAAAAGTACCATGACTTTTCCAAGCTTATAAATTACGCAAAATGGTAAGATCCCATCGAGAGCCAAGCATACAGAAACCAAAAAAAATTAAATGTCGAAAAGCCAAACCGATTAAAAAAGTGTAAGAAAAATATAGGACACTTTTTTGATTAACCATTCCAACCTTTTTCCTCAATTCAGTCTAACAGAGAATTAATGGAATGGGAAATTGGATTGGATGGAACGCCTCCTGAGATGGGATTTCATTTGCAAATTTTTAAAAAAATATTTTTTTTTAGATTTGAATCATTGCATTCGCTCTAACTTCTATCACTAAAGTTTAGTCTATTGCACTTTCATCGATTTCTATACAGCATGTGGCACTCTTTGCTTGGTCTCAAAGAGTCAATTTTATTTTCCATTCAACCCCCCAATCAGTGGACACAAATTCGAAAGCTCCCACCATGGCAACACTAGAAAATGGACCCTTTTTTTCATTCACCTGACCACCCACCACCCTAAGATTGAGAGAAACAAAAGTGTGACCGTTGAAGAACCGTCCATCAGATCTTATCCCTACATTCGCCACCAGTCACGAGCCCCACGTATCTCGCAGTATTTTCCATCAAACTTTTCGCATTATTTTTCAGCACTCTAGATTCACAAACTTTTCCCTCAAAATATAATTTCCTCTTCCACGGACGGGTGACGTTGTCGCCGTTGTTGTTTTCTTGTTAAGACGTCCTCCTACCGCTTCAGTCCCACAAAACAAAGCTTTCTCTCTCTCTCTCTCTCTCTCCCCTGTGAGTGGTAGTCCTTCATGCATGCCCGCCACTCAACCAGCGCCGGAGAGGAAGTCATGGAAAAAAGCAGAAAAAAACAGAAAATCTGCCAAAGCGTTCATTAAATTTTATCGCCTTCCTGCTCCCTGTGCGCGGCACCATAAATTAAAAGCAAACATCCCCACCTCGCCCCGCACACACGGACACACAACGAATGAGACATTTTATCCCCCCATCCCCCATCGAAAAATGAGAAAACTAAAACGAGGCGAAACACAAAAAGGAAAAGTTCGCTTCTCCGGTGGATATGGACCTATATCCTTATTAACGGATGCATAGGCATTGATTACTCGACGCCCTCAGCCGCCGCCGCCGTAGAGCCGGCTAAGAACAAACACCGCTCAATGATTTACCGGGCTTCCCAAGCAGAAGAAGTAATAAATTCACGATTTGATGACAAGGGATACACGCGCAGGGAAAGTTGTGCAATCTCCTGCACAAATGTGGACACAAGGAAAGGTACTACGAAATGATATGGCTTGAGAAGGAGAGAGAGAGAGTGTGTGTGTGAGTTGCCTGACTTTAAACTTTCACTTCAGCGAGTAAAAGGATTTGAACCTGCCATTATATGGGCACCCAGAGCCATGCAAGCACCGCCGCCCACTAGTACCCGAACCCGGTGTACAATGTGGATGTGGGCGCTTCGGTGTGTAAATAATCCTTTTCTTCGCTTTGAAACTGAAATGTAAATTTCATCATTTCGTATGCCGGACGCAAATGAGGGTGAGACCACAGAAGTTGGAAATATTCTTCGAGTTTACGGTTTTTTGGTATTTTTTTGCTTGTAAACGTCAGCAACAGAGAGATGTGACTATTGTCATGTAAAGCGTTTCGAATTCTTGTGCGGAGGAGAACGGTTGCTTTTTCCCTCAATTGCTGCGGTGGGGGGAATTTCAATGAGGCATCCTAGGCGTGGTGCTTTGAGGGTGTGTCGCGACGGAGTTTTCTTTGAATCGGAGAGAAGGAGACTTTTTGACGAAGTACTGAATCAAATCAGGGTCTTATGTCGAGTCTGCGCTAGGGCCGCTTTCTATTTTTAACGTCACAGGCATGCAGATTCCAGTCGTCAGGAGCAAGGTGGTCTGCATCAGCTATGAATTTTTTTCAAATTTTGAGCCGCAAAGTTTTTTTTTCGATCCACGGAATGCGACGGATTCTATGTGCCAGAGCCTTTAGTGTGGCCTGGTTTATGTCTGGCATTGGATGGCTTATGCCCATTATACTCTCACCATTACCTGGAAAGGATTCACAACTCTTTCGGGTCGGCATGGGGTAGCGCTTATGCACAGACAAGAGCCCTGTCACCGTCCAAAGATGCGTTGAGCAAGAATGGAAATTTGCTTATAATGCGATCGGTATGCTCGTGTGGAAAAAAATATTTGCCTTACACAGGGATGCCAGTGGGTGCGGTGAGGTGTTCTTGTAGATAAGAGCCATTCTTCAAATGCCAACAAGGGATATATTCTCTCTCAAAATAATGTTCCTCTCATTCTGCTCCAAGAGGCTCCAATAGGAGACTGGCAGACCTGAGAGTCCGTTCGTTGCCCGTTGGGCTTATAGTTACATCAACCATCATTTTTGGATCACCATAAGATCTCCTTACGCTTGTTGTATGCTTCAAACTCCATAAAGATTGGTCTACGCCCCCCGATTCCCGTCCCAGATGCCGAGCATATAAAGCTATTACCAAACATTTTATGCGCGTAGTACCCATCACCAAGGCACCATCAACGTGACAAACTGCAAATCTGATTAAATGAACGATCCTAGTCCTAGGGACTAGGTTCCCATCATCTCCCCCCTGGCCAAAACATTCCCGCCTACCTAATTGCCACCTGCATCCCATTCCCGCGCTCCCCACTGGCTGTGCCCGAGTCGTGAACTCATTTCGATTCCCTCTGATTGAGGGAGAGTACAAAAAAAAAACTTTTGCGCACAAACTGCTAACGAACGGGAAACCTTACCTTTGTGCGTCTTTAGCCAAATGTTGCCTCCTCCCACCACGGGTTCGCTTTTCGCCATTCTTCGACTCATTAACTTAATTACGTCAAAAAGCGAAAAGAAAGGGAGCAGCGCCATAGGAGACGATGTCCTGAATAATTTTGTTTTCCAAAATGGATTAAAAGTTTTGAAAAAAAAACAACTTTTCCCCCTTCTTGTTCATTTTGTTTGTCATTTTTTTTTAAATATCCATCTCGCGTGGGGGCAGGGGTACGTTCACGTCAAGCCGACTAATGGGCTGTAGGTAAGTACGTGTGCAACTTTCGAAGATGAACACGACAAATATTGGGCTTGACGGAGTAAATTGTGTACCTGCACGTGCGGGGTGCGGGACACAGTCGTTTGTGCGAGCTCATGTGTGCGCAATATAAGGACGTGATGTAACGTCAGAAGAGATTGGTGCTTGTGCTCGACATTCCCTCAGATTCACATCGGCGGAGGTAACGAAAGGATTACGGAGCGAAGAGGATTACCAAGATGGCGGAGCTAATAATGTGCTCCCCTCGCTTACGTAAACACATTTTTGTGTGTTCATTCAAAGGATTCAATTATGAATGACAAAGGGAAACTAATTATTAATGCAAACGCCTGTCAGAGGCAGCAACGTAGGTTAAGCTGCCATTACTGTGGTGGGGACGAGGAAAGGGACTTGGTTCTTCGTGGGTTTCGCTGGGCACGCTTTATTGAACTTTGAATTGAATGGAGTAAGTGGATGCCAGAGTTACATGAGTGAGTATACTCTTGCTGGAAGAAGGAATGCTGGTCAGGGCTGCACGCAAATTGTAAGTCCAAGTGGGCGATTGCAGCTTCTTAAGGATTACTAAAGAGGCATTCGTTGGGCTCGAAACCACCTTAGGACCACCCCTTTCCTTGGTTAAGGCTTCCGTTGACGGCTGGGTCTCCCAACAGCACAACCAGAGATGGCATGACAAGATGACAGCAAGAAATTCGCGACTTTTCCGTTATCACGAGACAGAAAAGAGTGCAGAAAACTTGTCGGCGTACAAACGGAACACTTCACCTTCGCTAAGCACCTAAGTCTACTTGGGCTTAGTGAAGACACCCTTTGCGGCACCTGAGGCGAAGGTGATGACACTTCAGAGCACTTGCTCTGTCAATGTCCCGCCTTTGCTCGTATCAGGTGGCGTCTGTTTGGCGTCGATGTGGTAGGAGCTGAAAACTTAATCTCTTTATCACAGAAGCGCCTCCTAGTCTTTCTTCGAGAATCCAGAAAACTACCGTAAACGAAGGTTACTGCCTGGTAGTACAATGGACAATTTTTTGAGTCTGAGCGCTCCTGTTCAGTGTATCCCAACCTCCAAAAAAAGAAGAGGATTCACAAAAATCTGCTTTCTCCACCCACACAACCGTAGGAGGAAACCATTCGTCAAGGAGCTGTGATCTAGGGTTTATTTTCAGCCAAATCTATTCAATTTCATTGCACGCTTAGAGAGGATGGATGTTTGTCCAAGCTCGTGCATGCATTCAAAATCAAAAGTCACTTAAATCCCGTTGCCCGTTGAAAAATCCAAATCGAACCAATCCCTCTCATAACTTGAATCAAATCCCCACCTCATCCCTCCGATCACGTGCCTCAGTCATTCATTTTGAAATTTTCTCAGCAATAAATCCCGATGCGGCAAGATTTTATGGATCCAACGTCCTCCAGCACATTCACTCCTATTCCACAGAACTCGAAGTTAATTAGAACAAATGCGCACACGCCCAGATACACACATGTTTCGTGGATCCTTGCGTTGAATTTACGAGCCAGCATTGTGCCCTGATCAATCACTCGATTCCATTAGGTACTTCCGCCGCACATTTCAATAAACACCTCTCACAGATGTGCCGCAAAGCATAAAGCATTCCACATGGAGCGCTTTCAAGTGATAATCATCTCATCGATGGCTGCCGATGCATTGCATCCGCACGTACGCCCAATAAAAGGCACCCCGTGTACTCGTCGGTCCTATCTCCATCCCTATCTCCATCCCTTGCCCCGTATTTGTATGGCGAATGGATACACAAATTGGCCTCCAAAGCCGCCACCGCGGCATTGAATTTTCATTTACTCCCGTGCATTCATAATGCAGATGCTCGCGCCACAATGCCAGGACGGTGTTTTAAATGCACTCATTTACATGGCCTGCACCCGCAACACGCTGCCCCCTCGGTGTACGTGCGTAGCGGTGGCATTGAATTTGTGGTTTTGAATATTTTCAACTGAATTGTTTGCGGTTTCAGTAAGCGCATTTGAACACACTTGTGTGGTTTGTGGGGGGGGGGCCAGAACAAAATACTGCACACAAATAGTAGTTAGTCCTTGTAATGATCTGCGCATTGTTTCTGTGGGTAAGAGACAACTGCAAGTGGCCTTGTTTAGGGCAATTGAGGTGCAGCCTTTCGAAGCCGAGCTTGAAATGAATATCTTTGTTGAGTAAGATTTGGAATGAGCTCGAAGAAATGTACAAGTTAAGGCGCAACCTGTGTAATCTAGTCTTATCTGACTTAATTCACGGTCTGAATACAGTCTTTAAGAGACGAATATCCTGGTACTAATGCCCATGCTGCTGATTGAATTCCATAAAAAAAGAAGATTTTAAATAAAAGTGAGTTTCACTCACGCGCCGAGGGTTTCATCTAATTTAATGAATGATCAGTAGAACATCAAAAAAATCCCTTTCTTGCTTCGCTTCCAGTTTAGAATTTAAATCGCTACCACAACTATGAACAATTCACAAACACCATCCACAGCAATGCCCAAAATTACAACTTTCTTTGAACTTCAGTTAGTCAGACGTATGGAATGTGCGTACAATGGATCGCTCTTAGAATCCTTTAGTCGCCTAAAACAATCGTGAACGGAAACCTAAAGAAACCAAACTGGTTTTGTGGCCAGTCGAAGTATTGCAGTACGCCACTTTGCCACTAGGAGCAAATAGAGACACGATTTCAGAGAAAGTGAGCCAAGAATCAATCTCTAAAGAAGGTTCCAACGGATTTGTGGGAATTCTTTAAGCTGGGAGCTGCTCCACAGCTATGGTTGTGTACTCGAAGTATTAAGGTAAGATTACAAGATTAAATAGAGCCTATGTTCTATTCTTTTAGTTGCGAAACATTTCGACCGCCTTTGATAAAATTAATCATGACAAAGGGTGATCCGTCGTGAGGTTTGATTTATAATGTAAAATAAAATACATGGATTTAAAAGCTTGCCTACAGTTGTTATTAAAGCTCAAAAGATAAATTCGTGGCATTTAGTTTTTGAGAATGATTTCTCCTAAATGTTGGCCACGACTTCGTCGGAAGTAGTCCATTCGGAAGGTTCAATTTTGGGCGCCTCATTCGAGCATAGCGACTGGTAACTCCTTGATGACATGCATAATTTCAGCTGCTAAAGCATCAATCGCAGCTGCCTTATTCTTGAAGACCGGAGACTGAGAAAATAATTTCAATTAAGTGTGAAATCGTACGACGAGCTTCATCACCAAACAAAATTTCAGGTCAAGCCACCTGATTCCGGAGACGATACACATTCGGCTTGAATTCGGGCACAAAATGAATTTTTTACGCTTTAAAGCCTCAAGCCGTTGGGGCCCAGGTTTACCCCGAACTGTAGCGCCACTAGAAGAAGAAAGGCCTCAAAGCTCACGTAGAACAAACAAAGTTTTTGACTAGACCAAGGTAAGCTGCCGAGAACGACACCGAATCGGTTTATCGCGGTCTTCGCGTACACTCTCTGCTATGCTATGCACATGCTGGATGTGGTGTGAGCAGTCGAGCACCATGTAAACTGGGACTCAAATTCGCGAATGATATTCACAGAAGTGGTTTCAGTAGGCCGATTATGTGCGCAATAATTTTCTCGTATCAGGCGAATCCTGATTTTCTACGATGACTTGCCGCATAATACTAAATCAAAATGACAAAGCCGTTTGACAAGGGTCACACATGATCTGCAGAAAAAAGTCTATTTAAAGTGAAACCTCTTGATGACTCCCCGATGATGAATTATTAAAAAGGCCTGATTAACCATTTCGATTGCCCAAGACCCGGCTCATTTATTTAGTGGTCAAAATATAGTTTGTACTTATTTTCAGTGTTGACGCAATAGCAACGCTAAGAACCAAAGAACCTGCCTGCAGCGAGTTCGGTGCAAGCCTGCAAGCTCTTGTGTCCACGCATCGGTCCAAACTTCAGTTTATTACAACATGTTTGGCAAGGGATTGCAGTTTTCTGTAAGAATACTCCACGGTTCTCGAATATGAACACAGTGTTGGACAATAATTCGTTAAGCTTGGCAGGTTCGTTGTACGGAAAGATTTATATTCTAGCACCTTGATGCCCTTGAATATGTTGGGTCTGGCGCAGATCTCCATGGCGTCAGCTTGAAAAAATTTAGGACTTGACCCCATTGCCACAGAAATCCTGGTGATCAACGCAAAGAAGTGGCCTTAAACTTCAGATGTAATTTTCCATCAGACGGTGTACTATACTGGACGTTTGAACACCATTGGACCGGTTTACATGGTCCAACAAATAGTCTTCCAACAGCCTAGCGAAACAGTGTTGCCCAACCATAATTTGTGGCATTGTATGGAATTTGCCTCTATTAGGCGTTAAGTTGAACATGAACGGCAGATCCAGGGCGAGGTGGTTGCATCAAGTCCATAAACTCGCCTGGTTGCGCTTGGGAATAGTTCGTGATGAGTTAGAGTTGTTGGCGAAGGATCGAGCGGCGTGGAGGTCTCTCGTGCATGCATTTAGCCGCGACCGCTTTGGTGGAACATGCGGGTTAAAGAAGCTGATGATGATGATGGTCACTAAGTGAGCCACTAGATCGTTTAATTTGAACATGCATTCATGCTGCAGGTTAACGACTTTAATTGTAGCCCTTGGTAAAGGTGTAGACCTAACCATAGCTTTGAGAGCTGTTATAGGCTTCCGTGCAGCTTTTACGCCGAGACAGAAAACATACTGAAACTTTTGCAATTTATTTGCTGTTGTATGTTGAATGGTTTTGGGCCAAAAAAACTATGGTCGCGTACCAGATTATCGGTCTCGTCATCTCACTATAATTTTGTACAACAGACAAGCCAAAACCAAGCTAATCTTACAACGAGTTCTCAACGACAGTGATTAGTTAACTTAGTGGAGTCTGTTGGATTAGGAAACTGTCAGTCTACAAGCCTTAATCTGTAACACCAACAATTGAAATTAGGTTCAGAATTATTTGTTTAAATCGTTTAAAAAATAGACGCGCAGGCGATTGGAATCTGCAAAGAATTGAAGAAATTCTTTCACTGCATCCAAAAATCGTCTTTACGGGAAACCACTTAAATGGCCTCTGAGATGCTGAACTGCATCCCTTTGACGAACAAAATTTTGAACAAGTAAAGATGTTCCTAATTGTTGACATTATGCAACAGCTGCTCCCAAGCGAAGTCAATCCAAGAACTCATAGGGGTTCAACCAACTGGCAGTGCTCCGAAATGAATTCCTACGAATTTGCACACGATGTCCAAATGAACAATTGGAAACACTAATGTGCTGAAAACGAACGATGAAAATATTGCTAGGAGTATGTGTTCCACTCTGAAACTAAAGATCACACAACTCATTCCATGAGCAGAGGAAATGCAAATTTTTCTCTTTTTTTTCCAAATGTAAAGATCTAAAGCAAATGATCAGCACTTTCATCAAAGACTGCCCCCACCCCCTTGTCCTTTGCACACGAATCCAATGAGCGGATGAGAACCAATCAACTGCACACACGCCCACATAAGGAAGACCGCATTTCAAGGTCACTTGTCCCCTTCACAAAGTGTCTCTCGTGCAGCGTGAATGCAAAATCAACAAACTCATAAGATATGATCTCATCAGGATACATTCATTGACGTGTTAACTATTCACGATGTAGCCCGTAACGGTATCTGAAGGAACGATTATGAATCACATTCAAGGACAATTATCTCATGTCGCCTTCTCGTACTTTCGCACAATCTCAGCACTTCACATCGCACCACATAAGTGCACCAGTTTAACACAATGCCAGCATCCCCCGCCCCCTCAATCACCCGACAAGGCCACCATCACCGTGTCTCATCAATTATATGCATCTCACCCGCCATCGATTAAGCTGCAGGCGAACAAGTGACACGGCACTCTTGACCGTGGCACATAAAAAAAACCCCACACACCCACCATCAGCCAAGTGGTGCACATTGATTTCCGAAGAACTCCCAGATGATTTAACCCTGATCCAATGCCCTTTCGCATTCCCCAGCGCCCGCAATGCATCACACTCTGTTGGCGGCGACTGGTACATGGCACAAAAAAAAGAAAAACCGAAGGACGTGGGCGGTGAATGACTAAGTCATCATCAAAACAGGACTGCGAGTGGGAAAGGCACAAAAAAAGGAACGAAAGCGTGACACGCTACATGCACAATTCATGTTCGAAACTTCCGCTTACTTGCGCTCCTCTCGCAGTGCACGACACAAATTAATTACTTGGCACTGCCATGCCCGTCGCCACCTGTCAACACCCAGCAGCCTCCGCAGGCCACCAGTCACCAGTCGGGTGCGAAAAAGGGCACAAAATCAATTCCACTTAAAACTGCGATAAGACGAATCCATTTCCATGAATCTCAGTGTCTTTCCCGCTGAGGACGAGCGCCACTGGTGTGAAAGCTGTGCTGAAGCCCTGACCCCTATTCACACCCACACGGGGATTGAGGCCCACCGACGCTTCAAGGCGAACTGGCAGTCAGATGGAAATTACGAAAGGATGGCACACAGACAATGAGCGAGGTGAATAGTGTGTCAAGTGACCCGAGATAGATGTGTGTGTGTGTGTGGGAGGGAGGCGAGCAAATAAGGGCACGAAACGTTGTTCTTGTTATTGTATGATTGAATAGTCCTTGCACTTTACATAATCCCTTGCGACCGCTCTCGTTTTCCTTTGTCATCCCCGCCCTACACCCTCTCCTTTGATTTCAATCTCTTCCGCTGAGTGTTGGCCTGCCCTGAACTCTGGGGGCTAAGCACATCCTTCTTAGACGTGTAGACATGCAATATATAAGGCTTCACAGGCGAGGGACGTGATTTTAAATAAATCGCTGGATACACCGCCCACTGCCCATCGCCGCACCCCATCCACCCGCTCCATTTATCGGCAGCGCTGGTAAATAAGAACCATCGACGTCGTAGTTGTTGATTTATCGATTCGCATCTTGGTATCATCTTCACATCGCTGCAAGGATACGACGCCTTGGGGTGAGGGGCTCATCCCCTTGTGCCAGGGAGATGGCCATCTGAGACGGCATCGATATCTTTTGAAAACTCATTAAAAGATAATGCGATCAACTTGATGGATGCAATCTTCTCGTTCTTCTTCGCCGGCTGAACGTAACCCTCGGCCCTCCCGGTGGGGGGGTGAGATACTAGGATTTAGCCAAGGAGAGGGAGCAATGATGGTGACATGCGATGGGGCGTCAATTGCGAACTGAATGAAGAATATTAGCTGCGAAGAACAAAATTTGATGAAATTGATTGATGCGGATCCTGGCGGACGGGTGGAGGGGAGAGGTGGGCGGTTGGCTCCCCTCAGGGGTCAATGAGACCCACATTTAAGCATGATTGAGGATTCTCGCCGCTGGGGATGTGTGTTCAGGTGGTCCGGGGAGCTTAAAAGGTTTCACCTGTCGTTGAACTCGTTCTGAGGGATGAATTTGCTGAGGGACGTCGAAAGGTCACTTATCCACGTTTAGGTTTCGCCGAAAGAAAATCATAAGAAAATGGAAATTCTTTCCAAAGATGTGAGCTCTATAAGAGCATAGCGACTGTTGAGGGACTTTCACCATTCTTGTGTGTTGTGCCCTATGAACATGAAACATCCTACATTTTGGAAAGAAACTATGAGCACTGCTTAGTTGGCTTGGGAAAGCTAGTCAGAGCCGATAACTTGATGCCTTCGCTTTAACATCGCTGGAAGAAATTTTCACAAAATTACGGCAAATGTCAGCTTACTACCGATTTCCCTCAATACGAGATAATATCGCACCTGTAGCATCATCAATGCCGACAGACCCAAACTTCTTCTAGGAGCAGATTAGGGTTACTACAACGGGTTAAACTTGTTTCCAGATAAGGTGCAAGCTACAAGACGATTAAACCCTCTTGGAGTTTACTCAAAAAATTCCTTAAACAGTCGAAGAAGAGATTTTGAGTATGAAGGCTTTTTGAAGGGAAAGTTTTAAGTGCGCTTTGCCCGCCTGGCATCTGAAGGAAAAGGTACAACGTCAAACTCTACAGACTGCATTTCAGAATGCACCTTGGATCTACGGGTACCTACGATGGCTATGTCATGTAGAGCGGAGGGAAAACAGTGCTCTGGCTCAAAGAGTCTTTGAATCCGAATCAGTGAGACAACGTAACAGAAGTCAATCTCGTCTAAGATGGCGCACAAATGTTGAAAAGGTCCATAACACATTTGGCATGTGAAATTGGCGACAGTTGGAAGAAAACTGCAATAGCTTAAGGAAATGTTAGTATTCTTCCAAGAATATAGGTGTTTGGACGAAGGGGTCGCCGCCTCGAAACAATTTCTCAGCAACTCTTCAGCATTGGCATCCATTAAGAAACAAGCCCTGGAAGTGTTTTATTTCAATGGCCTATCCAACGTTTTCGAAGTGGACATCAAACATATACGATCGTTCATCCAGAAAATTGAATGGATTCAAGAGTGAAGGTACAAAGTGGCTCAGTGGCAATACAATGAAGCCTCTTAGGGTCTTACTGTAAACGAAGCTCCCGGGTGGGTAGAATCTTAATTCATTATCTTTTTCTTCTTCTTTTACTGGCGTTACAGTCCGGGTAGGACCTGGGCCTCAACCAACATGCCTCTCCAGCTAGCACGATCTCCCGCCAGCCGCCTCCAATTGCGCACTTCAAGTTGGTTGAGGTTCTTCTCCACTTGTGAACGCTTTCTCAGTCAAAACCTTCCTCTTGTACGTACGAGGAGCATTCAATATATTCTCGGTATCGGGGTGAAGCTCAGTGCAAGGTGGGTGGCACGAATGCTCAGAGCGCCTCAGAAAAAAAGTGAGAATCGCATGCTGTAGAGATCTTTTGGAGTAAGAACGCGGATGGTGTTATGGATCAAACTGTTACTGGGAGCGAAACATGGGCCCACCACTATGACCCTGAAAGCAAACAAGAGTCCATGCAGTGGCATAAAAAAGAAACAGACCCCCCGAAGAAGTTCAAAGTCACTCCGTTTGCCGGAAAGCTCATGGCCACAGTTTCTTGGGACTCAGAGGGAATCTTGCTCATTGAGTACAAAAAAATGTGAAACCATCAACGCCACATCCTACGCTTCCACTTTGTATAATATGCGGGAGAAAATTAAAAAGAAAAGACGGGCTAAACTCGCAGCGGGTTTGTTGCTTCTTCATGACAACGCTCCTGTCCAGACCTTGCCCCTAGGGATTATTTCCTGTTTCCGGATTTAAAAAAATGTCTTCGTGGAAAGAGATTTTCGGATGATGAAGAACTTAAGTCAGCAATAAATCGGTATTTTGCAGAGAAAAAAAAAAGCTTATCTTAAGTTGTAACAAACGTATTGACGTTAGGGGAGATTACATTAAAAAATAAAAACAATTTCAATTAAAGTCGAATTTTCCTTCATATTGATACCGAGAATATATTGAACGCCCCTCGTACTTATCTACCTGTCTCAAAACTGATCCAGCTATGCCTGACTTTCAGTAATGCAGTATCACCCTCTTATCACCCGAAAAAAGACTCTAATACACTTTACCCTTGCTCCCTTCATGAATGGAGTTCAGAGCCATGTAGTTACATGCGATTTGGAATCATGACCAAAACCGTATTAACCACAGCGCATACGGCAACAATTCTGTATAGCAGATGCAAGAGTTCCAGCAGGATAACTAAGTAAATTGAAAACGTAGACGACTTATTCAGTTAAAAAAAGGAACTCCTCACGAACAGAATCAGTCGAAATATTTATACTTAGCTCCTGTCGAATGATATGGTGGCAGTGACAGTGCTAGTGGAAGTCAAAAGTAAGCAGGGACTCCATCAAACAGATCGGACAGTGACCCGAATCTCCCCATCACCACGACTTCCGAATCGTGTCTTGAATGTGATTTATCCGGTTTGCAGACCCATGATGAGGTGCTAGGCTCAACAGCAAATCTTCAAACTCGCCTCGTTCTATCTACTGATGCTTTGTAATCGATGGTGGGAGTTCAAGAAGTAGAGGGGCACTGACAATAATGATTCAAAATTTTTTTCGTAAACTTACGTGGCGGTTGCCGTGGCGTCGACCCACATGCGGAAAATCAAGGTTCGATTCTCAGACGGGATACCTCGCATGGCACCACCTCCTTCGAGTTGCAGACAACACGCAAAGAGTGTCAATTGTCAATGAAAAGCTTCTCAAATCTCGCCCTTCGGAGTCGGAAAACAACTGTAAATCCTTTCTTCTCGTGAAAGAACAATAGAACGCCCAATACGAGTAGTTGTTGTAGAAGTTAGGCCCTGGTCCCCTGTGGGCCTGTTTTGCCACTCAATTGTTATCGTAAATTACTCCGTTGAAAGAAACATTCTGCAACGTATATATGGTCCAGTCTGCGAGGAAGCCGAATAGAGGGGAAGACACAACCGAGAACTTTATGTGATGTTCCAAGATGTGGATGTAGTTTGAAAGGCAAAAATCCGTCGACTACAGTGGCTCGCCCACATTGAGCGAATAAACAACAACGCTGCAGCTAAGAGGGTCTTCGAATCACAGCCTTCCTTCCATCGAGAAGGATGAAATGCCGAACCTCTGGTATAGGGAGCAAGTGAGCGGGAGCGGGAGAGCTTGGTCTTGACAATTGGAACCAGTGTGCCCGGGACCATCAAGAATGGAAGGCAGATCTCAGGCCCAGACCCTTCGGATCGCAGGTCTCATAAACAAACAACCTTAAATATTTTTCCTATGCACCGGCAAAAGTTCTCATAGCTTAAAATTAGCTGCGACAGGCATGGAAACATGGTTATGGAAACATACATGATCCATGATGATAAGTAAACAAAATCTGCAGCTTTAGACCTTTACGTGCCACCGAACATTTTGCTCGAAAACATAAAACTCAACTCTCCACAGAAACTTTTCTAATTTCCTTGAAATAATTCTTAAAAAATAAAATTGCGAGTTTTGATATTTCAGATCACTATGCATACATAAGCACAATAACACCATGCTTGCTAAAACATTTCATAGCTTCTTCCTCCTCTCCGTCTTCCTACTCCTCACCCCATTCCATTCCAAATGACAGCAAAACAAATTCGACCAGGTACAGGGAAGTCACCTCCCGAAAACCGTTATCAAATAAGACTTCCTCCCAGTCCCTCCTTCCGCAAAGTCTCATCACAAAAGCACTTCTATTTAGGTCAAAGCGATCTGTTGTGCTTAAGACGACATAGAGTGTCTACAAAACGACATCGTCCAGTGCGAACGAGCAGTCGTTTATGACACTGATTGATGATTCGCACACACACATCCCCGTCTGATTTCACTCCCCATGCCATAAATAAAAGGCTTATCGCCTCCCACTGCCACACATCCCCGCACAGGGGCCCTTTAAGCGTATAAAATCCATTCATGTTCCACCACCAATCATCGCATCAGAGCGGACACCGAGACTTTTCATCCAGAAATCACCACCTGTCACAGACCCGAGCGCGCCCTCCTCACAACTTCAATTGAAATCCTCTTCAGCACACATCCTCGGAGATGAGGAGTCGTGGAGAAATTTTTAATTTCCGTCAGAAACACCTCCGGAGCACGCACATTGCTGCCGCCCATCCCGCCCATTCCACCCATCGGCCCTCAGAGTGAACTCCATGTTCGGTCCACTTAACACCGAAAGCGGAAAATCATTAAGATTCTGATACATTGTATCTGGCACAAAGCCCAAAGGGTGCCATTTTCAGCCATTTCACGTCCTTTGAGCACCCTTCACTGTTCACTTCACCGTCACTCACTCACAGCGCCGACCGGCTCCCACTCCCGCCCGCACAGCACTTCGGTTCCGCACACTTGCCCGTGGGCGTCACTCAACCGAACCATTGACCCTCAAATTGGAACTGGATGTAAACAGTACATCACAATCCGGCATTTGGCTATAAATACCCGGATTTACAGGCTCCGCATCGTGGTGGGCCTCTTGGGATCGTTCGCAGACGCTCTGTGGACAGCGGCGACGATTGCGGATACAATGGCAGTGGCGGCGGTGCCCAGTGGGCGGTCGTCAGCTGGCGGAGGGGCGGCTGGGGATTACTGCGGCCATGCTTTTCATCCTCGACTAATAACTCATCCGTTTGAGAGGCGGGCGTGCACGCGGCTCTCGAACTCGTTTGTGCGCCCCCATCGCAGCGGTCTTGAGATTTTAATAACGATCTTCTCGAGATGCAAACGCAAAGGCAAACAAATAATGTCCGAACCGCCGTCCCCGCCGCAGCACTTGACCAAGTGGCGCACGTTATATTTAGGTGCACCCCGGCATGGTTTACATTTTTTTTGGGAATACAACTTGTGTGCGGCCACCATGTGATGGGCTGGCTAAATGCACGATAAATCACCTCATCGCTGGCATTCAAATGCATTTCCGGCGGCGGAATACATCACAAGCCAGCGATGGATACGTGTCTCGTCACTGCGTCGCGTCGCCCCCGGCAACTGCCACATTGCTGGGTGCTCGGATGGGAAAAGCATGTCTTCTCCCTGACACATGGGAATGCGATGTGGATTCGACCTTTCAATCGATTGTTTAGAGTGCTGCTCACGACACCGAGTTCGCGGCTTAGTGGTGACGTTGATTGATGTGCTTCGCCGGCAGGTAACGTTTTCCAGACAGACGGAGAGATACCCTCGAAAGCACTCCCTTGGGTGTCAAAACTTCACATTTTCGTGAATTTGGAAAGACTTGAGGGCATTTCCGCTCCGCAGGAGTTCAGAGGGTCCATCAAATTTGCGGATAAACGTTGGGGGAGCATCTTAAAGACGGCGTTGGAATGCTCACTGGAAAAATGAAGCTGCGTGGAGGTTGTACCTAAAGGAATGTCTAAGGAACAGGGGTTTGCCATTTTCTGAAGGGATCGAATGAGGCAAAGTGCCGACTGGCATGTCCTCACATATCGGGTGGTTCATCGTGAAGTTTGACTTTCAATAGGCTTTTTTGACTGATCACGCGTGACTCCTGGCGAACTGCTACGTCATTTTTGTTCAGTATCGTTTGGCAAGACATTGTGGGAAGACTCACAGCACACCAAGGTCTCTAAATTATTCAGCTAACGTTTCAATGTTTAAGGAAACTTATACCTAAAGAGGCACACTTTTCCACTAAATCGATGCTTTCTTGTGACATCACAAAATAGACGCCGTCCCAGCAATTTGTAGCTTAGCTACATTGCCGCATCATCTGTTCATGGAAATCGGAATCTCTAATATGTATCTCTAGTAGTTAAAACGTTCCCCTGCACGTCAACGCTTAACTAACACCTACAACTAAACGAACCTCAATTACGGCCTTAAGTAATCCAAAACATAAACAGCACACAAACGGATTGAAATAAAGTCAGGCGAGGGGAATGAGTGGAGGAGAGACATCGAAGGCGTTTAACACGCCCGTCGTCAAAATGTGCAAACTGTAGCCGTAAAGACAATTAAGTTGAAAATGGTTTACGACTTTGTCTATCTGCCATAAATCCTGAACATTTCCTCGGCACTTCAGCGGAGGACTGCTGCTGCTGGAAGCTGGAAGGTGGAAGCTGTCAGCTTCAGTGCTCACAACCGAGGACTTCTTTCAATTATTTATTCCAACTTCATTCACAGAGTGTAGATGACTACGAATTATTTGCTCGGAGTAAGGTCACTCTTGGACGCTGTGAAAGGGAATTCTTGTGCGTTCGCGTCTCGTTTCTTATTTATGGGCGGTGATGGCTTAAGGGTTTCACTGTGAAGCAGGGAACAAGTGGGAGGTGGATATATACGTTTAAGCAAAGTGCTCATCGAAATCGTTTTCCACTTCGTTTAAAGTTTACTCTGGCTATCAAAAGTATTGCTTGTACATTTTTGCAGTCAGAGTGATGTATACTTATAGGCTGACGTGAAATTGGATCTCTAAAATATGTCGATTATAATATTTAAGTCTCCTGGCCGCACCAATACTTTTCAGAATATCATACATCGCTGGGTGATTGTGACAGATGGGGTCCTTAACCACGGAAGAAGTAGACACTCTATATATATTTTTTTTAGCATTAAGCATGAACTCAGAACTGGAGTCAAACCCGTCTTGTTGCTGCGAATAGCACACAAGACCCAGGACACTTTTTTTTTGAAAATTAGCGTCAGTACTTAATGCTAAATACAAGTACATGACAGTTCAGAATCAGAAAGCCATGTTACTTAGAGGAGCTCCATATTTGGGTGCCAGATAAATGAAATTTGACAGACCGTCTGCTTCACGTTGCTGAAAGAAAATGAAGCCCACTCAATGGGGGTGACTACAATTGACATATATTTGCCAAAAATACCTGCAACCGATCTCAGCAGCAAATAAAGGGTGATCTTTTAAAAGCTATAGGAAAGTTTTTTGAAAAAAAAACACAAAATTCAGAAAAATGCATGAAATCTTTCATCCGCTTAGTCCAATTTTGGCATACTCTTTCCAACATTTCGGCCGGTATCTCACGAGTAAATACTTCAATGTTGTCTTCCAATGCGTCAATTGAAGCGGACTTGTCTGTATAGACATGAGCTTTAACATAGCCCCACAAAAAATAGTTTAAATGCGTTAAATCGCACGATCTGGGCGGCCAATTGACCGGTCCCGAACGTGAAATAAAATGTTCACCGATCTCGCCTTTCAATAAGTCCGTTGTTGCGCGTGCTGTGCGACATGTGGCACCGTCTTGTTGAAACCACATGTCATGCAAGTCAAGCTCTTGCATTTTGCGCGAAAAAAAAAGTTGGATATCATCTCACGGTAGCGCTCACCATTCACAGTTACGTTACGATTCGCATCATCTTTGAAGAAGTACGATCCAATGATGCCACCAGCCCATAAACCGCACCAAACTGTGACTTTTTCTGGATGCATTGGTAGCTCTTGCAATGCTGATATCACTCCAAAATCGACACTTCTACTTAGCATCGTCGCTGAACACAATTTTTCGTTAAAAAAGTGGATCTTCGGCCAACTTTCCAAGAGCCGTTGGGTCGTTGGGCTTCAATTCTTGCACCAGCTGTATTTTGAAAGGTGTCACACCTTAATCCATCCGCAAAATTTTCCACGTTGTTGAGTAACTGAGGCCCAATTGCTATTATAGCCGCTTCAGTGGGTCGATTAAACTGACCATAAAATGGAAAAAGCGCGCGATGAACTTTCTTAACAGAGAACGCATTTGATAATATGCGTAAAATTCAATAATTTGCAAGCGTTGTTCGTTTGTAAGACGATTCATGATTAAATTATACACCAAACTGAAGATTTTTGACAGTGAAACAAAATACGAAACGTGCATCAGCTGTTTAAACCAGTGTTGCCAAAAAGATAATAACTAAAAAATCACCGTTTATAAGATTATGGCACAAAATTTTAGGGCTCTACTGCAGAAGTCACATTTATTGAGTGGGACTACAGCGCACATGGGA
This sequence comes from Eristalinus sepulchralis, assembly GCA_944738645.1. Taxonomy (NCBI): domain Eukaryota; kingdom Metazoa; phylum Arthropoda; class Insecta; order Diptera; family Syrphidae; genus Eristalinus; species Eristalinus sepulchralis. The sequence continues at coordinate 19,618,603 of OX122882.1, forward strand.
CCAGGGCTTGCTTCTACAACAACTACTCGTGTTGTGCGTGCCACTGTTCTCTCACGTGAAGAAGGGACCTACAGTTTTTCGCCGACTCCGAACGGTGAGATTTGAGAAGCTTTTGGTACTCTTTGGGTGTTGTCAGCAACTCGAAAGAGGTGGTGCCATGACAATATTCGAGGTGTCCCCTCCGGAAATCGAACCTAGACTTTGTGCGTGGCGGTCGATGCACTTAACACTACGCCACTGCGACCACATGTAGCAACAGCAGAACTCATGGTAATGAAAAAATTATCTGAAAAATAGCTAAGAGATATCACTGGCCAAAGAGTACTCTATTTAAGTTTGATTGAATCTATTAAGGACGACTGCGGGAAATGGATCAATTGTTCTTGAAATTTTAACAAACCGTCTCTAGGAAATGTGAAAACACCTCGGCATTCACAAAGAGTGACCGCTTGGTGTGGTTTATCGGCTCGCAGCGTCATTGGACCGTAGTGCTTCAAAAATTATGTCAAACAAGCAATTACAGTGAATAGTGATCGCTATCGCGAGATGAAGTCTTTTAAACATTAGACTTTTAGGCTTTGTGGCCTGAATTAATTGATATGGGCCGGGACCATATGGGCTCCAAATAAGATGGTGTCACTTGCCACACAGTCCCCAAAGCAATTACTCTTTCTCAAGTTTGCTGTACATATACTATACAGACATAATAAGAGGTGGGAAGTTCTTTGTGAAAAATTACAATGAAATGTAACTTCCTTAGCTGCTTTTTATATGAAAACGGAGTTACAACAAGAAGGGGTTGGTTCGGCGATTTTGTTCACGATATTCACAAGCGGTCTAATAGGTTCCATGCAAAACATCATAGCATTTGCCGAGGATTAAATCGCGTACAGTTCAGGTTCAAAAGTTGAATGCAATTTCAATGTAATTCAACAATATTGCGACGACTGACAATTGAAGATTAGCTGCTAGATGTGCGAAACTATCTTTTTTAAAACCCAACTGGACAGCGCGTCTAGGGTCACGAAATGAAACTGACACAAGTTCGGCATAGCTGCCCAACAGGGGCAGCCATTGACTGTGAAAAATATAAAATATTAGTTGAAGCGAACTGCCAATTTTTTTAACGATATTCAAAAGCCTGTGTAACAAATATTTTCTTTGCGGTGATGACATTCACAGGAAAAGCTTCAACGACGAACTCTATAGGCTGTAAGACGGTATACAACGCATTTGGTGGCTAGGCCACGCAGAACGGATGGATGTGTAATCCGGCCCGACAAGCTTTGAATCTCAGTCAATTTAACAGTTTGCGACCTCGTCTGAGATGGCGCACACAAGTGGAGAAGAACCTCAATTAAGTTGTGATGTAAAATTAGAGATAGCTCGGAAGAGACCATGCTACCTAGAGAGGCAACTTAGTTAAGGGCCAAATCCATCTGTTATGCCTCTCAAAGAAGAATGAATTTGATAAAGTCGAAGCGAAGGCTGAAGGACACTTCTCTTTTTTAAAGAATTGTTTCCTTAAGCTCAATGCTGTTAAGTGCCACTCCAAAAACCCGTGATATTGGCACCAAATTATCAGAGGTACACACGAATGATTAACTTAAGGGTGAGCGCAAGCAAATAGGATCGCGGTTTAGGGATAAAAGAAACCTGGTTAAGTTAACAAAAGTCCACAAAGTGATAAGAAAAGTCGTCCTGTTTCCCATAGTCATAAATGTAATGACTTCAGTTTGCTTTTATTGCCTTTCCGTTGGGCACTCAACGCAGTTCTTTTACAAAGAAAGTTTTTTTTTTTCGAAAACAAACAAAAAGATGATTTCATTCGTAATTTCTTATTGGGGCGGAGGAACTAAAGGAAAGAATGAGTGCTCCAGTTATATCACACTTTTGGTTCGCTGTAAATGTTAACCTTCTTCAAAGACACGATGTGTGGCTTACTAACTTTTGAAAAGTGTCTTCATACACCCATTACGCGGCAGCGATCCTACAAAAATTTGGTCCACCACAGCGTTAGTTCTGTTACCCTTGGCTTAGCCCACATATAAGCTTCACGGAGGAGTTCATGATCAGCAAATGTTCAAATTCATAATTTTTGTATGTTGCTGCTTTAAGAGAATGAACGTTTTCAAAATATCACAGCACAAAAAAAATTGAACACGTAATCTGTAAATGGGGCAATTTTACACCCTTTCATAAAACGGCTGTTGGCGTTTCCCAACCTTGTCCAACCAGACATGGCCAGTGCATATAGCGCAAGATATGTGACCTCGAAATGGTGAACTCAGTCGAAATAGACTTCATACTTAAATGAAAAATATGTGTCCCAAACGTGCAAAAAAATTCCAACCCTATACCTCAAACATTCTGTTGCAATAGTAACGTGACCACCCTTTCCAAGAATTTCTCAAAAAACAAAATAAAATATTCTAAACGTGAGCGAAAAAAATTTACATGCGCTCAAAAAAAAACTTTCCTCGTAAATATCCCGCATACCTCAAAAACATTTGCTCTTCAGCCACACATCCAACAGCTGCATCTCTTGCGGCTATGTATCCCTTAAAACCTCCAGCCCTCCCCCACCCACCCAGAGGCAACAAAGCGACTTCAAAGAAACACTTTTCACAATCCGCCACCACGCAACCACTCCCTCCATTCCAGGAATCCCACATCGCAAAACGAAGTACAAGACCAAATAGGAAATTAAATTCTTATTATGGAGTGGCGCTCGGCGGTCTATGCGGGCTTGTACCATACGTCAGCGCTGTTTACTTTCGTCATTACCGAAAAGTAAATCACGAATCAACATCCCCCCCCCCCCCCCCCCCCCCAACCGGCAGTCGTGGCGGTGTTATCGTCCGCCGAAGCAATCCATCACCTCGAGTGCGAGGATACACGGCAGCGTACATGGTACACGCGCACTGAATTTGATTAAATTGCTTCCCATCAATATTAAACCGTCAAATCAGCTTCATTCCGTCGAGCTGAATGGTGCTGGGGGGCAGCGAGTGGGTTGCGCCGGGAAACAAATCACCGGCGTTACTCAAACAGACTCGTCGTGCCCGTCTGTTACAAATGGCTCACCAAGGTAATTGTATTGAATTGGCTGGTTGGTGTGTCAGTGTCTGGGCCATAAGTCATTGTGTGCGTCCCCGCTACCTGATTTATTCGGCTTAAAAATGATGCGCACGTTGGCGGTGGAGTCACTTATCTGCGGCATGAAAAATTGCAGATCCTGTGGCACGTTGACGTTAAGTTTATCACTTCAGGGAAATCGACTTGATTGAGGGTGTCTTGTGTCCTGGCTGAGTGATGGCAAGCTTAACTGGGTCTGTGTGGGAGGGAGGGAGGTGCTGCATTCAAGCTCATTTCTCGAAGCTTCTACGAGGTGCAGGAATTCGGGGACATTAGAGACAAATTTTGCATCAAGTAGCCAAGAAGCGGTTAGCTTTGTGAGCTGTTGTAAATTTCACTGCAAATCTTCGAGACCCGACAAGTTGGAGAGCGAATGTCTATCACAGTTACGGACACTCAGAATACCCCGCTACAAGGGCATACGATTCTAACCTTCCACCGAGCCACACACACACACAACCACTGCACAGTAAAGGTTACCCCCGTCATTATGAAATGCTACGCCACAAGCCTTGTGCCAATGAAAGGATCAAAACCAATTTACCGCCCACCGCGCATTTCGCAACACAATCTCAAACGCACACAGCAGCTTCGCAGAAAACAACCTCAGCCATTTCAAAATTAATTACAGGTACTTACGTCATCGGAACATAATTACGTCTCACACAGAAAACTACTTACGGCGACCCCCCTCGGATGGAAACCAAGACTCACCTGAAAAGAAAGAAAAAAAACAGAAGGACTTAAGTCACTGGCAGATACAGAGATGGACAAAGTTTTGTTTTGGAAGACCTGTCGTGGAACAGTACACAAGCGACAGACGAAGGTCATCAATCCAATTTGCGACGAATTGAAATAAGACGCCACCTAAGTGACCTAAGTGACCCCTCACCCCCTTTAATAAAGTTTCGCCACCACAGTCGCCTTAAAAGTCCATCGACAAGAGCCGCGTAAATATTGATTTGAAGCAAATTGAAAGGATAATCGTAATCACCTGAAGGATGCAGAGATTTAATTATGAAGTGCTTCACACTTAGCTCCCGGGCGCATGATGGGCACGGTAATGGGCTCATAAACGTTCGAGTACACTCGTCGCCAGAGAGCATTGACGTGTCTCGTGAACGGACGGGAGCGGAGTTAATGGCATGAACTGAAAATTAATTAGCTACAACACACACACACACACCCACACGTGGAGGATACATCGAAGCGGTTACAAATTGATATGACACCCCCTCCCCACACACACGCTCACGCCCCGAAGTCTCTCGTAGTCGACAGTGAGCTCTAATCGGCGAGGAGGTGTTGCTGTGAGCAAGAGGCACTTTCAATTTTCGTTCGGAAATTAATCAATTTCGGTGTGAAATGGGAAAATTCTAAAAGTCAATGATGATTACGTGCACGGGGATATTGTGCTGGCGTCAGGGTGTGAATTCTTGTGTTGTCTCGTGCATCTTGTGGTGCTTTTTTTAGCAGCAGGGTCAACGAGAGCATTCTCTTGATCAAAATCGAGAAGGTTGAGTGGGTGCGACTAAATCGATGCCCCATAGCAGCAGAAGGTGGACCTTCACTCGGTAACCTCATTCATATGTGTGACCTGGTTGTTCTGGTTGCATTTTGAATTCTCTCTGCAGTGCTCGGCCTTGTGCTTTGACCTAATACCAAATTAAGAACAATTCGAAAATTAAAATGGGAGTTCGCTTTTCGAAACGAAATAAAGAACTTCAATGTGCATGGGGAAGACCGTTAAAAGTAGGGTAATCGGTGGTAGTTCCATGAAATTTATGTCCCTACAATCTAGACAGACAGTTTTTTTTTTTATTGGGATTGGTGAGAGGTGTGCTTAATGCGAAATTTTTGGTCCTGTAAGCCGTGATGGCTTTTGGAAGAGAAGATTCAACGCCAAATTCTATAGACTGTACGGTGACATGCGACTAGACAATCTAGACAATCGCATACAACGGTTACGGTGGCTAGGTTATGTAGGGCGGATAGAGAACACAGTTCCAGGCCGAATAGCCTTTGAATCCATGTCATCCCGACAACGAAACAAAGAGCGACTTCGTCTGCGGAGGCACATGCTAGAGGAGGAGGTCTTCAACCAACTTCTGGTGCGAAATTTAAAGCTCCTAGCAATATACCGTGCTAGGTAAAGAAGCATATTGGTTGTGGGCCAGGACCATTCCGGACTGTACTGCCATTCAAAAAAGAAATTTTCGGTCATAACACCGATTTCAAAAATCATAAAAAGTCAAGAGAGAATATTTTTGAAAAGTAGCGGTCGAGTTCTTGACAAAGTCTTCTTTTGGCTTCAGACAGGTATGGTCAGTATTTCTTAACACCGACCCATCCATGATACATTTTCTGGAGGTCTGCAAAGAATTCTTACTTGGAGGCAAAAGCCTCCACATTCGACTTAAATTTGAACTAGATGAGCGACCTTTTGGCGACCTTTTGGAGTTTGCAAAAAAAAAAAAAGAAGTCACACGGGGATAAATCTACACGGATATCGTTTTACTGTTGGTACTGGCAACGACCACAGTTGTAGCCCACTTCTTTCTTAACCAAAGGCAATAATTTTTTCTGCAGTTTGGCGTCTAATAGGCTCACAAATTTGGCGTAGTGGAGGCTTACGCCCACTTTAAATTTCTTCAAATAGTCTAAATATATAAAACTTTATGAATGCAAGAAAACAGTAACCATTGTATTTTTGTCCGAAAGAACAATCTTAACCTATTTCATATGACATGCAGTGAAGCCTACTTTTTTGACTATTTCTGGGTGTCTGGTGTATACCAGTGGATCCATGTTTCGTCAACTGTCCTGGAAAGACGCAAAATCTCTTTCAAGTAGCGCTTAAAAACCTCGAAACACACTGAAAAGATTTCTCGTTTGTGCTTAAGATCCGAAGTAAACAAACGCAGCAGCCATCACATAAGCAGCTTCCTCATGTCCATGTCCAATAAATGGTGATGACCCACGTGATCTTTTGATATGCCTACTGTCTCAGCTATCTCGCATACCCTCAGTCGGCAGCCTGCCAATAAGGTGTGCTTGATTTCTGTGACTTCAAAATCGAACGCAGAACCACTGTTTCTTTGGGCTCAAGAGGCAATTGAGTAATAAAACCCTCTCTCGAAGGACTAAGCTTGCTTTATATAACATTTTAATCATCCCAGTCCTACCTTACGGGGCGGAAACCTGGACATTACTAAAAGCGGATGAGGAAGCCCTTAGTTTTCTCGAGAGAAAAGCTTCGCGTGCGATTTTTGGTCCTGTTTGCGTTGATGGCATCTGGAGTAGAAGATTCAACGACGAACTCTATGGGCTGTACAGCGACATGCGCCTAGTCAAGCGTCTTCGGATACAACGCTTAAGAGGGCTTTGGCATGTAGAACGTATAGACACCACTACTCCGGCCCAAATAGTCTTCGAATCTTAGCCATTCGAACAAGGCAACAGAGGACGGCCTAGGCTTAGGTGGCGCATACAAGTGGAGAAGGACCTCAACCAACTTGGAGTGCGCAACTGGCGGCAGCTAGCGAAAGACCGTGCTGGCTGGAGAAGCATGTTGATTGAGGTTCGGGTCCACCCCGGACTGTAGCGCCACAAGAAGAAGAAGAAGAAGACGATTTTTGTCACCTTGTTTTTCGTGGTTTCAACTGAATAGGAAATTTATGTGAAATCGAATTGTTAACGGCCGCAATTGGAGGAGATGATTCACCGGCCAAACCATTCAAGGGGTCGTCGATGTCGGTACGTGATTTCCCTTCTAAAACTGGGAATTGAAGCACCCACCGACAGATGATGTGCCTGAACTTATGAATCACTTAATTCCAAATCCCATCCGTAACACTATTTAGTGTCAACGAAATCACTGAAGGAGCCAAAGACCATTTGTTGGAGCTATATGCATATGCCACGGGAACTTGTTTCAGCCTAAGTCTGCAATAGGCCCCCTTGTCGAAGTGTCGTAATGTCTCTGGTTCAAAACTCAATACCGCGGGCAGAGCCGGGATGTGAATCAGGTTGTTCACACCATTGAGTAAGGCCAGACGGAAAGGGGACTTTCGAGGCTCAGTGTGGAGTCGCACACTGAGTTGCTGCAATTCAGAGAGCGGCAGAGGTTTAAGTCAGATTCCGCCCACTATCAAGTTGCAATGATTGTACCTGAAGCATGAACTCACTTTGGTTATTGAGCTATTAAGGCATATAGTCTGGCACTATCTACGACTCCATGGAACAAAAACCCCGTAATGTAAGTCGTTGATCTAAATCCCACATCTGTGCAGACGAGATGGCACGTGGTATGGATACCAACAATTCGGTCTGCACAGACCGACTCAACGAAGCTCTCAAACAGCTAAAAGATGCCAGGCACCAAGGTGTAGCTACTCAACAGACCAACATCAGGATCAACGAACAAGGCGAAGTACATTAGAGTGAACGTTCCTGAAAGACTGAAGTTCAATCCTCACTCCAAAGTGATCCCCCAAGAGGATAGTTTCGCCTTCCATTGCTTCTACTCCATTGCTTCAACTCATTGATGCGATGAGAGAGTGGGTTGGCCCTTTCTTATTCGGACCATCATAGTGTATGAGCTCCCAATGTTGGTGCGCGCTCTTGAATTTCTCTATGGTCTCTCGATCATTGAAAGGAAGATACTAGAAATCAGCACCGGTCTCACCATTTACAAAGATTTGGATGAAATGCCACCACAACAAGATGGTCTACCAAAAGGCGCGCATCCTCTCCCTACAACACTTCATGCTGCAACTCTTCAAGAAGCAACTACTCGAGACTTGAAGTTCAGTTCACAGACGTCATTATCTTAGCGCACACAACGTGCTCCACACGAAGATTTTTCTCAACATACACCGAGTGCGAGCTGTATTACGTTTACTCCAATAGTGATACAACCCATTATCCAAGGCTGAACTGGCAAGACATGTATAGCTTGGTGTTTCCTGTCCACATTCCGAAGACAGTTCAAGCGGTGCGTACCACAATGTGAACATGCTACAGATTTGTTTGCCAAACTCTTGTAAACAACGAATCTTAGCTTTTAATCAATCCTTTGCAAAGAAACTAGACTGCTGTGTATAAAGCATTGAATAAAACGACGTCTCGTATCTAGAGCGTCGGCCTGTTGAGTTCTCGAATTCAAATAACACAAATGGTGTCTTCTATTTGGACGACACACACAAGAGGCAAAAAATATCAACTAACATGATGAGCGCAATTGGAGGCAGCTATTGGTTGAATCCCAGATCCACCCGAACTAAACTCCATGACATCATTCCATGTCCGGAGTACACCCAAATGCAATTCATCTGCTAGCCGTAAATCTGAATCCTCTAGCCTGCTCGCCTACAGTGCTAATTCAATTTACCGACTCTCGGTGGAACTGAAATTCAGCAGAATCAGTAATCAGTGCTGTGATTGCGAAATTCAAATCATCGCATCACAGACCATAAAATCCTGTCTTCATTATTACACACTCATCAATTCCGCAAAACCCTCTTCCCACCCACTCGATGTGGAAATCTATTTCTCTGAGAAACATTCATTTGTCGACACTTTGCAGTTCTCAGAAAACACATTTGCCCTACGTCCCTGACCAACGGTCGCATCCTCGTCCATTCCACGAATATTGTCATTCAAGAGAACAGAAATCAACAATAAATCTTCTCTCATTGGACGCACGGATAATTGAATTCGATCACGCACACCCCGCACACTCCAATCTAAACAGTCCCCCAGCCTGGCCTGCCACGGAAATCATTTATTAAATCCTACTTAGCGCTCGGGGTTTATTTAATTAAATTTCAAAGCGTCACACGCCAGGATAACATGGCGTCCGTCCGTTCGCCGCACTGCCGCTGTGTGACACAAAGTACTGCTCAAATTGTGAATTGAATCACGCTCCACAGAGGTACATGCACCACAGAGGTGTGCGGAGGCGTCCGGAGGCGTGCGGACGCAAGGCAACAAAGTGCGTATCCCGGATGGATAATTTGTAAATGTAATTATGCCCCGGCACATTCGAGGATGGCGCTTCCAGTGACAGTGTGCTGTTGGCCAGCAAATCCGAATTAGATCAGCACAAAACTGAAAATCCATTCAGCGAAAATGAAACACCATCGCCAACGCCGTCGCCGCCAACGGTGAACTTAAATCGAATTACGCCATGCACTGGGCGTCCAGGTGGGGGTCCTTTGGCAATCGATGTGTCGATGTGGGGAGGTTTAATCGATAACACCCGTACTGGGACGCAGCATCGAGAACTGGAATATAAATACGCTTTCAGGAACACTGATCCATAAGGCTATCTTCTTTAGACGCCAGCAAGTGCATTTGTGACGGCAGATGAATGAGAATTAACGGCTACTAGTGATTTCTCAGTTTTCCGCATGGCTGCTAAAGATTCTTCGTACTCGTGTAGTTATACGACAGCTTCAGGGTGCAGGCGGTTTATTACTTTGGACGCTGTTCAAACAAGCATCGCTCCTGGGTTCAAAGAGGATGTCCAAAAGAGACCAACAGAATGTAAACCATCAAGAAAATTCACAAAATGTTTTTATATGACCGTTAAGTGAAGTAAGTCCAGGTAGCTGACATCCTTAAAGGGAGATGGACCGAAATTCTAATGTAGGGGTTCGAAATTTAAAACTCCGAAATTAAAAATGCAGAAACCTCAGATCCCGGTATGTCCGTGATCCTAACGAGACTCCCCAAATCATAGAACTTGATAATTCTTATAAAAATTGGGATAATGGAAGTTAACTTTCACTTAACCCCCCAAGTAGGAGGGTTTCACGGGGGCACGGATGCCATCCAGAAGTGATTGAATATCAAAATGAACGCTGATTTGTGTTCTTTCCTCATATCATGGCTCCCAACAAAATGACTGTTTACTGGCAACACCACTTTGAAAGGAACTGTCGGCGTTCTCAACAAAATCGCAGGATTGTCGAATAACCTTGAATCGAGGGTCTGCACAAAATCAACAGATCAACCAGATATCTAATTCCTGATTTTAACCAGAGCGACGCATAAAACGTTTTCAATTGTTCTCGCTAGAAAATCGTTCAAGCTTGACCTGAACTCGAGGGCGAGTTTTATGTAACGTCCATTGCCTCATACCAACAGCAAATGCAAATGCGTCGTCATGCCGTCTTTGAAAACAAGTCTCTGCGTGGCAACGAGACACTCGACATTGAATATTTAACTTAAAACATTTCCTTTGCTTGGAAATCATTTGAAAGCTCTCACAATATTAGCTCTGGCTGAAGCTTTGTCACTGTTTTATCGCTATTTCAACAAGAAATGCTCAAACGAATTCGCCAGCTGCATTCCTCACCTTCAAGAATTCGCCCGCAATACACGCCTCGCTAGGAATGCTCATCAGTTCACCCTTAAGCCCACCTTCGGACGTACAGTAAAGTTTAGAGACTCGTTCTTTAGCCGCACCACACGAATATGGAATTCCCAGCTCAATATTCCCCTCTCATTACAATCCACAGACATTTAAAACCAATGTGCACCGGTACCTCCTCTCCCTCTCTTTCTCTATACCCTCGGCTCGTACTGTGACTTAAATCCGGTCACTTAAGGGTAGTCGCAACCCCTTTAGCGAGCAATTATAAAAAAAGGCATCTTTCGCAAATGAAAAAACTAAAAAACTCGACAAGTAGGTTCTCTATGAATTGAACCTATACCGGATACGAAGGGACAAGCCAGGCCAGCCCCTAGACTCTGTAAATATTCACATAAGAGGGCTTCGTTGTTTGAGCATGTGTCAAAAACGAAGAAAGCGACAATTAAAGATAGGCGGCTGCAAATGTGGTCGCTACGCCATGGCGTAGTGTGTTAGTGCGTTGGCCCACACGCAGAAGTTCTAAATTCGATTCCCTTACGGGAATGTATATGTTTGGCAAGTAACCTTATACATTGCGGATTTTTTTAGCAGTGTATTGTCCATTTTGAGCAATGATATTCTGCCATCTTTAGGCAGCATCATAATTCCACGTTCATAAAACTTTTTTGCTGGTTTCTTTCAGCAAAAAACTAAACGAGGTACGATTTGACATCATAATTGAAATTTTATCATTCAAGGAGTTTTGCAAAGTTGGAAATAAGTAATCAGATGGTGCACGGTCAGGTCACTATATGATGGATGTGGCAAAACATCTCAACAAAGCTCCAATCATTTTTGCCGAGTGACCAAAGATGTATGTGGCCTTACATTGTAATGATGGAATAGAACATCGATTTTCGATTTGTCAGTTCGGGCCTCTTTTCTTCAATCGCATTGCTCAATTTTGGTTTCGTCTATTCCATTCCAGTAATTTCTTGATGGACAATGTCAAAAACGTTAATATAATTATGGAAATCGTTGCAGCCGATCATCATGTGTTTATTTCGATTGTACAGTAGCAGAAAATTGTACAAAAAAAACCTTTTTTAAATATTTGAATAAGGCCGGTTACAAAAAAAAAAAACTCAAAGTATGTGTTCCACTAGAGGTAACAAAGAAGAATGTGAATCGCTGCTAAATCCCCATAAAATCTTTCCATTTTGGTGTGGATGATAACTGACTGACCGTAGAAGCTAAGTCCTGGTGCCTTGTGGGCCGAAGTGTCACTCAATTATTATTATGATATCTGGTGATGACAAATGGAATACTTTCGCATACGGTGCCCATATCAGGAGTGACTGCATGAAAGATTGATTATGTGTCTGATGGGATTGGTACTCCCCTAGGGCCAAACTCTTTATTTGCTTGTATACTGTCAACAATAAGACCGTCTAAAGGAAACATTCGCTCAGAAGTGGCTGGCGTTGGCCAAGGAGTTGTCGATAGTCACACGTCGATAGTTACTCATCAGAAACTCGGAGAGTTCGGTTGGGAGGTTCTTATGGCCCTGACTACCTGCCGTTGGCGAATGATTTTGCTGGTGAAAAATTTGTTTCTAGAAAGGTTTGCGAAAATCGGTTGCTGCAGTTTTTTGATCAATAAAACCAGAGTTTTTATGAGAGAAGTCTGAAAAAATTCCCTACAAAATGGACAGTTATTGAACATGGCGCATATAAGAAAGGCTCTAATTGCGTTGACACGCCACTACAATCAAGCGTGACCTATTCTAAGGTTTTCCGTGTTTAACCGGGCGTTAAAGTTTTAAGGTTATGTCCGAATTTATGCGTTGCCATCGTTTGAAATTAAATATGTGAAATTATTTGCTAAGATTTTCAAAACTGGCTTTTTAATGTTTTACGTTTCTCTTTGTCAATCACGCCAAATATTTAGTTCAGAATGCCCCAAACAAATTTTTAGATGGAAAGTTCCCTTTTAAAGCTTCTTTTAGTAATCAAAGTTTTAGGTAAATCGTTGATGAAACTGGAGGGCGCAATATTTGTTCCACTTTCGCGCTTAATATAACGGTAATTCAAAAAAAAAAAACAATTCTGCACAAGACTGACGAACTTTTTCTTTAAAAGATCTGTTCTGGCAGTTCGAAGGATGATGAATACGATTTTCCGACGTCGTTTTATGCGTTTGAGAGCCACCCTTAAGTGTCCTCAAATCTTAAATTATTGATATTCATATATACTTGTAAGTGTAATTTCCAAATTGTGTACAAACAGATTCAAAAATGTAGGAGGTATAGAGAGTGTGACGGACAGACGGGAAAAAAAATTTACTCAAAATTTTGATGGTTTCGTTTGTGAAAGCAATCAAGTTCAAAGTTGTCACTCATTTGAACTTACCATTTAAGAAACTGTTATTTGCTCTGCGTAGATTCACTTTCCTGAAATTTGATTAATTTAACGGTACAACAAAAAAAACCGAAACAACTAAGTTCGAAGAATTTTCTCCAACATCAATTTACAGTAAACATTTGCACGACGTTTCATTTTCGAATTGATTTCACTAAACACGAACGTATCCTTTTTTTCGTTAGAGTCAGCTTGTTTTGTTTTTTAGTTAGTGTGTTAGTGACAGATATTTTTTTTTTAAAGTATATAACACAGATGAGCGTGGACTTAGGATGATTCATACTTGGAAACTCACACACATCATTACAGATTTTTTTTTTCATTTTGTTAAAAAATAAGTATCAGTATAGAACAACAAGAAACAACAGCTTATAGAAAAAAAACAACGTTTACTTGTACAACTTTACAACATTTTTTTTTGGTTTTTTTTAGGTTTTTTGTTTTTTTTTTTACACGGAACACTTATAAATTTGCAATATTATTAGTTTTGTATATATTTATGTATAACACATTTTGGGTCTCAATAAATATATATGTATGTATGTATATGTTGTTAACTACGTGGTATCTAACGTGTAAAATGTTCATCTAAAATATAACACTCACTAGGTTTGTTGGTTTTGTCGTTTAAAACACATTAAGGATATACAGGTTCTCATATAGGATACAATAAATATGCATGTATATATGTTTATGCTATAGACATTTAAACTTATTTGTTAACATCGTATATAAATCTTTTTAGTTGTTGTTGTTTTTGTTTTTTGTATTTTATTTACAAAATATTGATTGTGTGTTTACTTATAAATTATTATTGTATTGTGTTTGGTTTTTCTTTTTTTTTTTGTTTTGTTTTTCTTTATTATATTTAATTTATTTCTCATATTTGTTGTTGTATATATATCAAAATAATGCATTTTAAAAAATATTTTGTTATTGATGTTTTTTTCTTCCTATGTATTACGTTGTTTGAGCGATGAATTGGCCAACGTTTGCTGTTATTGTGTGGGTGTGTGTGTATCTCTAAGATACTGATATTATGAAATCCATTTTGTTACACTTTGACTATTGTTGAATTAACAAATATTGCTTAACTGGGTTCGTTTTTGTTGTTGTTTTCAATTGATAACGTTCAGATATGTAACTATTGTAGATATTTGTGAGAGGGATAAATGCATATCTAAGTTCGAAGGGGAAATTCTTGAGAAGATAGCAGCAGGTGTCAACTGAATCGGTTTCAACTGATATGGTTTTCATTTTGAAAAATGTTTTCCTTTTAATTCAGCCGTGCATAGGCGTTGATAAGAAGAGAAATCTATTCACAACATCTAGTGTTCTTAGGCGAAGAATGAATTCCAGTCTTTTGTTGAAAAACGATGACGATGCAATGGAGAGACAACACAACAATGTACATCTACTTGTACAGATACAGGATGAAAGGATGTGCATTGAATGATCTATTAGACGACCGACGGTGGCGGCGGCATGGTGGTGGAAATTTAATCACCATTAGAGAGTGGATTTTAATTCATTTTCTGCTCCGCATTCGAGGGATGTTGCGAATTCAAGCCGCATTTCCACACAAATGAATCCGAGTGAAAATGTTTCTTCTTGCGACGTTTCTTTCGTTTTCCAATCATGTTCTTGTCCTTCTCCTATCGGTGGTGATTGTTTTCTCTTTTGTTCGCTCTGCTATCCACTCGTCTATGGCCGGATCCGGATGTTCATCGTCGCTATTAAATGCATCTTACAATCTATTTATATTCACTTTTGCACTTGGGAACGAGACACAATGAATCGTAGATACATGGAATTTGTTGTTTGTTTTTTCTTTCTATAAAATGTTTCACTATTCTCGTTTTGAACGCTTTAAAATGTATCTACGAATGTTTGGATATACTATATGAATGAAAATGTAACTTTATATGATCGATTCACTAACAAATTTGGGGCCTTTGTTATCCATCTGGGAAGTTTCCTGGTCCCAGTTGAAGTTTATCTCACTTAGGTTCACCCATTGTCTGGCCGACCACTATGATGATCACAATGAAGACGGCCAACAGGATCAAAATGCAACAAATAGCTACGGCAACCATTGCGCTATTACTCATACAACCGTTTGAAATGTAGAAAATTTTTAACGAAACTCCGTCAACACGATGAATGCTGCTTCAGATAATGTCTTCTGTTGTTTTGTTTTCCCTCGTTGTTTGATTGACTTTTGGTCGACTCTGGTTGTTGCTTTAAGACGATGTCACTTGTCTTGAAGATATTTAATGGATTCTCGTAGTTTGCAAAGTAATCTCAACGAAGGAGGGCGCGCGTATAGAATTCAAAAACAGAAGTTACGTGAAGATCAAGCGTCGAAGAAAATTCGGAAAAAAAAGAAGAAAACCAAGAGAAGAAAGAAGCGTTTGTTAGAAAAAAAATATCGCTTAGCTGCTTGCTGGCACTGGTGATAGTTTTGCTCGGATTTTAAGGCGTTACTCGGCGACCGTTAGAAACAAATTAAGTAGAGAAGAGAAGAAGTAGAGTGATAGAGTTGAACACTTTGAAGAGTTTTACTATTAGCATTTTATATTGATTTGCGTCATTTCAGCTGATGAATTGATTTCTTCATTGAATTGAGAGGAAGTTCTTTTTAAGTTTTTTTTTATTCTCTTTATTTATTTTTTTGTTTTTGTTTTTTGTTTTGCAGACTAGACTTGTGTCATTTTTTTAGTCTAGAATATGGAAACAGTTTAGTTGGGGATTTTTTCTTGGAATTAGTGTTCTGAGGACAATGAAGGAAATAGCAAAATCGACGCGATGAAAAAATTTACTTTTACTGAAGAAATGCCTTCGAGATAGAGGAAACAACAACTTTTCTTTAAATTAAATTGAAAAACAGCCCCTCCACACAGTAACAACAAAGGGTAGAGAAGAAACTCTGCTACGGTTTTGAAATTATTTGAATTCTGAGATTGTTACGCAAGTCTTCGACAAAACCCACAAATTTACTATCATGTTTTGAATGATTCATCGCCAAGTTAAATTTTTACTTGACTTTTTTTGACAGATCACGCGTGACTTCTATCAAACAGATTTGAAATTTTTGTTCTGTATCGTATGGCAAATCATCGTGGGAAATCTTATACCACAACAGCGTCTCCAAATTGATCAGCTGCGTTACGAAAATCTGAGTTCTGTGAGAAGTATTTCTGGTGCAATGCAAGGAACCTACGGTGACCATAGTCGAGTTATTGAAACCACTCTTGCCAACACCATTCGGAAAGTTGAGTCAAAGTTCACATTAGTAAATGAGGGGATAGACGCTTAGATCACATCCAGCGGGTAGTGAAGAGACTATAGTGTACGTGAAAACGAATCAATTTGTTGTCGTTCTCAGCAGCTTGGTTTGACATATTGGCCAACTTGGCATATTTGACGTGAGCACCTGACCCCAAAGGCGTACAAAATTCAACTTGTGCAAGAATTGAAGCCAAGCGACTTAAACTTGCGTCATACTTTCAATGAATAAGCCCTGGAAAAAATCATAGAAAAACCGATGTTTTGGGGTGGAATTTCGTTTGGTAATGAAGCCCATTTCTGGCTTATTGCATGCGTTAACAAACCAAATTTCCATAATTGGGCTGATGACCAAACCGAAGACTACTAAGAACTGTCATCACATCCATTGGAACATTGGTATGGAGTGGTTTATGGGGTGATGAAATCATTGTTCTACATTTCGTCAAAAATTAGGCAAGTTTGAATGTTATCGTCAATGATAGCCGCTACAGCGACATATTAGGAGGGTATGTGCTTCCTCAAATTCAAGCACACGGCATCGTTGAGCTCTGGTTTCAATAAAATGGCGCTACGAGTCATATAGCATGTGAGACAATGGAGATCTCTGCTTATGAGTACTTTATTTCACGTTTTGCTACGATGAATTGGCCGCCTAAATCATGCTAAATCACACCTTTGAACTATTTTCTCTGAGGATATGTAAACGTCAAGTGTTCAGGAATAAGCAAGCTACGATAGATGTTGAACACCATAACTCTTGCTAACGGCCAGATACCAGTCGCTATGCCAGAGCGAATAGCTTCAAATTTGACTTTCCAAATAGACCACCTGAAACGTTGTCGTGGTCAGCATTTACATGAACTCATTTTCAAAAAGAAAATGCCATGAATTGGCATTTTAACCAATAATAAATATCGTAAGTTAGTTTTCAAAGAAATCTCCTTTATTTTACATTATAAATCAAACCACACGATGAATCACCCTCTGTCGTACAATGCGTCAATTTCAGTTGTTGAATCGTTTTGTTTTGCCCATGTGTGAGAAGCAATGCCACAAATTGAAGAAATATGAAAAAACGGTATTTGTCGGTGATCTGATTCTTATTCTTAAAAGAGAGACATTTCTCAGGGAAATCAAGAAGCTTTCGAATGGTGAGTACAGTGACTTTCTCCTTCGATGAATAAAGTTCCTGTTGCAGACTTTTTTCCATTTGGCAATCTTTCATGGAAATGAATGAGATTTCAACTAAAAAGGTATGCAGAAACCTCAAGGATTTGGACGCATTTTCTGAAACTTCAAGATTTCGTGGCAGAAACATGGTAGCAAAATAGTAAATAAGTCGCAAGGCACTGATTCCAGTCAAAGCAAACGTCCAAACCTAACCCAGCAATGCATTGAATAAAGTAAACCCACTTCGAGTGGGTTTACGAGCATTTGAAAAAACCTCAAATTACGTATGTTCCAGACAAGTCTTGTTTATGTTCCTCCTAAATGCTTAACTACCGCTTTCATGCTCCCGCCTAATTATAACAAATTAACTAAGTGTAGCTGCTTGTGGATATAAAAGGTGGTACTTGAAATTTTTGTGAGTTTATTTTTAATGGTTTGCGTGTGGCCAGCTTCACACGAACTCTCTTCTACCGTGGCTAATTAAAGTTTGTCTGAGAATGAGGGATTATCTGCAATCTGAATGTTCGTAAAGGATGTTTACACGCACCTGGAAAATTGGGGTTTTCTTTTGGGAATTCAAGTTTTCAGAGGAAAGGTGTTGAAAAAATGGAAGATGGACTAAATAAAGACGCAATCGGAGAAAATTGGCAATCTTACAGTACTTCTGTCGCATGACTGAGAGGCACCGTGCCTTTAGAGATAGTGTGGAAAACGAGCATAATATTCAAGCTGCTACTGTCTTGGTCATACATATGTAGTCCCTACTACTGTATGAGATTCTGACCGCATCAGCTTTTTGCTGACTCACCCCATGTTCTTGCAAAATAAGAAAATTATTCGCCTTAACAAATTACGAATCCGACAAATGTGTTTCCCCTGGGAGATATCACCCAAAAGTCCCTCAACAAACAGCTGGCTGAACCAAAAACTGTGGTCTTGGGGCAAACCCGCAAAAAATAGAACTCGTACTTTTGACCAACCAACCAATCTTCGAGCCAATAACAGTATGCGGCACCATTTTGGAGCCCTCCACACAAGCTTGATTTCTGGGTCTTGTAGAAGATATTAAATTGAGCTGAAAGTCTAATATTTATAAACACATTCAAAAACCTACTTCATCATTGTATTGCTGTAAGAAACCGATTGGTTGCAAATGGGGGCCTGCTTTACACTGCAGTAGGCTGATGCTATTGAACGGTATCGTAAGCTGGTTGACATTTCTACATAAAAGTACATTGTGCAAGTTACTCAACCGAGTGCAGAGACTAGGGAGGCGCCTTTATATGCAGTCCCCTAAGAAGCGGCAATAGACACGGTCCTCTTTCTTCCCCAGCAGATGTCTAGGCCAGGAAATCGTAGCCCGTGCAGCAATCAGACTCAAGTCCATTGGACTATGCTCTGAGTTGAGGCAGGGTCACTGCAGTATCCTAACTCTCTCTCAAGAAAACATTGACCAACTCAACTTAGCGAAAAAATACTCAGCCAGCGTACCGGCAAAGTCTGACTGGGACTCTGTTCCCACGTCGTTTAAAGACCAACTCTGTGTATTGACGGATTGGCGGATGGACTAAAGCGGGCGCAACTAAAAGCGGATGAAGAAGTCTTTAGTCTTTTCGAGAGATGTTTTGTCCTGTTTGCGTTGATGGCATTTGGAGAAGAAGATTCAACGACGAAATCTATGGGCTGTACAGCGACATGCGCCTAGTCAAACTTCTTTGGATACAACGCTTAAGATGGCTAGGGTCACCACTGCTCCGGCCGGAAAAGTCTTCGAATCTGAGCCATTGGGACAACGCAACAAAAGATGGCCTAGGCTAAGGTGGCGCACACATGTAGAGAAGGACCTCAAACAACTTAGAAGGCGCAACTGGCGGCAGCTGGTGAAAGATTGTGCTGGTTGGAGAAACATGTTGATTGAGGCCCAGGTCCACCCGGACTGTAGCGCCACAAGAAGAAGAATCTCTCAACGAGATGACCTTGGACATTAATATCCACCTGACATGGGTACTACGACAAATTAAGCGAAACTGCGAGCACACGCCTTCAGACTCAGCATCCCACACAGTGACTTCTGCAGGAGCTCCAAAGACAATGAGGAGCAATCCATCACTTATCTGCTCTGTGGCTGTGTAGCAGGTATTACTTCTTTGACAACATAGGTGAACTTAGCGACAGTAGCGAGGGACACCTCCTCAGCTTTGTACTTAACAATAATTTTAAAGGACGACAGGGAATTATTCTCACGGCGTTACAATGACGCCAACAACGGCCTTAGTGTGGTTTCCTCACAGACATTCAGCCGCTCTTACCTTCCTAAGTACCCTGGAAACAAGTTCACCGCCAAGGCGTACCCACTACGTCGTGAGTCCGTCTACTCAAACCCCGAAAGTCTCCTGAAGGCCTCCTTCACTAGTAAATGAAACGATAGCCGTACTAACGCAATAGGTTGATGAAGAAGCTATTTCCTGTTTTCTGGTGAATTTTAGCGCCATTCAACTGTTTTTTTTTTTTCATTAGTTATGTAAAAGAATGGAAAAGGATGCAAAGGAAAGCATAAAAAATTTCCATCTCAAACGTGATTCACTTGCAAATTCTGACAAATTTGAATTCCATCCTGCGGGTTCCAAGATACTCTCTCTTTCCCAGGCAGGACATAGTTCATTTGAATTCGTACTGAAAACTTAAAAAGGATGTTGTCTGAGGTGTTAAACATCACATACCGTAAAAGCGATAAACAAGCAGTTAGATAGGTTGTGGTCTGGTAATAGATTCTTTCGGAAATGTGCATTTTCGCAAAGAAGAGCCGGCATGTAAATACAGCAGAAACCCAAAAGCAATGTTTTCACATCATTTAAAGCTAGAGCAACTTCACCCCTCCAGTCAGCGTTTGAGACAAAGTCACTTCCGCCCACAATCAAGAGCAACAATTCCATTCCAATTCAATTTACCTGCGTCCTGTCGCATCGAAAGTATCAAAGAGACCACATCTCAAGTTAACAAGGCATGCAGGGTACATACTTTGAGGAGAGCGCTTCGAATAACAAAGTCCCCTCCCGCAATCCCCTTGGAGAAATTCGATATCAAACGAGCGTTGTGGAGAGGGGGGGAAGGACGAGCGAGTGCACATGTGTTTTGGATAAGCCCACGATTATTTGCTAGGAGACGTAATCCTGCGGCTGTCTCGAACTGGTCCTTACACAGCCCACAAATGAAAGCAATTATTATTTGCTGTTATTCTCCGGCTTTGCGGGACAAATGCGATTAGTGAACGGGGAGCTTATGAACTATTCATTGGGCTGCTCGTTTTAAGGCTGAATTTCAGAACGCATTTCCATGAATAGATATTGTTTCATCAGCCTGCGTAATGCCGCCGTATCCTTGCATCGCACGAATGCGGAGGATAATTGTGAAGAGATAAATGAATGCGATATCCTGAGGGATTACAGTGTAGCGTGCGTAAATGTACATACGACTTGAGACAACATTCAGTTGTTGGTGTTGGACGATTGCCATGTGAGCTCTTGCATAAACATTGGAAGATGGTGACTTTGAATTTGAATTTTAAGTCAAAGTTATCATGGCGTAGAGATTTGCCTAGATGCTTGAGAGATTTCTGGCAAGTTGTAGACAGCTAACAGCTCACAGAGCACAGCTTAAATTTGGTGGGATGTGAAAAGATGATATGTACATGTATAAGAAAACCTATGTCTATCTAGGGCCTCAGTCTGAGAGTTTTTCGCGCAAAGACAACTTCTAGGGCACCAGGCAAGAGACCGTGCTAGCTAGGGGGACCGAAATTCGCCCGGAAGAAGAAGAAGTCGCTTATCGACTATGACCATCATTTGTCGTGTTTTTTTCAATTCAGCAGTTAGAAAGCTTGCCATCAGGCCATGTGAATTTCCTCCAACAGATACATGTGCTAAACGAAGCTTTTGAAATTGAATAGATTCCACCATAATGTTATCCAGAGCGCTGATATTATTGCTAATAACTGGTGACAATGACAAAGAAGCACCGTTCTTATACTGTTGTCAAAAAACCAGAAGAATGTTTAAAGTGGCGCCCGGAGAGAAACAGCATAACAAAAGTAGGCACTTTTATAAAATTTCATATTCATCAACCATGGATATCAGTGAACCAGCTCTAGCACTGGACTACATCGTCGTAAGTGATTCGAAAAAGGGGGAAGACGTTTTATTAGCCAGAAAGGTTATGACGTCCCTTGCAGAGAAAAGGGCGAAATGATCAGGGCTCAACTATGCAGATTTCTTGAACGTTTGGCGAAGATTGGCAACGCACCGGCTCATATTTCCATTGTCGCCCTTCCCAAATTGACTAAGGCAACGAACTGCTGCCGAATCCACCGTTTTCTTTGGATTCGTCCTCCTGTGACTTCTATTTGTTTCCAAACATGAAAAGGTCACTCGGCAGACAGAAATTTAAATTGAATGAAGGGATTATCGCCACCTCGGGATCATGCTTTTATAGATATCCAAAAAAACGTATTTTTGGGACGGTTAAAAGAAGTTGCAGAGTAGCTCGGTAAAGTGCATCAAAACTGCGTTAAGAAACAAATCACTACTTGGTTTATTAAAACTTTCGTCTTTCTTTTGTAGAGTACATATTTATCGGACCACTGTCATGTCTAAAAGATGACATATAAGCTGGGAAGAGGAAGATAAAGGTATAGCTGATGATAAGGCTCATCTGTTCAAAACCTGGAGAAGGGAGCACACTTTTTTTGCACTTTGCAGCCTAATATATCTGAAACAGTAAGAAATGTTAAGTAGATCCGTATTGTTCATTTGAGTCGTCACTGTCCCCAAAATTCAAAATGTTGTATCACAAGCATTCAGTGCCTGTGAAGTGTGCAAACTTCAGGATTTTGTTCTACGCACTTCATAATTCTGCAAGATACATATATATAGTGTGACAGACAGACATACAGACTGAGAGACTGGAAACGAAGGTTCATGATAGAATTCATCGGAATGGCCTAAAACGATAGACTATGATCTGAACTGACATCTTGGTAATGACCATCAAACCGTTGGCTGTTTGTAGTGTATCGGAGTACTTTAGAACTGCTTATAGGGCATTACAATGGGTCCTTTAAGACCTAAGCTAAATGCAATTTACTTGAATTTATTTTCAAAAAAAACTTTAAAAGTTTGTAAAAAAATAATTCGCCTTGTTGCGATTCAACTTATCAGAGCTGAAAGATCTAGTATTTTGCTTTCTAGGTGCTAAATTAACAATCGAAAGATGAAAGTGGAATAAGAATGTGGTCAACAAACAATTCGATTTGAATGTTCACGGTGAAACGAATTCGTTCGATTCCTTATCCTGCTTCTCTTGAAGTTTTTTATGAGAATCAAGTGCCGAGTCAGATTTTTTTTGTTTCTCGGTGAGAATGTTCACACTGCTGGAAATCAAAGTTGTCACAAACACTTTCCATTGCATGCACACGACATGTTATTTGCGGGGGACAGCCGGAATTCCAAAACTCGAAATCCCAAGATGCTTAAACAAACTCAAACAAAAGCAAGCTCTCAAAATGCTGAAAAAGGTCAAGATTATAACACAATAATCCTAAAAAGTCTTAATTTTTTAATTGTCTAATATAACAAAAAACCCACACTCCCAAGGTCCCAATCTCAGAATGCCTTAAGTCCTGAGAGGTAAAATTCTGTGGCTACAGTGAAAATCCCGAAAAGCCAAGATTCCACAACGTTCAAAATGCCGGAAAAGTCTAAATCCCGCTATACCCAAAATCCCGAAAAAACGAAACTCTGCAAGGCTAAAAATGCCCGAAAAACCAAGATCCCGAAGTGCCAAAATTTAGAAATGGCCAAAATGTTGACAGTTAGTATCCCGAAGAGCAAAAGTTCCGAAACGTTCAAAACGTCAGAAAACCCAATAATCACGCTAAAGCGAATCCCGAAATGGCGAAATTTAGAAATGCTTTAATTCCAGAATTCTTAAAGTACTGTAAAGTCACTTAAGATACTAAAATGGTCAAAATTCTAAAATACTCAAAATCTCGAAAAGTGAAAGTCCCAAAAATCCAAACTCCCAAATTTTTCCAAATGTGTCAAAAGTCGAAATTCCAAAATGTTCAGGATAACCGAAAAGCCTTAAATTCAGAAATATTCAAATTACCCAAAAAAAAACCAAACTTCCGAAAAGCCAAAATTCTTTTCCCAAATCCCCAACATCCTGAAACGCTAAAAATACTGAAAAGTCAAACTCCCAAAATGGCCAAAATTACAAAATCCCCAGAATCCTGTAAGGCCAAAATCCCGAAAAGTCAAAATGCTGAAATGCTTAAAATTTGACAATTCAATAACGAATTATTGTAATATGGGAGAAGTAGCAAAATCGAAACTATTGCCATTTTGTTCATTTGGGAATTCTCGATGAACTTTGTAAACCAAGGTTTTCAGCATCAGTTCAATATTTTCAACACCCACGCTCTACGGGAATTGAAAAGCCTCTACTTGTCCTTCTGAATGACAACTGAACTACTCCCTCCGCAAGAGTGCAATTATTTTAAGTGATTAATGTCACGCTGCGTTCGCCCCACTCCGATGCTCCATCATCGAACCTGCTCATCCTTCAGGCGCAATAACACGCACAGTCATCAGAATAAATAGACCCTTTTAAAACGAAATGTTTACCCCATCTCAGCGTCGATTCAATTTTTCATCACTCCCGCAAAATATGCTAAACTCTCAATAATTTGCTGAAAGGAATCCTTTTTTCATTTTTTTTTTTAATTTCGCGCATATTTGGCCGCACAATGGGTGAAAACTGAAAATGAAAATGAAAAATCTAGTGAAAATCAATCGATACATCAAATTGTTTACGTGCCGCATGCCGTGGAAAACGAAATGCTTCCCTCCATCTAGCGCGTCAGAATAAAAACTTCACCCAAGGTTGCGTTAAAATATTACAAACGTCCGTGCTGGATGGGTTCATAAAGAGCGAGCACGCCTTGACCCGCGGCACTCAGAGGCGCTGAGTACGGGCCGCTTGTAAACAAATCAAAAATTAATTCTGCTGTTAATTTCCACCAGAATATTTATTGGATGCTTAAAAAAGTGAATGGAGTGAGTGTTTAGTTTATCTATCGGTAATTTCCTTCGATTTTTTTATTCACTCGAAACAACACGTATCCCACTTCGGTGACGACCGGGGGTACGTTTTCATTTTCGGGGAACTTCCCCCAACCCCCCATTGAGATGGCGGACGTGAATGTTTACTCGAACGTTTAAAAGTGATTTCGTATCTCAAGCTAAATACACAAACGTTCATATGTGGATTGCGCGACTGAGAGATGGATGCCACTCTCCTGCGACTGTGAAGTCATGTTCTCTTTGGGAACTGTGTGGCGAAAGCCATTGGGATGTTTATCATTCAATGGCGTATCTGATGGGATGTCTGTGTCAATGAGGGAGAAGTGGTGGAGGGTGGTCCTCGCAAAAATAAATACGTCAAAGGGGGAAAGCGGTCGTGTGATTGTGATCCAAGGCCGTCGATGACTTGACGCCGGATATCTCAAGCAAATTAAATAAATAAATCTCTTATCGACTGTGATTGCCAATTTTGGCTTGTCTATCGTCGTCCACACGACTATTAAATGAACGCGCCATCAACACCAACGGAAGTCACAAAATGAAGGAGAAGGATATTAATTGTTGGTTCAGTTATGTACGATTGAATTAGCAGCAGGAGACAAACGTGTGTAAGCTGGTGGAGGTGGATCTATTCTCAATCCAACTCCAACTGATACACAATTTTTCTCTAAAAAGGTATTAAAAAAAATTGGCGCCCGATGCAGGACTCTTTCGCTTTTTAATGAATTTGGAAAAACAAATGCTGTTTTTCAGTAAGTGTTCCAAACAATGTCAATTCTCCAAGAGCACCTATTCCTTAATGTCAAGTCCTACCACGGAAAACTGGCGCCCAATGGAAGACGTTGACATTGTCTTAAGAAAAAAAATGTTATCTTTGCTCTCCACAGTTGTCAACTCATACGAATTTCCCCTCCAACGTCTCCTAGGGCGAACTATGGTTAACACCGATAACAACATTTCAAGGTAAGACTGCCACATGATCTCCAACCAATCATCCCCGATTCCAATTCATAGCCACCATTAGAAAAAATGCCTCTTCCCTGACACGTTTTGACAGGATTAGTCTAACTTTCATCCTGCATCCCCCAGACAGAAAAACTTTGCCCCTCGCACTAGACTCATATCGCCGCCAACTCTATCAAAGCTCCGATTCTCCAAAAATGAACCACGGGAACCAGGCTCTTGCCCCTTCCAAGTCTATGCTCAGTCCCCCAGTTGATGGTTATTGCGGCAAACTCACAGAGGAGAAGCCATCACAACAGCACCCACAAATACCACCAAATCCCGTGTAAGCTTGCAGACCTAAAATCCGGGTCAACACATAATTTCTGATTCCGCCGCAGGATAAAGCCAATGGGAGTGGCTCAACACAGCAAAAAAAAAGAAGGCCGGCTGCCGCGGGCAGAAATTTAAGTTTCATGGTCCTAATGGTGGTGCATCTGTCGGCAGATGCTCATCTTTCGCATCCCATAACTTAATTGAAAGAAACCCGCGCAGATACAACTTTTTAATTGCCACGCAGTTTTTCCCTATTCCCCCCTCCCGCACCCAGGCACGGCATCGGGCTATAAAAACAGCAGGAACCACTCCACAAATGAAAAAGTCCATCGAGAACCTTTTCAGAATCGAACAGATGTGATGTGCGCGGTCTGAGGAAACAATAGAAACGAATCGCTCTCGTCCTAGTTCAGTAGTCGAAACGAATTAATTATTCCGGGCACGCAATCCCAATAGACACCCGAAACCCGGCAGCAGCGAGCTTCGCAGTCCATGTGATTGACCAATCGCCGACGACGATTCGACGAGGAAGGCAAATGCAATTAAGCGTTAATGAAAAAATCCATAAGCCCTTCCTCCGGCCGCACCGCACGTCCCGGTCATCGTGGCGTCCTGGCGTCCAGGTGTCAAAATTGGCTTTCCAGACTTGACACCAGTGTACCACTCAAGTTGACTGGGAAACTTTGCTGAGAACAGCAGCCATTTACGGTCGGCCATTTGAATAATGAAACCGCAGAGCCGAATGGGAGGGGGGATGGATGCCTGGCTTCTTTGCTGGACGAGGGTATGTCATGAATCATTCAGCTCGGGCGGAGATGAGGAAATACTCGTCAATGTTGACGTCGCACGTGAAATGTGCCTTTACGCGTTTGTAGGTGTAAATAGTGCGTTTGGGTAATGATCGCATTAATGATTGACCCGGGTGTGTGTGGGCAGGCCGATGATGGAAGTGAGTTGTTCCATTAACTGGATAACATGACCGCCATGGAGATGATGGCTTTTAATTTGACGCGAGATTCAGTTGCATGTGGAATGGAGGGGGGGGGGGCGAATCGAACGGAGTTTCTGTAATGAAATTAGTTTCTGTGGTTTGGCTTGGACTGATCCCCCCGCCACTGTATCCCTGATCTGCTGACTAATGACGATTGACATCAACAAATGGGGAGTTCTTGTGTGGGACGTGATACAATTTGTCGCTGTCCGAAATATATTTCAGTCGCAGCAGAGCTTGAGACTGATAATGCATCGACCAAAATTAAAATGGAGAAGGAAGTGGGCATGGGTTGCTGTGCAGCCGGGACGATCAATATTTCACACTGCGAGATTTGAGGATGGGTCATCTTCTTTTCGCAGATAACTTAGTTGTACTCACATCCTCCCAGACGGAACTCCAGCGCGCGTTCGTTTGGTTTGGGGTCGTACTGATGCTGGAAGGAAAGTGAACGTGGACAAGTCCGAAGTAATGGGCATTTCCAAAAGGTATGTCCAATGCACTCTACATGTTAGTGGAGACTTAATGAAACAGAGGGAGATGTCTAAGTGTGTCGGCTCTTTTTCACAAGGGGTGGGTGGAGCAACACTGAGCTTGGATGATTGGCCAGGCTGGATCAATTTTGAAGCAGCTTGGTAGATCAGTAATAAGGAAGGGTTAAGGGTTTTTAACACAGTGTTTGTTCCAACTCTTATCTATGGTCATTTATGGAAAGAGTGAGATCGTGAATACAGGCTACCGAGATGAGATTTTTGCTTGCCGTTGCAGGAGTAACTCACAGGGATAGGCTGAGAAATGCGACGCTTCGGGAAGAACTAAATGTTGAGCAGCTACTTTGGCCACGTTGTCCAGGTGTCCCCTTCATCACGACTTCCGAGGCGTGTCTCAGATGCGATTCCATTAGCAAGGCATTAGGAAGAAGGGAGTTAGCAAATTTTTTGGCTATGGAGACAACGTTGATATCTAACCCTGGGGACAGTATCCAGCATGCCCTTCGTAAACTGGAGGACTGGACCATAATTTGTAGTCTCGTGGTAAATCCTGGGGCTAGTACATTTGTCTAGAAAATACAAAATTGCCACTTTCGAGAACCTCTAAGAATTCTAAACAGTTAAGATGTTTGAGGCATCACGGTAGTTTATGTCATTGCCGACTCTAAGGTGATTTATGAAATCTGTTATTGAGTGGTAAAGCTCTTTATTGCGCACAAGTGCCATAATAGACAACAAACTCAGCTGGAAGTTTGGCATCCTCGGATGTGCCAGGAAAAAACTTGTCAGCTTTGTACCGCTGCAAAAAGAATACTGAATGGGAATGGGGGCTTTTACCGGTAGTTATCCATTGTGCAATATCATCAACCGTGTGCAACGATTGACTTTCCTCCGCATCAGCCGTTTGCTAAGACCTACCTTAACCGCTTGGCGAGGCCATGTAGAGCACACAACTGGAGAAGGACCTCAACCAACTTAGAGTGCGCAATTGGCGGCAACTGGCGAAAGATTGTGCTGGCTGGAGAAGCATGTTGGCTGAGGCCCAGGTCCACCCCGGACTGTTGCGCCACTAGAAGAAGAAGAAGAACCGCTAAAAATAACGTGGTTCTTCATGTCCAGCGCAATTGTACGCCTACTTGACTTCATCTTTGGAAAGCCTAATATCTCTTATTCGGGACGTTCCTTCAGAGGACACCAATCCCAGCTCTCCTGAGCTCATATCCGACAAGATATTCTCAACCAGCATTTTCTCTAAAATTGACAGGGGATCTGACTGACAGTTGCTGGACAGTGCACTGCGTATTTTCTCACAAGAATCAAAGACGATTGAGTGTGTCGGGTTATTGAAATTTCAACCGATCGTATAACAGGCTGAAATCATGGCAATCAAGGAGGCTCCTTTTCCTGGCTAAGAAACTACATGCTAAAGCGCACAATGGAAGTATTGGGCACTCACTGAGCTAATTAGACTAGGCAGATCAGCGATTGAACTACACTGTGGGCACTCTGATGCTATCAGATTAAATCTTCAGCACAACGATTTCGGTTTTAATTGCTGGAAGGAAGCAAATTGTGTGTTTTACTTCATCCCATCATGCAGGACTATTTCCAGCAGAAGTAAGATCCATTTGGATCCATTTGGATGCGCTAGAATCGTAAACTTTATAAACATAAGTGTTGACGGCTCTGTTTGTTTTTAAGTTTCAAGGGTTGAGGACGATTTTTTGAATCCGTGAAATCACAGCGGGCATAATGTGACCTATAAGGGAACAGGACTTGGGATAGACAGCACCTAGGCCATTTTGAATTAAGTGTCTACATTTATCTGTGAGATTTGGGTAATGCTTGGAGCTTGTTAAGTTGTCTTAAGACGATTATCCAACTAAACAGAAGAAACTGGGAAATTGAGAGTTCCACTCATCCATAAACGGTTTCGTTTCTTTTTCTTAACGGAAATTGATGCAAGCAATACAAATATGTGTGGGAGTCCATGAGGAAGATGTTAAGATCGTCGAATCTCAGATTGAACCTAGGACAGGTTCGATTACTGGAATGGACAAGTTGGGGCAATCAGCAAGTCGGTTGGGAAGCTACTAGTGTGTGTGAGGACTTTTCACCAGTGAGGTGAGACGTCTGTTAGTAGGACGTTTGTGAGGCTCCGAAGCTAACGCAAGAAATGACACCACCGTAGAGGTTAAACGAAGGATCATACTTGCCAATCGCTTTGCTTATGGTTTAAGAAAACCAATTCCTAGAATCGAGATAGCCCAACCTCCGGAACGAGGACAGATGAGGAGATTCTTGTTCGCTTGGAAAGAGGAGTCCTTCGACCTACTTTTGGCTTGATGATGTTTGATGGACGAGAACTGTATAGGTCTTACGGCCACATCGATCTGAACAAACGAGTTCGAGCCTCTCGCCTCAGATGGCTACGTCATCCAGAGGGAACGGGCACCAATGCTTAGGTCCGGAAAGTCTTCGACTTCAACCCTAATACCAAC
The DNA here is from genome assembly GCA_944738645.1 of Eristalinus sepulchralis. NCBI lineage: Eukaryota > Metazoa > Arthropoda > Insecta > Diptera > Syrphidae > Eristalinus > Eristalinus sepulchralis. Next base: position 19,648,382 of record OX122882.1, read on the forward strand.
GAGGTAAAGGAATACTGTACAGCCGGTTCTGGACTAGCAGACAAGACAGAGGCAGATGTAGAGGTATGATGGCTAAGGTCCAGTTTGACAAAAGAAAAAGACGTAGGCAAAAATCTCGAGGGTTTCTTTATGAATAGCTACTTGGCCGAATAATATCCAATTTCAAATATCCTCCAAAATGGAACAAAATTTTGAAATCTACAATTTTAGAAACTTCAAATTCCGAACGAGCATGAGGTGCGTGTGCCTCCTCTTTTGCTAAGTTTGCTGTATACGGCTTACTTGGATATTCGTACATCTTCTGTGTCTAATTCAATTTTCATTTTTTTTTTCGAAATACCTCCTCAAGTCGAACAAAGATAAGTGCCCAAGCGAGTCAAGGAATTCAGTTTTCAAAACTTCAATTGAATTCCGAATGAATACTTCATTCGAAAACGACTGCCCACAATTCCAACAGTGGGTCAGTTTTCTGCGAAATTTCGTTAAGTTTTGTGATGAGGTTCTGCCGTAATCAGAGATCTGACTTCTATTCCCAACCAGTTCCAAGAAAATGCGCATCAGTTGATGATATTCAGCAGAGGACACCTTGAGGTCCTCCACACGACCTTCAGACTTGATTTAAAACAACACCCACCGGCCGTGTCATCTAGGGAAACTAAAGAAGAGTCATTGGCTAACGATGCGTAAAACAACGACGTCATTCCCAACCGAGCCAGGGAAAAGAAAAAAAAGTTCAAAAGCGATCAAAATCATTCCCTCCATTCATTCACAGCCCACGACGCCTACGCGACGACGATGGTTCACAGTGTCAGCTCACCATTAAGAATCCAACCAACCGCTTAGGCTATTTTTGGTACATGCAAGACACGTGCGAAACGATAATCCCTCTTCGCATGACCACCCCCCACCGGTCGTTCCTCACGGTCTCAGAGCGCTGGAAATGAATTGGAATTGTGATGAAGTTGAATGGGTGGACATACGCGACGCAAGTGCAGCACTTCACAGAGAATGGGGTAGAGAAATAAGCAAGCAAGCGTTCCCCCGAAAGAATGTCCTTATTTACCGCCGCAACCCCAAGCAGCGACCACCCAGCGCCTACCCTTTCATGACCTTCTTCCTCACTTTTGAACTGTTTTTCTGTTTCTTTTGCTCCAGCAGGACTGTAACCTCTAAATGTGATTACACAAATGCTTTCCACTCTGCTCCTTGAGCACCAACAAACACACTGATGGGGAAGGACGAAATGCAGATGCACTGTGCTAGGCAGGAGCAGAAACAGAAAAGCTTACTAGACCGGTGTGCTGACTGTGTGTTGGCGAAAAATGCAACCGAATGTCAAATATCCATTAAAATAATTGCACCCTCCCCGAAAGAGGTCACAATGCAAGCGGGGGTACAGGGACACAGAAGGTTGGACATCTCCATCCTTCGTCCTCCTGAAGTCGTCGTAATTTGTGCAGAACACTTGCTACGAAAGATTTCCTGTTGCACGTTTGCCCTCGCACTACCACCCAGACCGCCCACGCCCGCACTACACCACTTTGCACTCCAGCACATCCTCGAGTGGTGGTGGTGGCGTCGAGGAGGCGATGCTCGAGGCGGTTCTTATGCCTAAGTGCATGTGCACTGTGCACTGCAGAATAAATCATTTCAATGTCGAATCGGGAGGAAAATGCACCGGAGGCGGTGACGGGCTTTAAGGACTTTTCATGCAAAGTCTGCCCTGAATGAGATTGAATGCTCATTTGACTTGCGAGTTTGGGGAGAGGGAGGAGGAGGGTGACACAAAAGTGGGTGAGTCACACAATGGCCCGGACTCTGCCAAAATCGAAGAGATTCGTTAGAAAAGTGGCATCATCGTGTGCGTTGCTTGCTGACATCGAGAACTGTCAACGCCTCTGCGTCGCACTCTAATGAGGCAAACACAGTTATCCATTCAAAATGATGAGGAATTCGCAGAAGAATTCTGTATCCATTCGGCTCATTGAATCGGGATCAGCCCGGCATGACGACGATGGCGACTGCGACGACGAGAGGGCTTTCATGTTTCGCACAAATCACTGAGATTGTTATCTCTTGTAGCTTTTGTGTTTTCTTATCCTCAGTATCCCTGTATTGTTGTGACGTTCTCTTCCACCCCCCCCCCCCCCCCTGCTGCTTCCATCACAGCCAGTCTTGGTGGGTGGGCGCCTGGCGATGACTACGACAGAAAGAAGAAGTATCGGATTTAGAAATTAATTGCAGTAAAGACGGAATGGAATCATTACTTGTCCGGCCAACTCAGCGGGGAAGAGGGGATGCGAGGCGTCGACGTCAATTAATGGAATCTCAAATGGATCCTGCATATTAATTGCGACAGTAATGAAGATTTAAATGGGATCCTGATTGCAAGGGTCGGCCTAAGAGGGCATTTTCCCGGCCGACAGCGACAGTGATGGCTTAATGGGATCATGTGTTGTTGTGCTTGGTCGGCGGTAGAATGCCTTGGAAACAGTCAGTTGAGGGGCGTCTGATTGTCTTGTTTAACATTTTTATGCTCTGACGATTTGGTGGATTGATTGCAATGATTGGATGTCTTGTTAGACTTAAGGGCCTCCTTGTGAAGAGTGCCTGAGTCGAGAGGTGGTTGGGGACTTTTATGTGAGCCAGAGGCACAGACCAGTGATGGGATAAAAAAAATAAGAACGCATTTAAAAAGTTTGCTGAAAAAGAGATTTGGAAGGAAAGCGAAGTGGGATTGAGTTTTAAGTTGATGAAGGTCAAGAATGAGCGCCTTCTGTCAACAGGATTAAGGGCAAAGTTGGGACGCACTGAAGGGACACAATTAAATATTAAACGCCTGTTGAAGTGCTAATTTCAGTGTCGGCGGCGCTCACCACACTCTCGGCTATTTAAAAAAAAAATTGTCTTGGAACAGATGAATGGGATCGCCATCCTTGTTGAAACTCACTAGGCAATGAATTCGAATCCAAGCACATATCACATGGATGCAGAGACGACGCTACAGTTCTTGAGGAAACAGGATCTACCCCATCTTCAGCGCCCACTTCTCTGTGTTTTTATTATTTCACGAGTGGAGGAGACCCATAGTTTAACGCCGCCTCAGAAGAAGCGGCGATTCTCGCCCGTAAACCGAGAATGGAAATCTGGACTGTAAGCTAGGATGCGATGCACCTTTCCACTACACCACGTTGGAAGCAAATTTGCATTTTATTTCAAGCAGCAAATCTGAACACTTGACACAACAGTTGGCCACTGTCATGAACTTGCTACATCCGCTTTGATTGTGGTTCCATCTACATATGTTCCACAGAGCTTGAAAATGAAACGTAAAAAGCCTTTAAAAAATGACTTTTCATTCATCATGTGCAGCTAGAGCAGAGACAAGTTTTAAATCCTGTCACCGTTCTCCGGTTGCTGCACTGCACTCTTCCGTTACGCAATCAACACGACGTTGTTACCTATGCAAAGGCAACTAATTAGTCACCCCCATGAAAAAGGGAAACATTTTTCAAATGCGACTATTTTATTTTCTTCCTCTGTCTCGCTCTTTTAAAAGAACCCCTTAATGGGGACAGTTTTATTTTGGAAAGAAAACTTGCAAAAAAAAGACAGAAAACAAACCAACGTTAAACGAAGCTCTTTAAAGCAGCCGAGTGCTGCGCAATAAAGGGTCCTTAAGGCAACAGAAGAGGTGAATGGGCCGGGGGCTTTGAATGAATCCTTGATATGAAAAATTCAATGGAACTGGCAACTGCAATTTTGTTTGAATTTCGAGAATGAAATGAAAGAAAAAAAAAGCGGGTATCACCACTTTAACCGACAAAAGCAAGGAGGAGAAGGAGGAGATGGGTGAAAAAGTCGTCGTGGAAAAGAACATCATTTGGTAAGTGAGGCGAAGATGATGAGAGTAGCAAATGAAATGAATCATGAATGCAGTGAAATGAGATTTCCTCTTGCAAGCCCGAAATCAAATTGTGAATAATTTTAATTTTAAAGAGTTTACTCCTTTTCCGGGTTTTCGGTGGTGTGGACCTAAGGCAGTATTCACATTTGTAGATGACATCGATAAGTTGTTCTCAGTTACACAAGAGTTTGAAAGAAAAAATAAATAATATGTTCCTGTTGAATAGAAAGAGAAAGAAGAGACGGTGGAGTCGTACAGAAGTTTAGTCAATTTTAGATTACACCAAGCCAGACTCATGATAATCAACATCGCTTTAAACTTGTCGAATAACGTGCTCATACAAAGTGATCCAAAATTCACTCGAAAGCAGGAGCATAGTGAGCTAAAAAATACTACTGAAAAATTTATGTTCTCACTAACTCGTGAAAAGTTTGGTAAATCAAAAAAGAAACAGGATAGGCTTGAGAACGAGAAGCAACAAAAATGAAAGTGGTGTCTTTAAAAGGAATTATGTGACGCACACAAGTGCAGAAGGACCTCAATCAACTAAGAGTGCTCAACTGGAGGGAACTGGCTAGATATCGTGCTAGCTAGAGAGGCCTGTTAGTTGAGGTCCCGATCTACCCTGGGCTCTAGCGCCAAGAAAAAAAGAAGAAGATGTGTTCCCGTCTAAGTATCAAATTTTAAGAAGTCTGTCTGGCATATCGCACCAGATTTTTACCCAACGCATACCACGTATAGCTAAAGGAAACAAAATGAGCGTGAATCGTAAAAGGAAGTGTAATGTATTGGGAAGAATGATAAAAGCTACAACCTATGGTTACTACAACAAGCCATCTCCCACGGCAGCGAATATCACGCCTTAAATGTGCCATAAAAAGTGACAATCACAGAAAGACTGACTAGAGACAAATTACCAACCGCATTTCGGTGACTTCAAAGATGTACATGATAATTCAGTTTGTAGTTTCAAGTTTGCACCGCTGTCATTTTACACCTAAGAAATTCAACTGTCACTTGAAGTGTCAAGATATTAAAGGATTATTTGCCATATACGAGTATAGATCGCTATGATCGAACTACACGTTTAAATTATTGAAACCTACAACAAAAGTAGTGATTCGGTGCTATTCTTAATAGAGGCAGGTGCATGCAATTAGTGAAATTGTGGAGAAATTCGAAGAGAGTGGAAACGTTACTAGAGTCGTAAGGCTTGTGCATCATTGTAATGCACGGTTAGTGGGAAGCAAAGCCCCAGATTTGATTCCCGGACTGAACACCGCACATTCTTCTTACACCACCACTTCTTTCGAGTTACAGACAGCACTCAAATGGTACTGGGTGTGAATGAAAAGCTTCCCCAAACCTCAACGTTCGAATTCGGCAAAAAGATGTAGGCCATTCTGATCGCAAAAGAACAATAGTAGCCACAACACGGCACAAGGTTGCTGAAAAAGCTTGGTCCTGGTGCCTTGTGGGTTGTATTAAATGCAAGTGTTGCTGATAATCTCGATTTATTGATTTCCCTGTTTTCAGTGTACCCCACACGTTGGCGTATTTTGCATTTGGGTTTTCAGCGCTATTCTTGAAACTTGCTGACCATTCACAATGCCGTTTCACACTTCTTGAATGTTGGAATAAACACAGATTTTTCGTACAAAATTGTGTCCAGCTATGATGCAGGTTTCTCACTCATTGGGCATGTACACAAACTGTAGAGGCTCAGGAGATGCACAATTGATGATAAGAGGTGCCATTACATCCATACCAAGTGACTGTTCGGAGTGCTCTATCATCCGAAGCGATGTGGGCAAATATTGGCCCAGTTTTTTTTAAACCAAGGATTAAAGACTATGAATTTGAAGAAATGTAATTCTTACAACCCTGGCCAACAAAGCACAAATAACGGAAAAGTATGGTTCCATTGCGCGACGAGTTTCACCCTCGACTAACCACAAAGATCGTGTGATTTGTCACCGTTCTTTCTTGTGGGGCTAAAGAATGTACTCTACGCCTTAAAAAACGACACTATTATAACCGAGATTTACCACGCGATTTGACAAAGTAGAGCTACGCAAAAGACCATACTTACGCCAATCTCCCCTCAGGACATAAAGAAATAGCAGTTTAATTCAAGTCATGCCCGAGATACCGAAACGTGCGAATAAGTGGTTAGAAACTATCACAAAAGAATCGCATGCTGTAAGTTTAAGCAATGCGTCCATTTGGAGGTTATTACTTGTCACACTTATTGGCTAAGTACAAACTTTATAAAGAATTGAAATTTTCGTCAAATGTGCTTCAATGTGTGTGTGTTACTGACGTTAACTTACGAAATCGAAAAATGAATGATCCTACATAATTCAATTTTCCTTTCCAAATTTTATGCTCCGTCAAATTCTAGACCACAGGCAACACATTATCGTATGAATTAAATGTGTGGCTCCTCAGGAACAAAACTCCACGACAATATGCCCCAAACTACGACTGAAATTCTTCTGATTTCTTCAAACCAAACACGTCTCAGTCGATTAGGTAAGCGAGAGAAGCTCGGTTGAAAAAAATGTGACAGGGCAACCAATAAGATGGCCCACAATGCTTGGACGAATTTCGGCCGACTTAATCTATGGTACTTGATATTAGACAAAGTATCCAAAGTGACTTTTTGAGATTTTTTTTTCTGGTAATTAAGTTGATTTATAAGGTCAAGCAATTAGCCAGACATCGTGAAACAGAATCTGCAGGAGTTTGAAACGCTTCCTTGACACTTCCGAATTTTGAAAATTTGTTGCAATCCGGTAGTTCATCCATTAAACTCACTCTCTATTTACAAACTTTTATAATTTGACATGTCAGCGGCGCTTACACATTAAACACGACCTCTGTCATCGCCAACCAGGCTGTAAAGTCCCGATTGCAAACTCCATTCAAAAGGACTCAATAGAGTCACTTGATCCCGTCATCTCATTACCTTTCCGCATACAAATTATTTATGAAGACAAATCCATAAAATCTGGGGCCTAAATGAGCCACCCGACAATCACTCATAAAGACACACAGTGGAGTACTTCTCCCAAGCCCCGACCAAGTCAACCTAACAAACAAGTCAATTACTGTCCCCATTCGGGAATAAACTTAATCACCAGAGCACCTCCGTCTCTGTCTCCGCCCACAACTCAAATCAACAACCAAAGACCTGCACCTCCATCTCTCCAGACACTGTAAATTGTCGCCTGGATTTTACACTCTCCCTACAATCCCCGGGGGGTGCAAAAGAAAGAAACAAACAAAAAAAGAAACTCGAGTGTCCTATTAAAAAAATATTAAAAAGGAGAACTCCGCGCTGCAACCATTACACTGACGCTAATGGCTACAAGGGATTACCACAGCGATAAAGCTGCGTGGGGTTCCCTAGACTCACTGGAACAGTCAAATTGATTGCGAAGGAAGCGGGAAGTGCGTCTGCGACGGAGTGGCGGATGACTTCTGCACTCCTCACTGTGGCGGTGGCGGTGGTTTAATCACAAGAATAACGGGTAAATAATTTGTGTTAATCATCCGAATAATGTGCGTTCGGTGTTAGACGAATTTAATGTCCAATTTTGGCAGGACTTTGAAAAATGCCATTCGCTTCTAATTGAATGGCATCAACACTCAAGGATATTTAATTCAAAGAGAGAGAGAGCGTGAGGAAGGCGATTACGCCGCAGGATGAGAGGAGGGATATGAATTTTGATCAATAATTCAATTAGGGGTTTATTTTGAGACGTTTACTGCCAGCCAGGAGAGAGGGGGGGTGGCTTTTATGGCGGTTTGTCTCTTGTCATCTGCGGCCGTTGAGAAGTTTTTATGGATGAATATCCTCACGAAACTGCACACACTACAGACATAAAGAGACGAAGGCGAAGACGGCGACGATGGTGACGACGGTGACAACGCGACAGGGTCGAATGAAGGACGAATTTATTATTCGCTTTTTTTGGCGGTGAGTATTGATGAAGTCTCGCTAATGCATTGCAAGATGGATGACTGAATGACTTAGACCATGTTTGGGAACCGGAATGCAATCAAATTTAATTTTATCAAAACTTTAAATTCCATGAAAAGCATAGAGTCAAAATTTGTGAGAATTTAAAGCGGTCCCCTGGCAATGTGGCAAAAGTTTGAGAAGGACTTGTAAAGAGAAAAATGCTTCAAATGGCTTCTGTCAGTTCCGAACGCGCAAAAGTTCAACTGTATGCTTACATAGACGACGGTGAAGAAATTGGACGATCACAGTGAGCTACCAACAATCGGGCGTTTGCTGGCATTGAAGTGGAAGCGGTTAAAATGAGTCTAGTGGGGAATGCGGGCAAAAAAATTACATGCACAACACTGACATGAAAGGCAGAAATTCATAAACGACAGCAAAAACTTTGAGGTAGCCCAGGATTTCGTCGACCTCAGCTCTGGCGTATATAGGGACAAAGCCACCAGTACCGCAGAATTACATTTGGAAATGTCTGCTTCTTTGGGCTTTCTCGAACAAACCAAGCTGACTTCTGATAACGCACTTTGATCATCCCTTCCTGCTCTACGGCGGAGAGTCTTGGACTCTATTGGAAGTGGATGAAGAAGTCCTTGATCGTTTTTTTAAAAGAGAAAAGCTCTGTGTGCGATCTTTGATCCTGTTTGCATACTCGTAGATGGCATCTGACGGAGAAGATATTGCCATGAATTGCACGGGCGGTACGGTGGCATGCACCTAGTTAACCGACTTCGGATTCAACGCCTACGATGGCTAGGTCATGCAAATCGAATGAACGCCTTAGCTCCGGCCCAAAGAGTTGTCGATTCCGTACCATTGAGACAGAACCACAGAAACTCGAATGAAACCGCGCACACAAGGGGAGAAGGTACCTCAACCAACTTGGTGTGCGCAACTGGAGGAAGGTGGCGAAAGATCGTAGTGGCTGGAGAGGCTTGTTTGCTTAGGTTCAGAACCACCCCGAACTGTAGAGCCAAATATAAAAGGAGAGAAGTGTCTTAGGTACAGGACTCTTTGTGGCAAGAAAGGCACATGTGAAAAGAAAAAAGTTTGGCCTACATACGTGACTGCATCTGTTCACCTACATGTTGAGTATTCAAAAACTGTAGGGAACAAACTCAATGGCGAGCCCTTAAAGGGATAATTATCATATGTGATGGGAAGTGCAACCTCTGGTAGAAGTGGGTTTATCCATGTACGAGCTTAATACATGGTCTGGAATTTTGCTAGGACAATCAATGAAGCGCTTTACCGTCAGTGAAGCCCTCTCATGATCAATGATTTTAAACTCATATAAGACTGTGTTATATGAAACAGATCACGATAGTCTATGAAGTGGGAAACAAATTTCATGAGTAATCCTCTGTTTCAGACTAGCGAATTGATAGTCGCTTCGCCTGAAGTCATCGGTAAGTCTGCTTGTTATTTTTAGTTCCAGAATCGAACACGGTACCCTCGGCGCGTGAATGGAGGCACTTACGCACTACATCACAACGGCGGACATTTGTGGTAATTCACATAAAATAATAGCTAAGTACAAGGATTTTGATTAATCAACAAATTTTATCGACTTTTTGCAATTTTGATTTCTGAATTTCACAGATGTACATTGAATCAAATAATTTACGAGAACAAAAATTCGGCAAACGATTGCAATTTCGCAGATAACTAGGTCTCTGTTGGGTTAACACACTCATAGCAGATTATCTTGAAAAACTTTAACGAATTTAAAGATGTTCAGAGCAAATGAATTCTAATAAGCTGATGTATCAGAATTTTCAAGATCAAAAATTCAAAGAAATCCCCTGAAATGATCTCTTTTATTATGCTCACTCATTCTTACTCGAACCCAACATTATTCCTCAGAATACGCTTGAGTCAAGGGGTTGTACATTAAGTGACTCATGACAAAGGATGAATAAGGAACCTTTAAAATGTACGAGCATAACAGATCGCCCAATAAGTCCCGGGACTAACAAAAATTATTCATTTAATATTAATTGTTTTGTTAGTATCCCGTAACTTCTTGAGTGATATGTTATCACGTATCCGCCACATCAATCTCTTCCTCTAAGGACATCCTTGCATAGACACATACAACACAAGATTAAATTTCCCACAAATCGAATAAGTTATCGAAGGGTCCATGCAAGGTATGTTAGAGTACAGCTTTAGCGTCAGTATTTCGTTCGTTTTTGAAAACGAAACCATCAAACTTCCAACCGTCAGTCATATTTGTCAGATTCTTCATATCTCCTGAGGCCTTAAAGCGATTTTTACGAAATTTTGTGTATGGGTGCACTTGACCTTGCGATCATGAACATTTAATTTCGAGACGTATTTGATGAAATATTGTATATTAACAGACATATTTTAAAGTTTGTTATGTTTTGCAGTACTCTCACAAAGCTACGATGCGTCAAAGTTGGAGAGTTTCTGCCAACTGATGCAGATGGAACCTTCTAACAAATTATTTGGCCCAAACAGTCTAAATGTTATTTTCCGAAAACGGCAAAAATCGACTTTTAAGAACTTTTCGATGATCTGAAAACACAGATTTCAAAAAATCTATTCAGAGCAGAAAAGGAAGCCACCGGAATATGCGTTGTATGAAAAATTAAAAAATATTGCAGATTTAAAGAATCCAATAAAGAGCCAATGAATCTTTACGAACCGCAATCCCTAAACAAAGTTCGTACACACACTGAAAGAATGTGAGTGATCCTCTTAGATGCGTGTACTTGGGAATAAATGTCACGTAGCGGATTAGAATATTCTTCTCAATGCAAAGATAGGATTAAATAATTATGTTCGTACAACAAGAAAGGCAGCGTAAGTGGTTGGAGTATAGAACTTCTTCCTGAAGAAGACTCAAATACGAGGCATACGGGTCAGGCGGTGGCATGTTTTTCATCTTCTTCGGCTACGAATCACACAGACACGACAAAGTCGCGCCGAAATTAAGGCGTTTTCTAACCAAAGGCAAGGGCAATGCTCCGTGGCGTAATGGGTAAGTGCGTCGACTCACACTCCAAGGCCCAAAGTTTGATTCCCAGACGGAACTCCTTGCATTTTTTACGATACCACCTCTTTTGAGTTGTTGACAACACACAAAGAGTAGTTTAACAAAGCTTCGCAAATTTCTCGCCTTTTGGAGAAGGCAAAAAAGTCTAGGTCTCCTTTACTCCTGAGAGAAAAAGAGGAGCGAGTAGGTTTTGTAGAAGCTAAGCCCTGGTACCTTGTGGGCTGTAGTGCCACTATACTATAATGGGCAACGCAACAAAGGACACCTGAAATTGTGATGCCCCACGCAACCGAAAAGCGGCCTAACTCCACTTAGTAGTCTTCCAAAGACTGTAGGATCTTCGGAGAGTCTCTTTTTCCATAACTCAAATCACCAATTTTGAAGATGATTGTTTTTTCGGAACTTGAATAGAGACCACTAGTTCGAATATGTTCCCGAAAGCAACCATGGATAACATTTTTTTTATGGAAATTTAAAATGGTAGCAAAATTTTCTTAGGAACAAAAAGTTTTGGAAAAATTCATAATAAGCATTATAATGGTTAAAGCCATTCGAAATCGCAGTGGAAGAGCACGTTTTTGAAAAAAATCTCCAAAATGTTAAAAGGAGGGTCTTGGGGCTGTAAGAAGATGAACTAATCATCACAGGGGAAGAAATGCAGACGACTTAACCAAGAGAAACAAGAATACATGAGAAAGAAAGCATTGAAAATGAAAGTGAAATGAATTGGGTTGACAATCGGGACAATCGCTGAGAACTGAGAGAAAATCAATTTTTCCCAATGTGTTCCAAATAAGCCGAGTGCACTGCATTTCATAAATGTTTCTCAAATATGACCGGAATAATCATACATGAGGAATGGCGACCTAAACCAATTCTTTTACTTCTTTCTTTTTTTTTTGAGCAAGAAATTTTCAAACTTGCACCATCCCCAGTCGCTAGTGGAATTCAGATTTTCGCAGAAATTGCCCAACCAACCGCTTCTGAAAGTTGGGAAAAAAAGAACTGTACAAAGTTTGCTTCTTCTAGAGCGTAGCAAAAACTTTTCCCCCAAAAAAAAAACAGAAACTCAATCCCGTCCCCACCCTGCCGACTCCGTCGCAAAATAAGGTCAAACGTGATATTCAACAAGAAAATTCAATTCCAAGGCTCAAAATCACAACCATTTCACTGGGTAAATGGCAAATTTAACAACGGCTCAAAATTACTCCCTGCTCAGTTCATTAAGTGATAAAGAGCGTCCTGCCCCCTCTCTCTCTCCCGCCCAACCGCACGTTATGATAATCAAATTCAATTCTCAAACCCCAAGGATACACCGAATGTGGTGCGAAAATTAAGGAATAACCGACCCTCCTCCGTCGAATGATTACGTCTTCATTCGGCTCTCCAAGCAGGATGCACACTCAAGCGAAACCCAAAAGATAAAGAAGCGAAAGATAAATAAGACAAAAAAATCGCTCTCCCTGTCCAAACAATTATTCAATATTTCAATGAACATCCCTGGGGGGGGGGGGGGGTTGGACAAGAGGCCGGACTTCTATTCTGCTGCCGGAGGAGGGCAGTGAGAGGCTTCGCTGGAGAGGTGATGATACACAGAACCTAAGCCCGGGGGCGGCGGCGGAGAATAAAGCCGAAAAAGTTGATTTTCACTCAAGCATCCTTCAGTTTTGCATCGACGATGATCTGCAGACTATGGGTTTCTCCCTCAATCAACTCCCATCTCCGAAATTCCAACGCTCCGCGGGCTAAGACGGATCATAAAAGGCAGTTTCCATCTCTAACACATACATCCCTGAATGTATGCGTGTGTGTGTGTGTGTGGGTGGAATGGGGACTAAGGATATCACTCAGAATCTATTACGAAGGCAAATACATTTTTTTTTTTCATTCTACGTTGTTGTTGTTCTTCCTCTTCGATTCAAGACATTTCTTCTATTGTCTTCTGTTGATTTTGCTATCCCCTCCTCCATAACTCGTTTCGTGTCTTTTACGGTTTTCTTTTTTTTTTTTGTTTTAGTTTCTTCCGTTGCTTTGTTGTTGTTGCTTTTGTCTTGAACCACTAATCACTGATGAGGTCGAGTCTCTGATTGGAAGCGAGCTTACGGCTGAACCAAAAGGATATCACGAGAAGAGAAACGAAAACTTTGTGTTGAGCGAACAAAAATTAACCATCGGGATGAAAATAATTCAAAAAGAAGCTGACAACGACGCGATTTTTGGGTTTCCTCCCTGCGTTTGCGGCTCTTCGCTACCGTCCGGTACACGATTCACTTCGAACTCTGCGTGGAAATATTAACGGCGAGCGGCTGGTCAGTTCGGACTTAAGAAAAAAAAGAAAACTTTGCAGCGTAGAGATGGAGTTTTTCCGAACTTTGGAAAATAAATTTGAGAAAAAACAAAACGAAACGGAAAAACACTTTTTTTGTTGTTGTTGTTTAAAAATTATTTGCTGCTTTGGCTGTTGTTGTTGGCAGAAAGAGTTTGTGAGTGTGAGGTGTGCAAGCGCGCGCGTTGAAGGTAACTAGTATCTCGGCCGACACGAATCGACTGAATAGGCCAACGAATGGATTTTCCATTCCTTCGGTGAACCGGAGGAAGTGTTGACAGATACTTTTCGTGGAAAATTCCAAATCGAATTCGTTTCCCCTCCTCGGAGCGAAGGGTGTGTGTGTGTGTGTGGGGGGAGGGAGCTTTACACTCTCTATGTGCGCTGTTACATTCGGCCCGAGTGAGAGCTTTCGGTGCATCCTGGGGTGGTGGAGGCTAGGCAGACGGAAGCGCTCCCTGGTGATATTCACTGAACCGAAAACTGCCTGATAAAGAGGACATGCATTTTAGACAAGTTTTCGGTGTTTTTCCACGTTTTTCTTGGTATCTGCCTGTTTTGGATGGAAAAGTTTGCAAAGGAGACAGAGGGAGCGATTGGTGTTTTTTTTTTTTTTTTTTTTGTTGGTGCGATTTTGAAGACTTCATCTCTGAATCATTGCAGAAGTTTGGTTTTTGTAAGCAAGTCGTGCGTCATTCATGACATGAACGCGGCGGCGGCGTCTGTGAAATGTGAAAAATCCCAGCAACGGCGAGAACGACACGGTGCAGTCCAGCGGAATGAGATTTCCCGCAGATTCCATACAGAGAGAGAGAGTCACTATTGTTGGGAAAAATATGTATTTTCATCTTCGCGGCGGAGGGTGAGGTTCATGCAGGAGCTTATCTGAATGATTTGTAGAATCTTGCGAAAAATGTGGGGGAATTGAGCAGTGCATGAAATGAATTCCAAAGAAAAACTATTCATGATCTCGAAAAGCAATCAAAGTATTCCATTCATGTGGGATGGGAAACTGAGGGGGCGACGGGTAGATCAGGTAGGTTGCAACTGCATCGGGAATAGAATGGGAAATTATCTGAGAACGTGACACAATGTTTAAATTCATATGAACGAGTGCACTTGGTTCGTTGTGAATTTTTCATCGAAACGACGAGATGATGTTGATAGTCCTTCTGAAGAAATTGTGAGTAAATATAAACTTATGATTGTGAACATGTAGGTTATGAAAATGAAAATGAAAATAAATCATTTTCACAAAAATCCTTTCTTGCAATCTTCAAAAAACACATCAGATTCATTGCGTTTTCTTCAGAAGTGTATACACAGCATAGTGCACATGTTAAGACGTTCTCATTTCTCCATTCATGCGAGAAATTCCCTACAAGACGTTGTTACCAATGACGAGAGACTCGAAAATTTTCTTGAAAAAAACAATAGGAGGTAAATTCAGTTTTGAAAACAATTTTTGATTTTCTGATAGTTCGGTAAATTTTTGATAAAATTGTTGAATTCATTTCATGGTATCAAGTTAACGGCATGGGCATTTGACACATGTCACACTCAGATGTCATTTGAGTAATTACCATGTAAGTGGAATGTTTGCCATTTAGGATAATGAACAGCTTCATAATCGAAAAACACTGTAAAAGTAATTAAACTCACTACATCAAACGTGGTTATTTAAAAGAATCAACTTTGCACGCAATTCGCGATGATTTTGGTCGTTAGAATAGACAGAAGTTTGAGCAGAGTGCAAGTGTTAGTGACGTAGTCAGGTCTATGCCTCGTTGTTGAAAATATTGCTGCTACAGTACAGGTGTGGCTGATGACCCGAATTTGACGGCGTTCGCAAGAATTGAACGTGTACAACACTTCACTTTGAAGTATTTTTTATTTGAATTTGCATTTCCATCCTTACAAAGATCAACTTCAAAAAAATTTAAGCCACAACGTCGTAGATAGGCTTTTTGGGTGTTGGAAATATATTCAATAAGCACCAATTTCTTGAACAACATTATCTTCAGTGATGAAATACATTTCTCACTTTGTGGGTATGTAAAGAAACGAAATTGGCGAATATGGATCTCAGAAAAAGCGCAAAAGTGATCGAAGAAGTGACAATCCATCCAGACAGAGCGTGATGGCCGTGGGGTGTCTTTGGTCTGTATTTCTTGAAAGATTTCAATGGGCGAAGGGTTATAGTCAGGTTCCAGCGCTGTGTGCAAATAATCATCGATAGAAGATCAGGACTTGGACAAAATGCGGTTCCAACAAGAAGGGGAATGCGTGAAAAGTGCCCCAAATTTTACATTTTGACAACTTCAATTGGATAATAAGATCATGTGGGGATACGCAAAGATGTGTTTTCGCAAATAATCTCCCCGAATACCGAGAAAGCCATTTGAATGATACTATTTTTCGTCAAATACCAAACTCTATAAAGATTAAAAATTTCTATAAAAAGACAACACGAAGGCCCGAACATGACGTCAACTGCAGCCGACTACATGAAACCATGGGTGTTATTTGACGGTGACGAAGTAGCAGACAATGAAGAAGCGTAGGAAGAAGAATCCGACTGAGGGCAGTCGGGTACCAGGATGGCCCAGAGTGGGGTTGAGCCATGAGTCAACGACAGCGATCATCAGGCACGACGAACGAGCTGATATTGACACTCAAGTAGGTCAGCTCGCATCGCGTTGATATAGGTCAGTATGAAAGGCATCGACTTCTCCATAATCGGGTTCCGGTTTTCCGAACTCCAGATTCGGTGTCAGAAAACAGATCTTTCTACAAATCAAGTAGCTTCAAACCAAACTGCTAGCGACAACGATTTGGATGATCGTGCGCCTTCTATTACTAAATCAATTGGACTCTGTAATTGAGTAATCCGAGATCTTTATGCAGAGCTCCCACACTCAGGACCAAATCTCATCTCATCTGTGCGCATAAGCAACAACATAACGCAGAATTACTCTTGTCAATCGCTGTTTCTTTAGGTTCAAGAGGCAATTGAGTAATAAAGCCCTCTCTCGAAGGACTAAGCTTACTTTGTAGAACAGCTTGATCATCCCAGTCCTACTAGCGCGAAAATCTGTAGACACCATTACTCCGGCCCGAAAAGTCTTCGAATCTAAGCCATTGGGACAACGCAGCAGAGGACGGCTTAGGCTAGGGTGGCGCACACAAGTGGAGAAGGACCTCAACCAACTTGGTGTGCGCAACTTGAGGCAACTAACGAAAGATTGTGCTGGTTGGAGAGGCATGTTGGTTGAGGCCCAGGTCCATTCCGGACTATAGCCCCACAAGAAGAAGAAGAGGAATACGTTTTGACGTAGACAGCACTCACTTTGGAAATAAGTCAAGATTTCAGAAACAGGTGTCGGTGTCAAAGTAACAGCTGTTTTTGGT
Source organism: Eristalinus sepulchralis (assembly GCA_944738645.1). Classification (NCBI taxonomy): domain Eukaryota; kingdom Metazoa; phylum Arthropoda; class Insecta; order Diptera; family Syrphidae; genus Eristalinus; species Eristalinus sepulchralis. The sequence goes on from OX122882.1 coordinate 19,665,078, forward strand.
TTTGGTTGCGTATCAGCCCACTAAAGGATCAGGGCACTTTCGCTTCTGTAACAACTACCTGAAATTTGCGGACTTGCAGTCGTTTACTTCTTCAAGATTCAAGACCTAGAACACCAGTGTTGCCGAGGCATTTACCCACTACATCATATTGGCAAAATAAAGACATGCTAACTATCTTCACTTTATGCTTATATTCGTACTGAAAATGACTACAACTGGGGAAAGTGTTTCAGTTGCTTTTGTTCAGATAGCGAACCAGTCACATTCTCTTGCTTGACTTCTGTTTGAGTAACGCGGATCAAGAGAGCAAGAGGATCCCTTTAATCTGCAACTTAATACAAAAATGTAAATCCTTCAGTTCTCTTTCAAAGTCTGGCAACATTAAAATTCTGACTGCCCCATACGCATCACCCCTCTCTGCATCATCAGCCTATAATGGAAAATAGACACAGAAAGGGAAACCTCCCCTTAATCCAAGTCAAACCTTCAACCAAAGTTAAATCCCGAGTACTGCCACGCAGCTCAAAATACTAATCAAGTTCCAATCCGTGACAACCAATGGGCATGCCGCTTTCCTCGGACGACCATCTATCGGTTACCCGCAATTACTTGTCATCGTTAGATGACACACACTCCCTCTTACCACGACGCACGCTGTGGCAATCAGTAGCAGACGAATCGAATGAATACGTCAAGCGCAATAAACCTCAAGACCAGAAAATTAAAACGCCCTCCCCACCGGCCCCCCACCTCGTTAAAAGTCCGCATCTCGCCCCACGGACCGTTCAATCAAATTAATTCCGCATTGGCTCCCACGCCCCCCGTCGCGCGGACCGGAGTCTGGAACTTCGCACCTCCGCCTCTTGAGAATTTAAATTACACTCAAAAATCTTGCCAACAGTTTTTGGGAACACTCACCACCCGCCCGTCCGTTGGGAAGCCATTGTGTGACCCTCTAATTGTTAAGTCCGCCTTTGTCGCTCTGCTAATTCCCAAGGATTCGCATTCATAACACAGCTTCTGGGTCCTCCCGGCCCTGACGGCGGCTGCGATGTGGCATTGTCACCGCCGGCTGTCGCCCTCAGCCGAAATGAGCTGCTCACCGCAGCTGTGCTGAACGCAAACGACTGAAAAAGCTTTCTCTCCGCCCGTGAAGGTGACTCGAGTGGGGAGCAAGCTTCCGACGGACCCGCGCGTTGACGATGGCGCTACTCTGGTAGCGGTGTGTTCATCGCATTGGAAGGCGAAAGTTCATTCATCCAGCCGGGGTTGATAAGGATGAACCCGCCCATTATCAGCGAACGCTGTACGCCGCGCAGGGACACTTGCACCTAGAATCAGCAGCAGTCCTCTCAATCCGGTATACACACGCTGAAGGAACTGTGCGACTACCCTCCCCGAGCCCCGCTGCGCGACCAAGGCATGCCAAATAAATTTTTATTCAGCCGACGTTATCGAAACGGTTTAGATCTCTTATCCTGCGACAGAGCCGGAACATGCCATAGTGCCACACGGAGGGTTGATTGCTTTCACTTTTTGTCGCCCCCCCCCCCCCCACTTTGCTGTGGCGCCCTGCATGGGCACAAGCTGACGGTGATTCTGAGCGAAGTGAAAAGTGCAGGGAAGTCAAAGTGAATTAGCTGCGATTCAGGAGGAAAATAAACATCAAATTGGACGGCTTTTGGGGTGGGTAACGGCAAACGGCTTAATTTACCGTCAACGGGTTGTGTGGGTACAAGGTGCACGAAAACTTGACAATTGAATAATCGGAATCCCTGGGAAGGAATTTGGGTGTCCTTATGACAGCAGGGCAGTCTGCAAACACACGCACACACAGCCACGTGCTCTGGGGCTAGCTTAACGAATCGAGGACAATCCGGGCGACTTTTCAGGAACTCTGCCAAGCGATGGCGGGGGCACAGCAATTTTATGGTGTCACATCAGACACTAGCGGTAATTCCATGTGCACACACACCCGCCCCAACTTGCACAATCTTCAGTACTGTCCGTCCGTACCGTCCGTCCGTCAGTGCCGGCTGCTTGACCAGAGAAAAGGTTGCCTCCCGCTGAAGTCAGGGTCTTAAGGATTTACGGGCTTACTTGTCAGTGTACTTAAACGGGGCTGTAAAGTTTGAATCGTTAAAGCGAAGAAGTTATCGCTGACTTGTGTGTGCATATTCCGTGGGATAATCCACGGCGTAAAGGTAAACACCGGGTAATAAATGTACGTGTGGGTTTATGTCCTCTTCCACCGCCAGTCGCTGCCGCGTGTGCTCGCCCACCAACTCCTGCGAGGGGTAATTGTGGGAAATTGTGTGTTTGAGTTTTCGTTAACTGAGGATAAGTGCGTTCTTGTGAAATGTGAATGGCAGCCCGGTGGTGTCTTGAACCAAGTGCATGTTTTTTAAGATGCTCTCGCTCTGCTGGCTAAAGCACTTCAGCAATTGAAAGCAGACATGAGGAGAACGGGCGAATCCAAGGGGTGAACTTTAAATGGGAAGAGTTACTGGGTACCGGCTGAAAAGAAGTTTACTTTGGAAATTCTCCTACCGAGGAACCTCCTTCTCATCAAGACAACGATTTCTAAGGCGGGCAAAGAAAAAGATGCATTTAAGGGCTGAATTTAAGTAGAGGGGAGCTTTAAGTTTCCCATTTGTCGATCAGGTAACTGGGGGTCAAAACTGGAACCGTAGCGAATTAAAACTTGGCCACCATTACTTGCTACGACATTGGTGAGGGATTTTGTAATAATATTGAGTGGACAACTTCAATTCGATCTAAGTAATTGGTTACCTCACGCATCGGTGCCTTTGGCCATATTTTTCTAAATGGCTTTATTCAGTGAGCAGGTTTTCCCTTTTACCTCTTAAAGCGCATGGAACGGGGAGAGGTCGAGTGGCAGTTTTATAGTTTTGAGTTATAAGCACTTAAAGTTTTACGTGCATTGCATCACAAGCGTGTAGGAAACGTAACGGTGTAAGTAACGATAATAAAGACCCGACTATGGGACAAGAACTTAAGATGACGAGTGTCAGGGTTTTGTAGCTATGAGTTGAGTTTTAGTAAGCATTTAAGTTCTTGTGTTTGTTTGAACTCAATTCATTAGTAATTAGTGAGAGTAGAGACATAAGACAGGATAGCAAGCTGAAGATTATCACAATTAAGCTGTCCCTCTTATTTTGATTTAAGTCCAGCCTCTATACCTGACAGCCATCTTGTCTTCAAAAAATTTGCACTTCACTTATTAAGGTGCATGAAAAGGCTGTCTTATGCTGCGTTACATCTTCAACTCGCAAATAAAAAATTCAACTATTGGAAGTACTAGTTCAGGCTGTTTTTTTTTTGTTTCCCAAAATTTTTTTTTTCATTGAAAAAACATTAAGATAACATCACTCAAAGTATTGTTATTGGACAGCGACGTCTTTTTCCCAGATCTCTAATCATTTTCGAATACCATTTCTTAACAACGAGTCCTGTCTGTCGTCGATTCAATCATTAAGACATTCTTCGATTTCTTCAAAAGACCCGAAACGGTGATCCCCCACAATAAATTTTCAGTTCGTTTGACCTTCCGACTACTGGCTTTGCAAAACGCGTTAATTGTAGTTGATAGCGTTTCTCATCAATGGGTTCGACTGGTCTTAGCAGCTCATGCACCACACCCATCTGATCGCATCATATGCAGAGCTTGTCCTTAGAACCGTGTATGTTTTTCTTTGGCGCTTCTCACGGATCTTCATCCAGTAAAACCTCCAATTTCATTTTTTCAAACTTTTCGGACTAGCCAAGATGCTCTTTGCCTTCCACGCTAAAATCATCACTTTTGGACCGTCCAAACCACTCTCTGCATGATTTATCGGTCGGAGCAGATTCAACCATAAGCTTCTACAAGCTGGGCTTCAGCTGCACTTTTCTTCCAACAAAGAAACCACCACTTTTCTTAAATGCTGTTTATTAAAGACAAATCCGAAAATTTTCGAAGAGGCAAAACACATTTTTTTTTTTTTTAAACAGACGCTGACGCATTTTTATTATGGCTGAGAAATGTTACACTTTTTCAATGAAGTAGGTAATCGCCTCCAAGATCAGTCACAACTTGCAGGTGGCGCCATCTTACCGTACCCTCAATAGGTGTGAGTATAGCTTTCGATTCCCCGCTTATCACGTCAACCAAAGTCCATTTGAAAGCTTACTTCAAAAATGATAGCCAACCAAAGTAATGTCATAACTTAAGGTACGTGCTCCGTCCAGGAAGGTCTTCGAATTCGATTCGTTAAGACAACGCAACAGAGGACGATCTTGATTAAGGTGGTGCACTCCAAGTTGGTTGAGCACTCCAAATTGGTTAGAGGCAGCCGTCGAGAGATTAGGTTAAGTTTGAAGGGCTAAGCCCCTAAAGGACTTTTGGAATATGTATGTAAGGATGCATGCCGAACAGCGGATGGCTGCACATTAGTTCGCTAAGGTGATGAAAGAACATTACTTTCAAATGATTCTTGAAGAGGTGCGCAGTTACAACAGAGGTTCTCTCCTGATTCTGTTGCTACTTTGTTGCAACGCGTTGTGCATTGCAAAAATTTCAGTTTCAAATACACTGAAATAGTAAGTAAACCGATAGGCATTGTGCCTCGCAGTAAATTTCCGCTCCCGAGCTGGCTTTCTGTTTTCAATTCATCTTTGAGGATGAGGTTGTCCTTGATGAAATCCAGTTTTTCCTAATCCTACCTGTTTGGTATAAACCCATTCAAATATTGTGAGGAAATCGACATCACTTATACGAAATTGGTTGAAGAGCAGCCTACGTTGGCATATAAAAGTGGTCCCACCCTGTTGCATGACAACGTTAGTCTCCATACCTCGTAGGAAACGATGCGACAGCTGCTTCAGTTGGGATAAGTAATTCTTTCGGATCTCCTCCCTCTCTCTCTCTCTCCGCTTATATTTACCTAATGGATTATCATACTTTCAGCAATCTGGTGTCAGTTTATAGACAAAGGGTGTTTCGAAAATGTGCAGAGGTTAAAGAAGCCTTGGAAATTCTCAGATTCAGAAAATCAAGCCTTCCATAAAAACGAATAATGAACCTTAAACCACGGTGAAAAAGTTGAAGAAAAAAATATTGACATTGAATAATAATTGAATGGCACTACAGCCCACAAGGGTCCAGGGCCGATCTTCTACAACAACTCCTCGTGTTGAAGGGACCTACAGTTTTTGCCGATTCCGAACGGCGAGATTTGAGAAGCTTTCCATAGACAATTAATACTCTTTGAGTGTTATCAGCAACTCGAAAGAGGTGGTGCCGTGAAAAAATGCCAGGTGTCCTGTCCGGGAATCGAACCCAGACTTTCTGCGCGGCAGTCGAAGCACTTACCACTGCGCCACGGCGACCCGTGGCGTTTCAGGGACGATTTTTATGGTGGACCCTATGTACGAGATGGAAGTTTGATTGAAACAGTCATTCGTGACTCAGAATCTAATGTCAATAGTTGCGGAGTTTGGTTCAAAAGATGTTCACACTCTATGCGGAATAGGGCACATACACTTCGGTTTCGGTTTCGGCTTTCGAAATAAAATCGCTCCTCAGGAGACATTATCTACAAGATGGCGTCAACTAATGGAAAATGAAGTTCGAGCAAAGTTCGTTCCATTCACCGGCCAAAAACTTTTCTCACCGCCACCACTGTGCGAAATCCCCGAGTGACAAACAAGCGAATCCTAAGGAGCCACCCTGCCAATCTCATGTGTCAGATAAGCGTATAAGTTGGGTGTGGTGCGGCAGGGGAGTGTGGTGTAATGGCAAGTATTCTGATATCTCGCCATCCTCGATTACTTTCACAAGGTGGCGTTTTCACGGCAGCGCACGTACCCACACGGCACTGGCAGAGTAAATGTTTACTAGTTAAGTACCGAGAATGTTTGGAATTTCGTGATGAGATAGTGAAACGAACTGTTACAAATCACACTCACACACACACACACACCCACTCACATCCGACCACCTGAGCACTCGCACAGTAGGGATGCGAATGCGAAATAAGGACAGGATGGGTAATGTGTTAAGAAGACGTCAAGTCGCTCGAAGGAAGCCAGGGACTAAAGTTTGTCCTCAAATGGAATTTAACATTCTAAATTGGACTCGCTGTGATATTGTCTAATTTTTGTGCGGAGGCTGAGGAGCAGAGATTATGAGCGCCCACGATCTGAGTGCGGTAGCCTGGTGATTATTTTCACGGCGTGGAGCCGGCAATGAGTGAGGCTATTTGCACATGTTTAAATTTCGTTTACATTTCGCTTTTATTTCGCTGAAATAAGCCCGCTTTCGTGAGCATAAATCTTTGTTGGCAATTTACTAATGAGAAGTCGTCTGCGGATGGATGAGAAGTTTGACGTGGCGGTGTGCGATGAAGGAATTTAAGGAGGAAGCGAAAGGAAAATGACCTTTACATTTTCAGCAGAGCAATTTAAGATACTGAACCTTGAAAACAAAGAAGACAAGCACAAGATCAGAGAATCGGAAATAGAGCCCACGAGAGTAGTCTTTGGAATGGATTTACCCACGACCTTGGGTTGGATTTGCGTGTTTTGGGAATTTTGTTACGTATACGCCACCGCGACCATAGGGATTTGTGTAAAGTGAAGAGGACGTCATGGCTTACTTTTAAGCAGACAATTTCATTTTGGATGGTTGATGAACGAAACGTACACTTTCACGTCGATTGGTTGAAGAACGAAGCGCACACTTCCACGTCCAGTGGTTGAAGAACGAAGCGTACACTTCCACGTCGAGTGGTTGATGTACGAAGCGTACATTTTCACGTCGAACACTTTAAAAACGAAATGATAATGAATGACTAATAAATGAAACGTACACTTCCAAGACGAAGAGCTTATGAACGAATCGTACACCACTTTCACTTCGAATGACAGATGAATGGAAGGAATGCGAGTTTTGTGCCTTCTCTGGCACGCTTTCAGGAGTAATTAAATTACGACAGCCTTTTCACGGATTTAATTGGAAGTGGTGAAGCAAAACGCTTGAAGCGTGATCCTGCTGTTGCAATGAAATTTCGAAAAGCCAACAAAGAAGGAGTGTCTCGTGTCTGACACTTAATTGACTTCACCATGACCTGACTCCAACTCAGTCGCATTCAAGGAATTCAATTCACATTTGAGAGGAGAATCTGGGTTGGTCTATGGTCTTTTTAAAGCAGAAAAAGCATAGAGTTAATTCCACTCTTCATAACTGACACAAATTGAGGTCCTGAAGCCCTTAAAGTCTTATGCCAACAATCTGTCTCGATGACGATGAGATCACAAATGTGTCATTATCCAATTGGACACCAGACACTCCATACCACTTCCCCAAAACCATCAAACACTTGACAGACTCCTAGGCCAACAGAGAGCAACATTTCTCTCTCACATCACACTTCGGCTACTTAGCAAACTTGACAAGTGCACAAGAGCACGAACACAGCTGACTTTCCCGCCCGGTATGCCTGTCGCTTCGCCATCCGGCCATAATTGGACAGAAACAACGGACGGAAATATGGAAAATGAGATGCGGATACATAAGCTGAATATTCAAATGGCAACTGCAGAGATTTTTCGACTTCGTCTGCATGTTCAACATGTCAGCTTGCAGGACGACGTGTCCGTGATATGTGTCACCCACCCACCGACTGGGGATACAACATCCGGGATGTATGTGTCTCCAAGCGAGTGCTGTGTGAAAATTGTCTTTCTATGTATGTCCCGGTCGAGGACAACAGGATGATGAGAAACAAAAAAAAAAAAAAACACCAAAACTCGCGGCAGTTCTGCACACCGTCGCTTGAGCTTGGCGTCAACTCGAAGGAATTCCTCTCAGCTCTTCTGCGGGCAGGCGACGGACATTTTCATTGATCCAGTCTTCTCGTAACTTCCACTCCTGGATGGTGCATCGTTTGCGATGGCACCCAGATCCGGGCCTACACTGTAGTGCCGCACTAGGTTTTAATTAAATATTTTCGGATAACTTCCTCGTAATGTTACTGCGGATTTTCTTTATGATAAAGTTTTCCAAGGGAAAGCCAATGAGAGAGTGAGATGGAGAGAGAGAGTGAGAGAGGATATGAGAAAAAAATACAACGGATGGAAAAAAATTTTGCAGAAACTTTTCCCGTGAGTCACGGGGCGAGTCGACGGGCAGCAGCGGCTGATGAATGGTCTCCCGAGGACGGGGACAAACTTTATTTACCAAATTCTCTGGCTATTTATTGACTTTGAGTTGGATTTTACGCGAGAGCTGCGGTAAAGTGCTTGCGACTCACTTTTGGGACGATTTCGAGTCTCCATGTGGGGCCTTGAGCCATGATTTAGTAGAACTACTCCCAGCTTAGCGAGGGGAAGTTGCTGGGATTTGATTTTGTTTTCTGTTTCTGTTTCTGTTTCGGGATATAGAGACAGAATTAATGTGAGAGATGTCCATGAACGACCGCTGGAGGTGGAGTTTCTGCGGCATGTGATGTGGGGGATTCTTGTTGGTGGTATGAGTGCAGACAATTTCCAAATGACGCTACTCACGATTGCTGATTTAATCTTAATTTGGTTTTCGATTTGAGTAGAAGACTTTGTCAACCAGACGCATTAAGAAGGAGAGGGATTTTTAAGACAAATGTAGTATTTTTTTGAAATGAGAAATGTTTGTCACTTTCTCTTTTTTTTTTTTTGAAAGGTTTGCGCGTGAGTCCGTGAATGTTTGTTAATGTTTCCGTTGATGACATGAGAAAAATAAAAAAGGCAGTATGCCGGCATGGGCCTAATCAAGCATCAACGGATGTAACGTTAGGGTGACAGAGTACAGGGACCACATTGCTCTGACCCGAAAAGTCTTTGAATCAGAGTCATTTGAACAAGGCAAGAGTGGGCGCCCCATTGACCTTAAGCGAGTTGACTAGCTAGCGAGGTTGGAAAATGAAGGTTCACTGAGGTAGCTCATGGGTAAGTTCGTCGAATCCATACGCCTAGGGAACCGTTGTTGAATCCAGGATTGAGCATGTGGCATTTTTTTCACGATACCATCTCTTTCGAGTTGCTGACAATACTCAAAGAGTACTAATTGTCAGTTAAGGGCTTCTCAAATTTCGTTGTTCGGAGTCGCCATTAAACTGTAGGTCCTCTTTATTCGTAAGAAAACAATAGCACGAACAACGCGAGTTGTTGTGGGACTTAGACCTTGGGCAGCCGTCAATGTTTGCGGTTTGAAAGAAATGGCTTAATGAAGGGTTTCCCAACCATAAAGTCATTCCTTTAAGTCAAGTTTTTTAACCGAACTTAATTTGACATTTCTTGGTTCAGAGTTTGGCATATTTAACCAGGGAGAAGTAAATAATTGAGCAGTACGTCAAAACTTTTAACGCATTTTACGAAAATGAGCGTTTAAATCAAAATGTAACTGCACTTCGCAGTTATGCGTATGCGACCGAAATGTGTCCTCATTCGGTAAAATTGTGCGCACATTTTAAAATAACCAGGCCTGTAGGAAATGTGTAAGCAACTGTGCATGCTCGGCCAGCTTGGTCTGCGGAAAACATTGCTACTGTTCGCGATAGTGTGGCAGACGAACCGCAAACCTCGTATCGTCGTCGTGCCATCTCAAAAACATAATTTTGAAAAAAGTTTTAAATTTTCACGCTTACAAGGTTCAGTTGACTCAAGTGCTGAAGCCTGCTGACCATTTTAGGCGTCTTCAATATGTCGAATGAGAGGATCAAAAGATGGAATTAAATGGTGACTTAACAGAGAAAATCAGTGGCGGCCTTGGCGTAGTGGGTAATGGAACGTAACACGCCGAAGATCTACGTTCGATTCCCGGATGGAACACCTCGAATTTTTTCACGGCACCGCCTCTTTCAAGTTGCTGACAACACTCAAAGAATATCAATTGTCTATGAAAAGCTTCTCAAATCTTGCCGTTCGGAATCGGCAAACAAACTGAAGATCCCTTCTACTCGTGGGAGAACAATAGCACGCACAACACGAGTAGTTATTTAATAATTTAATTTAATTTTATTTAATTTAATTTATATTAATTTGACAGAGAAAATCATCTTCAGCGATGATGCACACTTTCACTTCAATGGATTCGTTAACGAGATAAAGTGCCGCCTTTGGGCAAATAGGAATCTTTTAGTGACTGTTGGAAAGCCGATGCATCCACAAAGTGTGACTGCCTGGTTAGGATTATGGGTTAGCGGCGCCATCGGGCACTATCTCTTCGAAAGTGAGGTCGGCCAAGCAGTTACCGTGAAGGGTGTTCGGTGTCGTGAGATAAAAACGGACTTTTTGTGACTAGGAACATAGTACATGGATCCGGTTGATATGTGCTATCAACAAGGTGGAGCCACTTGCCACGCAGCCAACGAACCAGTTCCTCTTTTGCGCGTGAAATTCAATGTACGAGTGATCTCATGTCACGGCGGTGTTAATTCGCAGCACCGATCATGTGATGTCACACCGTCCAACGGTGTTCTTTCTTTGAGGATATTTTTAAGGAAAAATGTACTTCAATAAGCCATGAACAATTCAAGAACTAAAAGATGATATACTTCGGCATCTTAACAATGTTGAACCTCAATTATGAAGCAGAGTCATTGAAAGTGTGGACCATCGGATAGAGATATGCCACCAAAGCCTCGTCAATAATTGTCATGTATAGATCCTTCTGTCATAATAAATAAATAACAAAATAATTCTCCGAAAACTTTGTTGTTTTATTTTCAGTGCATCGTGCGTTTTCATTGGACCACCATCTAAAGGGTGTCCCAACAAGAACGCAAGAATTAAATTGGCGCCATTCGAATTGTCATTGTTTGACATTTAAACAATTATTATTGTTTGTTAGAAGAAGGTACAAAGTTAATAAAAATGGAGCGCTACTCGAATAAAGAACGCATTCTCCTTGTGAAATTGTTTTACCAAAATGGTGAAAGTTTTGCGATTACAGTTTGCAAATTGCGATCAACTCGGGATTACAATGATGCTCCGAAATATTGCGTTCTTGTTGGGACACCGTTTATATCCATTTCCAGAAGCAATTCATAGCGGCATTTAATTGTAGTGCCTGTCATAGTAAATTCCCTAATTTCATCATTTCACAGATACCAAAAATTTAACCTTTTCTTGAGCAATGACAAGATGATTGCATTTTAAAATTATAACCTCCAAATGAATCATACGTGCTCTCTCGAGCTTCCAATCAAGAGAAAGCTGTTCAGCTCGTGTACTGGTCATGTATAAAAACAAGAAAAAAAACCAAATTAACGACACTCACCTGCATAGAGAAGTGGCAGTATGTTAAAGATGATAATAAATGGAAGAATAGCTCGTGTAAACCGCTGAACATCAATGAAAGCGCTGATGCAGCTGCCATCGCTAAGCTTTCGATTGATTCTGCTGCGATTTGCGACGAGAGCCGGGGGCGCTGTGCTCGACTTTCCTGCGCCGCTGTTGCCAGCATCAATTTTTCGATTGTTACCGTTGATTGTGTTAGTGTTTTCAATGTTGCTGTTGGATAGAGTCCAGTCGAAATTGTTGCATTTCGTCGTAGTTCGTTGTTGTCGAAGTTCCTGTGGCTGTTGTTGTTGCTGGTGTTGTGATTGGTGTTGCAATGGTGTTGTAGTGAATCTTCGTGCATCGTTGCAGCAGCATGCGGCAGACTGCCGTCGCTGACTTTTGGAAGATACTTGTGATAATATTGTTGCTGTTGCTGATCCTGATCCTGATTGCGATGAAAATGAAAACGAAGCCGAAGGGGAGCAGTCAGTGAATGCATTAGTATATGGTGATGATTGTAACCGCTTCGTATTGTTGCAATTCCGTTTGTTGCGTCCGTCCAATGTTGCCAACACCAGCGGTGCTGGATTGGGTTCGATAGCGTTTGCCTTGCAACATTGGCCGTCATAGGATCCTGACGAATCTTTTGATTTTTGGCAGGTAATTGGCTTGAGTTTGCACAGTTGACAGTGACAGTGACAGCGCGCAGCGTTAGTGGCGGCCTGGTGGCTGTCGTTCCTAGAGAAATCAATTCGCTTTTGAAGGAAACACGTTTGATCAACGCCCGCTGCAACGGTGACGCTTGAGTTGCTGGGGGCATTGTTTTGGCAGCATATAGCACAGTTTTTCGTTTTTCTAGTTGTTGTTGTTGTTGTTTCTGTTGTTGTTCCTGGTTGTAGTGGTGATGGTAGTGTTGACGATGATTGTGGTGATGTTGTAGCGTAATTCTTTTCCCCTTCATGTGGCGTGGAAGCGATAAAATTGACACAATCTGCTGCATTCCCGCCCGGCACCGGCCGCATGGGAATACGCGGAGACGTTGGCCCCCTCGCCATGGACGTGGCATCACTCTGGCTCCCTGTAATAAAAGTGTCAATTCTCTGCGGAGTACTTGAGGTTTGCTGCGCGGCAAATTCATTGTTGTCAGGCGCTCCAATGGCGTCGTTACGAAATTCAGAAGAAGGTGCTGACGAGGATCTAGTGGAAAATACTGATGGCGGGGGCTGCGAGACGGGGTCGAGTGAGCGCATTTTGTATTGAAAGTGATTGTTCTCTTTGGCATTGTTGCCCATGTGATTGTATTGCTGTGGATTCGGCGTCGCCTTTGTTGCGTCTCCAGGCGAAAGGAGGCTTTTCGCTGGCGCCGGGGCGGCAGAGCACCCATGATGTCGACGTCGCCCAGGATCGACGACGGGAAGGGAAAGCGCACAATCATCGAAAGCATCGGCAGCAGTGGCAACAGGAGCGGCATCATCTTCTGGCAAAGGGGTTTCGTCTTCTGGGAGGCTGAGGACACTCTTCCACCATTTTGCTGGGATGGTGTGGGTACATGGATTGCGGTTTGTATCGTTTTCTTCGATGTTTTCGGCGCCTTTGTTGCAGTCGCTGAGGGAGCCTGCCTGCTGACTCTTTGCCGTCGACGACGTCGTCTCCGTCCCCGGAATACACTCCTCGATGCTGTTGTTTGCAAATAGACTCGGATGGCGGAGCTGCTGGTGCCAGGGGTCGGTGATGCTTCCTGACTTGTGTTTGCTTGTGCTCGTTGTGTCCTTTTTGAGTGGCGACGATTGAAAGCTGTAGAAGTGTTCGGTAAGCCTTGGGAATATGTTATTAGATTGCGGCAGCGATTGAAATTGCTTGCAAGGGATAGTAATCGACCGACGTCCTTGTAGAAGGGGCTTACTACGCTGATGATGGTATTTCGATTGGTTTCCTTGTTGACTTTTGTGGTCCTTTGTGTAGTACAATTGTAGAATCTGTGCTGAGGCCATGTTGTGCCCTAAAAAGACAAAAGAATGACAAATTAAAAGGGAAAAGTTATGCAAAAAAGGCGATATAATTTGAACTTGGTGAGAATTAGCGGTTTTTAAAGGGTGTGGGAATACAAATGAAATATCAAGGCATCAAGGAGCGAATATTCTTAAAACGGGAAGGTAAGACGAGCAAAATTCAGAATATTACAAAGCAGTGAATGTTTCCATTATCCGAACTCCGCACCTGCTACAAAGCGAACCTTTGAGGGTTTATAGGGGGCACTTTCATACATATGCCTCTAATATGCTCCACCACAATCAATTTTTCAGGATTATATGTTTTCAGAAATTTTGGGTTTTTTAGTAATTTAACTTCTCGATATTTTCATTTGTTGGAAAATTTGGACGAAATCAGACGAAATATCCTCCGCTTTACGTGAAGGTTGGGATGCCCATCGCCTAACCTTACGGGGGTGCAGCGTAATTGACAGGAAAGAACTTAAGCCGCTCAACAAGTATAAGGGTGCTCTTGACAGCATAATTTTCCTCCTTCACACGAAAAGTACTACTTATGTATGAAAAGTTTTTCAAATTTTGGGGGTCGAAGTCGGCAATGAACTGTAGGTCCTCCCTTCTCCAGGGGGTCAATGGCACATAAACCACAAGTAGTTGTTGGAAAAGCTAGGCGCCGGTGCAGTTTCAACTGTAGCTCCTCTTAAGACCATTCAAAACCCAAATACATCGATCGCTTATTCCTCTTCCCCTATACCTTCTTTTATGACTAGATCCCGGAATTAAAGCAAAACAGTTGATATCCTTCAAAAGGTATGAAGAGTTCTCAGAGTAGGTTTAGTTCAGAGCTCAACATGCAAAGAATATTTTTTTTAGTTGGAGGAGAAAAAGAATAGAAAGAAGGATAGACACACAACATCGACGTCTCGGACAGAGAGTACTACTAGGCAGCAGAAACGTCATGGTAGTAAAGGATCTCATCTACATCAGCTCCGCGGTTAATATGGACAACAACATCAGAACCATAACCAAACACAGAATCACTCTTGCCGATCGCTGGTTCTTTGGGCTCAAGAGGCAATTAAGTCATAGAGACCTTTCACAAAGGACTAAATTGGCTTTGTATAGTAGCTTGATCTTCTCAGTCCTACTATATGGCGCGGAAACCTGGACTTTACAAAAAAAAGCCGATGAGGAAACCCTTAGTCTTTTTGAGAGAAAAGTTCTGCGTGTTACTTTTGGTCCTGTTTGCGTTGATGGCGCCTAAAGGAGAAGATTCAATACCTGGTCGAGCGTCTTTGGATACAACGTTTAAGATGGCTAGGCCATGCAGAATGTATGGACACCACTGCTCAGGCCCAAAAAGTCTTTGAATTTGAGCCATTGGGACAACGCAACAGAGGACGGCCTAGATTGAGATGGCGCACACAAGTGAAGAAGGACCTCAACCAACGTGGAGTTCGCAATCGGTGGAAGATGGCAAGAGATCGTCCTAATTGAAGCATGTTGGTTGAGGCCCAGGTACACCCTGAACTGTTGCGCCATAGAAAGAAGAAAAAGACAAGTCAACAAGTCAGATATAAAGAACGAAAATTGCCCAACTACGGCTTACTCGCCAGCAGTCACGCAAATTAAGCGACTGTCGAATATGTCCTAATATGTATTGTATTAACAAAACTAAGCACACACCAACGAAAATTTGTATCAATCTGCTTGAGTTTGGGACTTCAACTCTTGCTTCTTAGAACAGCTTCATTCATAAGGCCTTAATTTAATTTCATGCTACAGATGTGGGACTGCGTTATGGTTGGTGATTTCGGCAGTGTTTAAAGATGCTTTGAGACAGTTTTCTAAAGATCTCAAAGTAAATTAAAACACAATTGCAAGGATTCCGTAAAGCCATTCGCTCCAGTTAATTGTTCTACTGGAAGTTACTTCGATTTCTGTGGAACTCCGTACACTTTGAATTGAATATTTATGTACCCAATCTCATCCATGGTATTTTCTTAGAATTCAAGGTTTCCATATCCAATTGAAGCCATATAACCCCAAAACATTACACAATCTTCACCAAATTTTATGGTTGCCTTGATGCGGTTTGCTTTATTGGCTGTAGTTGGTTCTCTGCAGAGAACTTGTCTGCCGTCTGATCCAAAAAAGAAAATATTTCTTGCTAAAAATCCAAAAACGTCACACATTCATCATCATACTTGGCGGGTGAGATTATTTCTAAGAAGGTCCCTACAAATGTTTTCCCAAAATGGTAAATCGTCATAATCACAAAAGGAGACACCTAAGCTGTTTACCTCGAAAGACTAGTTTCGGAATTTGACTTAATTATTAGTAACGAGTGTAGTCAACAACTCGAAAGAGGTGGTGCCGTGAAAAAACTCGAGGTGTGCCGTCCGGGATTCGAACCTAGACTTTCTGCGTGTGGGTCGACGCACTTACCACTACACTACACCACGGCGACCACACGACGAATTGAAGGGGACTTTAAATCTACGTCGTTTAGAAACCTGTGAATCCGTACAAGATTTTGGCATGGGTTGCATGACCAAGAAATTCCAAAACACATCCTCATACTTGACATTCACCCAGAAAATGCTGGCAATCGACTTTTGAATTCCTAAGCCAGAGAAAACGATAGGTAAGGTTGAACTAGGTTAAAAAGACTTTATGCCTTAAGGCCTATTTTGTATGCCCCGTAAGGATGCATGCTGAATAGCGAATGTCACTGAGGCAGCAACTACCCCGAATTGAGTATTAAATTTTTTGAGTTCAGAGATCTGGACCTTCGCTCGTTCGCTAATCTCGTCAAAAAACATTGCTTTACAATTAATAAGCTTTAGTTTCTGATGAGCTGGACAGGATAACGGGGGTGTTCCACTGTTTAAATTTCTTCTTCACTACTTCAGTGCCTCAGAAATTGTTCACCGGAGAGCTTAGCGTTGTCCAATTGTTCAGTTAGAATGCGAATAGACATTATTTAGGTGAGATTTAGGTCAAAAGAAATTATATATGAACAGCCAGAGAGACCCTGATACTATTCATTTGCTTATGTCATACACAACGCTTCTTTCGGCTGAGCTAATGGGAAGATAGAAAACACTGCCAGCCGATTCTGAGCTTGAGCCTAAACAATTCGTCTGAATTTTTATTGTCATCAGTCCCGCAACATCTTAGGACCTGTCAGAGGAAGAGAGGGACAAAGAGGAATTTTCTGCCGTTAAAGAAAAAATGTGGAACACGAAAGCAGAAGTTATAGAAGCTATTAGCCATCAGTATTGTCTTCTTTAAAAGCAAATAATTACCGCTGCGAAAAGAGGTTATAACATAAATATCAATAGTTCGTATGTTGATTTAATACAATTTTCTAAAAGAGAAATATTTACTTTTAGTTATTTTAGAAAAAGGATGGACATTTGAACTAACCATGTAACTACAATACTATAGGTACATGGGGGTGAAAGTGTCACCCCCACGGATTTAACATCAAGCGAATTATATTTTAACTACTTGTGACTAGAATAAACTAACGTAGCTGTAACTAGAATTGCAAAATTTACCAATCATACAACTCTGAAAGTTCCACTTCAACTTAGAACTGTTGTCGTTGGTGATTTTCAGTTTGGTAAATGTGATCACGAGATTCTGGTTGACTAGCGCTCAGAATCAAGAAGAAAAAAGATTATTAAAGATTATTACAAATTGTAACACTATTGGTTGACTCTTAACAAGAGGGTTATACATAGTAATTCAGAATGTATTGAAAAATCGTCCACAAAGCCTTCAAATGTATATTATGCTGTTCATCCAGTAATATTTAGCATTTTCCAAGGACCTGACGCTCTAAAATACTAAATAAATACTATACACTTTTTTTTAAATGTTAGTTTTTTAGTTTTTTTCGTGAGAAAATTAAGCAATGTAATAACTATTTAAATACGAATACAAAACTCATTGTAAATCTAGAATCATTTGCAAAAAATATCGTTACAGTATTTGCAATGTGCAAATCTGTTTGCTTCACTGTATTGCAGGGACTTATTTCCGTTCTATTACAATTTATTTGCACTTTCACTCGCAAAGATGAACAGCTTTTTGAAAAAAAATGTTGCTCAAACTGTTTTTCTCATTTCAACAAAGCCTTACGGCATTTCAAAGCTTTTTTATTATTATTTTATCCCCATTATGTACACAAACCCAAAGCTTTCGAGTCAGCATTTGCAACAAAAGTTTATCAATAACTTTTTTGTATGGGAAGCTTTTAATGTATCAAAAGCTCAAAGCTTTTCTGAAGCTTCAGTTACAGAGGAAATCTGTTAAATGATGGGCGAAACGCTTCACTTCATGAGTCTATTTCATTGAACGCTTCAATTGAAAGCTCGAAGGAGTCCTACAATAAATTGCAATTCTTGAAAGCAGCCCACTTTACTTTTACGTAAGTCAGTCTTGAAAAAAGTGTAAAAACGTAACGAAGGTCATTTTAACATGCGTACATACATAAAGGACAAATATCATACATACTGGACCCCCGTCCATTCCACCATTCGTATGTAACACGAGCCGCCTCAGTTACACACGTTCCAATTTTTATTTGAGGGTCAACCACTTTACCTTAGTGGGTAACGAGGCCTTTCTAACACCTCTGCCGTTTTACAGGATCAGATATATGTTTGTACACTCTGGTGCACCCGTCCGTATGGTAGCGCTGTCCAAGAAGCTATACGTTAAATTTAAATATATAGGAGTAAGTTCTAACCTAGTTCAATCTAGTTAATTGGGAACAAAATTTGAACAAAAAAAACAGCTTGTCCAAATTTCTGAAATTCCCTTTGTAAAGGAAATGAAAGAATTCGAATTCGAAAACAAAAAATAAGTCAGACGAGACCAAGCTTGAATGCAACACAGATTAGCCTAAAAGTAGTAAGATAGATTTTATATCAATAGCACTTTTCCTAGTGCATAAGTTGATAAAAAAGAAGTCTTAAAAAAAGGCACTAGAACCGCAAAATTGCATAGTTAAGTTCATTTGCACATAAATGGTTTCGTTTTCATTTTATATTTTACATCAGCTCAGTGACCCATAAAGGGTGTGAGTCTGAGCTTTAGCTGCCTTCTATGCACATCACTTGATCTCTATACCGGAGGTTCGATCTATCTTCTCGAACCCGAAGTCTGAGGTTCTAACACCCTCTGGTCTAGAATGTTGTCCATTAGCTTGATGTGGGCAAGCTATTGTAATCGTCGGTTTTTTTTGCCTTCCAAACTACATCCACATCTTGGCGCAGCACGTAGAGTTCGCGGTTCTATCTTCTCCACTTGCTGTCCTTGCTGACAGGACCATATACACACTTGACTCGGAATTTTTCTTTAGAAAGTACCAAGAATCTTCCTTGCTGTTTTGCTTATCGTTTTACACTCGGCTCTGCATTGGGTTACGGATAGGATAAGGGACTTACGAAGCATTATCTTGATCCTTCGATTCAGGCGTTTCGGCCATAGCTGTTTCGACAGACGGAAGTAACTGCGGTTGCCAAGGGTGTTTCTGTGTGAAATCTCCATCAAGGTGTCATTTGTGAAGTTAATGTTTGCCCCGAGGTAGACAAACACCCACTAGTTGTGGTACAGCGACCAAGGAACAACAAATTCTTTTAGAATACCTGCGGAACAGAACTTTTAGGCAAACTCAATAGTAGGTCCGATCCATCTGAACACACCATTTATTATCCACCGCTAAAATAGAATTTTGACTGATCTCAGAACCAGAAAACTTGTAGACTCGCAAAATTCAAAATTCCAAAATAAATACAAATTCTGCAAGAATTTCGTACATCCTACAATTCCTACAGCGGCCCAAAACCCCTCAAAACTTGCAGAGGACAGCATGCCCTTTCCATACTCCACTGCGAAGTTTTTCGGGTTTCGTTTCTATGTTCCTTTCTTGGCATTTGGAGTTTTCGGGTTTTTTGGTATAAGTGATTTTGGTTTTTGTGATGTTAGACATCTTCATGCCATTCCTACTTAATTTTTTCCAACTCAAACTGGCTTGAAGACAAGTTATTAAATCAGGCCCTCATTAGCAAATTGCCCGAGGGCGAATGTGAGCCCAACGAGACAGAGGAAAAACTAAATTGGACTAATCCTTGATGGGTAAAATCTTTTCTAAACGCAAACCTTTGCTGAATGACAAATGAAAGCGCACTGATTCACATTAAAAGACGGGTTGACTTAATTAGTCTCTAAAGGTTTAAAGGTCTACAGAGGTCTAAATGGCAAACACGTTTTGAGTGGGTACTCTGCATTGTGAAGAGCTTAGGACAGCGGCAGCATTAAAGGAGAAGGCGGCAATTTATCCAAGGAATCGCTATAATTCAAATGTCAAATTCATTCATTTCAACAGGAATGTCAAACACCGATGCCAGGAAAATGTCAAGATATCATCGATGCGGGCCTCACCGACACCCCAGTCACATCAAACCGTCAAGAGCAGAGTTTAACACCTGTCACGAGTAAAGGGGGAAACTCAACCAACAAATTTATGAATTCTACGAAGCCAGCCCTGGAGTCCTCAAGGATTTCCCCTCAACACGATGAGGTCATGTGACATTGTCGATTAACTTTGCACTCATTTACTGGTCACCTACTCTCGCTCTCTCTCTCCCTCTCTTTCCCGCCCTCTTTTTCAATGTCCCCTGTGTTCTCCGCAAAAACACATTAACATGCATCCTTAAACCGCAAAAAAAGAGGACAACTTCAATTCATTTGCAGAGAACGCTCAATGTCACCACTGCGACGTCACTCAGAGCCTCCTGCCACCACCACCTACGAGAACGAGGAGGAGGGCCATCCAAAAAAAAAAACGCCATTTAAAATTTCCATTCAATTAAATTGCTGATGTTATACATCTAGAGCGAAGCGCTCGCCTCCGCACGCCACTCGTCCTTGTTCCGCATTTAATTAACGAATCCCCGCTCGGCTCCTATTAGGAACGCAGAGCGCGATTCTGTGTACGAGTAGTTTTCAGGGATGCAGAAAGCAGCGGAAAAGCGAAAAACGCGAAAAAAATAAAGAAATTCCCAACCGGAGAAAGATTGCTTTCATTCATTGTAACGTCGTTAAGTCGGAGAGTAGTCTGCGTTTGTCCAAATGTTTATTTATGCCCGCGTATCTATCCCACATGCGGGTGTGTGCTGAGGACGTAGGACTCGGAGGGTGGATGGAGGGGGTGTGCTGCTTCGGATACTCGCCTAAGCGACAAACGACCACTCAAAATAGAGAAGTAAACTTATTTTGAACTCTACTTACTTTTTGCATAACAATCTCTGAACATACACACTCGTGGGCAGACATCCTTTAACTCATCTCGGGGCCCTCCTCCTCCCATACACTCTCGCACGCCCATACACAAACCTCCAGGCACACATGCACGCACGTATACAAATGCAAACTAAGGCACAAGGACGCGGTAGGAAGCCAAAATGAATTTTCGTCCTTTGTAATGGGATTCTTGGCTGGTAAAACGTAAACGTCGTCGTTTACGGAATTGTCAACTTATCCTCCTTCGACGCTGCCACCGCCACCACCATTGTCGCCGTTGCTGTAGTCCTGATTCTGTTTTGTTTTTTTTTTTTTTTTGTCGTTCCCTCTACGTTGGGTGCCGGGGGGCGAGGGGTGAGGCGAAGTGAGGGTGGAATGAGTCTGTCACCGAATAAATAGTAGCAGTAGTTTGTGACATCCTTTGGCATCGGAATGGAATATGGCGGTTCTTTTGAGACTCTCCAACAAACTGGAGCCAAAATAAAAAAAAAAACAAAAAACTTTCAAGTGGATATTGTCTGAGGGAGTAAATCAATTTTTTCGTTTTTTTTGGCGTGACGAGAGGGCACTGCTCGTTGGTGATGTGCCTGAAGTGCACTGAGTGAGTTCAATACTGTGAAAGGGAATTTCAAATGGGCAGCCGCAATGAACGGATGTTCGACATCAGTTTACGAATTGCGAGTGCCCAGTTTTTTGAACATCCTGCAGGAAGAGCAAAGTGGTCAACGCGTTAGTATAACTTTTTTTTTAGGCAGAATTCATTGCTGATGTCCGGAAGATATCCTTATAGATGGTGCCGATTGGAGGGAAGATTGAAATGATCACAATTTAGAGAGTAGTGCTCAAGCATTGGATTACTAAGTCGGGGCATCTGTAGCAAATATTTCAACTCTCGAAGGGAGCATAGTTTCTCCAATTTTGTGCCATCCTTGACAATGGCGGCAGGTTCGATACCTCAACTGTCGCATCGCCCCCACTTCTTTTGAGTAAGTGACAACATTCGATGAAAAGCTTCAGACATCCCGCCTTTCAGAGTCGCCAATAGACTGTAACTGCTCACTGCTTGTGAGAGGACATTAGGGCACACAACATGAGCAGTTTCTGAAGAAGTTAGGACCTGGTTGTGGACTGAAGCGCCACCCAATTTATTTATTCTTTATCAAGGATGATGCTACGTTAGATCACCACCTTGACGTTTTTTTTTTTGCGCTGCTCCCAAAATGTCAGTTATCGATCGTAATGTCTTTTTAAGCAGATGACGTCCTCGTCTCCTCCTTTTTCTACTGAAACACACTTAGACACAGAGAAAGACGATCGCAATCTAAAAATGCAAATTCTTGCACAAATTCTAAAAATGGCCAAAAACCCCGAAAGAATTCAATTCGATAAATTCGTTTTGTGTGCCCCGAAGTTTGTCCGGAGTAGACTTCAGAAACAAAAACCGCTAGAAGCGCCTACTTTTTGTTACCCTTAAGTGACCGGAATTGAGTCTTAGCAGAGGCCGAACGTGTACAAAAGGGGCTAGAGATGAAGCATTGGTGGGCATTGGTTTTACTAGTAAATGCCTATGTATTGGAATTAGGGGGATAATGTGGAGATGAGTGGAAACTCAGCGTCGATGGTCCGGTCCACAAGAAAGGAGACTCCTTCGACTGCGCGTACAAGAATTTCTCTAGCAAATTGTGTGAACGCCTGAACCGTTCGTCAACAACCCTTATCAGTGAGGTTTCAGGCCAGTGAAGTCCACCATCGACCAAATCTTCACACTACGGTAGATCCTGGAAAAGACCCAAGATGGTAAAACATCGATTTTAAGCCCGCATATGACAGCGTGCAAACTATACGAGTACAGCGTCATGTCTAGTTTTGGCATTCTTACCAAACTCGTCCGACTATGTACGATGACAATGAAGGATTCTCGCTGCTCAGTCAAGGTCGGTAACGAACTCACCGAGACCTTCGATGTCAAAAAAGGATTTAGACAAGGCGACGCGTAGTAATGTGAGTTCTTCAACATCACTCTTGAGGAGATCCTGCGTAACTCACAAGCCAAATTAAAGGCACGATCTTTCAAAAATCCGTTCAACTGCTAGCTTATGCGGATGACGTTGACGTGATTGGACAAACCGGTGAGGCATTCGATAGCATTAAAGCAGAAGCGGCTAAAGTGGGTTTGGCAATAAGTGAGGGCAAGACGAAGTATATGTTGTCATCGAGGAAGGAGACCCAACACCTACGTCTCGGACAGAGCATACCACTAGGCAGCAGAAACTTCAAGAAAGCCAACGGATTCGTCTACCTCGGCTTCGCGGTAAATAAGGACAATAACATCAGTATAGAAATCAAACGCAGAATCACTCTTACCAATCGCTGCCTTTGAAGGACTAAACTGGTTTGGGCAACACTCCTCCTTTCAGAGGGAAAAACATATGCTTCAATCCAAAAAATCAGCGAAAATGGTCAGCAATGCGCTAAACTGGAAACCTAGGCCCGAAACACGCGGTCCAAAAAGAGTGACGGCTAAGCGAACTGACCGAAAAATTATCAACATGGCAAAGGAGAACCCTTCAATAAGCTCCAGACAGATAAGGGATGAACTCCAACTTCCGGTGAGTGCTGTGACGGTTGGAAGACGTTTTCTAGAGGCTAAACTACCAGCTCGAAGCCCGCGAAAAGTACCGCTTGGCATTTGCAAAGTTTCACAAAGATTGGCCTAAGGAGAAATAGAGGAATATTCTGTGGAGCGATGAAGGCAACATAGTCTTACTTGGGTCCAAGGGTCGTCGGGAATATGTAAGAAGGCCAAAGAATGAAGAAAATAATCCTCGTTATACACTTAAAACTGTCACAACACGGAGGAGCAAAACGAATGATTTGAGCCTGTTTCTCATATAATGGGGTTGGGCCTATGTATCATATCATTGGTATAATGGAGGGTGCTGAGTACGTTAAAATTTTAGAAGAGGTTATGCTAACATATGCCGAGGAGAAAATGCCACTAGTTTGGGTATATCAAAAAGATAATGACCCAAAACTTACGTCAAAACGGGCAAAATCTTGGTTTGATGAAAAGAGAATAACCGCTATGGAGTGGCCAGTACAATCCCCTGACCTAAACCCCATTGAGAACTTGTGGGGCGATGTTAAAAATTCTGTCCATGAGGCCAAACTAAAAAACGCCAAGGAATTGTGGAAGGTTGTGCGAGATTCATTGGAAGCTATACCTGGTACAATGGTCGACTCAATGCCACGAAGATGCAGCGCAGTGATAAAAAACAAAGGCTTTGCTACAAAGTACTAATGGTAAGCTGTAAATAATAATGTTTTCATATTGTTTCATTCAGCATCTTTCTAAACAGTGCTATTTTTATGAACAACTGCGAAATATTACTACGACCAACAAAAATAGTTAAAAAATAGTTAAATAGCCTAGTGTGACGCTCTGTCCGAGACGCCGAAGTTGCGTGTCCTTCCTTCATGACAGCATGTACTTCGTTTTTCCCTCATTTACCACCAGACCCATTTTAGCCGCTTCCGCTTGAATGCCAGCAAGACGGCTCGCTGTGTTCATCCAATCACATCAATGTCGTCGGCGTCTATTTTGTGATATACCTGTTAAGACTGAAGTACTTTACTTTTGTGTACGTTAGAACAATTTGAATTAATAGAAAATTGTTCGTCTTTTTTGAGGAGCACTGCTATTTTTATGAACACCCCCGCACACAAACAAAAAAATCCCAAAATTGCCAAATTCCCAAAAAAAATAAACTCCAAAAAAAGACCAAGTCCCGAAAATTCCAACAACCGAAAATCAAAAGACTACAAAAATATGTTGGAATTAAGCACCCACCCTAAACCCTACAGTGATCGCTAGCCCTTAAAGTTCCTCGTCTGAAATATTCCTTCCATCCGCAGTGCTCTCCCTTCATGGGAAAAAGGAGGAATTCCTGACATATGTTGCGTCACAACAGTTCAAAACGAATCAAATTGTCAAATCGTCAGTTGATTTCTAAAACGCCCTTTTCCGCTCAAGCTCCAGCGGTATAGAAAAAATCCCATTTCTTGCTTCGAACATATTCCGTCTGTCAAACCTCATTAAGCACAAAAGTCAAACACTTGGCCCCTTCACCGGCTGTCAAAAACCGATCATTCTCACAGCCAGTCATGTCACTCGAAAATAAATCACTCTTCATCTTCATCTCTTAACCGATTGACTTACCATATCGTCTGCATTAGATCGTTAGGGTACAACACGTCCTAATAACATCCGTCGCACATCTGCAAAGGCAAGCACAAGAAACAAAATAAATTTAAATCGTTTATCCTTGTCAAAGAGATTCGTAAAAGTATCTAAATGTCTTTGGCGCACTTGCGCCCCTTCCCCCCCGCGCCCAGCCAGCAATGAAAGGCGAGTGCAAAATCGATTCCGCAAAATACGTAAACAAAATCAAGCCAATTGGAGTAGACAAATTGTTGATTTTTCCACTCCGATTACCTCTTCTGATGGAGGGTATGCGGGCGCCTTGGGAGGGCAGAGCGGCGACTACGAGGATTATGAAGAATGGAAAGCTAGATATTCCACCATACAAAGTAGTAAAAGTAATGCAATGCAAACACTCACTCGCTAGGCGAACGCACAGGCACACACAGCCTGGAAGCGTGTTTGCCGTGCACAAATATGAAGTAATCAGTGAGGCGGCCTGCGCCTGGATCCGGGATGTTCAACGTTCACAGCGTGCAGTCTTCCCTCGAGCAACTGAAGTTGCTTTCAAGCAAAAATTAGCTGAACCATGCAAACTTGTGCTCTGTGCACATCAAATTGCCAGCGAATGCAGTTTATTAGAAGGATTCTCCGTCACCCCCCCCCCCTCCCCCCTGCCATTTCCATTTCAATCTTGCCTGTGGGCGGCGTGCACTCAGCACACAGCGAATTCCTTTGCATACAGACGTTTTGTTGAGGCATTAGACGAAGCCTGTAAAGTTTTCAATTAGTGCCGGCGGCAACGATTAATCAGACTCGAAGAGATTTTCACAGCTTTGAATTAAGGAACGAGTGCCTGGCGCCACGTGATGGGACGGATTGTTTAAGTGTGCAGACGAAGTATGGGCTGTGTAGGAATTTTGGGAAAATAACAAAATTGGTTTCTTGTGTTCGTTGTTTTTCCTTATATCTGCCTCTATGACGTTTAATCTGGCACACGGGCCACTATTGACTGTCATTTAAAGTCCTAAAGTAAGCTTTTCTCTAGATGGTAAGTTAAGAATATGAGGAAAGCAGACAGTGGCAGCAGTCCCCTTCCTCTTCTTCGGATAACCTCCAACTTCAACTTCAGGATATCTCTTAACCTTCAATTGGCCAAGTAGGCAAGCCCTATTTCAAAACTTAATCCGGCAAAAGTTAAAATTCACAAGTCCCGCGTTGGGCGCCATTCGATTAACACAAAACTAGAACAGCCGGCCTGGCGTGCCGTTCAATCCCCATGCTTGACAATTTAAACAATATCCTCAAACCCAATGCAAAACTGTATCCCAACGTCGATGCTACGGGGCCAATTAAAAATATATTCCGCTAATGAAAAACCGTTAAATCAAATGAATTTCAGTGGCCATCGCGAATGCATTTTTTCTCCCACTTCTGTTACGCAATTTCCTCGCACAATCAAACCCTAATTACATTTCACTATCCTCAGGTCAGATATGTAATCCGGTAGAAAAGAAGAATACGATGCAAAAAACAAAAACAACACAATACAGATAAATATCTGTCCTACTGCAGATACACATATCAACCTCGATTTAGATTTTTTTTTTTTTCATATTTCTTTCCCTTTTTTTTGCAGTGTGCCTATTGCTTTGTCGCTGTGTGTGGACAAGTGAATGGGCGCAGCCGAGTGGAGGTTTTTCTATTTCAATGATTTGAGGTGGAATACAATAAACTTGGGGGAAACGAGATACAGTTTCATCAGAGATACCCACGAGTCGAGTGTATCTATGCCCTGGCACACATCGCTGTGCACTCTCGAGATATTATTGCCGCATTCATAGATGTGCTCCGTTGTGTGTGTTTGTAGGTTTTTTTTTTGGCAGCTGGGTATTGCGCTTTTTTGCCGCAAGTAATCTGGTTTTTCAGTTGGCTTTATTTTAAAGGGAACAGTGTTTTTTTTCCGAAAGTGGATTACATTAAGACTTAAGCTGTGGAAGGGGCCTTGGATTTGCAATTATCTTGAATTGCAGTTGCTTTCAGAGTGTTGATTCGAAGACATGCAGTCATGTCTGTATGATATTGGATTAAGGGATTCGTCGAAGGCATCACGACCAATCGACGCCAAGAATCTTCGCTGGATTGAAAGGTATGTGGCGACATCCTTTCGAAGCACAGACATAAGGACTGATATCAAGACTCCTTTAAAGCATACAAACTCTGAAAGCATTCCACTAAAGACAACTTCTTAGTGGTTTCTGTTTAATTTGTGTGACAAACAAAGCATGCTTTCAGCCACCACTTCTTAATTGAAAAGCACTCCCTTTCGGTTGACCGCCGTCGTGGCACAACTAAACAGTTCCATCAATGCCCACTTAGGGTTGAAGTTAAACCACTAACTAGTTTACCCTCTGGACACAACTTAAAGTCAATAAGCTCTGGCTCTCCACACTGCATGCCCTTCGGAACAACTGTCTTAATTGATTTTCACACAGCAGATGCGCCTCCATCCATGAGCTTATGCATTTCCCTTCCACCCCGCTGCCATCCAAGTCAAACGTTTCGTCCTTCTTCTCACATCCCTGCAACGTTTTCTCGCACACTTCTTGCACAGGACGCGATACAACTTAGGGACGCCACTCACAGTCGCTAAGAACTGCAACAATACCCGCCAAATTGTCGGGTCATCTCACCCTATTGTCCGTTGCGAACCAACAAAAAGGGACGCACAAGTTTCCTTCAAGATGAAAGCATCCAGATTCGATTAGGTCCCGGCCCTCTCAACAATGACACTTCCTTTGAGGACTTTGTACTGCACACAGAGTTCAGCTTGTCGTCAAGACAAGCGGGACTCTCGACGGAAGTGCTTCAATTATTGATTTCGTTTCCGGTTAAGTGTATCTTTTACCGTTAAAGTGAAAATCAATAGGGACCAATTGTCATTGGCATACACACCCGGAGCTGGGGCACCTTAACGCTGCCGGCCATTGCGAGGTGCCACATATATATTCGCATCTGCATAGGAGATCCTTTTTGGACTTGGACTTCGTTGATGGAGAAACTGTGCTGAATGTCGGCGTGGGTGTGTTAGTCTCACATGTGTCCACTTGAGGCAGGTGTGCAGACGTCATGCTGGGCTGGGCTTCAGACATAAAAGTGTCATTGTTCCCATTCACCTTGATTTGTGATGATGCACAAGAATGCAACCCCGAAAGAGGGGGCTAGGGGTGCATGAACGTACATATGTGAGCCGAAGTGGGCAGAATTTCCCTGAGGAGTGGATGTGAGGAGTCTGAGAAGAGGATTGACCTTAGCAACGGATTATTGAAATATGTTCCGCTTTGGAATCAGGTTGTCTTCTCCTTGTTGCTTTGCACTGAAAGCCGACATTGTTGACGTTGAATAAATCATGGTGCTGTGGGTGCATGTGCTCTGAGCGTTGAAGGTGATGCAGGTGTCGAGAACTTTACCAACAATCAAGAAACGACGTTATTTTTAGATTAATAAGAACAAGAGATGAATAGGATGACACTGTGTGCATCAGTTCAATGCTTGGATGTGTTGGAAGGTCTCTCACGTTGAAATGGTGAAACTTCGTGCGTAGGTTGGCTTAAATCAAGTCCATTTCATTGATGGACATATGTTGGAGCTTTTACATTTACAAGGTATTCAGTGATAAGAATAAGGATTGAAAATCTAATCGCCGTCATCGCGATCAAAACTCGAATTCCTAAATTTCGACAGATCTAAAAGTTTCTTGAGCTTTTCATCAAAATGACAATGAATTTGGACAGAAGTCTCTAGACGTTTTGCTCTAGTTCTCTCTAACTGTCATGGGACACCCAGATGCTACAGGACAGCTGACGGCATTAGGGGCTTCTTTAACCAAGAATCGCTCAAGACAATATTGACTACTCAATTTACTGATACACACTCTCTACCTGCCCTATGACACTCAGCTGCTCCATGAAAGCTGACAGCTCCTGGACCTCATCTAATCAAGTGTAGAGTGTAGACTAACATTTTTGATTTGCCCTTCCCTGCACTCCTGACGAAACCAAGCTGCTAGGAGGAAACTGACAGCGTTTGGAGCTTTTCCTACAAGAACCACAAAAAATCTATGTAGAGACTCATTTTCCTGATCATATACAAGGAAGTTCTGTTCGTTTTTCTTCGATAACGTCAAGATCTCTGGCAACTCCGTGATAAGCCTGGTAGAGAAAACCGATCTGAATGGAGACCATAACTTGTGTATAAGATGGATGTATAAATTTATTCTGAAATAGAGAAGCGGAGCTACACAAAATATGGATCAAAAATGTGTTCACAGGATGGCATGTAGCGGCTACTTTTTGGAAATATAAAATTTAAAATTGGCAACACTACTTGAAGTGGCGGCTGTCAAGTGAGTTATTTTAAGTTTGGTTTGACATTTCAAAATGAATAGACTGACGCCTGGACAACGCTTCCAAAATTGTGCAAAACAAAATCTTCGGTGATCCTAATTTTCATAAGCATATTTTGTTTAGCGATGAAGCGCACTTTTGATGGAGGAGATAAATCAGCAAACAAAACTGCCGTATTTGGAGTGAAGATAATCCTTATGTGTATGTTAAGAGGCCCACCCCGGACAGTAGCACTACAAGAAGAAGAAGAAGGATGTTGAGACACCGCTACATCCACAAAAATTGACTGTGTGGTGCGTTTTATGGGTTGTTGACCAATTATTGGTCTGCACTTCTTAAAAACCGATGCTGGGCAGTATGTTACAATCAATGATGACCGCTTTAGAGCCATGATTACTGACTTTTGCGCCCATTTCAATTGAAAACCATGATGTGAAGAAACAGATATGGGATTTGTTTTACGTAATCATCTGCCGTTACGGCTCACGGCTTACGGTTACGGCTTACATTACGCAAGACTAGAAGCCTAAGTTACCCAAGTACCAAATAAGATGAAGCTTGTGGAACAATCACCCCACCTTGGTTTGGAGCTAGGCCTTTCTAAAACCTCTGCCGCTCTCTGGGTCGCAGCACCCGGTTAATTACACAGTTCGTGTGACAATTGATTTATTGAATCGAACAGTAGTCGTGTGATTTAACGCCGTTTGACTATTTCCTATAGAGATATGTGAAGTCGCTAAGAGTGGCTAAGAGTTGTCTGTAAAAACGGCTAGCGAGTTAAAGAACTTTAACAATGAAAGAAACAAAATACAGGTCACGTCAGTTTTGAAGAAGAATCTTCAGTCTGCCCAAACCCAATCATATAAAGGGTGATTTTTTAGCTATTATCTTTTTGGCAACACTGTTGCCTAAACAGCTGACGCATGTTTCGTGATTTGTTTCACTATTAAACATCTTAAGTTTGGTCTATAATTTAACCATGAATCGTCTTGCAAACGAACAACGCTTGCAAATTATTGAATTTTATTATCAAAATGCGTGCTCTGTTAAGAAAGTTCTTCGCGCGCTTCTTCCACTTTATGGTCAGTTTAATTGACCCACTGAAGCGGCTATTCGCGCTATTGTGAATAAATTTCGCCCTAAATTTTTCATTGTTGGGCATTAAGCCACCAACACGCTTCCGTAGAGTGCGAACTAAAGGTAATATCGCAGCTGTATCGGCCAGTGTTAATGATGACCATCAATAATCGATTCGACGCCGTTCGCAGCAATAGGGCCTCTGTTACTCAACAACGTGGAAAATTTTGTGGAAGGATTTAGGTGTGATGCCTTTCCAAAATACAGCTGGTGCAAGAATTGAAGCCGAACGACCTACCGCAACGTAAAATGTTTGGTGAATGGGCTCTTGAAAAGAAGATCCGAAGATCCACTTTTTAACCGAAAAATTGTGTTCAGCGACGAAGCTCATTTTTGGCTCAATGCTTACGTAAATAAGCAGAATTGTCAATTTTGGAGTGAATATCAGCCAGAAGCATTGCAAGAGCTACCAATGCATTCAGAAAAAGTCACAGTTTGGTACGGTTTAAGAGCTGGTGGCATCATTGGACCGTACTTCTTCAAAGATGATGCGAATCGCAACGTAACTGTGAGTGGTGAGCGCTACAGTGAGATGATACCCAACTTTTTTTTTGTCCAAAATGCAAGAGCTTGACTTGCATGACATGTGGTTTCAACAAGACGGTGTCACATGCCGCACAGCACGCGCAA
Organism: Eristalinus sepulchralis; assembly: GCA_944738645.1. Lineage (NCBI taxonomy): Eukaryota > Metazoa > Arthropoda > Insecta > Diptera > Syrphidae > Eristalinus > Eristalinus sepulchralis. Next base: position 19,696,079 of record OX122882.1, read on the forward strand.
CAATGGACTTAATCAGAAGAAGAAAGAAACTGAAATAAAATGAACAAAAATTGCAAAAAAAAAAAAAAAAACTTAATGAGAAGTGAGTCATGGTGAACATTTTATTTCACGTTCGGGACCAGTCAATTGGCCGCTTAGATCGTGCGATTCAACGCCTTTAGACTATTTTTGTGGGGCTATGTTAAAGCTCATGTCTATACAGACAAGCCCGTTTCAATTGACGCATTGGAAGACAACATTGAAGCATTTATTCGTGAGATACCGGCCGAAATGTTGAAAAGAGTATGTCAAAATTGTACTAAGCGGATGGACCATTTGAGGCCCTGTCAAGGTCAACATTTGCTTGAAATAATTTTCAAACATTAAATTATATGGACCGTACTATCGATTCAAATAAAGATTTCATGCATTTTTCTTAATTTTATGCGTTTTTCTTAAACTTTCCTATAGCTTTTAAAAAATCACCCTTTACATCAACATCGAGTAGAGAACTGAAATTTGCGCAAAGAAAACAATAAAAATCGAACTTGGCTCTATGCAGCAAGGTCACACTGACACAGATCTATAACTAGCAACGGACTAGGTGCGGTCCATACTCGGGACTACTAAAAATCAGCAAGTCCTTAAGACTTCGATTTCGATGGGTATGATATCGGGCGAGTAGATCATCTTCTACACCGATAGGCAGCACTCCTCATTTATGAGATAGAAATTGGTACTCTTTCCATATGCCTCTCTTAACGAGGTATCAAGGCAACGCTGCCTTGCGGTGTGCTAGGCTCACGCACTTAGAGGCATTTCAGAAAACTGTGATCCAGAGGTGAGACAGACTAGAAGAAAAGAAACCTTGAACACAAGATCTCAGAACTAGAAATCAGCAAGACTTGTACGAGATAGAGAGTGTGTAACTCAGACGTGGCCAAAATAGGATGTACGCAAAGCCCCAGCCTGAGCAGAGTAGATTGTATTTCTTGCTATGATCCGATGGGTATACACGTCGGAAGACTACATCTATCATATAAAGTCTATTGTAGCAAATGTCTGAATGACAAGGACGTAAAAGCAACCTGCTCTACAACAGACCCGCAACTGCCTCCATAAGTACAGAACCCGTCGGAGCTTTTTTCATCCATGAACAAACTGACATCTCAGACATTTGTGTCAAGAAAATGTGGACTTTAATCTAAAAATCAAAATAGTTTCAAAAATAGCAGTCAAGGGACAATGGATCCTTAGCGTTTGAGTGAATCAATCTGATGTGATGGAAGCCATCATCTACCTATCTTCCCAGATATCACCTAAAGGTGGCACATACCACTACCAAGGCTGTGGCAAATGTTCTCCTTTCTTATGATTTCTGATTGAAAAAGGATTTGTTTCAAGAAAGCAAAGACAATTGTTCCGAAATAAAATATCTAAACTATTCCATGGTTTAAGCCACCCAAGGAAAGTCTAGCCCCACGAGCAGACCTTTGCATCATTACCTCTCATGCAGCGAATAGCTAACGAAATTTACTCTAACTACTTCCAGACATAAAAGACCCAGTCTATGAAAAGCTGGCCTGCAGCATTAACACAAGTTAGCATAAAAGTAGCAGTCAAAGACGTATGTGGGTCGTGCAGTTTACAAGCGCAATGTCAACTGGGTACGCCCCGAGAAAAGAGGTTAACCAGCAATCAAAATCTAGGCGAATTCCCGGGGCATATCTAATGAAAAACCTCCGCACGGCACTGTTGGCCAATTCTTGGGAAGTTGAATAAATTTGCAAATCAGTTTCCTCCCGTCGTCACACATGACGCACAAGGCAAAGAACACTGCTGTCTCATAGGGCAGTCCCCAGGGCGACTTAGTTTCAAAGTGGCATTGACTCTTTCATGCGCCATCAAGTGCCAGCATGCCTCCCATCCCTCTCTCTCTCTCTCTGCTATCTCTGCGACGGGCCAAGCACCGCCAACTCTGCACTGCGACCACAGCAATGTTGGATAGTGAAAAAAGAAACAACATCAAAAAATTGCCATCGCACACACACGACCCGCCGTAAGCCGCCCCGGGACGCCCATCGCCTTCAATCGCAGCCCACCCCACTTGGCCCACTTGGCCCATTTGCAATAGCAGATGCCACTTTGATGCAGCCTCGTTAAAAATGTAAATAACTGAAATTATTTAAAGCACACATAATTCCCGAAGAGGGAGCAAAAAACTTTTTGTCAATTTCAGTAGTGCATTGTATGGCGTGCCCCTACCCGCTCCACCCCAAATCGACCATCCCGGCTCCTGACTGTCACGGGTCCTTTGCCATAATTTATGCAACAGAATATGGAATTAAGTCGGTCATGCTTATACCAAGAGCGTTCCTATCTCTCCTCCTGTGCGCCCGTGTTTGGTGTGTTTGGGGGGAGGGGGAGGGGTTCTGCACCCACCGCCACCACCACCATCGTCAACCACTGCCGACGCCGCATGCCACACACACCCACATATGCATAATTTTCCACTCGAGACATAAGCCTTTTATCTGCTGCTGCATCCTATTCGATACGACAATGATGTAGGCATAGACAGCTTGCGGCAAGTGCATTGCCCACACCGCACCGTGTCGCCAGCATCCATCCGGTGTGCCGGTGGCGGGAGGGCGGGGGGGGGGGCTAGAGGAAACCTTGTCCGGTCGGATAATAGATTCCAAAGTGAAGTGGAGGCTGCAATATGGGCGCACTTAATGCACTCAATGTGCAACAAATTATTGTCCTTAAACTCAATTACTGCAGTTTACTCGATTATAATCGTTTTTGTCACCGATACGTCAGGAGAGGTAATTCAAATTGTTTCGGTTTTTTGAATTCTTCCCTCTCCTGCTTTGCGAGCCATTTGAGTGGTAATTACTGATGAGGCAAGTGGCTAACGAGATGGGAAATGAGGAAGGAAACTGGTGATGAACTTGATTTGTGGATAGGAAAGTGGACTGATTGCACAGGAAGAAGACTTCAGTTCAGCTGGCAGGGACCTACGGAATGAACGGTTGGTGGGAATGATTGCATTAATTATGGCAGAGCTCTGTTTGGGGTGGAAATGTGGGGAAATGCAACTTAAGGTTGACAACTGATGATAAGCGGTTGCTTTAAGGTGGTGTGATCTGCCAAAGAAACGGATTCAAAGGGGATTGGTTTAAGTCTTAGCTAATGCGGCCTTCAATTCTTCAGTGTCACGATGTTTTCCTGCCGAATCAGCATTTCTTTTTCGGACCTAGAGACCCGTTATAAATATTATCTTAACTGCGCTATTTAAATCCAAGAGTTCAACGTCGTCCCGCCAATCTAGTTGATAACTATCAAACTCTCGGGGGATTCATCGTGAGGTTCAATTTTCTATAGACTTTTTTTTGACGGATCACGAGTTACTCCTATCAAACTACTTTGGGATTTCCTTCAGTATTCATTGGCAAGTCATCACGGAAAGACTTTTACTTCAACCACGTTCAACCTTTTAGTAAACGAAATCAGATTAGGGCCAAAGGTGTAGAGGAAGAGAAGCTGATTGGAAACAACACTCCATATTCATGTGATGCGGCTACACAAGGAGTACCTCAACTTGACTGTTCATTCAGAAGTGGGCTTAATGGTAAACTGATCGTCATTCAAAGCGAAGCATGTATTGGGTGTAGCTGCTTGGAGGAATACAGATTAACACTTGGGGGAATGTCAGCAAAACAGTAGAAGGTATGATGAATATGATCTTATTGAACACACGCACCAGGAGAACTATAAAATATTGTGGATTAGAGTGAATTGCTTATTGAACAGCTTATTTGATGCAAGAGAAATGGAAATCCCTTTGATTACGCCAACTACCGTCGGAAAAGTCTATCTTGCGTTAAGCCGAGTGGGAAATTTTCTTGTTAAAAAAATTTCTAATTGATGTCTTTAAGATTTTGCGTGTGTTGTCTTCTTCTATGTCTAAGCGAATCCTAACCGGCTTTAATTCCAGCTAATATTCGCTCACTGTTAAGGGACAATAACGAACCACAATGCTCCACATAATTTGGGCGGCGATTGACAGGAATTCCGAAATAGAAAAGGATGATGTCCACAAAGCAGTATGGAGACTGAAGTTAAATTAAGCTGCTGGATTTGACGAACTCTCTGCAGTTGCCTCTACGGTAGTTGGAGACGATCTGGTTGGGCGAATGCATCATCTCATCTGGAAGATATGATGGAAAACATGAAAGATGAGTATCTTTTTGCTGGTACACAAAAACGGAGGCCTCTACGACTTTTCCAATTAGAGAGAAATCAGTGTCCGTAATATAGCGTACAAGATCCTCACTGTTGTTTAGTGTGAAAGCCTGAAACCGTTCGTCAACAACCTGATAGGTCTGCGTGGTTTCAGGTCAGGCAAGTACACACATAGATCAAGCGGCAGATTTCGAAAAAGATTGAAGAAGTAAAAATCAACACCCACCACGTATTCGCCACTTTTAAAGCCTATATTGTGGAAAGAAATGAGCTATTGTGCGATGTCTAGTTTTGGCATTAATATCAAACTCTTCATATTATATTATGTAGGATGAGGATGGAAGCACCTTCCTGCTGCATTAATGTCGGTAACGAACCGAGACCTTTAATTCCAAAGAAAGTCGACACGCTGTCATGGAAATTTTTATAAACCGTTTTGAGAAGATCATACTCCCAAGTCAATCTTAGAGACAAGATATTCCAAAAAATCTATTCACATGAATGACATGTAATCACGTCATGTAGAACACAGCGACCCATTAAGAATATTTGCTGGAATTAAAACTGAAGGGCCTTAAATGATTATAAATGGGCTCACAGATGGAGAATGTGAGTAAACCTTCATTTACATATTCGTCCCAACTGGATGCGTCTACTGTGAGCTGATTAAGAAGGCATTTCGATTGAGGTCCAGGTCATCCCGAACTACTAAGCCACTTAAATGAAACGAGAAGACTCAATTGCTGTTTTTCTTCTTTTTATCTCTACGCACTTTTACGGAAATTGTCGGAGGGAAGAGAATAGTCGCGTAAGCACGATGATAGGATAAGATTATAACAGGTTAGTTTAGAGGGATTAGACAATGAGTCATCGGTGTTTATTCAAGGTTAGGTCTTGCAGCTCAAATCTACAATTTATTGTACAACTGAAAAAAATATTTTTTGAGCACCCTATAACTGTGCAGAATTACAATCAAAAGATCACGCAATGATAAGTTCATCGGCATCTCAAATATGTAAGTTCAGTAGATTATGAACAAGTCTACTGGGTTGACGTTGATGTTGTTTATGGGAGACACATGAAGGATTTTGTCGCTGACCGTTCGGACATTTGCCTCAAATAGCGTTCGCGGTAAAAGTTCAAAGTTGTCACGCCTCAGTTGTCCTACAAACCCATAGAGCCCCCTATTGAAAAAATACACAAATTGGCTAGTCTAAGTCTACAACTCTCCTGCTTTCTTCCCTTTTCCACCCAAAATGAATACACTCGGACAGAACTCTTTTAGCAGTCGGAAAAGGATTTGGTCCGAATAAAAAACCAAACAAAAAACAAAAAACTTCGTTAATTACTTTCGCTTGAAAAAAGATATCTAGGGGATTTCCATTTTATTCTCCTTTTCCTCCTCCGTTCACGTTGAGAACTATCCCCACTTCAGGACACACAGACCAGAACGGAAGTGAACAAATGACTATTTGCACCGGAAAAGGAATTTCAAACAAAAGTTCTTTTAACGAAATAGCTATTTCCCGGCCGGCCTCTTGAAGAATGGACCAAAGTCTATGACAGCCCCTGCAGGTCACCGCCACCGCCGCCGCCGTTGCCGTTGCCGCCGCCCCTGTCAATTCCTAGTCCTCCTCGTTCATTCTTTCATTAGCGCAAAATTCCCCCTCAAAGGTCCCGGAAATAAAAGCAAGCGGAATGTAGGAAAAATGAGGAAAAAAGCATTTAAGTGTCACTTAGGTTCGCCTAAGGTCTGTCTCATCATTGAGACGCGTCGCGTCCTTTCAGTCACCCCTTTACCTCATTCACATTCCTACAGAGCCGGCGAGGAAGCCGTCAATGGTCTCACGTCAATTACAGAACGAATCTAGCGCATTTAAATTCTCCTCAATCAAGTCCTTTGTGTAGCGAATTTCCTCGCGCCCGCCTCGCAGGCAGCACTCCTTCCGCCACAATTCAAAGCGCTCTTGCTCTAAATTCAATTAAGGAACCACTTTACTCTACAAAGCCGCCGAGAGAAAAGGAAATTTATTCAAATTCTATTAAGCGGCTGTAAACACGATTACAAGCAACCAAACAGCAAAAATCCTTAACACCGAGTTTCCATCATGCCACCCATCCCCAGAGGATCCACCCCACGCGTCTGATCAACTGATAGACTCATGCGTGCGCCCAGTCCCTAAACTGTTCGCCACGCACGTGGCTGTTAAGGAGATGAGCCGCAAACAACAAGACAATCGACTAGAGCAGTAAGCCTCCACGAGAACTGATTCAGCGAGGGTGTGAGGCTGGAAGGTCCTTAGAAAAATTACACATCCCCCATCAGAGCGAGTGGGCATCAATATTTAAATACTCGCTCACATAACATTCCAGCCACTGGAACCGTTTCCAGGACAACACACCCGTCGGCCCGCCTTCGTTCACCCGTTCGGTATGAACTTGGCCGAAATCGTGACCAGGCCGTGAGGTCGAGGGTGGGGCTGCAAACCGAGAGTGAATGCAAGAAGGAAAAGGGCAAACTAGAAGAAAAGTTCTCCTAACGATTGGAATTTTCTATTATCATCGATGCTGACAAGGATACGAGCGAATAGGGTCCGCAGCCATCGATTGGCGGCGACGGTGGGAGTGTGTCAACCAATGAAGTGCACCGGAGCGGGACGAGAACCAAGCCGAGAACCACTAGTTATCAGGATGGGATTTGCTGCGGCCCTCTCATCCGCTCTTGGCTCCTGGAGAGGGGATAATAGCACCGTCGCCCAGTCAGGAAGTGGGCGGGATAGAGAAAATAGAGAGAATAGAGAAAATGGTTTAGTGAATTGATATTAGGATCGTGATGTACATTTTTATTATTTGCCAGCTAATACCTTGGCATACAGAAGGAGCCAACTCCAACTAGTCGTCGCTCTTGTCGTCATCGTCGTCGTTGTCGTCGTCGTCCGCCACCCACTCGTGTCCTAACGCCGCACTGAATAGGCCAATAGAGGAGGTGACCAGTCGTGTGTTTGTGCGAATAAGGTCGTAGACATGTACACACGGGATTGTGTATCCTGGTTGCGTCGCTGTGTCGCATTTAATTGAGAAAAACTTCCACACGCACGATACCAAAAGGGAAGGACACATGTATCTGCACTTCAAAGTAACGAGCGTCTTAACTCCGCAACTCCCTTAAAACACACATCAAAGTATGCCTATCCGTGTGCCTGCGTGTAGATGCGTTCATGTGTGCGTATGCGTATTTAATTTATGAAAGTAAAAGTCTATCAACAGCGAGGTGAAGGAGAAGAACGCAGAGACGAGGAGACGAGCAAAAATAAATAAAAATGAAAACGTAAACGTTTCCTTCACACTTACCGTCATAAGATCATCCAGTTGAAAATTTAATTTCATTCTCTGTCTCGCTCTTGGTTTGTTGTTGGCTGCTGCCCTTCCGCTTCCCCCCTGCCGACACTGTGGGCCACTCTGGCGCGTGCACAATACTCGGCGAAGATGATCCTAATAGGACGACTTTCCTCTTGCTCAGATGAAAATTGAATTGAATTTAAATTTGCAACGAAACGAAGATATTAGATGATGTCCTGAAAAGAGAAACGAATAAAATTGAGTGACTTGAGTTGAGGCGAAGGTTGATGTGGAGGGGGTGGGGGAGGGACTGGAGACAAACGCACTGAGTTGCGACAGTGGATACGCGGATGGAGTGTTGGTAGGCCAGCTTCCATAGGCAAGAGATAGGTTTCTCATTTGCACTGACATTCGGAGTGGATCGATTTGGGTGAGGTGTGCGAGAATAAATTCATTACTTTCAAGTTTTGAGTGGTTAGGGGTGGGAGTTGTCTTGAAGCTGTTTTCGCCTCATATCAACTGCCTTAATACACAATAATACAAACTTCATGCTACGCACAGAAAAAAAATGTTGTTGCATACAATGCGTTCCCCAATCTTCGGGGGCAGCGGCTGGGCTAAAGGAGGTCCGATCTTCATTTAAGGTTACAGTTCTGTCTCTTGTCTTCTTCGACAAATTTTAAATAAATTTCTTGGTCTCACGTTAGTCCCTAATAGCAACTTAGCAGTCCAAGTCGTAAGGTTCTTCGGTTACAGTCAGGATTAAAAATGAATATACACCAGATGTGAGTACCACGTTAAGCAATTTTACTCATCAGTCAACGGAAAATTGAAAATGTTCATTTATTAGCGAGAAAAAATAAAAAAAATCTACTGAGGAACTTCTTAATTATTAACAACTGTGGTAAGCCACTTAATCCGAATTAGGATTATTTTGATAGGGTTTTGTTAGCACACCTAAATGACTGAGATGAGAGAGAGATGTGATGGAATCAGCTTTTAGAAGTTGGCCAACTGATGAACAAAGTCATACTGGAGGTTAACCAGTCCAAGACGGAACATGTGCTCTTAACGCGAAAATGCAAGCTTTCCACAATTGGTTTACCCAAATTGAAAAATGAAGAATTGAAATTCAAATTACGGGCTAAGGCGCCACTTGCTCTACACATGCACCTTCATGGGGGCGCCCAAGTATGGTCTAAAGCCAGAGCTAGTCTGCTGGATTTATGCAGCACTAGTCACTCCTATATTAAGGTATGGGGTTGTTGTCTAATGGCCAACAATAAACAATAAACAAAATCTTCTAAGGGGAAGTAGAGCCCAACGATCACCTGGCAACTGCATGGAAAGGTTCTTCGTTCCACACTTTTGGTGCTAATTAATCTGTTCCCCATTTATATTTACAGGAAGGTGATAGCCATCCATTCAGCCCATAGATTGATACAGTGGCGAAAACTATGGATATGGAGAGACTCTCCAAATAGTAACTGATTTCAGTGTACACTGTGTGGACTTCAAACTCGGCTGTAAGTCCTGAATTTCTGTCAAAATGCTATGGGAAAAAAGTACAATCCCGACTGCTCTGGAATTCTGCACAGAAAGCTCTTCGCCACTTTACTCAATTTTTGGCGCAGTGCTTGCCGGCCATTGCCATTGGCTTTTAGGCAGAAATCAATGCTACTTAAGAGGCTGCTCGTGTTTTATAAATTGAGATTAAGATGGTAGATTTATCATGTTGTACATGAACAGTCAAGCCTTAATGGCTCTTCGAACGTCATCCAAAAAATCTCAAATGGTCTCAGAACTTTGCCGTCTATCTCTTGAAGACATTGTGGTTTGATGCAAACTTCTGGGCACAGAGGTATCCTGAGTAATGGAAAAGTCGATGAAGTAGCATAATGTGGTCAAAAAGCTAATCACACCAATATCACAGATTGGATATAAGAGACAGACTGTCACCTAAACGGGTCTAATCCTTTTCTCCCATTGGAAGAGGTTAAAACAAAAACTACTAAAAAAAGCGATTGAAAGTTCAAATCGTTAATGAAATGACCTGGATATGCACAGGACACTGGCCAAAAGTCAGTGTTTCACGGGCAATAATCCTCATTCGAATAGAATCCTTAAGAGACACTGGTAATGAATAACTATGGAAGCACTAAAGCATTCTTTGAAATGAGCCGGGATCAAAGAAGGATCCATCCTAGGACCCCGATCGTCTCTAATAGTAGTTAAATAGGCAACGATCGGATCTTTCCTACTGGCATTAGAGTAGGAAAGATCAGAAAAACCTTTAAAGTTAAAATAAAAATAAATAATAAAATAAATTTTATAACATCTGCCTTAAAGGACATAAAACTGTTGTGGGGTGGGCCTGGACCTCAACCAAGAAGCCTCTCCAGCCAGCACTATCTTTCACCACGTGCCAATAATTGCGCACAACAAGTTAAAGACCACTTGGGTGCGCTATTTCGTTTAAGGATGTCCTCTAAGACGTTGTCCCAATAGTTCAGCGTTGATGACTATTCGGGCTAGAGCTGTGGAGTCGATTCGCTTTACATGGCCTAGCCATCTTACGCGTTGGATCCAAATACGCTTTACTTAGGCATGCCGCAATACAGCCCGTCAGAAAGTGATTAAACCCTCTCCTTCAAGCGCCATCAACGCAAACAGGACCAAAGATCGTACGCAGAAACTTTCAATTTTAGGCAAAATGACCAAGGACATACTACATCCACTATTGTCTTCGCAATAGACCAGGACGGGATTGATGACAGTGTTATAGAAAGTCAACTTGGTGTTTCGAGAGATGTCCCTGTCAGCCAATTGTCTCTTGGGTCTTTTCCAGTGTGAGGATGTGGTCTATGGTGGACTTCCCTGGCCTTAAGGCGCACTGATAAGAACCTACATATCAGATCGTTGACGAATGGTTTCAAGTATCTTGTAGACTCATAGAGAGTTGGCGCAGTCAAAGGGACCACCCTTCTTGTGGACCGAACAGACAACACTGAGATTTCGCTCATCAGGAATACCTTCCCTCGACGATATTTACAATTGAACTGGTGCATGAGCCCAACAAGATCATCTCCAGCTGCTTCGAACAGTACCGCGGACAGAAGCTTCATTCGAATTCAGTCTAGATACCACTATCCTGACCTCGTCTTAGTCGAGTGACGGATTTTTTGGTCATCCTTCTGTCTGATAGCGGTATTGGGCTCGTCAATGCCATTTAGCAGTCTGCAGAAGGGAATTTTTGAAAATCTCAGCATATCTGAATTTATTTCTAGTTAAAACAAAAACTATTCAGATAATCCTAACTGTAAGCAAATTTTCCACTGCCTGCAGTTTTACGGTAGAGTAGAGATTTCCATAAAATGCAAACAAATATGAATGCATAAAAATGATCACATTTCAATGAAAGTTTCAAGGATCGGAAAATTCCGAGGAAAACAACCAATAACAACAAACAAATTGATTCGAAAGTTTTAAATCTGAAATAGCTTTTTGAACTCAATCAAAACTAACAAAAACAACAACAACAACAAAAATACCACAAAATTCTCAATTTCTTCCACACCACCAATCACGTGCAAGAACAACGCCAAACTTTCCCTTTCCTCAAACATCCACACAAGTAAGCAAAACACCTCCCGCCCTCATGCACCCTCACCCTCACACAGGGCTGCTTTTCACCGACACCACAGCACTACGTTTAGTTAATTCAAATAGTTACGGCGGCGTTCAATTAAAAACTTTCCAAAGAGCATTATCATCCTAATAAAACAGAATGCCACCATCACCACATGCCATCATTGGTGGCGAAGGCACAAACAAAAACAGCAAAACGAAAACGAAAAGTTCAGATTCACCCATTCGGCGTTGCCCCATCACCGCTCGCTCACACGCCCTTCGGATAAATATTGTAGTTACTTGAGCTGAACCCCACCCACGCCCAGTTCGTGTTTTCTTCGTCGTTCTTTCTTTCTTTTTTTTTTGCTTCTGTCGGTTGTGCGCTTGAATCAAAACAAAAAATTATGAGAAAAAACTGCAGAAGTCATTTATCGCAGCAGTGACAGCAACAGTGCTCTCCTGATAGAATGTCACAAGATCGAGCCCGGAACGATGAGCGTGGCAACGAACGCAATCCAGCCAAGTGCGGAGCAGCGGTGTCCACCAGCAACCACACCACGAATCGCACAAACAAGTCTGCGGTACACTCCCTTGAATTTAAATTCGCATATTTACACTTAAACTACACTACAGTGGTGCTATCGCATCGTTTGTGTTCGTTTGTCGTCATCGTCCTTATCAGGATAATAAAAATCAGAATAACCGTAATATCATACATTTGATTTGCACTCACACACACGCGCTGTCAGAGCGAGTGTGTGTGTGTGCTCTGGGTCGGTGTGTGTGGGGGGGTGGGGAGGCTCATCTAAGAAGAACCCGCTCGTTTGCCACATACCACAGGAGGGCTTCAGAAGGACAACGGACACATCTGTTAAGAGATTCGGCACAGTGCACTACAAAACTGTGCCAGCACCACCAGGCCGCACATAAGGACAAGTTGTGTGAGGTGTTACATTGACATTGCCACATGTGAGATTAACGCATGCTCTCGCTAATATCCTGCGAGCTTTCCTCGCCAACAAACCACTCTCTCGCTCTCCTTTTGAACTCTTATTCGCTGTCCTCACGAAAGTGACACCCAAAATTCGTCTGTGTATGTGTGGGTGGATCTCCCCCACCCAAATGAAGAGTGATTTCCATAATGAAAGAGACATCACTCTCTGTCATCGTCGTCATCGTAATTTTTGGGTGTATTCCTTTGCGCTCTCTTGCGCGCCGGCTCTCTTCAGTCGCTCTGGTGGTGTGCGTGTGTTTTCGAAATGTAAAAAGTATTATGACGTAACACATTGCCGACCTACACCCTTTATTTCCTCGTGGGATTTTAGGCGAGGCTCCTCTTTCTCTCCATATTCCGAGTTGCCTTTGAATTTAATTCTCCTTAATCGTCCTTTAAGGATTCTTTTCGCCTTTTCCTGTGTCTCTGCTTCTTTTCCACTTTAGACACGGTGGTTTTTTTTTCTTGCCCTGAGAAAAAAACTACGCAAACGATATCAGTGCAGTGCCGTAGTTAAATCCCACTCAAGTCCTGCAGTCAAGAAAGGCACAAGGCGAAAAAATACGATTCAAAATTCTAAACCGTTTAAGGACACTTTTTCCTGGTGTAGATAATTTATGACACTTCTGTCGTAACTACTTCCTGGAAGTGCCTACTTTCTGTTTCTCCTCCCCACCCATTTCGTTGTGTTTTTTCGCTTCGTCTTTTTTTTTCTATTTCGGAATGAATATGGGTTTGGTTTATTCGTAAGACATTAAAAGATGGTGGGGCTGTGGTTGATGGTGATGGTGATGGTGATGGTTTGGTTAGTTGGTGGCTTTCCCATTTTATCCTTTTAGAGAAATTATTGATTAATGGAGAGGGCCAGCGGCGCGAGGGTAGTCAGGCGCTGTGGGCGGTGAAACTTTTAATCCATTACCAAGCATGTCACCGTTAATTTCCATCTAAATTAGAGAATCATTACCATGAAAGGCATTAGGGAATGCTTGTTTTTGAGGTATTGCCATTTTCATATTAGCCATTTTCGCTTGTTTCCGTTTATGTAACGGAAAGCATTGGCGGTGAGTTTCGACTTAAACATAGAATGGGCGGAGATTCTTTTCGTAAGGATCACATTCTCAGGCGGTTATGTGTGTGAGTATGTGTGCGGCCAACATTTGTAACTGTAAAGCAGCCAAAACTTAACGATAGTGATTTATGGTGAGTGATTTTTTTTCTATAAAATAATGCGTGGAAATTTGAGAAGGTTTCGTTTGTCTAAAACTTCTTTTGAAACAAAAAGTTTTGAATCTTTATCCAAGAATTCATAGCAGACATTAAGCTTGAGTTACCTAAAACTACCTGCCTGATAGTTTTGAGAATAAATACTTGTCAGTAAAAAGATGGTTAAAAGGCGAAAATATATTTTCCGACAACACAATAGTAAGTTGTAGGGTGTACTGAACGAAAAGTCCAATTTTATGTAGTACGACCGTTCCTATGAAACAAAGGGTGTCGTCATTAGGTATACACCCATCCTTAGGGCGATCTTCGGCACCCATATCGTTAGGTCCGCACTCGGCGTTGCTTGTTAAACGTTGTTATCAAAGAACGTTTGTGACACGTGATCCTATAGTGTGTTCGATTGTCCCTTCATCCTCAAATGTACCAATAACGATTTTCATTGACAATGGGACAAAAGAGATTGGGACACTCTACTACCCAAAAAGCGATTAATAATTCTGGGAAAATATAACGATTCTTGTAACGAAACCCTCAAAAGTAGAGCACACGCACTACTCTAAGCATTTCTGGATTTGATCTTTTTAGACGTTATTAAAAATTTTAGGATGCAGTTCATGGATTGCTTAATGATACTGGGCTTAAGTGTTTCAATCTATTCAGGATTTTTCGTGGTTTCCCCTAAAAAAATCCACAAGGCATAGCTCTAAGGTATTCAATTGACATCGTCAAGACGACTCTGTAGATGCATAGTCTTCTCAACCAAAACGCTGATGCGGTGTCAGGAAAGAAGATTTTCGCCTTAAACCGTTGTCCAAAGCTGCTCTTCGGCCAAGATTCTAAAACGATAATGAAACGAATGGTTGCGCGCTTTCGACTGTAATCCGAACTATATTTGTTTGTTTTGCCTTTCCTCAGGCTAGTGCGTAAAATTCTGTTTAGATTGGGGTCAAGTAAAGATTCGTAACCATTGGACCATAACAGCAGTCACATTCTTATCTCTACGCACCATACAACGGCCGAGACCATGAGTGTTGTCCACTAGCATGCCAGTCTCATGAAGTTCTTTCAAAAAGAAATGAAATTTAATCAAATGAGAACAGTAGAATTCACAGCACGAGTAGTTGGTGAAGAATCTTTTTCAAACTTCTGTGGGAATGCCTTCAGAAGCTAAAGGAATTAAGCAGGAATAACATAGTAAAACTTTTCTGAAAACCTGGTCATATAGGAATATTTAGAAGTGAAATGGCCGACTCCTTGACAAAAAGAGGGGCAGCAGAAGCATAGATTGGTCCAGAACCATTCGGTGCTGTAGGAGATTTTATCCTCAATGAAAATTTCAGGAGAATGAAAACAAGTATCCGGGTAGAAATTTGGAGCAATGCTAAAGGTGTGATTTAAAACATGCATTATATTTAGCAAGAACAGAAGAAACTAAGAGTATTCGATTAAGGTCTCTGTAGATTCTGTGTGAGAATCGGGAGAATTCTTCGGGCACATTCTTGGATCCTGTAAGTCACTTTCCTATAAACGGAAGAGGTGGAGAGCACTGTGAAGAGACTTCAATTGGAGACAGAAGATCCTGCGCAACACGTGGACTAAATTTGTGATCTGATCCGGGTCATGACTATTGCGTTATTAAGGGGAAGGAGCAATTAATATTTTATAATATACATCTTTCATATAAACATATTTATCGCGTATTGGCCTCCGAGCTAAACAGAGCTTTACAATTGCAAAATTTTCGTCTTATCTGAAAACTGCTTTCCGTGAGTTTTTACCGATTTTTTATGAAAATAACATGTTCAGTGACGATAGTTACCACTTGATAGCACCATTATTATATTTTCAAAGACGACCACGGCAGCCAAGTTAGTGGCACTGTCACTTAGTGTTCAACGATTAAAATACACAAACGATCGGAATTCATGTTCATGTCGTCATCAGATACAATCCTTAGCTCACTGCAACGCAGGTTTAGCACTCGTTTACAGATTGAAATCAATGTTCGAACTCAGAGATGACTGACGTACTAAGAAAGATTGCTAAAATTTCGAAAACCAAAACCCTCAACCCAAAATTAAAAATTTTCCAAATTTTTGAAAACTCCAAGTCTCGAGAGGTTTTGAGAACTCCAAATCTTGAAAAGAAATCGTAACAGTATGAAAGTACATTGGGTCCCCATAGAATTTGGATAATGAAATTTTCCGCCGATTTTACGAAAAATAAAATGTTGATTTTCATAAACGTCAAATCCCCATGCATACTTCTCCGTCAGCCTTTTGAAATCCCAATTTTTACTGCAAGCTGTTTTATATGGCTATTCTTATCCAATAACATACAACACTGTGACCACATTTATAAAATCATCATAACATTGGAATTGATCTTTCTAAGCTAATCAAACGCAAATATTGTAACGAGACAAAGGTTATCAGGTTCAGGGTCATTAATTTCGTGGTTAAAGGTTGGTGAAGGTGGCATTTATTCCTTCTGTCATTTGAAGTGTCACAGTCATTTAAATATTTACCATTTACCTTAATGGTTTGCTTAGCAATCGACGGAATTAAATTATTATTTAAAGTGGTGATTCAAAAGCTCAATACGTTATGAATATGGTTGTCGCCACTGGCAACGCATCACTTTGTTAATTGTGAAGAAGTTTGGAGAGATTTGCCGATTACCGGCGTTCGCAGAAATTAAACGTGTCGTACACCTGATCCTGGTCAAGTTTCCTGTTTGCGTTTTTTCATTTTTTTTTTTTTTTGAGGTCGATTCGCCACCAAGACCGTTTGACACCACTATATATACATATAATATTATATGAGGCTACCCATAGGAACGTTACATAAGAAATATTTGAGATTCTGCCCAAAATGTGCGCAAAAATTAAGAAATACTTCAAAAGAATCGAATGCAGAAAATCTTCCCGAGGCGACGATTTCAATATTGTTGTCTTTTTTATTTAATGGCAAAGTTTAGACTTTATTAAGATTACAATTTTTCATCAAAACTGTATTTCTGTGTATGTCTTATTAAGCTTTGCTTTCGGAGCCGATAAATGAATGATTTCTCAAAAGTTCTTTATGTAACTAACGGTCTCTGTAAGAGTGTGCTGCATAAATGACAGGAGATAACCAAAACATCATTTTAAATTAGAAAGAAATTTATGAGAGAAGTTGACAGACATTGTTTCTCCATCCATCCATCCATTTTCTCCATCTCCACATTCTACAATTCAAATTGGACACCGTCAGTATATCCGTCACCATTTTTAGTAGAGTTGTGGGAACTTAAAGAATCGCTCTGAGTTATGTCTCAGAATCGGAGTCATCATCATTGGAAAAAAAACTACGTAACATTTCACAAAAATTCCCCGCTTTCATCTCCCTCCGAAAAACCGAAATTCCAAACTAAACACTGTCAAGAAAGGAACGTAGCAAACCCTCACTAAGTACATTCAATCGACTTCCGAACAATTTAGCATTAAATTTTCAGAAGTGAAACTTTAAAAGCCACTTCTACCGAAACTATTAATTTTTAATGGACTTCCTTCGTCCTCTCAACAGTGACTCGGGCCGAACGGGTGGCGCAATGCGGGCGGAACCGTTTCACTCGACAAACAGGACTACAAATGTAGACACATTCCAAATATTTAAACCTCGATTCATATATGGCCTAATGAGAGGACCAAAAAGTGCACTCAAATATGAAAAACAAAAAGGAGGGAAGCAAAATAAACTCTCCCCTGCCTTATCTATCGCCGAGTCAAGAAACCCCGACTCACCACCGTTCCGTGTTGGTTCATTGTAAATGCCAAGTTATATGCAAACATTAGGACCAAGCGACCAGGACGAACAGAAAAAACAGAACGCAAGCTGCGAACTTAAACTTAGTCAAATACAACGTGTACACAAACCCTCATGCAGTCGTCACTATGGTCACATTGTAGGGCCTTCGACATCTTGGCACACAATTCTCAGCCATTAGGCTGACTCCCGTTTAAATGCACCACTCTTGACGCTAACAGAGCCACCGACAAGAGGAAATGCCGATTTTCACGTGCAAACTCTCACCCGTGTCACCAATGTTTTTTTGGTTTTTTGTTGTTGTTGGTGTTGAAGAAGTATATACACACACGTATGAGTGGGTGGTGTGGGTGTTTGCCTCTGTTAAATATCCATTTCGGAAAATAGTAAATTGAATACGAAATGGAACCCCAAAAAGGACAACGGAAGGTAAACAACTCACACAATGTACAACACCCTTTAGGCGGTGGCGAGATGTTTCTTCTGAACACTCTGAAGGATCAGTCGCTTTTTGCATTTTTCTATTTTTTTTTTTGCACGCCTCACCGAAGGGCACTCCTCAAAATATTTCCACACAAAGCAATTTCGGATTGAAAAATAATTTAATTTGAAAAGAAGCAGAATGAAAAAAGAGTAGTTTTCCTCCTTTGGCAGTGAAACAGAGAGAGAGCGCGGCTAAGAAGGAAAGTGAGAGCTAGGGAGATTGTGGGTGGCAGGCGGTAATCTACCCTATATCCCATCAGAACAGAACAGCAGCACTTTATCGCAATATCTCCACTCCATTCACAGCAGAGTCCTTGAGAGCTTTCAACTGGTTTGGTTATCATGATTCGCGTAAGAGAGCAAAAAAAGGAGTTCCCCCCTAGAAGAGCACGAGCGCTTGTTTCGAAAGAGAATCAGGGAGATTGTCGACGTTTCCGTTGTGTGTGTTTTTTTCTATTTTTCTCAACGACATGAACGTTGTTGGTGGCTCTAACTTACACACATGCATAAACACGCCCTTTTGTGCTTTTCCTATTCTTCCTTTCTCTCGTGAAAAGGGATAATTTTACGTGTCATTTACAATGCAAACAAAATACACAAGGAAAAAGAGGAAAATATCTCCGAACTTCATTTAACTAATCCTTGATAGTTGATGTGATTTTTCATTCTCCTTTGAGTAACTCCTGCAGGGAGTGACACTAACTAAATCAACCCTTTTAGGGATAAGCACACACACAAAGCACCGCACTCGATCACTTGTCACTTGTCAAATTGGCAAAGAATAAAAAACAAAAAACTCGAAAAATGAAAAATGAGAAATTCACACTGAACACACCTCTTTTCAGTGAAGGGATTTTCTTCAAACTAAACTCAAAATGATTGTGTTCTACATTTTCTGGGCATCCGTACCGATTAGCGCTGTCACTTGGGATGTCCAGTGATGCTTTGTCAGTTAGAATGGATAATTGCACGCTCTCAGGGTGACCGGAGGAGTTATAGAGTCCACAATGAACTCATCATTGAGCCGCAGCAGTGGGTAAATATCACTTTTCCTCTTCTAAGTCTGACACCCTGAAGCGAGCACACTTTGCACAGTGGCCGACAATTTTATAGGTTCACTGGAATATATATGTATATATGTATTGGTGGTGGAATGGATATGATCTTCAATGTTTTAAATTGTTTTGATTTATGTCCGTTAGAAAGATTTTTGTGTCCTCAATGCTGATTATTGATTGGCGTTAGGTTAGGTTGATCCACGGCTGAATCAACATTTCAGAAATAATGAAAATCACCTAAACAGAAACAGAGAATCCTAACACTTATTTGGAACTTATATAAACAAGGTTACTGGCGCGGTTAAAAAAGCAAATGTACGGTCTGAAAGTGGTCGGTGACACAGCAGATGCTGTAGCGCTTAAATAAACGTTTATTTCTGCCAATTGTAAACACTCATTGCAAACATCTATGAACAGATCTATTACCAGGAAATGTTAAAATTATAAAGTCCTTATGCCTGTAGTACATATGTATGTATCAAAGAAGGAAATGTAATCTTTTACATTCAGTTCAGGTTTTTCTAGGGCTATGGAACTTTAAGTTGGCAACGCTATTTTAACTGGTGACTATCGCCTGTGAAGTGATTTACTTTTAGTTTGGGAATGCCATTTCAGATTTTCAAACCATAGGATTACCTAGCAAGGCAAAAGTTTCGTAATTTGGCGCAACACAAGTTGATGTCAATTTCCATAAGCGATTGAATTTTGTGTAGCGATAAAATTCACTCTTGGTTTACATAAATGATTAGTAAATAACGCTTGACAGCCGTTGATTGATGGGCCAAATGTATTCACAAAGCGACATGGGGAACTGTTTTCAAAAGTATAGTAGCCGTTATGGAGGCATGCAGGTTCCCATTTTGGCACAGATAGGATTTGGGGTAGGAATGCGGTTGGACGCATTTAATGTTGCACGTGTTTATAAAATAAAAGACTTTTTCTACTACACATAACTTACACAGAGTTTTTCCAAAAGATCAGATGATTCATAGAAAACCTGACTACCAACGGAAATTCTCTCCAAACGTAGCCCAAACATACGAATTAAAGGATTAACCAATTCTGACAATTCATGATAAATGAACGGTTATGCATCCACCAATCAATACGCTAAAAAACTGGCATTTTCGAATATAAAAAAGGCTCAAATCCACCTTATTGGACAGTATTAAGACAAAAATCTACGTGGAAAAGAGGAACCAATTTGATACCGTTATACAGATGGAAGAATCGTGTTGCGTCTGAAACGCGAATTCAACTCCACTACACAATTGCAGCATGGAATAGAACAAACGCATTCATGGGCATAAGACAAAACCAAACAAAGTTGTACTATATGTATTAAGCTGCACAAAATGACTGCCTTGCTAATAGGTGGACCGGTTGTCGTTCTACAACAGATGGTGTAACTTGTTTACAATTCCAGTAAAACACTTTAACAAATTTTCATTGGAAAGGTACTGTCATGTAGTTTCACAATCGGTATGTAAAATTTAATTGAATAGTAAGTAACATTTCTTTTTCATTCACTGAGTACGTCGGGTTTCGTGTAAATTAAAGTGATTTGCGGACCGCTTTACTTTAACATTTAAATATAAAGAAAAAACAGATGAATGTCATCGCAGTCGAGCAGACGTATCAAAAGTGGTTTGCATAGTTTTAAAGTGGTAATTTTTGACTTCGAAATTGAAGAGCGTCACGGACAATAAAAAATTGTCGACGATTAGGAATTGGACACTGCTAAATAATTATTCGTCACAAATGCAAAATCTTGCATCCTAAGGAATGCCCAATAAGCAATTTTGGATTGTTTTACTATAAAGGAAATGATCCGAAAGGTAAGAAATTTTGTAGTTGCGGGATGAATTGAAGCCAAGAGACATTGAAGGGAAATCGTTTCTACTTCGAATTGTGACTGGTGATGAAAAGTAAGTCTTATACGGTAATCCCAAACGTAAGACATCGTATGGATACCAACGGTTAGTTTCATCTTCGACAACGATTCCAATAGGTTATGTTTTGATTTTGATGGGACCAGATACGTGTGGTTTATTACGAGCTCCTGCAATCGAACAATAAGAACGCAGGTGAACGCAACATTTGATGCGGTTGAGCCAAGCATTTAAGGGACACCGGCCAAAAACGATTGCCACTCGACATTCGTATTTTGAATGACTGGAAACGATATCATTTAATTTTTTTTTTCTTGTGAGCTGCTTTCAAATTTTCTGTTTTGAAATTTCGGGATTGCAGATATTCTGCTCTTCGAATTTAAGTAGACTGAGATATTAGTAAAGGAAGTGTGTAATTTAATATGCGTTCATATATTTCAATGCATACTTTTTTCAACTACTTTTAACTCTCTCGTACAGAATGACTGCTCAATAAAAGGTTATGAAATATCATCATTTTAGTAAATTTTTTATATACAAAGTAAATCAGAACTAATAGTAAATTCTTTGCAAAATGCTGTAAATTCTATAGCGGCTGCCACAAAAAATATAATTAAATCATTAAATGAAAACTAAAACTGTTTAAAATACTCTTTGCCTTACTTTTCGGCATCCTGTAGGGCTTGCAGTATCTCCATAAAAATATCTTCATTGTAAATGATCTAAGAAGAGTATTTCCACTTGTTCGATACAATTTGATTTCATCTAATGCCTTATTCCCTGAATCACTTTGTTTCGCAAAAACGGTGATAGAATTAAAAGCAGAATTGCTGAAAAAAATCAAAGCAAACTTCAAAAATGAATTCAACTGCCTTAAGAAACCCACTGCTCAAACATTCCAACTTGTTTAATCAGTAGACTACGTTACACCAACGGATTTGCTGACCTTCCACAAGGCAGTTACTGATAGAAAACAACAATATTTACAACAAAAAGTTTCCCTTCAAACCTTAAATTTGTGGAATAGTTGCGGGACAAAATATCAAAAAGGCGTTGTTAAACAGAGCTCAGAAAACTCAGTAAAATTTTGAAAAAAAAAACAAGTTTGTTTAAAATATACCAAATTCAGTGATCTTATGAAAACGTCTCCCACTGTACCGATTGCTTTCTACGAAATACCGAATAGAACTTTATTGTGGGCGTGATGAGCGAGATGCGAATAAAAGTACAAGTGTCACTGCTGTGACAGCGACTACAAGATTTTCCAGATCCAAATATCTACGAGCACAAGTGTCTCAATTAGTTATTGTCCATAACTGTGTTTAGTCCCTCAAATGCGAAGGCACCTCTCTCTCTCTCTGCAAAAATTACTGAAACACCGTCCGCGTACAACTCGTTGCACGGGATCAAATCCAAGATGAATGCTTCACATCTCCGTATGCTCTTTGTGTTTGAAAAATAAATTCACTGACTGACGACAAATGACAAGAGGCTAGGCTAGTGATGGAAGACATGTCTCGGACATCATCTCGTCAGCCATACAAAAAGCAAGACCGAACGTTTACATAATACAGGGAGGGCAGCAACGAGCACGAGGACTTGGACTGCGATTGGAATTAATCTTAATTCATCAGATTTAGACGAGATAACTTAATAAAATAAATTTTTCGTATGCATTGTGCGCGATGTGTGTTTCAGTGGTATGATGTGTGGAGCGAAGAGGCACAAGTATCTATTTATTTAGAGATGCTGTTAAGTGTATTGTGTGTTGGGGGATGGTTAGATAAATAGTACCTTCAGATACTTTGTGGGAGGTCAATTATGGTGAAGAAGAAGAACAACAAGGAGACTAAAGAAATCACTGACACACTGGAAAATAGCAATGAAAACGAACGGCACGACATCCTTGAAATTGTTGTGATGTGAAGTAGATGTACATATATGTAAATATATACAAAAATTTGTATTTTTTTTTTTTTTTTTTTTCGATGTCGGACCTCAGGTTCTATGAGGATGTTCCTTCTCCTCCTCCTTTTTTCACCTTTGACTTTCTGCTTGATTTTGGGTTAGGCAACGGGCACTTTATATAAATTTTGAGACATTTTTTACATCTTTTTTAATTTAAAAATATTTAAGATTTTTTGGGGATTTTTTTTTATTTTTTTGATATCCTTACTTTCTTTTTATCTGCTTAAGCACTCATACACGCGAAAGCACAAAAACACACAACACATAAATACACACACACATACACATTAAAAGCCCGAGACGAGGATGTTTGTGTTCCCTTCTCACTGCGTGATGATGGCGATGATGATGATGCCTGAACAACTCTAATGTCCCTTGTCGTGTACCATTTCAGTTTTGGGAGCGGCACCCTATTTTCATTTTCCACATACTTTGTATTCGGTGTTTCTTGAGTTTCCTTCTTTTTTCTTTACTTTTCTTTTCTTCCCTCACTCTCTTTGTCTCGTCTTTCGTTTCGTATTTGGTTTTTTTGTTTTTGAATTCGCTTAATTTTACTATATTTTATATTTTTTTGAATTTTTTCGGATCTATTTTTTTTTTACTTTTTTCACATTTTCCCGTATACACTCCTCACATGTCTTAACAATGGAATGAAGGCAGATTGTTGTTGGTTAAGTTTGGAAGGATTTTCCTTTTCTTTGTTACTACGTACTTTACTTAATTTTTTTTGTTTGCACTTTCTCAATGAAATGTTGCAGCAAAGATGATGAAAGTAAAGGAAGAATTAAAAGAATATATAAAATAACAAAAAGAAAATTTCACACAGATATGGAGGAAAAATAAGTTAAAACCTTCATCTGTGCTCTCGATTTTCACACTGAAAATGACGATTTTGCAAGGACTTTGGGGAGCTTTTTCCCGTTGTTCGACGTTGTATCCTTAAATGTCCAACGTAACACATTATTGATGGGTTAGGGAATCGGCGGAGTGGCAGCAGTACGCCAGAGAGAAAGACCGAGAGCAAGTAGTATATGTGTGTGCATTAAGGATAAAAGGGATGTCAGGAGGAGTGTGTTGTAAAGAGATTGGGGATTTTTGGATACAGTTTTAATGATTGACAGCATCCCTTAGCGGGCATGTTCTCTCTTTCTGGTATTCGCTCTTCCAATGGGCGAGGAGGATGATTTGTTTACTGTAAATGAATGGAGAGCAATGGATAAAGCTTACGTGTAAAAGTCGGAAAATCGGAAAGGGTTTGGATATTGGACAGTTTCTTGTTTCATTGGCTTTACTGTGAAATATGTACGATTTTGAGGGAACAGAACTTTTTCGTTTGACAGCACCGAATGATACAGTGAAGTATTTAAAAAGCGGAACTATTTTCATGTTGTCCACTGATCCTTAAAACATTTATAAGAATTCATAAATATGCACATAATGTTGAGGTACAAATTGATTTAGATGCAGACATTGTTGAGGTACATTTAAGTCGATTCTTGTGAATGTTTTAAGGATTAGTTGACAATGTGAAATCTTCCTTGAGCGAAACTTATTTTTCGCAACTTATAAAAACCAAAGAGTGGATATGGAAAGGAAATGTTCTTTCAAACTATTTAAAACTCTTATAAAACAACAACGCCTAACTCCTACAGAGTTAACTGTCTCTACGTAGCGTGTGTGATCACATACCTGCCTACTCCTCCAGATATGTGGAAGAGAAATGGCCAGAAATTTCAAAAATCCGTCGAAATCCCAAACCGAAGTGAATTGTGAAGTGATCAGAAACTTGTAAGGTCTCTGGTGAGTATGTCAGGCTTATTTCACATCGATCCGCTCTTTTTATTGAGAATTGATGTGACGACATTTCTTTTGCGAAATTCGGAATCAAATGATCTGATTTGGAATATTTCACACTCGAGGCATTGACAATCGCGAAAGGTGAAAGCAGGCGTATGGAGACACACGATTTGTCTATGTTTTCACATGCATTGCAATGTACTATTAAGCTATTTGGAAAGCTCAAAATGGTGAGTTCTTGGATAAAGCGAACGCATGAACCGAACGGAAATGTTGAAATGATATGAGATCACGAAAAAATCAGGAAAAAGCTCACTTTGTTTTTCTAGACTCTGACAACGAATCTGATGTGATTTTTAGTAACATTTCGTGCTTCCAACGAGAACTTAATAGGGCGTCTTTTGTACATTGCACCACAATCTCAGGCAGCCAATTTACCGTAGCACAACGTGAATGTGTGAATGAGTACTTATTTGATAGATTTCTCAACAAGTCCATTGTTTCCATCGCTGTGGTGCCATCTTCTTGAAGTCAAAGCCACTAAGACCAAGTGTTTGGTTTCAGGAAGAACAAAGTTAACGTGACGCGATTACGGTTAGTATTGCCACCAACATTCCGATTTGCCTCATTTTGGTATTCGCTGAAATCCTCAGCTATAGCTACTATTATCATTTCACTTCGTGCTAGATGAGGTCTAATCGATAGAGTATCATCCACTAATGTAAACTGGGACTCGAATTTGGGAATGGTATTGTGGAATAGTGTGGTCGCCGTGGCGTAGTGGGTAAGTGCGACCCACACGCAGAAGGTACGCCTAGCATTTTTTCACGACACTACCTCTCTCGAGTTGCTGACAACACTCAAGTAGTACTAATTGTCTATGAGAAGCTTCTCAAATCTAACCCTTCGGAGTCGGTAAAAAACTATAGGTCCCTTCTACTCGTGAGAGAACAGTAGAACGCATAGTCGCCATATGCATACCGTTAGTTCATCGAATCGCACGGAAAAACATTTCTCATATGTAGGAGGAAAATTTCAAATAAAAACAAACTGTTACCACTGCAACTGCTTTTATTGACAAGAATCGCCGCTGCCAGTGAAGGTCAACGTATTTATATTAGAAAAGAATTTGATTTTTGAAGACTTCGGGTCGTTCAACCGATCAGCTGGCTTACACTGTTCTAAGCCAGAGCGAGATAGGACTATTTATGTCATGATGACACAGTGTGTGGTGCAAGAATTCTTTCATTTACTTGTTTTTCGTCTACACATAAACCGCTGATTTTGGTAATAGCTGAACAATTTTGAGATGCTGTTGTGGTATAAGTTTTTCCTTGATGATTTGCCAAAGGATACTAATCAAACAAGTTGACAAAGCAAATTAAAAGGATTCGCGCGTCATCTTTAAAAAAAAAAGACTATTGAAAATAAAACCTCATTATGAATCACCCAATATGAGCGAATAGTTCTATGGGCTAAGGTATATCATCCAGCCTCAAAATTACTTATAACTTTGAGCTAATTTCTAAAACCAGTATTACATCTGGCAGTTCTGTTTATTGAAAATAATTTTCGGATACATAAACCCTAAAGTGAATGCAGTGGAGAATCTGCAGTAAGTTTTTGTGATCAAAATAGAGAAGATCGGGATAGATTACTAGATCACGGGTTGTTGAGAAAATATTTTTTGTTTGTTTTTTAAGTTTGCAAAATAGTTGAATATTTGCCAATAGTTTTAGCCCTTTTGACCTACTTCTTTTTCTTTTTGTTGTTGTTTGAAGTCCTTCTCCACTTGTGTGCGCCATTTTAACCTTGGCCGCCCTCTTTTGGGTTGTCACCATGAATCGGATTCGAAGACTTTTCGGGCCGGAATAGTGGTGTCCGTACGCTGTAAAGGGCTACAGGTTGTATCCGAAGACACTTGACCATGCGCATACCGCCGTACAGCCTATAAAGTCCGTCTTTGAATCTTCTCGTCATCAACGAAAACAGAATCAAAAATCGCACACTTAACTAAGACTAAGGACTTCTGCATCCGCTTTTAATAACGTCCTAATTTCTGCCCGTAGGACCAGAATCATCAAGCTGCTATACAAAGTCAGTCCTTCGAGAGAGGACTCTAATGCTCAATTGCCTCTTAAGCCCAAGCAAGAGTGATTCTTCGTTTGATTTCGCTACAGATGCTGTTTCTATTTGCCGCTGACCCGAGGTAGACGAAACCCTTCACTATCTCGAATTTTCGTTCTGACGAACGGTTTGAAGCGTTCGCGCAATACCGCAGTCAGGATCTTCTTCGCCATTTAAAGGAACGATCCCTAGCTTAGTCCATAATAACTCCCAGTTCAAAATATGCAAAAAAGCATACAAAATGAAAAACTACCAGAAGTACTTACATTAAGAGCTTTATTTAAACCAAAGTGAATCTATTCCTATTGTTTTAGTTTTTTTTTTTAAATTTACCTTCAATTTAATTGCATAGATTTGTAAAATACAAAAATTCAAATGAATGTACCACATACTCATTTTCTTTCTTCCTCAACATAATAACGGTACCAATCTCTCCACGAATGCGTACAAAATTTAGCCTTCCCTACACGTACTCCAATGTATCAAAACAGGACGTTTAATCGTTTTCGCATGTGTGTGTCATGATGAAATGTTTCTTTTTAAAAAATGTCTCCAATAATTTATAGAAACTCTCTAGTTTTATATACTTAGTAACATCGACAGTTCATGTCTATCTTAATCACGTGTCCTTAGACCCCATATCGAGGTCCGTCTCGTTCCGACTGTCGGCCTGGCCACCGAACTGTGGATGAATTTATTGATTCCTATTTTTGGGAAACTCTGTTCGAGCATTTCTAAAGCGGTATCTGATAATATACCAAATACGTCTAAGAACTTTAATGTTGGGATGTTGCTTAGTTCCCTAAATTAAAGAAATGAAATTTATTATTTGATGCGCGACCATATTGGGGGTGTACTTACATGTAAGCAGGGGCTAATATTTGGTAGCATCTTGACAGCGATAAATATTCTAGGCTCTTAAACTTACACACGCAGCTGACTGCATTCGACGAGAGTGCTGTGCAGTCCGACACATCTAGTTCGAGAAGCTGTGGACATCTTTTCGATAGAGTGACTAAATCTGTGAAAAATAATGTGATATGTTGAGGGTTGAATGGACGATGAGAATATCGACTTCTTACGAGAATCAAACATTGTCTTCCTACAACCGGATATGTTCAAACGCATAAGGTTCGGTGTAATATTTGTTACAAGCGCAGACACAGCATCCACATGCAAGTTCGTCCATGAAATGTTAAGACTGTTCAAGTTCTTTAACTGAATCATCATTTTCCGAACGCTCCACGCCTCCAATCCAGTTACCATGGCTAGGTTCAGCGCCTCGAGGTCAATATTTTTAGCGATTTCATCGCAAATTTCATCGTTAACTTGGAGGTGTTCCAAACTCAGCTTCTTCAGCTGGCGGCAGCGCGACAGCAATGACTTCAACGACGCTTTGGATATGACAGCCATGCTTAAATCCAAAAATTGAAGTTTACTTTCAAAGTCCGGGTACATCTGCAAGAGTTCTGGATCGAAAGTAGGATGGTGTAGCTGAAATGATGGAAAGTTGTAATTTTGATCTTTTCATTAATGAGCAGATTGTTTGGTTACTTCTGATTGGGCAAGCCGTAGAATCACAACCCCTCGTGGCAGGATATCGCCAAGCGCTCCTGCCCGTAATGATCTACCGCCCAAATCCAATCGGCTCCACAGGGATTCGTCCCTCGCGCAGCGATTGAATCTCTGGCACACGTAACTGCATCTAATTAACGCCTTTTTTGGCAGTAACTTAAAGATCTGAAGAATGATCTCATCGGACAACTTCGAGAAGTGATCCTTTCCGTCGCAGCCTCGCAGAGCTCTGTTTCTGTACAAAAAGAAATTCTCATCGGGTACATAGAACTGCTTGGTGACTGATGTTGATGTAGATGCTGTTACAGGCTCCATCTTTGATGATGATGATGATGTACATGACGACGGTGTGACTTCTTGTGCTGTAGGAACATATGAAGATGGGGTTGACGTTGTCTGCATGTACGACTTCGTTATATTCTTGTAATTGTTGTTGCATGCAACCGTTGAAAGCGGGCTACGGGACTTCTTCGAACTCAAATTGCCTGCTCCCAAGATGGCAACTTTCCTCTGGTGGACTTTCTCTGTGCTGCCATGGTTATCTGTTGTCTTTTCTGCTGAACTGCAACTGTTACTGTTAGCATTCAGGTTATTGTTGAAACTGAGTGTTGAATTTGTGTAGTTATGAGTTGTGAGGGTTTCATTTGAGAAGTTCGCATTATCCGTGGTATCCAGATCGACGTTGTAGTTGCGTCGGCTTTGCTGCATTGTGTGATTGCAGAATTTTGGCGCATCTAGATTTGGTGTGACTTCGTTTGAGTTCTCATCACTTGCGCTGACTGCTAAAGCGATTGCAGATGCTGATGACGAGGATTCATCAGATTCCAGCATGCCGACCCCCATTTCCTCTAGGCAATGTGAATTTTCGAGGTCTTTTATTGGCTGCCTTGACTGTATTGATGATTTAATACGCTTCCTGAAATTAGAAAAAAGAGGAGAAATAGGATTGTGAAACGGTATAGAAAAGTAATAAATTATTCACAGTCTACAAGAAAATGTTAAACTGAAGAATAAGCAGCATGATTGGTATTGGAGGAATGAAGTTGTTCCATTTTCTGGCAACGTGGAGGGAGGTACAATATGCTAAGTTTGAATAAAGGTATCTCTTCTACCTCTTCTTGAGATATCTTTTAGAACTTCACTTCCTTGAGTACGACATTCTGGGCCTGAATTTTGTTAAACTTCTGCATGAGAAAATTAAGAACGAGTAGCAATGTGATTAGCATTGGATGAGCAGTAAAAAAGGGCAACCACTGATGCACTTACCACCACAACAAGGAATCTCTACACAAGAGATAGAGGAAGCAAGACACAATAGAATCTAATCT
Organism: Eristalinus sepulchralis; assembly: GCA_944738645.1. Lineage (NCBI taxonomy): Eukaryota > Metazoa > Arthropoda > Insecta > Diptera > Syrphidae > Eristalinus > Eristalinus sepulchralis. Next base: position 19,725,527 of record OX122882.1, read on the forward strand.
CTGAATTGAATTTTATCTTTCCAATGAATAAATGCATACGTATTTGTTTCAACCGGGCTATTGACCGCAAGTGTTGCTTACAAAACTTTGAGAACTACAACAAACAGTATGCGCAAAAATATAACTCTTAACAAGTAACTAATAAACAGATCACAGCCGGGGAACAAACAAAAATGTTAATGAGTTCCCAAATAGTTGTCCACAAGTTGCTAGTAACCGCATTTTTCCTTTGTCATTACAATATTGGCACATTCCAGCAAGAGAACTTCAACTCCACACCCGAATTTAACAAGTCGACGACCATTCCATTTGCATTGCGAAACCCGAACGGGGGCAAGTACCCCACAGTGTCGCATTTAGCACAAGCATACACAATCACACCCTTTGCTGTGTTTTGTAAACATTAAACAAATAATCTGCCGAAACCATAGCAATTTTGGATATTTCGTTTACCTCTTTTAGCCAAAAGTAAGTGGGAAAACGCCTTTGTGGTGACCACAAAAATGTTCATTCAACTTGCACTTCACGTATGTGTTAATTGATTTATTTCAAATGGAAATTCCTCGTTCAATTGCCGAATCACAAAACGCTTCATTCAACTAATTCATGCTGCGTAGGCGAGTTTTGTACACTAGTTTTGTCATGCAACAAGGAAACATTTTTTTTTAATTTTAATTCCGCAGAGAAAAAAGCGAAGAATCTTGCCCACATCGACTGCACGAAAACCGCGCCGCTTTTTCTCTGTCGTCTTCTTTTTTTTTCCCTCTTGGTTTGACACAACCTAAGATATCCAACCGAATGACGTATGAATGAATTTCCCCATGACAATTTGCCGGCGAAAAGTCGCAGAGGAAAACTTATGGGAAAATTTTCATCGTATGGCATCAAGAAGGCGGGCAAATACAACGTTGCACCAATTCAAACATACAAATGGATTATTCACTATTGAGTATTTACCTCGTTAATGGGCACAAATTCTCGTTGTTTTCCACAGATTTTGTCTTTCTTCCGCTCATAGTTTGAGACGAAACAATAATAAATTATATTTAACGAGTAAATTGATTTTTTTAAACTTGAATAGATGAATTGTGATTGAAAATTATTACGGGAAGGTGAAATGTGCGCTGGCTCAACAAGTGAAAATTTTCGGATATGAATCTCGATGACGTCTTGATTTTCGGGCAATTTTTATTTGGGACTGCGCGCGAAACTTTTTTTAGTTTATTTCTACTTTTTAGTGATGCCAAGTTAAGAAATGCGATTACCTCGCGACACCACGAGTAAATTTCAAATAGTTCGGTATTACACGTCGCATCTTTTTGTAAGACACACATATGTAAGTAAAGGACAATACATTGGTCTCTACATGGAAAAGAAAACTGTAGATTCACGACATTTATGTCCATTGGATATGAACAAATAATAGTTTATAGCTTGCAAAATTTGATTGTAAATAAGGAGAGAGAGCTTCGATAATTCTTCGGAAACTTTTTCATAAGAAGAATGAGTTGCGCAAAGCGTGCAGTAGTAAGGTTAAGAATAGAACGATCAATTTCTTGTCCTTCTCTGTTGAATTCCCAACAATTTCAATTTAATTTAATCGCACCAAAAAATGTGGGAAGCATAGCCGATAGCGAAACATTAATCGATACATAAAAGTAGGAACACATGGTACCAATAATCAGAACTTATGCGTTAGAGTTTCAAAACGCGCTTTGTATTATCACCGCGCCTCATTCCGATTTGTTTCGTTTCTCGTTTAACACTTCGTCATAAGACACATTTTTTTTAGTTGATTTGGTTGCACAGTCAGCATTCGCAATAAGAATTCCAGTACCCCTTGAACTGTTCCCTAAAATGTCAAATAACTGACAGCGGCCGGCTGATATCAAAAGCAGCTGTTCTGTTTATCCAGTGTTCCTTTTAATTTGTTACATATGTGATAACCAAATGCAATTAGATTTTGATTCTTAAGTGATAAATAAAAATTTGAACTAATTATGATAGCACTCCGCCGGCTTATTGCCACGCCGAAACAACGATGGCCAGTGGCCATTACTAGCCAATCCATCAGAAATTTCTGGTGGAAAGATCCCCGTTCAGATCAAGAGAGCACTAGTTCTTCCACAAAAGATAAAGGAAAACAAAAACCTCAACTGCCAGCTATAAGAAATCCATTTGACACGGCACAAAACAAATCAAAAGAAACCTACTTAGATATGATAACAATTTTTGAAAATCGGGATATTCGCCGACGGAATCATGTCGAGTTTATTTATGCCGCTCTCAAGAGCATGCATGAGTTCGGGGTCGAACGAGACATTGAAGTTTACAAAGCTCTCATCAATGTGATGCCGAAGGGGAAGTTTATACCTACAAACACTTTCCAGGCAGAATTCATGCACTACCCAAAGCAACAGCAGTGCATCATAGATTTGCTGGAGCAGATGGAAGATCACGGTGTTATACCTGACTACGAAATGGAAGCAATGCTTTTGAACGTCTTCGGCAGACGAGGTCATCCAGTGAGAAAATACTGGCGCATGATGTACTGGATGCCGAAATTTAAAAATCTTTCGCCCTGGCCACTGCCGAACCCTGTACCAAATGATACTTTAGAATTGGCGCAAATGGCAATACAACGCATGTGCACAGTCGACTTGCTCTCAGAGGTCAGCACTCTTGACACGAAGGACGTGTCCGCCGCCATAGACCAGACCTGGATAGTTAGTGGGATCAGCCCGGAACAATCGCAACTGCTGCGAGAACACGATAAATCGAAAGCTGTGTACATTGAAGGACCCTTTCTAATATGGCTACGAAATAAATCTATCAATTATTTCACACTCAAGGCTGATCCGGACCGGGAGCTATTGAAGACCTTTGGAGAGTATGAAGACCCTGACGGTAAGACGTTTTTTTCTTGAATTTGGTTCCCCGGCGCCAGTGAGTAAAGAAAGTTATTGTTCACAGATGTGTCGAAAATTCGGACTCCATTCTTTGGAAAGCCCTTGAAGGAGACGCGGCTTACTAAGAAACGGTCAGTTCATCAACAAGATGACGGGACTATATTTGCCATATGCGCTACAGGTACATCGACGAAAGATTCGCTTTTGTCCTGGATTCGACTGCTGGAGGCAAACGGCAATCCTGTGCTGGGTGAAATCCCAGTTCTATTTAAGTTCAGAACTGTTGTAGATTCGAGTGTGGTACCTGTAGCTAGCGATTTCAGTCAAACTGAGAAAATAAGTTAGTCGTTCAATTTTTCCGTAATTATAGCGGAGTGTAAAATTGTTTTCACTGAAAAATAAATAGAAATTATTTATTTAACTTAATCAAAACGGATACACGTTTAAGTTATTGTTGACAATTGAGAGAGAAATGGATGGGCGCGTAACGTGGGCCGGGTGTTTAGAAATTTTGCACTGACAAAGAAGGGAACAATCGTAATTAAAAAATCATCACCAAGACATTTGGCTAAGCACATTGCCAAGCAGGTCCTTACAAAAGAGTAGAAACGTCCAATCCACTCTTAGTAGACCGACAGAATACGTTCATCAACTCTATGGACAAACAAGAGGTAAAGAAGTTTCTTTAGAACAACAAACTAAACAGTTGTTTGAGCATAGGTAAGTACCGCAGCTTTGGCCAACAGACGAAAAAAAGCAGCCTTGAATATACACAAATCTACACACACGAATATACACAAAAAACAAGTAAAGCTGGTGGAAGTGTAGTCGATGAGAAATCTGACAAAAAAATCTCTTAGTCAGGAATTCATCTAGAACAACGTCAAAAAAACCCTTACGCAATTCAACATGAAGAACTGGCTGTGTTAGATAAATGTGCCTCCGTTCTGGATAACAGAATCGATTTCGGCATTCTTCTTCTTTCTATGGTGCTACAGTCCGGGGTGAACCTGGGCCTCAACTAACATTCCTCCAGTTGCGCACTCCCTGTTGGTTGAGTTCATTCTTGACTTGTGCACCATCTCATTCTCTGTTCCTTTATCCCAATTGCTCGTACTCGAAGAGTTTTCGCGCAGGAGCAGAACTTTTTTCTTGAAAAGACTAGTGGCTTCCTCATGAGCTTTTAGTAACGTCCAAGTTTCCCCGCCGTAAAGGAGTATTGGGATGATCAAGCTGTTTAGTCCTTCGAGAAAGTGTTCTTTTACTCATTTGCCTCTTGAACCCAAAGAAGCAGCGATTGGCAAGAGTGATTATGCGTTTGATTTCGGTACTGATGTTCTTGTCCTTATTTACGCAGAGCTGAGATTCTATCAATTGAAAAGGTGCACCCTTTCGAACAGAATCCCAAAATAAACATAAAAAAATGTCAGAGAGTCAAGAATAAAGGTGTTACCGTTTTGAATTCAAGGCGAAGAAAGCATTCCCTCAAAATATTGTCCCAAGCTGTATTTTAACGCAAAACATTCCAGTTCTGTTCTATGTCACAGACGTATTAACACTGTTAAAGCTGAAAATGAAAGCTTGTAGTCTTATCCAGAAAACAGTTCTGCACTTTCATGCTTTTGTCAGAGAGAAACTAAGTAAGTGTGACCAATAACAAGGTTGACGCATAATAACTCCAATGACGCTCAAATTAAAACAACGAAGTGTAGTATTTTGTATGTCTTACAGAAAATGTAAATTTATTAATTCTAAATGAACACAAAAACGAATTATTCAAAACATAGGGTTGGCAACTAAGTAATTGCGTTTTTTAGAAAATAAAAGATATTTTTTCATGGAACGAAATAACTCTATTCTGTAATGTATTGCTCATTTTGGGCAACGACCTTTTGCCGTCTTTCAGGCAGCATCATAATTTCACGTTCATATTTCAATCATCATTCAATCAGCACGAAACTGATTTTTTATCCTTGAGTGAAAAACCATCAGAAAGAAATTTGGCAAACAAACTGCCGTTCTGAGCATGCGATCCGTTTTGTCCTCTTCGTTTTGATTATCCATATTTTAACAGACCAAAACTACACAACCGAAGGTCTACTCCAATTTGAAATGCATCGAATGCCACCGAAATTCGTCAAAAAACTGTCCAAAGGCGTTCCATTTGCTGATTTCTTTCGTAGAAGAGAGAGCTCATGAGAGAGTAAAATATCTCTGTGAGTGAAATCCGCAATTACTTAGTTGCCAACCCAATATTTTCAATTCATTTGCTTCTACATTTATAATGGCGGATTGTAGTGTTTGCTCGCACCTAATACAGAAGCAACTTGCGGCTTGAGAAACACAGACTACATCATTTGTTTTTCTTCATAATCTCGAAACTACAATAATAAAATAATGTTTTGAAAATGACGATATGTGAAAAGAAGAAAGATTGCCCCATGAATTGGTGAAATAAATTAACTTCTTACATTGCTTAGCATACTTTGTAAACTTTTAATTAGCAACTTAAGCCTGCATCTCAATGCGTTTCGAATTCAAATTCATGTTCATGTTACTTTAGTTAATTAATAAAATCCGTTTAAGTGGGATTACACGTTTACAAAAGAAAAAAAAAAGATATAGGCCTTCCGCCAGTCTTGAATAAATATGTTTTTATGCTTTGTAAATATATTTAAATAGAAATTTGTCTAAACAAACGAGAAAGGTACAAACTCTGTATACGTAAATACTTAATCATATTTTGTATTTAATTTGTCTGAAGAATGAAGGTAATCGTCACTAAATTCTAAGAACAGTGTTGGAACGAAAACACAACTAAACACTACATATCCCGATAATCTTATTAAATCACAGAAGAATAATTTTCTCACACTCCAAGTGTTACATCAGTTGCATATAAAAAAAAAAAACATAGAATTCAATTATTAAGTAAGGTTTCCGTACTTTTGTCTGCTTCTGTTCAGTATTTTTTTGTTGATTCATTTGAGTCTTTCGGTATTAGCGGAAAGACTTGTGTCACCACACCGATACCCTTGCTGGTGCCTTCGCGAAAGAGTATTCGCATGCCGGGGCGGACGTACTCGGGATGTCCAACAAACTGAAACATCACTGACGCGTTGTCGTTGGTCCCAATCTTCTCACCTCCCATTATTCCTCGGATTATGGCCGTCTGTCGAATGCTGCCTATGTGTACGGTAGTTTGAAATCCAACATATATTGCCGTGGCGTGGAAGAGTACTGACACCTTGGCCTGAAAAGGAGAAATATTCTTTTGTTTCATTTGCAATCAAAACTTTATTATTTTTTTATTAACAAATTGTCACCCTATCCTGATTATTATTAAAAAAAGGCCTTTTTTCAAAGTCAAGTAAAAAAATTTCACCCTCTGAGCGTGTGGGTTGAATAACTCTTTATCCAGTCAATTGTGTGAAAGCCGTCTACTAGGTATCAGTGCGACTTCCGTTCTACCAAGTCCACTGTAGTCCAAATATTTGCGTTCAGACACATCCTCAAACACAACAATTTCAGGTCGATACTTTTTCTTCCAGGGACGGCATTGCAGTTCAAGATTACCCTGGGAGTCAAACAATCTCTTCTACATATCTCTCTGTTCAATTGCACCCCATGTTGGTTGTTCTAAACTTGTGTGCGCCATTTCCGACGAGAATAAACGCCCTGGTCTCAATGGATTTGATTCAAAGACCTTGAACCGGAGTAAAGTTATCCATCCGCTCTACATGGCGATTTATAGCGTTATATTTGTAGACAATTGACTGGACGCATGCCGCAACCTAGAGTTCGCCGTTGATCAGTGCGAACAAGATGAAAAATCGTGCATAGAACTTTCCCCTCCTCATCTGCACATCACAACATTCTCATTAAATAACATAGCCCACATAAGGACCACAGGAAAATTCTTCGAATTTTACCACGCCATACTGTAGTTTAATTATGAACCGATAACGGTTGAGTTCTACAAAGCAGAAACTAGCAGAACAGTACCCAAAAGTGAGTACAACTGGAGGGCTACACTTATACAACGTGACAATCCGTCGAAGAAGCCTTAAAGATATTTGAAGAATGGGCAAAAAGAGCTTCTTTTGAAGTACACAGAGAAGTAAAACAAAACAAAATTACGAAACTGTAAGTCGAACATTATGATGGTCAAAAATACTCTCTTTTTGACAAAGTTGGAAGGCAAAGATCTCTCTTTTAAGTCAGGCAGGCCACGACCAATTCTCTTGTCAGTGTTGCAATCTAAGCAAACAGGTTCCGGAAGAAAATTAGGTAGGCCGCAAGTAGCTAGAATCCACTCCATTCATGCTAGTCTCACACGTCGCCATTCTCTGTCTCTTAATTGCAAATAGTCCCATTCAAACCTGATGCTTATTCCGCAGTGGATTGAATCGGTTGTAGTAGGAAATAATCATACGTTTGGGAAAATAAAAATTAGCAGTGACGAATTACATCTACTTCCGGCAGTCAGATGACAACGTAATTATACTTTATTTAAGAACCTATTACAAATATGTCCTTAAGTGAGATTTCACCTTTGGCGCTTGTAGACCCCCGGTCCAGTCCTAGTCCTTAGCTCTTCAGCTGCAGACATGTCGCAAAAGTTCCCAATCCTAAACAAGAGCTTCCCTGTCGAATTCATTAAAGTCAGCTTAACGACACAGCTATTATAACAAATAATTCATTTGCAATTCCAACAAAATCTTTAATTAATAAGAAAACCGTAAACCTAACAATAAATGCACATAATCTTGGTACTTTAGAGTGGTCCTGCGTGGACAAATTTGATCATTCTCCCTTGTAAACAGGCTTACGCTTCTCAACGAACGCTTTCAATCCCTCTAGGCGGTCCTTTGTCGGTATAACCTGGGCATAGCAGGCTTCTTCTATTGCATATCCAGTAGCTATGTCCACTTGCAAGCCCTTATCAATCGCCTTCTTTGCCATACGAACACCCACCGGCCCATTTGGAACAATCTCTTCAGCCAATTGCAATGCCTTCTGATAGGCGGCATCTTTTGTTTCATTTTGCGGCACCACATGATTAACGATTCCCCATTCCTTTGCAAGCTTCCCATCAAATACTCGCGCTGTAAAGATGAGCTCTTTTGCAAGCGACGGATTTAAGATTCTCGGCAGACGTTGAGTCCCACCGGCGCCTGGTAGAATAGCCAATCTGGTTTCCACTAGACCCATTTTCACATTATCCGCTGCCGTACGCATATCGCACGCCAACGCCATCTCCAGTCCTCCACCCAATGCGGCACCATCAAGCGCTGCAATCACTGGCATTGGAAGTTGTTCAATGCTCACAAGTAGACTACGCAATGCAGTTACAAATTTTCCCACATCGTCTTGGCTCATTTTACTGCGTTCCTTTAAGTCAGCACCCGCACAAAAAATACCCGGCGTTAGACTGCGTAGCACTACTACACGGGTGCTTTTATCGTGCGCCAGGTCCGAGAGTATCGATGAGAATTTCGCAACCAATGAACGGCTAAATGCATTTTTAGCTTCGGGTCGATTTAATCCGAGCACAGTAATGCCTTCCCTCTCGGCGGTTAGCTTCTGTAGAACGACTTCGTCCGTCGACGATGAGCAGAATGATTTTGACTGACATGTTTGATTGTGTACTGCGGTGTTTCTTAGTATGGCGACTGGATACTGCTTCGGAATTTGACGAATGCAATTTAACATTTTTTATGCAATTTATCTTTTCTCCACTACACGGAACTATCGCAGGTTATGAAAATGTCAACATTACGATCAAAAGCAGCTGTCATATTTGACATTTACGGGAGAGAGAGAGAGGGAACAAGCACATTGGAGAAGAAAAGAACACTTCTCCAGACAGATATTTGTTTGTGACATCAACACAACGGTTGGCAACGTGGAACTTGTTCTTGTACGTGCGTGTTTATTTACCACTTGCCACAAGTTCTGAGTCATAAGGCCCCCGCTGATTTGAATTTAAAGCGGTGCGCTGACGACAATTTTGCAAAAGCCTCTATTTTATAAGGCACAGTAAATGAATGATGTAAATAAGAGTATGCGTTGATCTTACCTGAAAGAAGTACGTTCCACAAGGCTCATCATCATGATTATCGGCTAGCAGCACCATACCACTCCTTAGTGTAGGCAAATTTTGATTTGGAGTAAATGACAGTGAAGCACTTTGGCCAGCACGCACCACCCGACATGGTGCCTTGTTCCTGTGTATAGTCTGAACGGTGACTGAATGAAATCGTCCATCAGGTAACGGTCCAATTTTCATTTGCATATTTTCGGTTAGCACTCCCTTCACTAGCAGACCGCCGACAACTGGACCAACTTCCGATACCCGAAAGATCTCGTCAATGTGAAATTCACAAGGATCCTGCTCGAGACGCTCCTTCTCTGAGTTGCTGATGCCCGGGGAGAGGACATACAGGAACTTAGTGACTAAATTGAGACCAGCTCCGGTTACGTTTGAAACACAAAAGATCGGTACAATATTCTCGGATTCCTGATTGGAGCCTGCTGTCAGAACATCATCACTGCAGGTAACCAAAAATGGTACCTTTCTGCAGCCGATCGACGTGAGGAGATTCTTCAATTCCTGAACAGTCTGATCAGGCGAAGTGATGTCTGTTTTAGTGACTACAATGAAGAAGGGCATATCAAGAGCTCGGACTATGGACAAATGCTCTTTGCTGGTTCCATTGAAGCCACCTCCCGCGGACACCACTAGCATTGCATGATGCGGCGAGTACCCGGACAGGGCTTGGACTGTAGTTTTCATGTAACGTCTGTGACCAGCCAAGTCCATGAATGTCACTAGTTTGGTGGATCGGTCGCTGATTTCTTCGGCGGTCATCATTTCGTTGTACTTGTAATTGATGACGGTTCCCTGGGAGTCGAATCCAAGAGTTTCATGCGATATGCACGATGTCCGGCCCGATTGGATTTCATGCATGTGACGAAACATATTCAGACGTGCTCTGCCTCGACCATTATCGAACTCCCCCTGTGTGAGCACGCCCAACAGAGTTGATTTACCGGCATCAGCCCCGCCCAGGACAGCTACGCGCACTTCGATGTTGTGCTGATCATCAGGTATCTTCCGCACAAGAACCTCGGCAACCGATCGTCGACCAGCGATGAATTTTCGTCGCAATACACTCGTACTGGCGCCCAGTTTATGAGCCATTTGCTTTAGCGTAGCTAAGGACGCATTCATGTCTTTCTCATTCAGTCCGTGGAGGTGACCGGAATCGGAGACACCGATCTCATAGATAGCCTCGCCGTGACCCTCGCGTAGGCGCCATTTCATTTGTGTCACTAGGTGCTCAAAGCGTTGCTTGGAAGGACTGATCAGCTTCAACTTATATTCTATGTTGCCCAGTTGCGGTTCTGGTGGCAAGACTCCTTGATCGAAGTCAATTATAATTTTGCTATTGTGATTTTCAGTGTCGCTCTCACTGCTGCTCGAGTTTGTTTGGTTGTGACCGTTGCCGTTGCGCACGTCCTCTTCATCGAAGCCATCGTCAGGCGGATTCGGGTCGAAAAGGGTTAGGAAAGAATCCATTTTCTGAAAATTTAGAACAAATAATTGTTAGCACCGCTAAGAGTAGTGTAGTGTGTGATCATCACTGTCAATATATTGTTCAGACCTGTACTTGTTTGAGAACTAAATAAAGCAGAAATCAGATCCAAATACGGCCATGAAATGACTGTATTCGTCCAATGAGGAAGAACTTGGAACTTTATTCAATACTTGAGTATACCTGTTTGATGAACGATTGCCTTGTTTGAACTGAAGTGCAATTGAATATGCTGAAGATTATTCCAAGGCGCTGTGTCTACGGGCACGCACAGAGAGGAAATGATGTGAGTACATGTTGTGCTCAACAAGGAATGGAGATGATTTTGTCTAGTTGCTGGATGGGCAAAAATAGCTGACGCAATTTTCCGAATGGCTGCACTTTCTTTTTGACAAGCTGCGTGAGATGCCAGGTTTTTTTTTTTTATTACGCACTGTTCTTTGTAAGATGATGACGTAATAAAAGGAAAAACAAAATGTTTGCATACACGAGTAATTTATATGGTTATGGAAAAATTGACTGCAAATGTAAGGCGATAACGACTCATAGGTTGATGGAGGTTTAAATTCTATACTGACTGATTGCATACTTTGCTTGAAGTATATACAACCTTTGCTTGGCCCTAGAGAACTCTGCGAATGTTTCGTAGATGTGTAAATAGATGTTTTGTTAAGAGTCGGCAAATGGGAAAAACAGCTGTCTAAAGAAAGCATCTGTTCAAAGTAGACCCCGGTAGGGAAGTGGGGAGGGTAACGAGCATGCTGTACACATTCTTTTCTGACCGGTATCTAATTCAAAGAAAACCGTGGACTTGTACAGACTAGCACATAGCGCGTTTTTTCTATTCCACCTGTATAAACTCATTTCTTTACATCATTACGCATGGTTAGCGCCACAGATAAGGTAAAGGTCGTTACACTGAAGTCTGTTCTAATATCCTCTCGATGAATAAACTTAAATGCAAGCAAACAATGCTTGTAAGATGAGCTAGGGATCTGCATGATCACTGGACCCAGCTGTCTTCCCTTTACAAATAAGTGTATGGTCGATGAAATACTAACCTCAAGGCGCATTAAAAAAATACGAAAATCTACACAAAATGCCTTCCAGGCTAACAAGAAACTTTTTTCGAACTATGCAACTGTACACAGTCACTTAGGAGCACAAATGAATGATGCAACATGCATAAGCGGTTAAACTCAGTTTCTGCACAACGTTCAAGAGATTACGACAAACGATCTCATGCATCAAAACAACTTTTATTTTTTTGCAACATCTTCTTCCCGTTTCAGCTCCCCGATTGCAAGGAAAATGCTCAAATACATTTGCCGCACGATGTGCCAGTCAACAATTTACTGATTTTTGTTGCCTTGGTCTGTGATCAGCTGCTTCAGAGTACATAAATGCCGAAAATAGACCACGACTATGGACTATTTGTTTTGTCACATTAAACTCACGATATATGCACATATATTCTAAAGCACTTTAAACTCATGAAGATGTCAAGTATAAACAATGCAACTGCAATGTTGTTGACCCTGAAACAAATGTGATGCAAGTCACTCACAAGTATATTAAAACAAACAGATTACTCTGAACAGGCAAAAAAGAGGAAATTGAAAAACAAGAAAACAAGCTTTCGTTTGGCAAAGCAGCCAAAATTTGCTCACGAACGAGTTCTTTCGTATATGACCTTGAGAATTGTTCAAGAGGTGGAAGGAAACTTGAAGTGAACGTAAGTTGAATTTATTCGGCTAAAAGCGAATGTCATTCTCCGGCGGCACCTGTCTCATTCCTTGCACAAATGAAAACACATCAAATCAAAGGACGCGTACCTCAGACTCACTCGAATTTGTTTACTAACAAAAATCAAGATCCCACCAACAAAGCATTATCTATTTTCGGAATCGAAACATATACATAGATGAGAAATAGCAATAATTCAATTTTTACACGTCGACTATCTCAAGCGCTTCTGATTCTGCGGATTGCCAAATGGAAGGGAAGGATTTAGTCTGCGGAAGGGGGCGGTTGCTTTCTTTATTTTTGTTCATCTCTGTCTTTGAACATAATTCGTACGAGAATTTGTTTGTAAATATGGGGGGACCTTTCTATTGATTAAGGGGTGCACCGTTTCGCCCGCCCAACGGCAAAACAAAACGTAAACACGAAAGAAACACCAAAGGTCTATAAATAGACAACCGGACAATGGGAATAAGAAGTACCTTTTATATCTTTTTTTCTGTGGTTGATTTTAATCGTATATATGTACCCGTATATATTTTATCTTTTGTAGGCTCTCCAATTGTTTGTGTGACTTCACTAATGCAATTACCACTTCTCACTGACTTCAAACAAAAAACCAATAAGGGTTCCTGGTCGAAACGTACATATATTCACTGAACTTTTTTTTGCGCAAATTTACTCACGACAGTTATTACGCGAGTTCGTGTAATTGCGGAGCGCGGAACAGAAGTGAAGCGATTTCAACTTGATTAGCAATAATTGCATTCGATTTCAACATCTGAATAAAGCTAAAAATTTTCTTTCTTTACACACAAGAGCAGCTAGCACGGAGCGTTGTGTAGTGTTGCTAAAGAGCGGTATAACACATTTGGGGCCAAATTAGATTGATAAAAAGACGAAAAAAAAAGTTTACAAAGAAAGAGGGAATGGAACAGCAGAAAAATCGAAAGTGAAATGTCAAAACGTCGCAACAAACAAAGACAGATGTTTTGTCGGGGTACTTGGTGAGTGTGGTCTGCACTGTGTGTGGCAGTTACGCACCTATGGACCGGTAGATGGAGATAGTGGTGCAAAGAATTTGTTTAAATGTACAGTTTACTAGAAGAAACGATTTTTGCCTAAAATTTGTCGAGGGCAAAATGTGACAACATTTTAGCGTTACATAGGGAATGTGATACAAATGTCTATCAATGTGTCATACCGATTTAATATCTTAGACACCGGCTAAAGACCACGATAATACAAAAGAAAACAATCAAACATTTTTTAACGAAAACGAGTGGCAAAGAACAGAGGTTTTTCCATTCAAAAAGTGACGAGGTTCTATTTTGATTCTCCAGTTGTAGAAATCGGTGCTTGTAATCAAAATATTAAATCATCAAAGCCCCTAAAACCCACCATCGACTCAATTCAGAGACGTTTTGCGTGCGTTTAAGTCCCGTGTACGATTTTAATGTCGACCCGTATACGAGCTCGATAAGTACAGTGGAAGAGGTCTTCAAGTTATCCTCGTGCTTGCCATCCAGAGCTCTGTATGTGAACCTAAGGGTCTGATGTTGTAGACTCCTTTAATGTGTCAGTCACTTATCATCCAAATTTAATGATATTCGAGCTCCCAGGCTCTTGGATAAGGTGTCACACTGATTCCGAGAGCAACTCGGATGCCCGGCATAAAACTTGAATTGCAGCAATGTTCACTTTAAATTATTTAGTTGCATTTCGAGCTGTCTATTTTTTAACTGCCTTTGATATATCCAGCCACAGTAAGTTTTAATCTTCTTTGTGTGCCGCTACAGTGAGGGGCAAACCGGGTCTCAACTAACAAACCTCTGCAGTGTGTAACACCCAACTGCTGAGTTAGATGTTGGTCAACCATGTTGATTGAGATTTTTACCTGCGCCCTCTAAATCCTACACGCAAGCAAGTTTGATAGAGTTGATTGTGATGTTTCACTTGCAACCAGCTCCACAAATTTGTTATAGTGTAATGTAATAGTTACACTGGGAGCGTTGTATGTCAGTTTGAAGAAACCAGCAATTTTATCTCATGTGACCTTTTGACATCCAACATCGACTTCTGGGATAACTTGTCACTATGGACGTATATAACTTTCAGAAAATCAAGGACTGTATAAATAGGAACCGCCTTAAAGTCAAACAACGACACCAGTACCGAAAAAAACGACAGATAAATTGGGCTTTTCTCTGCTGCTTTGGACTAGGAAGGCAATTTACAAGGAAAGCCCTGTCTCAAGCAACCAAAGTATTCCATTAAAAGGCCCTAATCGGTCCAGTCTTACTATATAGCACAAAGGAAGGGACTTTGTCGAAAGCGGAAGAGGTAACTCTTGCCTGTTTCGGGAGGAAAATCCTCCGTCTACATTGGAGAAAATTTAACAAGCTGTTCAGCGGTATTAACATAGAATACTTAAGATCCAGTAATTAATATAAAGCGGAGAGACATCAATGCTCCAGCCCGGAATCTCCGAATCCGCCCCCGAGGGACGGCTCAGTAAAGGAAGACCCCGGCTCACTCGCACACATGTATAAGGCAACCTCAACCAGCTATGCGTGCGAAACAAGCGCGCAACTTAGAAAGAAGATCGGGCTGACTGGAGACGCTTGTTGATGATGATGCCCCCGGACCTTCGAAATATCCAAGATTTGGTAAGCTTGTGTCATGAAATTCGTGGACAATGTTGAAATTATAGCCTCCTACAGCCATCTTCCGTCTGCTCAAATAAGAACAACGTAATTCAATTACAATATATATATATATATAATTCTCCATATTTATATTTTAACAATTTCTAGACATCCATACATCGAAATATATATTATTTACACTCAACAAGTCGTGGTAATTTTGAAACAATTTTGAAAAAGACAATGCCGCTTGGTCTGGATATGAAAACAATACTTCCCTACTAGTTGAAATGTATATAGTTCCTGTTTCAGCGCATCGTTGTTGAAGTGTTGCTTGCAATGTTCCCCTTCGCGCTTCGGAAATATGCCTTCAGCGTACGCGTATCATCTTATTTACATTTAGTACATTACAATATATGCATATAACTTAAGCCTTACTAACGGTTTCCTACTACTACGGCGAAAACACACTCATCAGAATAGTCTTTGCATTCGGGGCCTCAGGAACCTAAATGCACCGTACAGCGTTAGTCCTATTAGACCGTATTTAATTGTATATTTGCAAATCCGGGTGCTTAAGCTGGCCGGAGGGATTTCTAATATTGCCGGGATTTGATTCGGATTGACTTTGCCCCAGTTCTCTGCGATGCCATTGGCATGACCAATGCCCACGACGCCAACAACTCGTACTGGTCTGGTTGTGCCATCGGATTGTGGCATTGGCAAGGCGGCAACTTGAAGAGAATGACAGAGGAATAGATCTCGCTCCTTTACGAACACATCACTGAATGCTGGAAATTCGCCCGCCATTTCCTGCATTAGTTTCTCCAAGAGGTCCCGTTGCTTGCATTCTTCGACCTCTTGAATGCTGATCGTTTCCGATGAGGTTAAGCGCCAAACAAGTTTCAGTGTTTGTCGCAGTGAAAGTGCGCGCAGTGCTCGCTGTAATGTGATTTTTATTGGACGGTCGCCCAGATGTAGCACACACCCGGGAATTTTGTGAATTTCTTCGAATGCACGGCGAAACTCTCCGCCTGGTGCCATGCCCAGCTCTTTGGCTAGCTGGGCACTCATGTGAAGCAGCAAAATAAAGAATATGCCGTTGATGTAACCATTTGTCTGGATGATTGTGCGGATCTGTAGGGGGAGAGAGGAAGCATTTTCGTGTCTGGCTAAACTAAAAATTCTGCGGGCACCTACCTTGGCTAAATTAAAGTTTTTAGCTTCTTCGAGCAAGGTTTTCTCATCCAGCTTTAAGATATGAATACGCGATGGACACAATTCCACCATTACCACGTCTGGACGCACATTTCGAATAACCTGCAAAAAAAATCAAATTGCCTCTAATTGGATGATCCTTTTGAAAAATAAATTCTTACGTAAGAGACATCATCCTGCGATTCTTCACTGAAATGAGCAGTTCCAACTAAGTAGACTTTGCTTCCAAACGGAGTCTTAAGCACTGTCACTGTATGAGGTAGATGCTCTTCGAATTCTTCAATCGTGTCGTAAACATGAATCGAGTTTCTTTTCTCAGTGCTAACTGGCTTCTCAGACTGATCTGGATTTGAGACGGGTTTCAGCGGTGATGTCGGTGATGATGGTCGAGACGATGATGTTGACGGTTGAGGATTGGAAGGAGTCAATGGCGACAATGGCGATGTTGCAGCTGTATTGGTTGATGGTTCTGGTGAAATATTCAATCTCTGTTTACTGGAATGTAAAAGCGACTCGACCTTCTTTCGGCGTTTCTCACTGGATAGGTCTGATTTTGTTTCGTTTCCGTCACCTTCGTCCGAAGAAGACTCAACGACGAATACGGAATTTTCGTTTTCCAATGTGGAACTATCACAAATTTCTATAATTGACAAATTTGGATTATCCGTCTTGAATATTGTCTTATTGGCTAGTTGCGATTTTGGATCAACCTCCTCTGACGATTCGGACTGAATCAGTTTGTAGCTAGCATTTTTTGCGTTATTCGTACCACTTTTGGGGGTACTGTTTACTCCGTTACTTAATGCTATGTCTAAATCGGTGGAACTGTTGAAGGTTGAATTGTGGGTCGAATTATTGTTGGCACTCTCTATAGATTGGGCGAGATATGATGTAACATGATTTGGAGATATTTTAAATACCCTTACCGCTAAACGAATTATAACCGGTAAGGTTTTCCAATGCGCTGTTGTAAACACTACTACCATCTTCACTCTCATATTGGGGTTGTGATCTGCCGGTCGTCCTACTCATGACTGCGAATGGGGCTTGCTTGTGAATATTTTATTACAACTGAAAACAACGAAACGAAATTGATTGCGTGAAATGAAAACAATAAGTTTCGGTGGGTGATAAGAGTGAAGCGAATAATATTGGTTTTGCAGTGGAAGTGAAAACATCTACGAACAGTAAACAAGTGGCATACCATTGCACGACAAGAAAAGTTGCTGAACATGTTAGGTGGTGGTCCTTTTTGGGCTGTGCCGCCACGCAATTAGTTTTATATGAAAAAAATTCTCACAATATAGTCACCTGGAGTCCGGATCAAAAAGCACAGCTCACGTTCTTTGGCATTGGGAAATTTGTAGATGTAAACCATTAATTAATCCGAAGGTGATCGGAAAACTTTACAGTAAATTCACCTCCCCTTGGTTTTGGGAACTGAGCATTTAATAAGGAAGCACAAAATTTCCAAGGAATGCTATCGACTCGTGATTATCCAAGAAACTTCAGCGGAAGCGTACAAATATGACGGAAATAGCCAATTGCAAATGATTGTCAGGAAGATTCTTCCTTATGATTACTTTCAAGAATATAAAAAACCAAAACTGTATACACTTGTTAAAGAAATGGTTGCTTGCGTCACTTTCATGGTCAAACTGCTTACACTGGCCTCTTATTAAAAATGGGCCCAGATAATTTCTGTCGAACAATATATTCTCTTTCGTATTTTTAGAGCAAAAAAAAATTTCGCAAGCGGACAAATGCATTTAAAAATTAGCATTCATCTCTGTGAACCAAAGCTTGTGAGCGCACGTCAGATGTGTGTATATCAGTTTTTTATGCCAACAAGCAAATCATGCAATCAATTCAGTAAAAATAGAATCGAAGTAAATGTAGAGAATATTTGGTTATGTACTCGTAGGCAGGTAAACACAGTTCAGATTGATAATGGGGATTCGCAATTAACTGCGATAGCACCAAGGATAAACGTCACTGTGATATAAACAAATGCACTGCATGTAAATAAACAAAACTAACACAAAGGAAGAGCTTATTAATCGATATAATTTGATACTTACATAAAAAATATATTTTTAACAAAATAAAAGGAAATTTTCGAAAGAAAAACGAAATTTTTCACATTCGGCTGGCAGTAGCAATACACGTACACAGTTTTGTGCGTTTTGACATTTTTCCCCTTTCACTCAACGTTCAATGCAATTATGAAAAATGAGAAAACAAAATAAAAGAATTGTACTAGTCTACGCGAAATATGATGCAAAAACGAGAATCGCTTACGCTTTGTTCGACTCGAAAATTAAGGATATTACGGATTTTCTTACTACTTCTTAAATCTCTGCCTACTCTTCGTAGATTTTAACGTAATTTTAAGGCCATACAAGGGAATTCATGTAAATTTAAAAATCCACGCAAACATATTGTTTAATAAAGTATTCGTTTTAAATATTTAATAATTTGAACAAAAGTTATCTTATTCCATGTATGTAAATAGAATGGCCTTACTCGTAAGAACAGACATTTCCATTACTCAGCTGAATTCGTCTCCAGTCGCAAAGGATCTCACGATACCCCCTAAAAAAATAGGCGAAAATGGTCAAATTACAAATAGGCGCCCAATTCACATCCCCAAGGCACAGCATTCATTTTTGAAAAAGTTTTAATATTTTTCAACGTTGCTTAGCCGTAAAGCGATTCATTTTATTCCGCGAAGTCTGATAGTGACTTTCTGTCAAGATTTCAACCGGGAAACAGCTGTATGTGTTAAAATAACAAAGGATTCAAGAAAATAAATGCTTCACCATAGAATTGGTTTAATTGGTTCAAGAGTGTTTAGCAATAAATCAACGGAAAATCGAAAACTCTTGCTGGTTGCCTATTTTGTTATGCTTTTTTAAATTTGATCCTAGGAGTATACATTTTTTCATCTCCTCTAAAATTGAGTAAAAAGAAAGGCTTTGCAAGTGCCTCCCTTTAAAATAATTACTTATCTATCTATTCCAACAATGTAGGCGCACCCTTATTATTTTCACATGACTGATAAAAGTCGCTCTCAACAACTGTCAACAAGTTGTCAATACCGCACGTGTGATTTAAAAACAATAATTTTCGGCTCCCTTATTAAATAGAAATTAGTATTTAAATAATAAGAGAGTTTTAAATGCTGACTAAAATATGAGGGTAAATTTTTATAATTATACTGTAACATCAACGCAGAGTAAAAACCACATATCTTGTTCTTACAGCGTGCAATGCTGGAAGTGAAAACACCCAAACAACTGAAGGAGGAATTTTTCGAAAAGAATCCAAAATGCCATGAAATCAAAGATACAACCAATTCAATTGGAGAATTTGTCTCAAGTAATGATGAGGTGTGGATAATGCAGTGCCCCAAAGGCATGGATATTTCAGTTCTCCAAGGTCAAAAACTAAAACTCCCTGGTCGCAGTAGTCAATCAAACCTTGAGACAGTCGCTGTTGAATATCCCGAACCAATCCCACATGGATTCGGTTACAAAAATCGCAAAGGACATAACAGCATTAAGCTTGTACCGGTTCAAGGGAGTATAATACTTCGAAACCGTATAAAACCATCAATACCTCCAGAGGAAATCCCGCCGCAATCTTCATCGAGTCGACCGCCAATGCCTGCGCTAATAAAGAATCGGCATCCACTTCATGGCGCTGACTATGTTGAGAAAATTGAAATTGATCCAAAAGTTGCTGAACGTCTAAAACTCGCATCGGAAGTATCGGCCACTTCAAAGCGCAAAAAGTCAAAGTCGAAAAATAAAACAAAGGAACCGCGTACCGTTGCATTGGATAGTGATGGAGATGTAGAGTTGGTCATGCAGAAGAAACCTAAAAAGAAACGAAAGCATTTAGATACAGATGAATCCGATGCTCCGCAGAAGAAAAACAAGCCGAAGACAAACGGATTAAGTCATGATCTGGAATGGATTGGGAAGCTGTGAAGATAAAATATATATTAGTTATTAAATATCCTTGCGTTGTTTCCTTTCATAAAATTTTCATTTGTAAGAAAGCTCCAGGTTACCTTTCAATCAGTTGTGTAGTCTATGCTACAGTTGCAGCGATGGTTGGTAGATGGAAGCGTTGTTTATAGTCCATATATCGACGCCTTTCAATTTAGTATGAATTGATATAAAAACTTGTGTTTGATTCTATCGGTTATGTTAAGAAGCGCCTTATTCACTAGATGTTTTAGGATTGTTCATAATTTTAACTAAAGCCTGCGGTCTAATAATTATCATGAATGCTGTGCAATGTTTTATAAGTCAAAATATTTGTCCTACGAATATTCACAAATATTTAGAAAAGTGAGTTGGCAACTCTTCACCTCATCGCATTTTCGGCCATTGTGATTTGTGAACGGCAATTGTCAACAAATGAAGAGATGTCAAAAAAAGGAGCCTAAAAAAGAAACGAAAGCGTCGCAGGCGATATTAGGGGAATTAATTCCCATTTGTTTTTTTGTATTTAGCCACAGAAAAACTAAAATTACAGCAAAATGCCGGAGGAAGAAATGACAACGGCATTTCTTAAGTTCATTGAAATGGAAAATTTCAAGTCCTATCGCGGCCATACCATTGTAGGACCACTGAAAGAATTTACTGCGGTGATTGGTCCCAATGGCTCAGGTAAGTCATCCCCAAGATGGCTTTTCATATTTTCTTCATTTCACTTTTCAATCTCTTAGGCAAATCAAATTTTATGGATGCTATAAGTTTTGTTATGGGAGAGAAGACATCCAGTCTTCGTGTGAAGCGTCTGAATGACCTTATTCATGGCGCATCCATCGGCAAGCCTGTGGCTCGCTCGTGTTATGTTACAGCGAAATTCGTTGTTGATGGCGATACACAAATGGACTTTCAGAGGTGTGTTATTGGTGGGTCATCGGAGTACAAAATCAATGGAGAGGTACAATTTTCACTTCCTTTAAAGAGCACGTGTAAAATACATACATTTTAATATTGCAGAGTGTGTCGAGCAACACCTACCTGTCTAGGCTAGAGAAGCTGGGCATTAATGTGAAGGCAAAGAATTTCTTAGTCTTCCAGGGAGCGGTGGAAAACATTGCAATGAAGAGTGCAAAGGAACGGACAGCGTTGTTTGAGGAAATAAGTGGGTAAGTATGAGGAATTTGTGTGTACAAATATCGGAATTTGTTTTGCACTCTCCCTTGCTACTTCGCATTTATATGATTCAGTTAAAAATATTAAAATTTCTCTCCACCCAGTTCGGGACTTCTTAAAGACGACTACAATCGCTTGAAGCAAGAAATGAACCTGGCAGAGGAAGAAACACAATTCACTTATCAGAAGAAAAAGGGAATAGCCGCCGAACGCAAGGAGGCGAAGCATGAGAAAATGGAAGCCGATCGATATGCCCGGCTCAAGACAGAATACGTAAGTATGACTTCTCCTTCATTGAAGCACACTGACCGCTTTTATTGAATAGAATGAAAAACAAGTCGAGTACCAGCTATTCCGTTTGTACCACGTTGAGAAGGACATCCAAAAACTAAACGACGACCTTGAAGTGAAGCAGGAAGAAATCAAACAGGTTGAAACGAAAAAGGAACAAGCTGACGAAATTCTCAAGGAGAAGAAAAAAGAAGCTGGGAAAATCGGACGAGATTTGGCCAAGGTCGACCAGGAAATCCGTGAAGTCGAATCCGCGATCACCAAGAAACGTCCGCTCTTCATCAAGGCCAAGGAAAAGGTGTCGCATTGTCAAAAGAAGCTGACTTCACTTGTAAAAACCCTTGAGACAGCAAAAGAAGCGGACAATGCTCATCAGTGCGACATTCGAGCACTAGAGAAGAAACTTGCCGACGTCGAGACACTAAAGAAACGCTTCGAAGAAGAAATCGAAGGCGAGTCACAACGCCGAGGAAAAAGCGTTCACATGGAAGAGGGTCTTGTTCAGGAGTACGATCGTCTGAAGCAAGAAGCAGAGGCAACCGCAACGCAATATCGCTCCAACTTGGATTCGGTCAATCGAGAACAAAAGTCCGATCAAGATTTGCTGGACAGCGAAATGAATCGTAAAGCATCCATTGACGAGGCCTTCAAAAAGCTCACTCTTCAAAAAGAGGAAGCAATGAAACGACATGACAAGCTAATGGATCACATAAAGTCAAGTCAAGCAGCACTCGAGGAGCAAAACCGCATTAAAGAGGACTTGCGACGCGATGTTGGGTCGTCGAAGGAGAAAATTTTAGAGAAGCAGCGCGAGTTGGAGAACGTCCGCGACCAGCTGGGTGATGCAAAAATTGACAAACACGAAGACGCCCGCAGGAAGAAGAAGCAGGAAGTGGTGGAACTTTTCAAGAAGCAAGTACCAGGAGTGGTACGTTATTGGAATAGCTCACATTTTTTGAAAATGACTAATTATATATTCTTGGATTACAGTATGATCGCATGATCAACATGTGTCAGCCCACGCACAAACGCTACAACGTGGCCGTAACAAAAGTGTTAGGAAAGTACATGGAGGCCATTATTGTCGACACCGAAAAGACAGCTCGTCACTGCATTCAGGTATGGATTCGACTTGCTGTGAAGCACTTGAAACGCATGTAAATCCAATCAATTTACAGATCCTCAAAGAACAAATGCTGGAAGTAGAAACCTTCCTGCCACTCGACTATCTTCAAGTAAAGCCACTTAAGGAAAGACTTAGGTTTGTGCAAATGAACTCAAGCACCTGGAAACCATTTTAAACCCCTTTCTCCACTAGGAACATAACTGAGCCCCGAAATGTAAAACTCGTCTTCGATGTCCTTAAATTCGATCCACCAGAGATTGAGAGAGCAGTGCTGTTCGCAACCAACAACGCTCTGGTTTGCGAAACCCCAGAAGATGCGATGAAAGTGGCATACGAAATAGACCGCAGTCGCTTTGACGCTCTTGCATTGGACGGAACTTTTTATCAGAAGTCGGGCATCATCTCCGGAGGTAGCCACGATTTGGCTCGCAAGGCCAAACGATGGGACGAGAAGCACATGGCGCAGTTGAAAATGCAAAAAGAAAAACTCACCGAGGAAATGAAGGAATTGGTGAAGAAGTCCAGGAAACAGAGCGAGCTCGCAACTGTGGAGAGCCAGATTCAGGCAAGTAACGATTGATACAAAAGCAAAGACGTGGTGTCGAACCTTGAATTTGGTTTTAGGGCTTGGCTAATCGTCTGAAGTACAGCATGGTCGATCTGGAGTCGTCCAAGAAATCAATTTCGCAATTCGACAGACAACTGCAGGATGTCCAAAGTCAACTGGACGAGTTTGGGGTAAGTTCAAAGCATCAGGAAATTTGTGAAAATTCAACTAATTGTGATCCCTTCAGCCAAAGATCAGTGAAATTGAGCGACGCATGTTAAAACGCGACCAGCGCATCCAGGAAATCAAGGAGAACATGAACAATGTGGAAGACAAAGTCTTTGCTAAATTCTGTCGTAGGCTGGGCGTAAAAAATATTCGCCAGTACGAAGAGCGAGAGTTGGTTATGCAGCAAGAGCGCGCAAGGAAGAGAGCAGAATTCGAGCAGCAGATTGATGCTATCAACACTCAACTGGACTTTGAAAAGCAAAAGGACACAAAAAGTGAGATTGAACAGATTTGATGATAAATTTCGGGTACAGCATTGTGTTCTGTTTCAGAAAATTTGGAGCGCTGGGAACGGGCTGTGCAGGATGAGGAGGATGCATTGGAAGACCTCAAGGTCGCTGAGACTCGTTACTTGAAGGAAATCGAACAGGACAAGGAAGCAATTGAAAAACTTAAGCAAGGAAAGCAAAGTAAGAAAACGGCTGTTGACGAAATGGAAGAGGAAATATCAAAGGTAAGCCTTGCCATGGTAACGCATTCGAGATCGTGATCATTGAAAGAAATATCCTTTCAGGCCCGCCGAGACGTCGCAAATTTGGCAAAGGAAATCCACTCCTTGGGCAGTCAAGTCTCGGGCATTGAAGCGAAAATCGAAACAAAGAAAAACGAACGACATAATCTTCTGCTCCAGTCAAAGGTAGTTGAAAATTGGTCATGAGCCAAGTACCGTCTAATCTGTGTTTTTCCCATATTTAGATGGACTGCATTGCTGTGCCACTGATAAGGGGTTCTTTAGATGATGCAGTGCGTCAAGGGGATTCCGATGCAACGGCTAATGGCACATCCACATCGATGATTCTTGAACGGGAGAACCAGTAGGTTTCACATTTCCCAACCACAAAAGCACATGTGAAATTCTGAATTATTTCCAGAATTGAAGTTGACTACAGTTCGCTGCCACGAGAGTTGTGCAAGCTTAAAGACGATTCACATTTCAAGAAGACAAATGATTCATTGCAGAAGGATCTGCAATCCAAACTAGACACCCTAGAGAGAATTCAGACGCCCAACATGAAAGCGATGCAGAAACTAGACCGCGTCACCGAAAAAGTCGCATCAACTAACGAGGAATTCGAAAACGCCCGCAGAAAAGCTAAAAAAGCGAAGGCGGCCTTTGAGAAAGTAAAAAACGAACGAGCCGAGAAGTTCATTCGATGCTGCAATCACATCTCCGAAGCTATCGACGGAATCTATAAATCACTGGCGAGGAATGAAGCCGCTCAGGCTTACCTCGGTCCGGACAACCCGGAGGAACCATACTTGGATGGCATCAACTACAATTGCGTTGCACCGGGCAAGCGTTTCCAGCCGATGAGTAACCTAAGTGGTGGTGAGAAGACAATTGCCGCTCTAGCTTTACTCTTCTCGATTCATAGGTAGGAAGACGTGAGATATGAAAGTATGCGATGTATGATAATGCCTCTTTTTAGCTACCAACCGGCTCCATTCTTCGTTCTTGATGAGATCGATGCTGCGTTGGACAACACAAATATAGGAAAAGTTGCTTCATATATTCGCGATCACACCATGAACCTCCAAACGATTGTCATTTCACTGAAGGAGGAATTCTACGGGCATGCTGATGCCCTTGTGGGTATATCACCAGCTGTGAGTTCGTTTTCTACCCCCCGCCGAAAATGTGTACTTAACCATTGTTTTCCTTTTTCAGGACGGCGATTGCCTAATCTCGAACGTCTATCTCTACGATTTAACGGAGTTCCCTGATAAATAATTTTAATTTTTAAAATTCCCTTGTATTTCTTATTTACCGTTATTTTAATATACACTGGCAAAAAAAGTAAATTACAAACAAAACTGTGTCTTTCTATCGTGATATTTTTCAAAAACCGTTATAAAATCGGTATATATACATATATATATTGTCCGTCTTGTTTGTCACGTTGACTTCCATATGCCATAAGTGGTATACAAATATATACATATATCAACAGTTCGTTTGGAATGAATTTAATATTTACTGACAAGCTCCTCGATCAGAAGTACCGTTAGAGAGCTTTTAATCTTCACCCGTTTCTACATGACAAAGTTTACATGTCGCACATTTATGTAAATCGAAGTCTGAATGAATAAAGGCGAATGTGGGTTGTGTGAAGCAAACAGTGATTTTAAACTGTAGCCGCACATTTCCACAAAAAAAAAAAAACGAAACCATCTACGCGTGACTGTAATACGCACTTGCTCAATTCATTTACATAAGTCCATGTATTTGTCTTTTTCTAGCTGGAGTAACGCTGTTGTCCTGAGTTACTTGCACAGAATTGGCTGATGTCATCTGTCTTTCTGTTTTTTTTTTTCAAACAAATCAAACATTTTATTTTTTACGGCTTGCTTATCTCAACCGGTTGACAGATAATACCCTGTTTAAATTTGCGTTATACACCTCATCGTGGTGAAGGCTGAATGTTTCGAATGTCATTTAGGTAAACTTGACCAGCGCACACAGAAATTTTCTTCCGAATAAATCGAGAAATGCCTGGTTTATACGTTTTCGAAAGATTGCAGGCATGTTGTAAAAAGTCAGGTATTTTTGTTTTAAGCCACAGCGACTGGCGTTGATATAACTTTTCAGCTATGACGGCCGGCCTGCTTTAGTACGATTTGATTTTGAGTTTACGAACACAACGCAGGAAGTCCATAGCCGCTTTACTTTCTTTACTTCTTGCTATCCATTAAATTACTCGTTGATGAAGTACCAACTCGTTTTGTCCATATTTATAATAACATTGAGTTCGCTTCTAATTGTTTACTAGCAACGAATTAGTCTGGAAGTCAATCACCCTAGATTGCGGCAGACATTTCACAAAGGTTTGGATTCTATGCTCAATATCATTGGTTAATGGTGCGTGCAACACGATAGGATTTTGGGCACTACGAGATTTTGGCTTTTGAACATTTCGGGATTTTGTTCACCTTCATAAAGACAACTATAGGTGGGCAAGTACTCAAAGAGCGAGATATGTCTCATTAACGGTAACTGGCTTTGCGATTCCTTTGATTGTGTCGGATCATTATATGCTTTAGTCTTAGGGGAAAATGATTGGAAGGAAAGACAGTACACAGTAATATAGTATAAGGAAAATGACTCTAAATAGATTTGGAAACAAATCCTAGGTCCCATGCTATGTATGCGTTTTTCAGTCCGTATTTAATGTTTCCTGAATTCCAGAACAATCAAAGAATGGGTACCTCAGGTAGCGTGCTATTTTTAAAAATCTGTTGTGCATCACAGATTCCTGCGATCTCTTGTTATCCAGCAACAAAATACGCAATTCAGTTTATTTTTCTCAAATTCCCGTCATGATAACAAAAGATCGGATATTCCGTACGGACCTTACCTTTTTAATCACTTAACTGTGCTCAATACTGTGATACAAACCTTGGACGATCGAATTTAATTTAAGGATTTAATTCCATCCTTATCGCCTGGATGAATGTGACCATGTGAAATAGAACCACAAAGCGTTGAGTACGTAGTAATAACCGTCACCTCAAGCTTCCCTCATTTCTCCGACTCAACATTCAGGGAGTCCTTTAACTCAAAAAGTATAACGCTGAAAAACGTTCCTCTCTTGCCGCTCATTTCAATTTTAACAAGCATTCATTAGATTACAAAAAAATAGCTGTGAATTCGCGTCTGCCCTCATCCATTTATCACACTCGGACAAATGACAAAACATGCATCACCGTTAACCAGCAGAACTATTTTTGAAATGAAACACTCAAAGACTCAAAGGAATGTGAACGACTAGTCTTGAAAATGAAGAAAAAAAACAACAATTTGTATTTTGTTTCGATAAATTAATTATCTATGGCGAGTATAAAATCATAAAAAAGAATTATACGGTTTAGAAATAACATTGCATTGTATGTAAGTGGTTGTGTTTGCATAACTTATCTTTTTTATTCGTTTTGTTTGAAATTGTTTTATCTACACAGGTTTACACAAGTTTTGCGATTTTTTTTTTCATCTTTATTTTCTATTTTCACTTTTCATTTTAAATTATTTGGATTGAGATGTAGCTTATTTCCTGGGGAGTTTGGTATAATTACATATTCTTAGTTCTTATGTATTTCTAAACGTTCATTTTGAGTTTTGTATATGGTGTGGCAATAAGTATGCGAATTTATGTTCTGGGGTTCTTCTGAGGGGAGAGTTCGTTTAAATGTTTAATTTCTTTTCATTTAGCTTTCTGTGGTGATCTAATATCTGCTGAACTTTGAACAATGAGCTAAATTTCAGCTTTTTAGTGGGGCCTTATTACTGCAAGAGAGATAATAAAAGACAGGTTAGTTGATGAAAAGGAGTTTAGGAGGTCAGTGATTGAACTTACATTGCTACATATTTAAGGCTATCACAGTGTACCTTATACTCAATTACAGTATTAAGAGGTAGATTTAATATTCTACGTAACGTGTCTCGGATTCGCGTTGTGCTGCCAATATCAGTAGCTGTTCGATTCCAAATTGATAGACTGTCTTCCTGTATTTAAAACAATGAAAAAAATGTATTAGGTAAATATTCAATAAGTCAGAGGAGATGTTTTAGTTTAACGTGTTCGGAGCATGGTTTACTGTGTGTTTGCTATAAATTAAAGAATTCAGTTTTGCCCTTAAATTGGTGCTAAGACTTAAGAATCACTTACAGTCGGTAAATATAAGCTAAATTCACAAAGAGATTCATTCAACAAAACGAAAAAAGGAATTAAAAACGGTCCTTAAAGGTTCTTTTAAGTAAATTCCTGAACAATCGAAGTTTTAGGGTCTTTTTGTGCGCTACTACACAATTTGATCGTAACAAATTTTAGTACAAAGTTTTTATAATTTTTTTTGATTTGTCTTGTATCGCAAATTATCCATAAAGACATTTTATATCTTTCTCTCGCAAAACTTACAAACTTTTAGACCATGAGTGAAGCTACTGCTTTTGTTGCTGCGATATATATAAATCAGTGATCTGATCTATATTGTTTTCGTAGTGTTATTCGTACATTCTTTCAAATTTCCGATCTTTTCGCATACTAGTAAGTAAACTATACACAAAAGTATGTTTGGTTCTAGCGCTGATTTTGTGCCCGTACGCAATAGTAACGTGAAATAGTCCCAAATGAAATAACATCAAAATTGAAATATTCGCTCGGCTTATTTCGTTTTGTCCATCGTATTTTTTTTTTTTTCATTAAATTTCAACTACACAAATTTTTACTTTTAAATAATTTGAATGGAATCAGAGAGTAGGTACGGGCGGCATGCTTGGGACGGCTGTAGAATTCGCCTTGGAAGCGAATGTCACGGACTGCAATATTATTTCATTTTGCAGTATGAACTAATTCCAATTTGGCAGGGAAGCGAAGTATGTATGATCAAAACTCGAATACAAATTTTTCATTGCGTTTGGGCTTCATATCACTACGCAAGCACGAAAACAAATCTTTTGCGTTAATAGGAATCTTTTGCACTATTGAGGGTCGTCTATGAAAATATGGTCGACGTGGTTTAGTGGACCAGTGCATCCACTCACACGCCAAGGTTCCACATTTGATTTACGGACAGACTACGTCGCCTTTTTAAAGGCACCACCACTTTCGAGTTTCAACCCTCATTACTAATTGTCTATGAAAAACTTCTTAAATCTTGTGAGTCGGCAAAAAAAACTGTAGGTCCCCTCTACCAGTGAAAGAACAGTTGCATGTACAACACGGGAAGAAGAATAATAAAGCTGTAATTCAATTGTTATTATAGAAATCTAGCATTCAAAATATTGCCAATTTTTGGGCAAAACTATTTCCTACCCACAAGGTGCCTTGTAGGATGTTGTGACACTCAATTATTATTCTTAATTAAAATATGACAATGCAAGCTGAGCAAAAATCAAATATATGCTTCTTTTTTTCATGGCGTTCCCGACGACATATTTTGTTGGAATTTTGGTCTCAAAAGAATCCACAAGATAAAGATTAGCTCTAAAAGGAAGCTGTTAAGCCTAATTGCTGTTTGTCCTGTGCCAAATTCATGGTGCCTTGTGTTTCCCAATTACTTCTGAAAGAATTCTGTTTAGTATACGTGAATTCTGATACAACGCGACAGATGCCTTTTTTAAAATTTTTATTCACTTTTTGACTGTCAAGTTCCGTTGCAATTTTCGAGACAATTAACATCTGAAAATTGTTGAATTGCAGTGAACGCTTATTGTGTACGTTTTGTATTGAAAACATAAGCAAGGAGACTTCATTCTCTCTTGGTATATGACTTCTCTTGATATGATTAATCAGCCCCCCTTTAATCCCAACTAACGTAAATGTGTATGATCGTAATTCATGGATTTTTTAAAAGTAACACAGTTGCAATTGATTACGAAAATGATCCATCACAAGATTCGTGGATTGAGAAATCTCTGGTGCATATTCAACAATGAATATGCAGCTTCTCGATGTTGCTGAAAACTCAACTTCCAATTCACTTGTTTGAACATTTGGAACACATATCAAATGCCACATGCGAAATAAAACCTTTTCAAATATAAAAACGCCAAATGATTATTTTTTTCGCAACAAAACAAAATTTTTATTTACCTTAGGTAAGATTACATTTTTAATAATAATTAATAATAATAATATTAATAATAATTAATAAGAATACATTTTTTGTTTTATTTATTAAAGTTCATCTACACATGTGTTGATTTTATTTTTTTACTTTTTGTTTTGTTTTCTTCTTCGTTTTTTTTTATTTAGATACAATTTATTATTGGTTTATTGAATATTTGTTTTTTTGTTTTCCTTCTTGTCGTCCTATGAATTGTAAATTTAAATTATGAAAATTGCTTCATTAATTGTATTAATTTTTGTCTCTCAATTTTTTTTTTAATTTTAATTCTCATTTTTGTTTTTGTTGTCATTCCTCCTTTTCGTCATATTTGATTATTAATTTGTTAATTACATTAATGGGTTAATTATAAGTTTATGTGTTTCATTATGAGGTGTACGGCGTAAATTTCTATATATGTATATATATATGTGAGTTGTCTTTATATATATATATATAACTTTTTTCTCTCGTATTTTTCATGTAAAATAATTTTATTGTTTCGTGTGAATGTCTTGTGTTTCTATGTCTTTTTCGCAATTTGTTGTGTCTTGTTGTTGGTTTTCTCAATAAAATATTTGTTCTTTTTTTCTTGTTACCTTCTTGGGTTTGCTTTTATTTGTCAATTTATTGTTGTTTTATATTATATGTGTTATTATTAAGTTCTTTCATCTTTAATCTGTCATCACTGTCGTCTCCGGAAAATAGATTTACAAACTCGGAGAGCTACACGCCATATATACAATGATAAATAAATTGAATTTCTTTATGTATATATATATATATATATGTATAAATATAATTAGACTGAACTTTGATTTATAATTTATTTATTTTAATTACAGATCACCTTTATACGCCACTTCTACTACTTCTTACAAAAAAGTAGTTAACTGAAAGTAAAATTCTACCTAGTTGTTTTTTTTTTGTTTTTGTTTATGTTTTACAATTATATTGTTTACTACAGGGAAGTTTTTGTTTTTGCTTAGTTACTGCGATATAAATTGAAAACTGGCAGTTGAAACAGAAACAGATACAACACACACGTTTTTAGTTATCCATTTTTTTCAAGATTTTTTTTCGTTTT
Source organism: Eristalinus sepulchralis (assembly GCA_944738645.1). Classification (NCBI taxonomy): domain Eukaryota; kingdom Metazoa; phylum Arthropoda; class Insecta; order Diptera; family Syrphidae; genus Eristalinus; species Eristalinus sepulchralis. Next base: position 19,756,765 of record OX122882.1, read on the forward strand.
TCTTTTAATTTTTATATACGAAAAAACACATAGAGAAAAGATAAAATTACAAGAAGATAATTCCAGTGAAGTACAGAGAAGGAGAGAAATGGAGAACAATGTTTGTTTGTTTATTTGAGTGTCTCCTCGTTTCGTAAATTGCATTTGATTTTAGTTTTTTCACATTTTTTTCCTAGAAATCAATTAATTTGTAATCTATCTATTATACAACTTATCACTAACCCATAAAGATTCATTTTTTGTTTTTTTTTTACTTTAATTTATGTGTTATCCTTTGTTTAGCTAGAAATTGCATTTTTTTCGTTCATTTAATTTATACTGAATCCTCGTTTCATTGGAGATATGTCATAGACCTGACAGTAGTAGTATTTCTGGGTGAAAGTTTATACAAGTTTTTTGATGTATTTTTTTTTTTTTTTGGAAGAGATCGCTCAGAGACTTGAGACTCTAGCTTGAATGGAGGAGGATTGATAGTTTTCTTTTTCTTTTTTCAAATACACGCTTATTTTGATTTTTGCGTAACTATTCGCTGTCGAGTGCATTTGATGGTGGCGTATGAGCATAAATAAAAACGAGAACACTTCAAAATATTCCCATTGGCACAGCCGTAGAGGATACGCCTGCAAATGCCGGTGGGAGTATTTCAGTGGGTTTCGTTTTTGCGGTGTGCTCGTAGCTGTGTGCATTACAAAATCGCAAACGCATTTGTCTATGAATAATAAGTGAGTTTTAAAATGTCGAATAAGGGGTTTGCCTTTTTTTCTTGTTTTTTGAGTATGTTTTTTTCATTTATTTTTTTTTTTTTTAAATTTAAGTATGTATAAAAAATTTGCAAGCATAAAGAAATTTATGAAAAATGTTGTTAACTTACTACTTTTCCCAATAAGATTTATAAATATATATATTTTAGTTATATACTTTAGTTTAAATTTGTTTTCATTCATAGTTTGTCCTTTGTTTAACAAAGTTAGTGCCATGTGGGATGTTTTAGTTTTGCATATATGAGTAAGCACATGATTTACAAGGAGAATAATGTTTTAAATTTTCGTGGAAATATTTGAAAAATGCATCTTTTAACGCATGACAAACGATGTTAGGTGTTATGAAATTGCATAACAACAAATGTGCCCTGTCTGAATGCTAAGTACGCCTCTACATTGAACTACTGGCGAAAGGAAAGAGAGTTTAAAGGTATCATTAAAAAACTCTTGGATTCAACTCGGCATTTTTCGATTTGTTAAATGCAATTGTTGTCACTTTCAGTATCAAATAGCGGGTGGTTCATTACATCAACTTTAAAAGCCTGAATTGTTCTGAGAAATTATTTTCTTGCGTTTTGTAACCATAATTAAAGGAACAATTACCGAATAACTAATGTAATTGATGTATTCGTTATTTTCCCTTCTTTCACACAACTTGTCCCTTTTGAAAGTTGTTCAGTTTACGCGATTTCGTGGTACAACAATAATGCCGAAAGTTGTATTTAAGTACGAACGTGAACTAAGAAGTTATAAAACTAATTTCGCAATTCATTTTAATTTTAATTTAATTTATTTCATTCGCAACTGTAAATAAAGCCGCGATTTGCTAGCTACTAGTAACGTATCAAAATACTTCTCTAATGAAATATTCACACATATTTTTAATCTTGAACCCAATTGATTGATTAATAATCTAATTTTAACTTTGTTGGGAGATTTTCTTGGTAGCTAGCTCTTTGACATTACGTGAATGGTTACAAACCACAAGGTTTTGTACTTAATTTTGTGCCACAGTGTAAATGTCCAATCATAAAGTACCACCAATACGTTAGCTTTCGTTTACTAATATTCACTAACGAAACAGGCCATTAGTTGCGTAATCTTTACCACAAATGACAGCTGAATTTTATCCAAAGTCGAAAAAATGACAGAATAAAACAATGTCTGTACGTACAATATGTTTTATATCTTAAGTTTGTCGTTCGGAGTCGAACAATTTATAACAGCACTCCGTCCAATAAAATTCTTTGAACCTCATAAAACGAAAAATGATCCATTTAGGGTAGAGTGCATACAAATGCATAAGGATTGAATAAAGCATCGCATCTACTGGGTATTATAGTGCCTACAGCGACCTATAAGATTTGAGTTAAAAATTTGTCTCTCTTAACCCTCAGCACTTGTCAAGCCTAAGGACTTCATATCTTAAAAAAACAAGAAAGAATTTTGCAAGGTAGCTGTTAAATAATATACGAGCATGTACATTTATTCCACAAGTAAATCATGTTCTAATAGAATTGGTCTAAACTCGCTTCTTTACGATTATCGAAGTAGTGTGTATGTATGTGGGGCAGTAAAGTATTCCGCACTTCCCCACATTCATATCTTCAACACTCGAATCATGTATAAATAAATACAGTTTAGTATAAAATTGTGTCGTTTATGACTAAAAAGTACTCCAAAGGGGCATGTATGCTCATGTAAGTGAATGGTTAAAGAATTACTTCCTAAACAACATTTCATTTTACTATTTTTTTGTCTTTGCAAATATTTCAACTTTAATTGTGTTTGTTTTGTTTTCATTTTTGTCAAACGTTGTTTATCGAAAATTCTTCTCTTTGTTTATATTTTTATTTTTTTACAATTCGTTTTTTTTTGGTTTACTTTATTTGAAATCTAATTACCTTTAAGTTTATTCTAAGTTGTTATTGCTTTTTGGATATTTCTTGTTTGTCAATATTAATGATTTGCTTAATATATTTATGTTATAATATACACATTTAAACATATGAAGGAATTAGAGAAAGTTGTAAATGTTTTTTTTTGTTTCTGACTATCTGAAAGCTATCCACAAAGGAAAATCGCTAAGTAAAATTTCAGTTGATCAAAGAATGCCACAGCAACTTACACTGAGTTTTTTATGTGACTCTGTATTTTTTTTCGACTTTAAAATTATTGGTGTTGCTTTGTTTCAATAAATTATGATTAAATTGAAGCTGTGTGGCTTATATCTTTGATAAAATGGGAACAACAAAGCTTTCATTAAATGCACATTTTGGTTTGTATTCATAAACGTGGTAGGGAAGGATGTGGACTGGATTCCGGGAAATTCAATATCACTTATTGTATATAACAAGCTGGATAGGAAGTTCAGAAAACTAACAAAAATAGACTTAAGTATGTCTTAAATTGAAATAACAGTTTAAAATTATTTGAATTAAAGACACAAATGCAGATATACTTATCAATAGAAAAAAAAGGAACTATGTACGCAAAAGGTTTCTTTGGACGTTTTGAGTAAGTATTTATGAAAATAAAGAAAAAAAAAACAAAACTGAGCAATAAAAAGTGTTATATGTTTTGCCACAGATTGCTGAGTGATTATGTTTTGGAAATAAGAAAATAATGAGCACGCATATCTTTCGAATATGACGGTATGCTAACCTGTTGAATTTAATTGTTTTGTGACTTCAATTTCAGTCAGTGATTTTAATGAACTCGAATGGAGGTGTGAATTTAAAATTCAAAGTATATATCTCGTTTAAGACCTTTTTTTAACAACAACTTTGTGTATGATAAATGAAACGAAATTAAGTACAAAAGCTTTAATTGTACTGATTCTACTCCAAAAAACTTGCAACTCTGTTCATGTGAGCAGTGACGTTAGTATATAAGATGCTCACAAGATAAGAGTGTTATTTTGTACTAGTCTTTTTGAATGTTTAGCATCAACTACATTCATTCCTGCATTATAACAGGAGAATCATGTGAAAGACAGTGGGAGATATTCTTGCACTTGAAAGATGTTAATTTCTGAAAAAAAGAACATCTCAAATTTAAAATCAATTTTGCCATTATACATATATTTTTGTTCCCAAATTAACAAACCATCACCAGCACTAGTACGCTGTTGTTGAGTAAGAAAAATTTGCCCAAAACTGACGCCTGTTTAAAAATTTTGTAATGTTATGTAATTAACGGCATTCACGAGAACAGGATTCACCGAAAAGAATAGTTTTATTATCGTCATTTTAAAGAACATTGTCATTTTGTCACTGACCCCTTTTGAGTATATCCCTAAAAAAATATGAGAAAGTTTTGTTGGGATTAAATCCTGATATGAGATCGGCTCAGTCTATAAGATAATAAATAAGCATAAAGTGGAAAATTCATCTATTCTCTTTGGGGTGTAATTGGCGATTTGTAAGTGGGGCGACCACACAATGTACATTTAGAGTATTTTGCAAATATTTCTAAATCAAAGATAATGAACCAATAAGTTGTTGTTAACGCTTTTCTTCAAGCACCAGTTATTTATTATACTTTTATGACAGTCACAACTTGCTTGAGATTTTTTTTCGCATGTTTACTGTATTTGAGCAATGCATAATTCAAGTCTGGGTTAGAATAATAATTTTACAAGAAAACTAATTTGAAATTTGAAGTGAATGCGTAGACTCAAATTAAAGTTAAATATTCAATCAATTGTTAGTAAAAAAAGAAGAACCCTAAATAATTCGAAAGAAATGACAAATTTTCGTATTTCCAAATTTATCCTCAGATCAAAGTGCAAATGAAAACAATTAAAAAAAACTATACATGAACATAAAAATTCTGATTTAGTGTTATGTTCAATTCCGCATCAACTTTATGATATTTGAATTTATTCGTTTTGCTTCAGAAATTCCGAATATCATCTATATAATAATATCAAATATATTCTTTTATATAAATTAATTGAATACTTTCATTTGCAACAGTAGTAACATATTTAAATATATGGGGTATAGATTGAATTTTGTTTCGTTTTTCATTTTGTTTCTGGTTTTCACAAATAAGGATTAGTTACTTGATGTATAGTTTATGTTAATGCATATTTTAATGTTGTGGTTTTAGTTAAGTGGTTTTATGCAATCATTAAATATGTATATATATAATTTAATTATATAATTGAATCTTTTTTGTTTTGTTTTTTTTAAGTTATGATGTATATTTATTATCTATAATAATGTTAATTTTGTTTCCTCTATTTTTTGTTTTTTTTTTTCATTTTATTTTTCTTGCTTTCATATATATTAATTGAACTCTCGATCTTAATTAATAGTATTTTAATGTATATCATTTTCTTTTCCATATATATATATATATACTGTTATTCCTTGAATCTATTAATTATGTACATTGATTTTGTATATTTAATATATGTATATATATATTTGGTTACAGTATATATATATATAAATATACATATATATCATATCCATATAATATTAAATAACTTTTGTACTTATAGTATAATAGTTATAAAAAAATGAAATATTTTTTTTTCCTAAAACAAGAACACACATTCAATATATATATATTTATATAAAAAAACAAGACATTTTATTAATTAAATTTTTCCCTAAAAGAATAAAGTTGTTTTTCTTTTTCATGAAGCGATCCAGATGAAAAACAAAAAACACAAAGAACAACAAAAAAAAATCCATACGAACACATGACGAAATAGAACACGACAACAGATTTCGCTCGCTCGAGTGGAAGAAATGCGATTAATTTTATTTGTATGTTTTTATCGACAAATCCAATTTAAAAATAATCGAAAGAATATAATTTTTAATGTACATGTTTATGCTTAAATTTGATTCATTTTTCGTAATTTCTTTTAAGTGGACATTTCTGTTGTTTTTTTTTTGGTTTTGTGAAAGTTATTAATGTTTTTTTTTCGGGCGTTTTAAGGCTTTTTCTATACAAATTTTTAATGTGTAGTTTTTTTTCTGGTTACAAGTCCATTTGCTTTTCTAAATATAATAAATTTTCTTTACAATGTCTAACAGTGCGGAGTTGTTCAGTTATTCCATTTTCTTTTTTAAATATTTGTGCTCCTAGAAACTTAAACAATTTATTTTTAAAATTTAACCGTATTTTTGTTCGCTTTAACAATCATTTCATTTCTACTTAATTTAACTAATTGGCTAATGAAACAAATGTGCTTTCTTCGTATTTGCTTTGGTACGTGACTGATGTGGTGCTATGGATGTAGCATCGCTCAGAACAGTTTAAGCGGCACATAGTTATACTCCCTGTCTACCTTGAGAGTTGAGCTGAGTTGGGGAATTATAACTTACCACTTAGAATTGATATAATCTTACTAGCCCTTCTTGTTCCAATTATCCATATTCAAATACGGAATGCGTTGTTATGCAAACAAAGATCCGACAGTGTTGCATTTTGTAAAAACAAACATTTCCTAAGACATAAGACTACTTTATATAGTAAGAATTGTTAAGTTGTTACGGATAGTTCGTCTATATCTGGGGCAAATATGGGGATTCGAATTGCCCTTGGTATACGCTCTTATTTTAATCTTTCCCAACAGCATAAACCAAAATCATTGCACAAGCACTGTTTTCTGTTTTAGGACAGATGATTGAACTCGAATTTTTGCTGGACATCTGGCATACACTTGAACATAAGGAACGTCCAACAACCCACGTTCACCAGATTTGAAACTAAGGTAGCGCGAGGTGCTTATCATTCAAGAGCTTTTATTTGATTACGTTTTTGGTTCATTGCCCATTTTGCAACTTAAAGCATAAAGTACCATTTTTGGTGAATTTTCGGTCCGTTGAACTTGTACGCCACGAAATTTTGTCAAGTGGAATAAGAGAACTTTCATGATAAGGAAGCACGTAACTAACGTCTTCTGCTTATATAAGAAAAACCGCCATGCACCCCTTACGCTCTTAACGAGCCCTGATGACCATCATACATTAGCATGTTATGCCAAAAATTCCTTAAAAGTTTACCCTCCAGTAGCCCTGTAGGCTATGAACTACAGGGTAACCAGAAAAATTGTACAATAAATATAAGTAGTTAAATTATAAACCTCTAGCCCCTACGGCCTTTTCAACTAACTACGTTAGTCGTATTCGAGAATGAAATCCGATGTCAGTGGTTTTTTGTCATTGCTTATTTTATAGTTTGAACACATTCATGACAGAAAACTTGAGCAGATACTTTAACATGAAAACCCAGGTACAATTGACTCAATTCATTCGCGGAACATATTGCGGTATATTTATGCGATTAGAGGAATTAAATTTAGACTCGTAAGTTCTATTCAATTTTAGTCGCCTATTCTCATCGCAAGAAATATTTTCTGAAAACACTTGCATGAAAATTTGTCAGAAACCGTGGGGCTTTAAATAAATGCTTTAAAAACCAACTTCATTTGCCATGGAAAATAGACTTAAATTTGTTGTAACTGCAAATTAGTGAGTAAATACAACTAGGCAATTGTCTATTACGAGAAAGGGGTCAAGTGTTTTATACACGAAAAAGTGGAATTCTTCGATATAATATTGTAGACAGGGTTTGTAAATGTGTACTTTTTCTGAAGCTGAATTTTACGCATTTTGGTGCTTTTGGTCACAGAATTTTTACTTTCTTTAAAAATTCTTTACTGTCGTAGTTTTTATTTACTTTTCCAGAAATTTTATTTAATTTCTTTTTCACAAAAATCGACAATCTGTCTATTATTTGGGTTCCCTCCAAAGGTGTCGCTAAAAGATGTCTTTGGTTTTGAATCAAAGGTATAATATTAAATTTGCAACACTTTCTCATTTCAGGCATTCGAAATTGCAGTGGAACTTCCATAAGTCAATCCGTTTTGAGCCGAACTTCTCTATGAGTCGACTTTTTTCACATCTTTGCATTAGGAACGCATTTGTTTTCATATTTCTCAGGTCAAAGTTTTTATTAGTTGATTTCATTTCGCATACATTTTGAAAAGTCGTGTTCCGGAAGTTCCAGTGTAGTTTTCAAAAATCTCCGAGATTTCAAATGTTCGCGAATTTCCACGTAAATTGCATACTATATAAGGAATTATACGATGATTGTGAGTGGGTCAAGTGATCCCAACACTATTTTTAAAATCGTTTGGCGTGAAAAAATACAATTTTTCCATAATTCCTGGAGGCGAGTGGCAAATTTGTTGCATGAAATTTTAGCTTTCGTTTAATACCAAGGAGACTTTTAGAAAAGCCACCATTTGGAGAATTACACTGTTTGCATTATCCTACGTCAAATATTACTTCTTTGCGCAAGTTTTAAAATTTCTGTAAAATAAATGCCTAAAATCAAAAAATATTACAAAGAATTTAAATTTTTAGTTTAGATAAAATGAACATTTTATAAGGAAATATTTGTTTTTTCGAAATTCGATAGAGGATACGGATTCATACTCAACTATTTTATCTTTAAGAAAAATCCACTTCAAATAGCATCATGTTAGTCATGCACCGAAGAAAATCGAAAAGAAAACGTTGAAAGTAATAAAACACTTGAACACAGTGAAAACAACAGTGTGTCGAGTACTCAATCCCTTACACTTAAGTATCATTTTGCGGTTTTGAATGAAGTCAATATCTGGGGGGATTTTCGTTTAATTTTTTTGCTGTTTTGATTGATTTCCTTTTCCGGGAAAATGATGTTAAAAAAAAATGTTTATGCTGCATAGGAACGCGCTTTACTTGCCAAATATATATTTTATTTTATTCTTGTAGAATTTTTTTTTCATTTTCTTACCGTTATTATGTAATAAAATTGTTTGTGTTATGCCTATATATGTATATTATAGCCGTCTTACAACATTTACATGTATAAATGGGAAATTAAAACGTATGATTTTGAAATTGTATTTGGTTTGTTTTTTTTTTATTTGTTTTTAATTTCGGCAAATTTTGTTAATTTGTTTTTCTTTACTTGTATTTAAATTTAACATCACATTATAATTACTAATAATAATATTAATAATAAATATTAAGATATTAATGTATATATATATATTTTATGTATATGTATATGAATCTATTTTATATACAAAAATTGATCACAACGTCGCACCGGACTAAATCATAGTTAATAACAATAAATAGTTTAAGAAATAAAATTTAAGACAATTTAACTTTGTTGTTGCTGTTGCTTTTGCATTTACTATTGTTTATGTAAGTAGTAGGCAAATTCCGTATATCTGTTGTTCTTTAACTCGTATTTCAAATTGAAATATTTCCAACGTTGGCTTTGTGTGTATCCATCGTTTATGTGTGTATATTCAAAGGGCTTTAAAGTTGGGAAGGTTGGGGTAGATTTTTGGACAGCGGCAGCGCGTATTTTTTCATGCTGCATTTTTTAAACCTAAAAAAGAAAGTTTAAGTGGGAATAAATCGAATAAGCCGGTGTCAGTGAGGACCTTTGAGTCGATGTGCAAGATTATCTGGAACTAGGTCAGTCGGATTTATTATTCTTTTGTGAATGTGTTTTTTTTCTATTCCATTCTGTTCTCTGTTTCTGTTATCTGGTCGTTGAAAATCATTATTCAAATGGAAACTAAAAGTTGAAACAAAAATAAAACACAGCATCGCACAACTGGTGCTAACAAAAGGAATCGTTTTACATTGTCTCTGTAATCCAACTTTGTTTCTCTTATCCCGCTTTTCGCAATAGTTGCTTCGCCTGCTAAGAACATTTCAATGTAATTTCAAGTACTGTCTATGTTTTAACTTTATATTCTGCATCATATTATACATAGGTACGAATGTGGAGTGAAAATAAGGACGAGAGGCACTTATTGAGGAAGACGCAACCTATTGAATCTCTTCAATTAAATCATGTGAATGACAATTTATTTGGGAAAGTGATTGAAATTGGTAAATCATAGGGTTTCACGCTTTATTGAGATGTAAGTTGAAAGCATTGTAATTTGTAAAGTTAATTTTCCATAAAAATTTTGAACAAAAATAAATTTTGCTTCGAAGCAATGTTTGGGGCCGTATAATTTTTTGTTTAAAAGATGTCTTCATCATATTAGTCCGGAGTCTAATCGATTTAGACAAGTGGGCTGCATTCAATGAACCACATCCATCTTGGAAAGGTAAAGTTTCTGGCAGTTATATGGGATCGAAAAGTTTAAAAATCGCTATTATCGGTGTATGGCCCTCGATATTAGATACATATGTATGTTGGAGAATAAAACCAGTTTTTTCAACAGAAACTGTTGTTATTTTTAAATCATATTAACATTTTATAAGCCAATATGCTGAAATTCGAACAGTAGAGAACAAAATGTCAACCAATAACATTGAAAAAAATTCTCAGAAGAGGATGCCTACCATAAGTAATGAAAACACCAAAACAAGGATTTCCAGCAAACCCTCATATCTTGTCCCGAACTACATTTGTTATTTATAACTTAATTACAAACTTTTTAGCCTACTCAAAGGAAATTGGTAAACAAAGTTTTTCATTCTTTTGTGACATTTGTTTGTCACTTTGGCATTTGAAGCAGTTTTGCCACTTTTTTCCAAGTAATTTCTGTCCAACTTTTTGAGAAAATATATTTTGTTTAGTTTGTTTTATAAATTTAAAGCCAAAAGGACCATTAAATCAAAAGTGAACACAATTCAGAGGGCGAGTGAGAAAATATATTTTGTCCTCATCATTCTCATAAGCGAATATTTTTTCAAAACATTATATCAGCTCGTTTTAATGCAGGCCAACAAAGAAAACGGGACGACTTTGCAGATGCAATATAAAATATGTTTTAAAGTTGAGAGTTGTTTTTGAAAACAAATTGCATATTGCATCTTAATAAATTGCACGTGCTGCAACATTCTTTGCAAAGGAGTGAGAACTTTCCTCAAAGGATTCTCAGAGAGTAATACCGACATGTTGCAAGTATGTGTTGAGAATACAAGCTTATTAAGGCGTGAATAATGGCAATTCATAGTGCGTCACGGGAATATCCTCTTGCAAAATTTGTGTCTCAACATGATCCTTGAAGAGAACAAAGATTTATATGCATCCACCTGCAATAAAATTCTGTATTTAAATTGGTTTAAAGTTCAGATTGTATGTCCTAAAAGATAGAAAGTAACCTTCTGTCCTTCAAAGTCTTAATTGACAACGTTTAATGTAGACTTCTTTCATCGAGATTAACTGTACACAAGGATGGATTTATTAACTGTATAAACAAGGATTCTGCTGAAACACCTAATGTAAATTTAATGCCAAGTAATTATAGTCTGGTGAAGGATAACCTGCAAAAGTTTATATCAATGTCCAAGTGAATCACGCCCTCCCCCTGGCTGTTATCTCACTTTATTCAGGATAGACTATGTACTATTTTTAGTTTTGAATTTAATGAAGTTTTTGTCTAGGGAAAAGTTTTCCACCAAGCTCCTCGGCGATAAGCAAATGCTGTGACCAATTTATTTAAAGGATGATGGTGCTGGTTGTTCCATGAAAAAAACGATGACTTGACATGGAAGTTCTTTGTTTAAGTGCCTCAGAAATGGCAATGAGTACGTTTATTTGAGCCAGTGACGTGGCGAACATATTTTTAATTACCTAGACAATCGACCGACAATCGACATTCTGAAACGAAACCACTTTGTGACTTTTTATGAAAAGGGATATTCAGTTGCCAAAAGATGTCAAATGACATACAGTTGAAATAACAAAATGATAAGAAAGCGGAAAGGAATACTTTCATCTTTCGTTTGTTTAAAATTAATTTGCACAAATTAAGAGCTTAACAAAAAATTAACCTAGAAAGTTTTAAAAACATGTACTCTTCAAACAGCTTTAACGGACATTCATTCGTGCAAAAGGATTTAATTGAACTCATCAGAAGGTGATTAAAAAATAAATTCTCACCTATCATAAACACCGATGCTCAATTATTTATTGTCGCAATCTAGAGCATTCAGCGTTAAAATTATAAAAGAGGAAATCACTTTTACATTTCCAACAAGTCCATTTCGAGTGCATTTCCCACGCGTGCTGGCATTTCGTTCGTTTTATTTCCCGTGACCTCGTCACGATTGAATTGAAATCGATTTTTCTTCAAAACATCCTGAAAAAAATGCTTCTTCCCAAAAAGTACACACAAACCATAATAAGCGAGTGAAGAAGAAAAAAAAATGAACGAAACTGTAGATATCCTCGCCGAAATGGCGAAATGAAATTCCTAATCTGTATGTAAACTCAATTAGGGCAAGTGTGTATAAAGAATGGCCTAGCAGGCGGAGGGGTGGCAGGAATGAAACAACTTCTTATTCAGCGCATGCAAAAATCTTCAAGAAAATTGCATTCAGCAAAGTGGCGAGAGACGTTTGACTGGGGGATTGAAAGACGAACCAAACGATGACAAAGGACGATGAGAGAAAAAGTTTATTTTGCTTCCTTCTTGAAATGGTTCAGCTGTGACTGTGTGTGCCAGCGTCTGTGCGAGAGTGGCTTATTTATATTCTCAGGTTTGGCTCGAGGTTGTAATATATTATGTATTTTGTAGATGTAAGGGATGAGAGAATGCGAAGATATTTGCATTTTTTTCCGGAGAAGTTTTGATCCAAACAAACTTTAATGAACCAATGTTTGCAGGAAATGTTAGGATTGGGAAATTATTTTATTATTTCATCGGATATTGAATGAAATTTAAAAGTCATCAATGATAGCATTGTTGATGGGGGCAGAGATTGATTTGAATTTTAACGACAACTGGTGAATTGATGTTTTTTTTGAGCTGTAAAACTTTATGGGGCAACAGAAAACTCAATGGCTGAATGTAAATCGCAGTGTTTTGTGATCAAAACTAAAAAAAAAATAGACTTTTAGTGGGAGTAACATTCACACGTGGATGGTTTCGTTTTTGTTTTTTCTTTTAAAAATAAGCAATGGAAAATGTTAAAGTCAACAAATCCTTTGTGGACGTTAGCGTTTATTTAAATTTTAACTAATGTTATTTTATAAGGAAGCAAAAATTGTGAGAAGAGGTAATTTCGCAGGTTGGCGAATTTTATACCATGGTATGAGCGTGAGCCCATCCAAAACTCAACTGATTAACGAGCTGAAAGAAACTGACGGAGAAATTCAGTCAGGATTATGAGCTAGAATCATGGGAAATCAGACGTTTTGGATGTGTGCTACGCAGGGAAGAGAAAGGGAACGCCCTGAAAGAGCCATTGTCGAAAAATTCAATGAAACATTAAACATTGTAGATTCTTCAAAATTTCAATTCATTCTCCAGGTGTGAGATATTGCCTACATAACCATTTGGTACCATTTAAAAAAGTTTGGATACAATTGTGTGGAAGTCAAAATTTCCATCTGCGAGTCGCTGATGAATCGTAAGAACAATGCGACGAAAAATCGACCACTTACGATAACGTCAAGCGAAAGTGGTAAGTTGTCGAATTTCGGTTAGATGGAGGCTATCCTAGGATCGATGACCAAGAATAAATTGCTAGGTGTTCGGTAAGGTTGGTAGGTTATACTATACACTGCAAAGGAAAAGACCTTTGATTCGGACTTGTACTATCGCTAATTGAATTCTCATAAGAAAGCAATTTCTCAGAAACACCATGTTTTGACATCGGAGGAATTGCGTCCGATAATAACATAGTACGTCCTCAGAAACTCTTGTAGCTTGGCCGGGAGGTCCTCATGCAGTCGCTTTATAGTCCGAATAGTATGAAGTGATAATCATATGTTTCTATCCATTACAAACAATTTTTTGATGGTAATAAGTTCATCTTAAATGAGGCTTGCAGTAGTAGGGATGAGGACTTATTCGAGAGAGGTATAACGCCATGGTCATCAAAAAGAAATAATAAAATATTTTATCATATTCGTGTCCTTCATGTTGTATTCAAATGTTCAGAATTATGAACTTCGTATAATTAAACTTTATAATTGTCTAACGAGACAATCCGTTATTTAATCTATCGAGTGTAATGTTTAGTTTGAAGGGAGGTTCAAAGAAAAGTAAGAATTTTAACCATAAAACCCAGTAATCAGAAACGAAGCGCAACATTGGACAACAATTGCTTATCCCCAAAACCATAACTTCTATACGACAGACACCTAAATGGGACAAACGAAAACACAGCCCTTACGTGGATTCACATATATCCGCAGTGACCCATATATGTCAGAGTTCTGCAGGGCGTTTGCTTCATAAGTAATGAGCTGCACAAGCAACGAAACCCCCAAATCCTATTCAAAAATGAGTCCCATTATCTGAACAACGGTTTAAATTTCAACTGATCATAATCCGTAAACGTTTGCATGACATTCTAAGCAGACTCATTATGTTAATGACAAGGTATGGAATTGAGTTTGAGTGACCACTTAATGGGATTCAAAAATTTGCGGTAATGCGATACTCCCTTTGAAATGTCGCCCAACTGGGTCCCTAAAAGCTGACAGATTCCACTCGCCACCACTAATTGACTTGCCGCATAAAATGCAAATTGATTCGCCATTTACAGGTTCTGAGGGATTGTCTTTCACACACTGGCGTTCAGAACAAATGTCATTTTAAATTGCGTCGGGATCAGATGGGAGCAACTCGATGTCCTTTAGATGTATTAACATGCCACGGCCAATCAATGCTTGTGAGTTGTTTTTTTTTTTTCGTTATTTTCTTTCCCTGTGAGAGTTTTTCTTTCCCACGCCGATGTCGGGTGTCGATTCGATTGAATGACAGCATAATGTACAGTCATCGAAGGCTATGTCATGTTCGTCCTGCCACTAAACAGACGACGACGATGACGCCGACGTCGCGACGAAAAGGACGATGGCGGAGTACTTCACAACCGTTGGCGGTGGGAAAGTGCACTAGACCAGCAACAGCTGACAGAAATTGAGAAATAGTCTTTTCCTTCGCAGAATTGAAGGAGAGAACGAGAGAATGAGAGAGAGAGAGAGAGACTGGAAGTAGGAGTAGGGTAAGGTGGCCCGTGTTCGTTGTCCTGTGCCTTTTTTCCTCTTTTGCGCTGACTTGCCCTGTGTGCTTGACTCCACCTACATGGTCTGATGCAACAATTCCCGCAGCAGTAGCACAAAAGGGACGGGTGGGGAGTGCGAGAAAAGAGGATTTCGCAAGAGAAGAGGTTTGGTCGATAAAATTCATTCAACAAATCGCTTTTCGATAGCAACAAGCCCTGAGTTGTTGCATTAATTTGCGCCATCGTCTGTGCCGTCAAAGGGGTGGTTTGTTTTGGGGTTTCATTCTGAGTGGATGTGGGCATGATATGAAATTAATTCATCATGAAACGGCGACATTATGAGGTCGAGGTGCTGTTTTCGGGGTATTGTAACATGCGTGTGCTTTTGTCGTGAAAGTTGTTACTGTAAACCGAAAGGAAATATAAATTGTTTTAGGACGGAATTTACTGATTTTATATATAGATATTTTGAATGTATATCCCACAGATTTAAGGGATGTAACTATTACGTTGCTTGCTTAAAAATGGAACGTGCAATTAAGTTGACAAATTTTCAGTCAGTTGTGTGTTTATGAGACGTCTAGTTAAACTTGGTATAGGTTGCTTGAAATTAAAGAGGCTTTGTTGCACTGAATGGCTCTGACCGCCATTAGAGAGATTTTCTTACATCTTGAACTTTCATTTATCTTCCATTTCACAACTAAATTCACAAGATTGGCATTTGGAGTCGGAAATAAACTGAAGGTCCCCTTCACTTATAAGAAAATGATAGGACGCATAAAACTTCATTTCATAGTGGTTGCTGAAGAAGATAAGTCCCTTGAAGACTACAGCGCAACAAAATGTATTTATGATTGAATTGGGATCTATCACGATGATAATGAAAGGACTACCACATAGGATATTTAAACTTGATTCCCCTTAAGCAATAGAAATGAGATGAGGTTAAAATGGCAAATAATTCGCCGATAATATGAATTTAATTATTCATTATCATGTTCAGCACATATCCTTTTATCGGTGGATGTATTCAGTGTTTTGCAGTAGGTTACCTTGAAAAACAAAAAACAAAAAAAACAATCAACAGAGACGTACTGATTTCATGAATTTAATTATAAAAATTTGTTTTCGGTTCACGTCATGTTTTATTTGTTACGACTTGTTGATTCCGGGCATTCTGGTGCAGTGCACATTATGTCGCAACTCATCGATATCAGTTTTTTAAATATTTGAGAAACATAAAAATCATACAAAATCATCAAGTTTTTAGAAATAACAAGTAGTACTGTATTATCAATTATTTTAATTTTGGATTGTTAAGTTTTCCGGAAAGTATTAAGCGGATGTGTTCGGTGTTAACAGAAATCATTATAGAACAAACCAACAAAATTTCTTATTTTTACTTGTGGTGAATATTTGTTTGTGTAGAATATGGATGGCACCTTGGCGTGTTGCGATTTTTATATAAGGTCAAACAAAAATGTCAAACAACTGAAACATGAAAAACGAAGAGAATAATTATACGAATTTCATTCGAAGGAGAAAATAGCAAAATTTTTTAGGGGCTGTCAGTTGTCACTGTTTTATTTGCGATTGCACAACGATAAAGTTCGTTTTTTGTTGTGCCGAATGAGCCTTTTACTGGGATGGCGAACACTTCAAAATTTATTCTACCTACTATACAAACAGTACATCCAGATCACGCGACATAACCGACAACTATTTATGATCAGGCGGCGCGAGTGCCTTGGAGGAACAATTAAAACAATTAAACAAACCCACGGGACGGCTTTTCATAAACAGACTCCTGTATGCAATGATAGTGCTTTCGCAGAATATGCTGGGAGGATATAATTAATAATAAACATTTCACAACTTTCACCGCCAGAAAGAGAGTAAAAAAGAGAATTAAAATATTTATTTGTTTTTTTAGACCAATTTATCGGAGGTATTAAAAGTCGTCGACAATAAATGGAGTATAGTTACAGTGGCATTGGAAAGGAATGTGAACGGATGTAATTATCAACGGCGATAAAATATACCTTAAAATCTATAAAAATCAGAAACCAGTGATGCGAGACTTTTAGTGTCGATTTGACCTAGGGTTTTTAAAATCTATGATAGTTGAAAAATGTATATCACAAAATATTATACCAAGACATTATTACTTTCATGATTCGCAAATATTATCAACCATTAAGACGTGCGATTAAGTCCCAAAGAGCAATATATTATCGTTTGTGGTCAGAGACATGAGTTTACAAAACGAATGTGGTCTTCTGTCTAAGCCAAGTGAATCATAAGTACACAGAAAGTGTTTGTTGACTTATGACAGTGAATTTGGACTTGTTTCTCACCCAAGAAAGTCATAAGGTCCCGAAGTCAAACAACCCGTTGATGATAGCAGACTTGATTATTATAAAACATTGCTCTTGTGACTATGTTTATATTTACGAATGTTTGTGCATATACATAAAACCAAAGTTTTTTAAGAGCATGCTGCCCTTGAAAACCCTTGCTTGACCACAGATATTCATTTGGATGGACGCAAGACTAGACGTACGTTGCTCTTGATATCATTCCAAATATGAAGCCACGGAAACATTGATTCACACCCAACCTCGCACCTACCCTACGCGTATTAGTCGTCAAACATGGGCGATTGCAGCATGCCCCATTAAACTATTTCACCTTTCACCCATTTCCCATACTATTAGCTTTCTAAAATACGTATGATATACAATATAATGTACATATTATAAATTATATATAAATTTTTCTGAAGGGTATGAAAATGCCCTTTTGTCTTTAAAGCTTATTTTGATAACCACAAAATTGGTAATTACCCACAATGTGGCATCACTAATTGAGACCACCGAGGTAGGACGAGCGTCTCCTGAAAAGTGTAAACTAGTATTACATAATTGATGTTTCCGGTAGGTTATAATGTTTCCATACAAAAGCCAAACATATTTGCCATGGAAACCACAAAAACATTAAGAGCAAGAATCCTCTTAACATTTACCACGGCATTCATCAATTCCAAAAAGACCGTTATGAGTTGTGGAATTCCATTTGACGGTTTTGTTTTGAAGTGTTTTGACCTTATTCAGAATGAAACAACTAAGGGGATCTTACTGCCTCTAATCACGCAGCGTTCAACAATTCCCTGTCGTGAAATAAAGTCCTTTTCAGGTGGCGTTTTCTGATTAATGAGAAGCTCATTAAAAAGCAACCGTTAAACAATTAATAACGAAATTAACGGGTTAATTTCCATCAATTTCAGCGACGAAAAATTAATAAATTCCCCCAAAATTAGCCTCCTTTACAACGCAGACAACAGACAAAAGTCAATGGACGTTATCGAATCGATTTGCCCAGGGACAGAGATGCAATTTACGAACCACAGAGAATGCGGTCGATACTACAAAAAAAAAAAAATGCTAATTGAACATGCACTGAATCCACTGAATTCCAATCTTACAGCTGTTGGATTTGCACTTTTCGATGAGCGGGCTATTGCATAATCTCCCTTCCAACCCCAACAGTCCGACGCCGACGCTCATGCTCAACCACCATCGGGAGGACGGAACTCAGCATTGTAAAAGCCTACGGCGTGTCTGCACTGTCTCTCGTTGTACAGCCTTGGGCACCCCCATTTTCAGTTAAATCAAACCCGATACACTTCTGCCTCCAATAGTCGAATTCCCAAATTCATTAAGCAACACAAAAGCAACAAAAGGCAGCAACAGCAGAAGACCGCAAAAAAAGGACCGAAAGTCCTCTTGTTCACCCACAACAGCCATGACCCGAAATGAGGTCAGTTCAAGCTTCGAGAGCTGGAGGAAAAAAATAGGGAGGGCGTCCGCATAGCAATACAAACATACTTTCCGCGTTTGACTGAATACGCTAAGAACTCCCAGAAGCACATATCACTCTCGACCTCATTCCATTATGTAATTTATCGGCTTGAGTGTATTTGAGTGCATTATGAATGGAACTACGAGAAGTATCTACACATGTTTGTGTACGTAGTCATCATGTTCACATTTGCTGTGAGTTCCCCGGAACTCCTTCCAAAACCCACCACACACACACACACATACCCGCAGCAACATCATCTTAATCCGCCTGGCAAATCAATAAACTTAATCTGGTTTCACGTTCTAGCGTGCTTGCCGTGTGTATCCACTGCTGCCACCGCCATTCCCACCCGTCTGTGGATGTCGTGCTGTTACTACTTTCCTCCATCACTACTGATGATGTTAGTCTCTAAAGTATAAAGTGTCGTTTAATCAAAAAATCCCATCTATACTGCCTGGCATTACCCACCACAAATTCTTTGCCGCTTTCAAGCCCAAATCCCACCCCTTCCCACTTCAGCAAAAAAAAAAAGGCAGAAAAAGGAAAAAAACACGCTGCCTACAGCCACATAAAACATCCACGAAGGAAAATAACGAGGGAAAAATATCTCTTCGAACCATCATTGTGTGCAGGGCTCGCAGGGAGGTCATAGGTAGGCTGCGCTACACGAGGTTGCACAAGTGGTATCGAAAGACGGTTCAGATGACGATTAAGGGTGGCAATAGGCGTCCGGAATGGTTCAAGGGAGAGCACCTCCCGTCGAAAGAAATGAAAAGAAAAACCGAAATTCAGCGTAGACAAGTTATTTCATACCTCCCACACTTTGTCGGGGATTGAACTCTTTTTGGCCGTGGCTCATTCGATTTATTGATAGATGCTCTGTGCTTGGAAGTCGACTTTATTTTCCAATGCGACACCAAGGAAAGCAAAATAAAGCATCGGAACGGATAAAGTTCAACTCGGTCGACCATGACCTGATTTGGACCGCTTCAGCGGTAATTACTTTGATTTATTTCAACAATGAAAAGGCGAAGAAAACGGGGGTGGTATTCAGTTGGTTTGGTCAGTAAAACAAATTAAGGACACAATTTGTTTGCGGTCAATTTTGCAATCGGTTCAGAGAGCTAGCAGCTTCTTGCTTTATGTGAAAGAACTTTACTGATCTTTCTTTTTCTGATTAAAATTTGTCTTATTGAAAAGTATAATTTATTCTGTTTGAAAATAATCCAGAATTTATGGTTATAAAACTCAAAACTTATTAAGCACACAATTAACTGTTACGATTTGAAGAATAACTAATGCATAATATTTTAGTGACTTGAATTGAGACTCTAGTGCTAGAGACCATAAGGGACCTAGTGTGCTATTGTTCTCTCACGAGGAAAGGACATACAGTTTATATTTGACTTCGAATTGCGAGTTTTGACTCTTCATTGACAATTTGTCATTATAAACAATTGAAATGAGTTGTACCGTTACAAAATTCGAGATGAATAATCCATGTATCTAACGTGGAACTTTTGGCGTTTGACTGAACGCACTTCCCCCCAACGCCACGACTGTTCTCTTACACTGCAGTACTTAAAAGAGACACTTAACGAAACAAATTCATTTTAAAGCAATTATATTTTAGAATGCTTTCAACACTGTCCCAGGTCAGTGTTAATTCAGTGCTACCAACTAGTAATTTCATGCATATATATTATTGGATGTTTTGAAATTAATTTCGTATTTTTTTTCTAGAAATTCAAATTCTTATAGCTTACTATGCGAACAATGGAAAGTGAAGCTCAAACTTTTGTCTATCGTTAAAAAATGGAAAGGCCATATGGATATGGAGCATAATACCTTATAAATGTCTTCTACATTTTAAGTGTAAATTTTTTGGTGACTTTGACGTATGAATTATGTTGACATTAATCGATGGTACGAGATATGGGGACTTCAAATGCCGCTGTAGTTTGTGGAGTGTTCTGATAGACATGCGACTTAAAAAAAGAAAAAAACTTCAAATCTTGACCAGTTCACATTATGTCCAAATGAGTTGATGAGATTACAATTTGCATTGTCCAGTGCCTATGGTTTGCCATTTTTTTGAAGTAAGAATTAAATGTATTCGACACTGTGAATAGTCCTCTCAATAGGACCCTCATTTCAGTCGTGTGCGAATTGTAGAACATGAAGTTCGTACGTTTTAACGCGACATGGTAACTGTAATCTTAAACACTCTGAAACAACGTTGGCGATTAACCAGATTCGATTGTATGTACATTTAAATAAAATATGTGGAAATGACGGTAGCTTTTTTGCAGATCATTTAATTTCTTATAACCGTTAATTTATTTGAGAAATGGGCGAAGTTATAAAGATTCTGTTCTTAAAAACAAAACCTTAAACAAGTAATCGACCGGAAGGGAATGCCACTAAAATATGGTTTATTATTTTACTAACTATTTCTTTCGAACACTCTATTAATTTATATGCTTTAGATTATAACACATGAAAGGTGCGATTTTTCACTAAGTCCGCAATTAGAAATTATAGAATGAACGTCTGTACAACACACTTCTTTTTTTTTTTTTATAATATATATATATTGCTGTGTGTGCAATTTTAGAGTCTGTTGCAATCATTAGTTATTGTAGGAAATGATTGGATGGTGTCGGTGGCTCAAATTCGTACACTTATCTTTTACAAGTTCAATCTGTGATGCAATGTGTTTCTACCAGTCAAAAATAAAAATAACACATTGGACAAACTCACAATTCAGCGTGTAAGTTCCACCCAAGAAATCTAAGTCTCGAAAACGAATCGTTTTGAAACCGGAAACGATAACAAACGATGCCAATTAACGGAAAACGGTATATGCAGATCCAATAAAAATAGTGCGGGCATTACACATTTGGAGTATTGCCTATTGGAGAATACCCAAATAAAATGTATCGATAACTATCTGGAATATGAAATGTGAACAATGTTGGGAACCTCATGAGCTGAAGGAGGCCAACAAATTACGTCCCTTAGAGACTTGTCCATCGCCGATTTTAAGAGATCGAAATTTATCATCTAATCACAACCGTAAAAAATCTGGGCAGTGGTTGATGGCAGATGAAAATCAAAAGTACAGCGCAACACTTGGTGTTGACCTAGTAAAGGTCATGCTGACAATCTGGTAGACATCGAAAGGGCCAATCTACTTTTCATTCCTTCATCCAGGCGAAAGGGTAAATGCACTTAAGTATTCCGAGGAAAGCCAGCCAGCTTTTCCAAAAAGTTTGTCCGATCCTGTTGCATGACAACGTTAGACCCCATATTTTGAATTGAATACAATTGAGATTCAAAATTCTATCGCATCCGTCGCACTCTTCAGATATTTCTCCGCTTTAAACGATAATCGTCCGGTCAAACTGTCAATTCAAGAAATATAGAAATGCAAAATGCAAGTCAATGCTTTACGCCCTGGTTGAATACAACAAATGCCCCTTTTCAATAGCAAGAGTATACCTTCCATGCATTTTTTAATAACAATTAACATCTCAAGGATAAAGAACACCAACAATCCACAGAAATCAAGTTCGAAAGACATTCCATTTTTTCAACAAACCAAGCTCTATACATCTTAAAAAATTAAATGTTCTTTCCTTGAATATTCATGGGTCAGGGAAATGGATCTCGTGTGTAAGAGGTATATATAAATGCAAGGAGAAGTCCTTGAAGACGCAGAAGGGGACATCTTCTGTCTGCAAAGAGAAGCAAATGTAGTCTGGGTAATTGTATTCAATCCTCTGCAGATATTATGAGAGACACTGATGGAACTCTCAAGCTGGAAATGTGAAAAGGAAAATATAATTTGATTTTGTCTGCACTGAAATCTTCGCACACATTTAAGAGAAAGCCACAAGGAATCGTCAATGCATCCCGTTGATGTCATTCGGAATGTGCACAACAATTTTAATCAAATGCTTAAGGGAGAGCTTTTTCAGTTTCTTTTGGGGATTTGCTGTATGGACTTTGATTAAAGTTTAGTACACCCATCCAATCATTTCAAAAGGAGGTTTGGCAAGCATTCCGAATCAGTTGATGTTTCATATCGTTGCTGTAGATGAAACATAGATTCTTCACAGCGCACAAGAAGCCAACGAACAATGAAAGACATAGTTTCCTGTGCTGTGCATATTACAAAACATAACCTCCCTTAAAGGAAAACATTTTCTCAGTAGCAAAGACGATTTCCGTTTACATTTAATATTCTGCTCCAGAAATTACGTAACTACAACAATTTTAACTTTCTGTTTGTGGATTTCTTAGTGCACAGAAAAGGTAGTGATTGTTACAATGAGACCTAAGAGCATGCAATTCAAGGAACTAAATGAATTTCAGCATCACAAATGCCTTGGAAACGATGCTGTGAAGCGCAAGCACAGGAAAACCGCACTTATTCCTTCGGAAAGCTTGCAAATTTGTCCCCCAACAACTTTTATGAAAACGAGCACTAAACTTTTATTGTGCCATCAACATCCTTCTTCTTAACGTTCGAGTAACTGCAAGGAATTCACTTGAAAGCAAGGACATCGCACCACAGAGTTCTTCTTATTTCCCGGTGAAGACAAAGCTGGGTTTTAATTAAATTTGTCGTCAATCGAAGGTCGGAGTGCAATGATAATGACAAAGTTGCCACAGAAACAGTCCCCACCCACTCTGGCCTCACATCAACGCAATAATCGGATCAAGTCGCAGTAATTAACTTTGTGCGTTACATCTATCTGAAGTCAAGCGCACACCGTTACACAAAGACCGGCCGGATGTACGTCTATTTCAATGTGCAACAGCGACGACGACGACGATGACGACGCTCGAAAGTGTACAGAAAAATCCAATGTTCTACAAGATTTCCATTTGGAATATGCACGACTATGCCCAGAAGTTAAGCTTGTTACACCACACTCGCACCTGGCCACAATACAAGGGATTACAGGTTGTACATCGTCATCATCTGCATCGGGGAAAAGGCGATGGATTTGCAGCTGCATCTGTAGCAGAGCAGCACGGAAGGATCTATAGTTCAGTAGCCGAAAGGCAACTACACGTGGGCGGAACTAAATATGGAGAAGTGCTTAGAGGAACAGAGAGAGAATTCGAATGTGGAGCGTGGGAGAGCGCACCGGTGTCGAGTGATGGCTTTTTAAGCAAACAAAGTAGTCTGCGTGCATGTGTGGGTAGGTGAGGTTTGTGGAAATTGTTCCACTAAAGCGTCACCTCCTACACCTGCGTTGAAGCGGGCTGATGACGTTCACGCTTATTGCAGCAGCAAATAGTTTTCTCGGCAAGAGACGACATCAGGCGGGGATAGTGATGGCACATCTCACCCAGAGTATGACTAAGTGTTCCAAATTGAGACGATGACACATTGAGCTTTTGTTGAGTTTTTCCCCCGCCGTTCTTCTCCATCTGTGTCTGATTCTTCCCTTTGCCCCGTCATACGCACTCTTACACAGGCGCGTAAAGCACACGTGCAGGAGCCTCGAAAGGAATGAAATTTGTCGTAAACGAGGTGGTTCTCGTGGATGTTGCAAGCCCACCCAGCTTTGGGGAAAAATACGAGGAAACACAAAACCGTAAGGTTACGTATAAACAGCAGTTAACTACACACACAGACACATCCTGGCACATACATTTTATTTATGATCGACCTCCCCGAAGGCACATTCAACTTTTGTATTTAAATAGTTGCCGGGTGTAAAAACGTGGGAGATGGAGCTACTCTTGCCAAACAACACCCTGCCCCACTTGTCGACGGTTTTTTGTTTTGCTTTGGGTTGATTTTTGTGTCCCACATTTTTGTGAGTGTGTGTAATTTTCGGTTTTTTTTTTGTTTCGTACTGCCGTTGTTTCCTTCTGCTTCGCCCAATCCGTGCACGTTCATCCTTCAACCCCACGCTCTAATGACTTTGGCTTTGGGAAATTTCAACTGGAAGCATTAGTTGTGATCCAATTTGAGAAGGAAGCGATTTCTTTCTCTGCGTTCTCTTCTCCTTTTTTTATCCTTTCCGGCAGAGGAGAGGCTTGCCTGCCGCGGCGGAGAAGGGGGAGCAGAATGAGAAGTAAGTGGAGAACGAGGAGATGAAGCAGCGGATGCAGGCGAAGGAGAAATACTTATCATCAACATAAGTGGTGTTGTTTGTTGCTGCTGAGTGGGTGGGCGCCGGGTTCGGGTACTGATGATGGTCTGTTTGGGATTCTGTGAGTATGCGAGCTTTAATAAAACATTTCTCTGCCTGAGTCGTTTATTCGGTTGTGCACAGCGGAGAAAAACGAAGAAACGGCCTACGGCTTATATCGAGATACAATTTTTCAAGGGAATAGGCGTGGAGGGCGACGAGCCCGCAATAGACGGGGCAAATAAGCAGTATTCCCCAGACTATGATATAAATCTAAAGAATGCCGGGGCAGTGGATGTGCAGATATGCAGGAAATTCCACTCGAGATTATTCAGGATTTGAATAAATTTTTTTTTCGAGGCAAAATGACAGCTTCGCGGGTGTCTGGGACAAGAGGTAGTCGGAATTCTAGTTAAATTTAAACTTGAACTGGGGATTTGATATTTTTTTTGTCATTTTATTTATTTCTTCTTCCCCTAAACTACTCTAGCAAAAATGCTAAAGAATCTACTTAAGCTGTGTGAACATTGGGAGAATACAAATTTGATTATTGTTCTGGACGTTTAATTGGGTATATGTGTAACAGGCTAACCGGGGGTTAGTTTTAGGGGTTTGCAGTAAGGGCGTATCCATGTTGACTGAGTGTAGTTGGAATCTTTTTTATCTGATGTTGACTATTCATCCTTCTAAAAAAAAGGAATACCTACTGCAAGTTGCACATATTATACATATTTTATCGTACAGTCATTGTTCGAATAAATCGTTCCACTAATGCACGGAGATGACATCGGCGTTCTTTCTGATTCAATTAACTGAATGTAGCTTATGATTAACCGACCAAGGCAGGACTTGAAACCTGCTTGAAAAAGCGAAGTTGATGATATTATAAAGTGAAAGCGAAAGGTGTGTGCCTTTCAATGAGTTACATTTTAAAAGCTTGAAATAACGAGGGAACACAAATGCCTGATATATTGACAACAACTTATATCAACACAAAAAGTCACATTTATAGAAAACTCTCAGGAGGAAATTTTGCATATGTATACGCCTCTCGAGCCAGCACGATTTTTCGTCAGCTACCGCCATTTGCGCACTCCAGGTTGGTTAAGGTCCTTCTCCACTTGTGTGCGCCACCTTAGCCTAGGCCGTTTTCTGTTGCGTTGTCCCAATGGCTTAGATTCGAAGACTTTTCGTTCGCGTTGTATCCGAAGACGCTTAACTAGGCGCATGTCGCTGTGCGACAATCAATTTGAGGAAGCTGATAGAAAGGATTATTTCCCTGATTTAAATACACCCCCAAATATATGGTGGCAATTTGTTTGCCTCCACTCTTCTTGAACTTTTCAAAATTCTGAACATTGAGGAACTAAATTCTTTTTTCAATTTTACAATACCAGCGGGACAGCAGGGTACGGAGTTAAGATGTACATTTTTACTGCTATTGTAATCCATTTCTCATAATAGTTACAGAAGAGATATGAAGACGAAACCCGGAGTTACGAACAAGAAATGTGCTAGGTACAAATAAAATATAATCTGCAGGACGAAATTTATTTACTAAACTAGAACTCCGCCCATAAACAAAGCCAACAATTGAAAATAAGAGGTTAGGTGGTAGTATTTAATTTCACTCCGCATCGTCCAGAGCTACCAATCCCTTGCAATCTGTGTTAGACGTTTTCTAATCTACAGCAAACTTCTGTTTGAAACACAACCCAGGCGTTAAGGCAATTTGTAAACATTAATTATTTGATCTCTGTTTACAAGACGAACCGGGTGATCCGGTAAGTGTCTTAAACTCAAAGAGGAATTTACTATTGCGTAGTGCATTCTTATAATCTTATGTCGACCGAATAGGGCTTGTACTATAGTTTTATTTGAATCGCATGTTAAAGTTGGTCAGTAATAGCGGTCGGTGATTCCATTCCTGTTTTTCGAAGGGAAATCGCAAGTGAATTTCAAGATGGATCAAGTGACTCTTTCCTTTGATTGCGGCTTTTAACAATTGGATCAACTTTGAGCAAGCATGTCAGATTCAATGAGTCATGCCCAGGTGCCCCTTAAACGTCTATAACGAAGGATTAGGTGACGAGTATTCATATTCTCTTGTTGGCACACCGCCGGTTAAGGATGCATAACTGAGACAGAAGGCATATAAAAATCCGCGTGGGTTATATTCTGCATGAGAAAGCGTGATGGGAGCAGCGTTTGCTCACTCCGGACAATAAGCAACCTTGGCGCAATTCGAAGGAATTTCTGTGTCGTTCGTGAGATCAAGGAGTAGTCGCAACAGTAGACTTTTATCCATAAACGTACTTCAAAGAAGGCGAAGACTGTCCAACCGGTCGAAAAGGTAATAGTCAATGTTTAGTGAGATTAATATAGTGTGAGCTATATACGGCTACAGGGGTTTCCAATACCAAAGTATGCTATTGGGCTGATTGGGTACCAAATTGCTGAAAACAATGCCAAATTTGCTGAAGACAAACGTGCGTTTTTAGCATTGTAGAGTATTAGCTAACAGCTCCGCAAAGGTTAAGGTCAAATTGGTTGAATTAGGCTAAAAAGTGCTGCTCCGCATAACATATTATTTAGATTCAACTTCTCTTCTAATTCAGGAGTTTCTCACCGAGCACAAATTTGAAACAAATGAATTTGAGTCCCTGCCACAGAGGCCTACTTTGAAGACTTCCAGAAAACGTATGTATATTTAGGCGGGTTAAGAAACTTAAAGCATCACTAGACTGAGTCGGGCTAAAAGGAGACTATGATGAGAAATAGATCGGCACTTCTCCAAAATGTTTTTTTTTGTTGTTGTTTGTCTTTTTTAGGGAAAGTATTTATTTATAAGTGGTCGCCGTGGCGTAGTGGTAAGTGCATCGACCGCGGCGCAGAAAAGTCTGGGTTCGATTCCCGGCGGGACACCTAGCATTTTTTCACGGCACCACCTCTTTCGAGTTGCTGACAACACTCAAGGAGTATTAATTGTCTATGGAAAGCTTCTCAAATCTCGCCGTTCGGAGTCGGCAAAAAACTGTAGGTCCCTTCTACTCGTGAAGAACAGTAGCATGCACAACACGAGTAGTTGTTGTAGAAGCTAGGCCCTGGTCCGTTGTGGGCTGTAGTGCCACTCAATTATTATTATTATTATTTATTTATAAGATCGGTCTCGTAAAAAGCCAATGTTCCTTAACATTCGTTTAAAAATCAATTAAAGTGAAAGAAAGCAATCCTCCATGCCTTCGAAACGTCATTCATGAAATCGTTACATAATAAGTCCACTATGTAGTATAATAATCATTTAATTCTTATGACACTATTGGACATCCCTGGGTTGAACAATAACCCTAATGACGAAACGTGTAATTGAGTGTTGCCAATGTTCGTCTTCCTTCGATGACTGATCTTACCTTTCCTTGGACCTTTAACGTAAAGGTGCGCTTAAAAGAGAGTCGATAAAATATTTCAGCCTCTTAATTAAAATATAAAAACTGTTAAAACAGTTTAAAGAGATTGAATTGCTGGTCGAAAATATGAAATTAATTTACATTTAATTAACGGGGCGTATACGTAACATTTTTTTTTTTTTTTACTATGGTTGTGTTTTTGTATCGTGAGGAAATACAATAAAGATAAAGTCTTACAAACACGAAGACATAAAAATCTGAAGTCACGTATCCTGTTTGCGATACATACAGTTTCGGCGGAAGAGATTTTATGTCTAAACTGAAAAACTTCATTTGATGCAAAATGTGTTAAATCAGGCATCGGGTATAAATAAATATGTAATCGTGAAAAAGGGAAAACCTGACCCCAGTTCTCAGAAATCAAATAAAATATTAAATTCAACAGAAAGTATCTAATTAATTCATCCCTAATCGAGCAGCATAATGTAAGGGAAAAAAGAAATACACACTTTAATTCTCTCTAAATTGAGTTGAACGGAATCAAGGAGACCCAGTGCTGAGCGCTTCTAATTACGACCAAAGCCCCACTCATACAATATTCCCGCAGTTCGGAGCACAATGCGTTGTGTTGAAGTTGTATTTTCCCCGGAGGGTAGGCAGAATCACAACCGCCAACAAAGACTACAATGGGAAAGGGACAGAAAATTAACGATTATACCTTATTTCCATGGCCTACTCAGTTCACCCTTAACAACCCTCAATTTAATTTCACTCCCATTACCCATCAATTGAGAATCCCTTAAACTTTTGCTCCTACGCCGCATAGCCAAATCCAAGAATTGCTTTTTAATGAATACACAATTTCATTTCGTAATATAAACATTCATTTCAACACCTGCAAGTGGAGGAGCCAAACATTTGCCAATCCGATACGAATGTATATTGTGTGCGGTACACGTGTACGGTCGGTCGGAGAAACAATTCTCTAAATAATCCAGCAGCTAGCACACCTATCCTCTCAAATTAATTGGTGTTTTCAAGGGAAGTTCCTTGCTGGCCGCATACTCCACCGCCCAATACCCAACGCTTCCTATCTTTAATACACACACACACACATACACTCGTATAATCATTTTAATCTTCACTCCAACTTCGGGTGATTGCTCGGAAAAGCGAAATAAAGACACCAGCACACTTGATAGTCGTCTGCATGTGGACTTAAACGATACGATTCCGTTTATTCTCGGTAACGTTTTACGAGTCTGTTTTATTCTCGTGCTCTCCACACAGCATACCACTGAATACTGTTGCGAAAAGTTGCCGTAACAGGGGGCAATACAAACAAAAATAAAGAAACAAAAAATTAACGCAGTCTACTAGGGGAGGTATAAACAAAATTTCATTTTCAGCCATTAAACCTTTGCAGCAGTGGAGTCACTCAGGAAACGCCACAATCGCCCTTCAGATACGTTCCGATACGAAAGGGAATGGAAGTGTACAATTGATAAAAACAAGAAAACACAAGACAGTTTTTATAATGCCCTCTGCATTGTTTCCTGGACGTTTCCTTCAGTTGCCTGCGCTTAATGGCATGCCTATCTGTTCAACCCTTAGTCGCACAGCAATAGCAGCGCGCCTCCCCTAGCTCACGTCCCCCAAGCGGAGACCAATTATTATTCATAAATCCACTATTTGGAACCCTATCTTTTCGGTTCAATGGCTCGATGGGCGGATGAATCCATGTTAAACCGGCCGTCGGTACAGGACGATGGTGGAGGTGAAAAATGGCGAATCAATTCTCATCTTCTCTCTCTACGTCGCACAACGGAACGTGCTCGTTTTTCTCGTTTCTCTCATTTTTTTTTTCCTTCTCCTGGTTCATTACAGTTCAGGAGCAGCAGAGGGAAAACTTGGGGAGCACGATTCAATAATTTTATCATCCACATGCTTGCAGACGTCCGTCGTACTCAGCAGAGGAGGAAGAGCGCAGCTAGATCTATGTGAATTTCCGAAATTCTTTGCCTTTAAGTTTGCGTTCGTGAATATATCCAAATGTTCTCCGTCCCCAACTTCTGGGGACGGAGAACATCTCTTCGTTCTGACAAACACGGAAACAAAGCCAACAAGAGAATGAGCCTGAATCCGAGAATTAGCACACCTCTACGAGGGCAGCCTTGCCAAAGTCGGGTCTTGATCTCCCCCCTGTTGGAAGCGTGAATATTGATTAGAATTTAAACGAAAATGACTCTGGAGGCGGAATCGGCTCTAAATTCAAAAGCATGTTGCATGACTCACGCTAGAGACGTGCCTCACCAGTCATATCAACGTATTGATAAGAACTTATCTCGTTACGAAGTTATTTGCCTCCCCCTATATTCTGTCAATTTGCTAAGCCAATTTAATGCCGCATAATAAAGATGTTGGCAGTGTTGGGTGGTGAATGGGTGGCCCTGGTCTAATGGCTACATGACGACGAATGCCGAATAAGTGTACAACGCTCCATTTGACTATCGGACATAATCACTCAGCCGACGATTTCGACTGATTTAACTGCTTTTTGCTTGTGCGTTCGAACACAGAGACATCGACTTCATTTAGATTTGTGGAGGTTTATCTATGAGTCGAAGATATTTTTAGTTTTACGGTGTTTGATAACAGAAATATGAACTAAATATGATTGTGAATTAGTCACATATTTCACAGCGACATCTGTCATAACCTTCTATTTGACAGATTGATTTTTAATGTTCTTGTTCGGATATATTTTGTTGACACGAAGTTTATTGTTAGCATTTCTAGAAGATCATTTAATGCTTCACACTTCTTTTTTACTCAATCTGACTAATAATTCGTGAGCAAAGAAGATAATGGATGAAACGTAACAAGATATGTTTTTGTATTTTTATTGTTCTGAAGTTCGCAATGTTATCAACGACATACAAATTTTAAGAATATTCAAGAGGAATAGACATTTTATGATTTACGAATCGTACCATTGGGTGCTTGAAAAAGTTCAGTAACAAACTGTTGTCAGATGGTTCTGAAATGTAATAATGACCGACGTGGAGTATTGGATTTGTGCATCGACTCACTTGTTGACTGTATACTTTGCATTTTCTATGGCTCCATCTCACTCTAAGAGTATTTAGTGGCCATAAAAAGCTTCTAAAATCTTGACGTTCGGAGTCGACAATAAACTGCAGGTCCTCTCTATTCAAAAGAGCACGAGAAAGGGCTGGTTATTTTTTTGCTTTAGAACTTTAAATTGGCTACACTATTTTAAATGACGGCAAGTGATTTTGTTTCTTTTAATTTTGGCTTGGCATTTCAACATGAATTGGCTGACAAGTGAATAGCGCTTCCAATTATTTTAAATTTGCTCAAAACAAGATTGCCGTTGATCCCGATTTTCTTAACCAAATTTTATTTTTTTTAGCGATGAAGCTAACTATTGGTTTAATGAAACCGCCCGTAAACAAAACTGCCGCATTTAAAGCTTCAAGTGTATGTTGAGACACCGTTACATCCACAAAAAACTGACCCATTAAGAAAGGGTTGATGGAATAATTGGTCCGTACTTCTTAAAAAAACAATGCTGGCTAAACCATTACCGTCAATGGAGACTGCTAAGGACACATGATTACTAACTTTTTCGTTCATCAATTGAACAACCGTTATGTACAAGAGCTGTGGCTTTAAGAAGACGGCGCAAGATGTCACACAGCTCGTCTCACAACGGATTTATTGAAGGGAGCGTTTAATTTATCGTTGAGTCCCGTGAATTGACCTTCAATACCGTGCGGTTTAAGTCGCTTAGCACTTATCTGTGAGGATATGTGAAGTCGCTTGTCTCGTCCGATATGCCCGAAACGATTGACCACTTCGAAGACGAAATTTGCCGGTTTATTGCCGAAATACGACCACAAATGTTAGAAAAATTCATTGAAAATTTGACTCTCAGATTAAACTACATCTTAACCCGCCGTGGCGGTCATATGCAAGAAGTTAAATTTATAATGTTAGAAGTTTATCTTTCAAATAAAGCAATGATGTCTGTTTTACTCCATTTAAAAGTTCTATACCTAGTTGGCTAGGCCCAGGTCCGTTGTAGCGCCATATAATTATTTTTTTATTTTAAAAATGAATTGTAAAAGTTGGATGAAAAAAGAATTCATCGAATTTCTCGTTGTAGCACAATTGGTTTTTGCAAAAGAAAGCACTCGAGAGTGTTAAACTTTTTGCGTAATTTTTTTGGATTTGAATAAGTTTTTCAGTCTCCTTCTGCATAGTTACTCTTTTTCAATTTCAGATGTTCAGATATAAACAAATTCAAAAATCCCAAAGAGAAACTTGGTATTTGAATTATTTCTTGCCAAATTTCCCTTTTATCCCACTGTGTGACAGATTGAAGACCTACAAATGAGACGTGGCGGTCATTTATACCCTTGAAATATCAGAAAAGGCGTTAGAAACCGTTAATTATTTTCATTTAGTTTTTCCCATCACGCTTATCTGGTTACCAAACGCTGTGCTGTGACCATAATTCCGAATGTCAAAGACAAAACAACATCTGGTAACCTTTTTTTTCAAATAACAAAACATTCTCCACACACGATTGCTGCTTTCCGCTCTTATTCGATTCAAGCTAATGCATCCTTTTAGGCATATCCTTTGCTAAGATGCCACACATTGAGAGCGGAAAGTAGTGTCAACTTCCTGGATTTGTTCGGTTATCAGCGTGCCGTATGTACGTTTCTAACCCACCAATGAAACCGGAAAGGATTTCACCTTACCGTTGCCTCTCCCCCCAATTCTGTGGGATTTTATCCTCGTCTCACAAAACAGCTGCGCTACATAGAAATCCTTTGTAGAGGGCTGTTGTCGTCAAGTACACTGGATTTTCTCACAAAGTTGCACATGATTATGACATCATGTCGGTTGCGGAAAGCAATGAATGAGATGAGACTGAAACAAGGAGACCACATTGGGGTATGCGTTGGGTTGGGATGGTGATGGGTTTTCTGATGAGAATGTGCGCTGATTTAGGACGTTGTGCATCTGACACTGGGCTAATTGGAACATGATTGCTTGTGAGTTATCTTTTGATGTTGACGTGTCTTGAGCAGTATGATTTGGTGCTCTAGTTGCCATCAGTGCAAATGATGGTCAAGGGAGACTGCTTTAGATGCGTACATGGTTTGAAATCCGTAGAAGTTCCATGAGATTGTTAGTCTCTTCAATGAAGTAGTCGTAAACGTTGAATAATTTCCTTCTCTTTTCGTTTTCAATTTTAATTGAACACATTTTTAAGCAGTTTTTAAGAGGTTATAAAATTAAATTCAAAATTAAGTTACTGCATACTGAGCGTAGCCAAATATTCAAGAGATTTTATCCTTTCTTTCGTTTTTGTTAATTTAATAGCCAACAGAATAGACATTAAGCCAGCGCCCAACTGTTTGCGGTTCCACAACTCTCCACAGCCACTCTAACCATTTGTTTGTTTTTCTCATCAAATTCTTCTCGAAAGACACCCAAACGACCACTCGGGTGTTTTTTTGTTACTTAAGAATCCTCCACAAGAACAAAGATGTGAATAAATACCACCGACGTTATCTAGTCATCGCATGTTTCATTCGCAACAGTCTCGGCTACGCACTGTAAGCACCAGAAGCGAACAATCAGCTTTACGTCACATAAAATCCCTGATAAATGATGAAGACTTCCTACTCCCATCCCCTGACTAATAGAATCTAGTCCAGGCAATTGCGTACGACTGCAGCAATTGACTCAACTGTACGTGACCTTCGTCCACTTGAAAATTTCAGCTAAGGCATTTTTGTTTTTTAATTTCATTAACGTCAGCACAGGCGCAGAACATGAGGGAGGAACATTAAACTACATCGCCCCTATTCGGAGGCACAATTCCATTGTACGATAATGCATCAACTCCACCAGGGCACGCATCGTTTGTCAGGGTTACTCATGCATTAGACCCCGGTCCCTATATGTCGATGCAAAGCAAAGTGAGTATGCAAGTGCCGCGCTCTTTCGCGCTGACACACAGAGCAGCACATCACATTAGCATGAGAATTACCCGTCCGACGCGACGGACTGGTACACTAATAGGGATCAATTGGCATTGATCTCACGCGCACAGGGCGTATACACGCGACAATGCGGGCAAATCGCTGCTCTCCCCATCGGTTATGACGATAAAAACAATCTCGTTTAGATGACATCAGAGATGCTTGTATTTTGCGCGCGATATCCGCGGCACCTGTCTAATGAGTAATGAGAGACGAACGCTCGGTTCGAGAGGTCGTTTTGTAATTCTTCTCTCATTCATTAAGTATTTATTAGACAGTTCCTGGGCGGAAGTTGAATGTGTCACTCCCCTCATCGGAAGCCTGGTAATTTACACTCTCTGGAATTGAAATTAAAAATCGATAACAGCTCGGCGAACGCAGGTGGAGTTTCGCTGACGTTCTGAATTGTGCGTGTCGTAGTCATTTAACGCTCTTCAGCCGAAGCAGATATGATACGAGTGCTCGAGGCTTCTCATCAATTCCACCCCCACATCGCGCTGACGCTGAAGAGAAAATAAATTCAAACGCAGACCTAGCGACACCATCCGAAACCATTAAAGCCATAGCCATCCACGTTCAGGCAGCCCGTCAACCTCCCACATCCCAGCACTTTTAATCCAAATTTCGGTCTGCCCTTTTGCTCTTTCACACCAACGACGGTGAATGAACGCGGAGAAGCTGCCGCCGATGTTAGCGACAGCCATTGTTGTGCCCGACTCCGTTGCCCATGTTTCACTGGGGGTGGCTGTGGTATTTTTTTTTTTTGCCTTTACGATACGATATCCCCACCTGCACGCCTCCATTTGTTTTCCGTTTTCTTCGCCTTTTCGCGTCGCCTTTCGGCTCCTCTAGGCACACGCGGTAATGAAAATGAGTGGTTCGCGTGGAACTGAATGCAAACAGCACGACCGCGGCGGCGTTCCACAACAAACTCTGACATCACTCCGAGACGTCAGTCACCGGAGAGTCGTGCAAGTTAGCAATATTTGGAACAAAGCTTTGTGGCCGTGTGTGCGTGTCACGATGCGTAAGATGTTTATGGTTCCTGTGCCTGCGTCGTCGCATAAGGTAATCATGTAAACTGTGCGTGCCTAAGCGAAATTGATTGGGAATACGAGTGTGTGTTATGCATCGGTCATGACCAAGCAGCTATCTCCGGATCTGGCGACGCTAAACTTGCTTTTTCTATTTCGTGTCAAGCTCCTACTATGCCTATGCGCGCCCGCTCCTCGTTCCGCTGCCGCTGCCTAGTGTGAATTTAATACTGCGAAATGCTTTTGATTTGTTTGCACGAGAAAGGAGCCTTTTTTCCCGTCCCGCCCAAAACTGTCAAGTGATTAATGGCAGCACTCAGTCGAGGGTTTTAGAACGTTTTCCCATTTCAGTTTGATATGCGGATCGATAGTTTTGTTATAAATTGAATTTCATTTCGGTGACTAATTACGGTTTTCGATTTTTGACAGTTCGCATTGTGTCACGTGACTGCGGGCCAAGCCACTGCACTGCCACCATGGCTATAAACGGATGGTTGGCGGCAAAACTATTATCGAACGGCTTACGACTATTGTCATCAAATAATATCCTAGACTGGCGTTGGCGTAGTGGTAGTAACATTGAAGTCTAATGGGCATCCATTGACCGACAAAAGAATCCTCCTCACTATAACAATGAAATCGAAAGAATCGTAAACGTTTATGCGAGGAGTTTCAGAATTGATTGTAAGGAATTGTGGGTTGGTTGCATTGTGTTCACGTTAATCGGTACTTTCAATTCAAGTTGCAGTTATTGTAAACGCTTGACTTTTTTTCTCATTTTTTGATTTCTTGGACCACTGTTTGTTATACTTTTCACAGTGCTGTTGTTATGATTCGTGTCTGTTCTCAGAATTGACATATGTTGGGTGGAGGAATATGCTTTGCTGATTAACAAAGTATACCAATGATATTAATTCGATGGAAATCTTTTCACGCTACAAAACCGTGCATTTTTGCACAATTTAACTTTGATTACTTTTGAGGCTTCTTGGTGCATTCAAGAGAAAAATTCTACGTCTGATATATACCAAACCACTCAATAAGTCCTGAGACATATAGGGAGCGCCACTAACAAAAAAAAAATTAAATTAATAATTTTTGTTAGTGGCGCCCCCTATTTGTATACTACGTAGTGCGTATTTACGATGCTTCTACATATAAGGAAAATGTGTCACAGCACGGAAATGGCAAGAAATATAAAAAGGAGGCTTATGACATGAATGGAACGCCAGCAGTGGCAAACCTTATGAATGGCATGAAGATCGTTTCCATACCCGAAAGATATGCTTTCAAACTGTAGAGTTTAGAAGTGGAAACACACTGCATGGCTTAGGCTATTCGGCCGTAGATTCCCAATCGACAGAGCTTAATACAAGTTCCTCACGAAAGCTGGAAGCTTCTTGTTGCACAAGTCACGAAAGTGATTCTCGAATACATTTGACGTGGACTGTAGTCGAATCATTGAATTTCTACATTTTCGATTTAGTATTTTTTTTAAATTAAAGAAAAAAATATAATAAAGTAAGAGCATTTTTCGGAGTTCAAGCCAACAAAAATGCACACCTCTGCATACCCTTTAAGGATGTTGCAGAGAACTACCGATGTGTTTGACGTTTCAACGTTTTTCGAACTTCAAGGCAACTTAATTTTTATTAAAAAAGTACATTTCAAATAAAAAAAATCGCAAAGTAAGGCAATACCAAAGGTGTTAATAGGGAGACTTTGTTTAAGATGGCAAAAAGTGTAAAATTACGATAAATGTTACATAGCGGCAACCCTAATGTGAATTTTGCACCAAATGACGGAAGTTGTCGAAAAAAACTTAAACTTTGAGCATGTATGTTTCAAACCAAATTGACGTCACAATTGTTAAGGCACCTAGGGGCTTATTTTCGTAGGGCACACTTATTAAAGTCGATTTTGATGACAAAACGAGACGCTTCACTCTCTCCCCGCATATGTTCCCAATGTTAAATGCTCTTGTTCATAGAAGTCAAATCTCGTCCATTGAACGCTTCACATAAATGATGGAAACCTCAATAAGCGTCAAACATACATTTTGTACTTGTACGTGAATTTATCACACGCTACCATCAAGATGACAACTTCAGCCAACAGAATGTTTCGTGTTTTGTTCGACATACACCTACACCGATTGGGACCGGATTAAAGTTTCGATTTTAGATCTAGGGGTTGTTACGGTTTTAGCACCAAGGCAACAATTTAGTAATTTTTGTGAAAGTATTTTTTTTTCTCTCTAAAACACCCTATTCTTACAAATGTAACAGTGAAGAGCAAAACATCAAAAAAAGTGAGCCTTTTGGAAAAAAAAATGTCTACATAACTGCAGTCCACAAGCCACATAGAACGATACAAAGGTGATACTGAATAATCCCCATTTAATGGTCCACAAGGAGAAACTCACGAAGCACCAATACTGCATGCGTGGAGTGTAAGCTTAAAGGACGCAGATGATTCCAAAGAGGCTTACGAGTGTGAAGGGCGTCGTAAAGCAGCACGGAAAAAAATGTTAAGTCTGCCACATTAATGACGCCATCGCAATCAAGCGCATCTTTCAGCATTTTTCTCGAACGCACACTGGTTGCCAATCCTGGCAACATTTCCCCTTAAGAGATTTTTCAGATCCGATAAATTAAATTACGAAAGTTACGAGAGCAGTGCACAGCTATGAATGCGACATTCGATAGCAGTTATAATTAAGAGGATATTACATCCATAAAATCCTTCCCGACGCATCTTGATGTTGTGTTCATAAAATTTGCCCAGATGCCATCAACTCCGGCCAGTGGCAACACTGCGTGTGCTTAGTGAACCTATTAAGGATCACTTTGTTCTGCGAGCTCTGTACCAGCATTTCACTCGGTATTTCGGTATCTAAAACTTTTCAGTAGATAAAGCAATCTCTCTCAAACAATTCACCACCGCTTAAGAGCTCTTATCCTCTGTTGAGTGTGGTTGGGCGTTATTTTTATGTACGCAATCGGATATCCCGGTATTATGCGCTTTGC
This sequence comes from Eristalinus sepulchralis, assembly GCA_944738645.1. NCBI lineage: Eukaryota > Metazoa > Arthropoda > Insecta > Diptera > Syrphidae > Eristalinus > Eristalinus sepulchralis. The sequence continues at coordinate 19,795,116 of OX122882.1, forward strand.
TCCACTTCCCATGAATAGCCTTTCAAATTCGTTCAATGCATCCTCTCTCAAGATTGAGGTCCATTATTATTTTTTTTTTAAATAAACTCATCTTTAGTCATCTGTTGCTGACTGGGAGAGGGTGTGCTGCCCTAGGGTCAGTGAACTCTATTTTTGCTCGAGATAGTGGGGCGAACGGATATGATTGCCGTCATCGGTTAATTAATGTGTTGCCCCGACAAGCAACATGTTACAGATGGTTCTTCGCTGGATTCTCGGATTGTTCGTTTTCTGCATCAATGCGCGTTGTCCCCGTTGCGGTGAAGGATTTTCCGTTTCCCTGGATTCCCCCATCACTGTTTTCAAAGTAATGAAGGTTCTTGCAAAATCCATTTGATCTATTAACTTTAGAACGCTGACACAGTATTAAGACGGATTTTGTCTTCTTGGGAACTCCCTTTTTATCGAATTAAATCCATTTTGTATTAATAACGCTCACAAGGGATGGACGCTTTAATGTTCCGCAATCCATCATCAGCCACCGTTGGACAGCAGGAACTTGTTGATGACACTTTGCTTTTTTTGTTTTCATGGCTTCTTTATGGTCGTTTTTATCCTCACTGTAGGGTGTAGGCGAATACAATTTAAACGAAATTTAGTGCTTTGATAAATAAAATGGTTGAGTGCGAAAGAGAAGGCACAGAAACTTTAAGTTAAGAGAACCATAATTTGACAGCTTGATGTCATTGGTAAATCTAACTGTTGGTGGGACTGATTTGGTCACTTCAAAGTATACCAATCTATTACTGTCCCAAGGCTTTCTTGCAACATTTTGTTTATAAAACGAGACTAATTAGGCTTGACGACATAATTTTTTATTCTTCAAAAATTATCCTAACCACCCTGTATGCTGGCGAGGAACTTTCGTTCAGAACACAACGCAAGATTATAATTAGTGCATAATTTGTCGTGAAAACTTCCATAAGCCAAAATGAAAAGAAATGAATGAAAATAATACGAGAAGAAGGAGAAGTGAAGAGCAACAGTGGAATAAAAGCCGAGCAACACATAAAAGATGGATGCGAGCTAATGCATGCCAGTGAAATGCTTACAACATAGTTCCGCCCAATTAAATTGGTGAATCACACACATCAATCATGGGATATTATATTCTTGAAAATGTATACTCCCCCTCGCTGTCCTCACCGAACAGCCCTTGTTCTGCGTCACAGCCGAGAAAGGAGAAGGCAAAAATAAATAAACACCCACGCATACTCACTGTGTGTGGATGAAAAGTGACAAACAGAGTGTAATCCAACACTCGTCCACGGAACGATAAACGCGGGGAGTAGTAGGCGTATGCAGGACATTATTTGATGCTTCCATAGATACTAATGGAAAACGAGTAGATGATAGGACGAGACGGTATAGAGTTTCATCCGGGGGCTTATTTAACCTGGGAGAGGATCTTAAAGAGCGAACTCTCCGGGTGCTTGTTGAACTCCCAAGACACCCTATGACTTCCATACACATCCATCTGTGCACACACATCGTCAGTAAAGATGTTATATCCCTGCACGTGTTGGCCTTGACAGACCCTTTATGGCTTGTTCATGTCCGTGATTTCGATGTATTTTTGGATATGCGGCATTTAAAATTAGAAGCGAAAACACGCTTGCAGTCCGATATTGCGGCACGGACAACAATATATCCATTAAATCTTCGGTCTCGATGGCGTGTGCGAATAAAGATAAAAATACCTTGGGATGCATTATTTTTACGAACGAAATTCAGGCTGCACTTGCGATGTTGTATGCTTCTAGTGGTGTTTTATGTGATTAATCGGGTGATGACAGTCAGGAATATGACATCACTGACGGCGCAGAGCGATATTTTTAAGTTTTCGGCTGCTGTTGCGTAACTTACGGCTCGATTCCTGGACTTCTGAATTTATCTTCAAATCCTTATCCCTTATGAGTTTAAGACAGCAACATACCACGTCACTCGCAATAAACATACATAAATGGTGGATATCAGTATGTAGCGCACTTACCACTACGCCACAGCGACCACAGGCTGACAGTTACTGGATTTTTTTTTTTTTTTGCAAAAAAGGTTGTGCGACACAAAATATGACCAATTGAAGTAGAATCTAACCAAAATACACGATTTTGTTAGATGCCCTTTAGCTCCAAATAGTAAGTTCAATTAAGGACCACTTCAAGAAAGCGTCTGAAAACTGCAATTCATGTTCACCCTTTCTTTTCTCTTCATTCAACAGAGTTTTCTTAGTTTCCATCGGAATCCAAAGAGAAACTACATTTTAGTGTCCTGGTTTTTGGCACACAGAAGTATATTAAGTTAATGTATAATAATTCATAATCTAATCTAAGACCCATAGACCGGGCGCCATGTTTTACAAGTCGTTCAAACTACACTCCAAGATGAATTGAATTTCCATTTGAAACATTGGAATAGCTAAAAAATGGAATCTAGGTAAAGCTTCTACGAAGTGTGGTAGTTTGACAATGAAGACCTCACCAAACTCAGCAAAGTCGCCTTCTTGAAAGTAACAAATAAACGAATAATTGTGTGAACACTTTATTTTATTGTGGCGAAAATCCCAGTAATTTAATCATGCCCTACCAAAAAGACGCTCGTGTGGAAAATTATTGCAAAATATGTAACGCCCTGTCATTTATAATTTGTTATGTGGTAGTCTGTACTGAGATCACCATTTCAACATCCGACATGAAACGGCTTCGTCTTGAGAAGGAACTAGAGTCAGTTGAAACATCTAACCTGGAAGACTCTTGCTTCCAAAAGTTGTTTTGGATAATTTCTTGAAAGCATCGTGCATATTAATTACATTTTCTTTAAAGTAAACAACCATTCTGGCAGAATTTAAAAATCTTTAGAATGTGGACCTTTTCACCTCCTCTGGAGCCGAAGTCAATTTGAGTCATTGCGATAACGCTATTCTCCCTGACCCATTGATGATTGATTTCATCCAACTGCTTCATCTAGGAAAGCTCATGTAAAAATTCAGTCACAATATTGACAATCTCAGAAGAATAGTCATCACTGAAATGAGTACAGAAAGAATGAAATAACAGTCTCAAGAGATTCCCCAGCTTCAACATACCTACCCCATTCCCAATCGTATCTAAAGCGGAAACACCACAAGGTCGCCACTCCATACAAATTGCGCATGGAGCCGCAGTACTGCGGGACCTATTTATAATAATCACGTTTCACCACGAAAGTCAACTAAAATGCAAGATTACAACCACCTCCTCCTCCTCTTCCTCCTTTGCTCCTCAAACCCACAGAAGTAAACACCGCACATATGAATAGATGATGACATCCGTAACTCTTGACAGCATGTGCTACATGCATATAACATCAAAGAGAAACGTCAGTGAAAAAAAAAATAGGCACGTGTGTGTGTCAATGTACTCGGAAATCGTCTAGTTTTCAATGGCGCCCCCTGGCAAACTGCAGCAACACGGAAACAAATCGTTCAGCAACAGTGATCTCTCTGTGCGCCTGTATCTTCTCTAAGCGGCTCTCATTAAGCAGGCAGAGGAATAATAAACAAATCCAACTAGATAACCAGCTTCTCAATTGGTTTACATAATTTTATACAAATAGTAATTCGATAATTGAATCCCGTCCGTCCGCAAGCCTGCCGTCGGTGGCGACACAGCACATTGCCTGTGTCAGTGGCAACTCCCCATTCTCGATTCAATTTTGTGTCAGGGTCATGCACACACACACGTTCACAGCTGATTCTCCAGCTTCTATCGCTCTCGTTGACTGAGTGCCAAGAAGACGATGAAAAATAAACAACATCCACACAACTTTTAGGGACGGTGGTGGTGTAAACGCCATGGGGCCGAAGAAATAATAAGCAATCTGTCGCAAGCGGATACATCACATTTCACACATGAAGAGCACGCGTGCAATTAAAAAGTTAAACTGTTAGAATTCTCCGCAACACGCTTTAACACATAATCACACGTTGGAGTTAGAGGATGGTTAACGGTAACCCTCCCCATTACTTTTTCATCTTTCTTTCAGTCTCCAGTTTTTTTTTGTCCTCCCCTGGTCCTCCCTGGTGTGAAGTGGAAAAGTTTAAGTTTTGCAACTAATTAGAAACAGCAGCAGCAGCGCCCTGCAACCCTCAATCCCCTCAGCCCCCCGGCCAACATTTGTGATCCGCCTTCAACTCAAGTGAGGGAAGCATGACTGCGAGGGAGATTTCTAATTGCGGAAAGGACAAGTGTTCCAAGGAAGAGCGGAGATGCTTTTGAATTGCAAATTTCAATTTGGCATGGGGAAGCGGAAGGATAGCACGCCACTGAAATTAGAATCCTCCGAAGTTTTAGTGGTTGATTTAGTTTCTTCTGCTTTTTGATTCTGTTTGGACACGACGAGACAAAATACAGAACTCGCATTAATTAAGCTCGCAACGATTACAATTTTTCTGTGCATTTGACAATTTGATGCCATGGTGAAAATGTCCGCTATAAATTCAAAAGAAGTGAATACACCTCTTGAACGTTGACGTCATCATTTATCCAACTCAACGAGTGCCCCTCATAAATCTTCTAAATCTCGGATGAATCATAGGAAAAGATTGTTACGCGGTCGAACGAAGAATAGTGATGATACGAGCGTTCCATTGAAAAAGTTTGGTTGCTTGCTGACATTGTCTCTCCCGGAAAGGAATTCACGTGTGCTTACCTAGATTCGAATGTAATTAATGAATACAAATGATTACGCGAGCTCATGGTTATGAATAAGACAATGATTCATGTGCTATGCCTGGTCGTGACGGGTTCTTTTGCTGTGACAGATGTGCATTCGTAAACCAGTCATATATTTGTGGACCATTAATGCATTGTGTCTTAGTGCTCATCTGTTTGTGAAAGGAGACGTGAAGCGAATCATAATGAACTGCTGGAGAATATTCAACATGACACTTCACATCTGAAAGCTATGTAAAATACCGAAAACTGTTGTTTTGCATTTGCGATTTCGTTTTGTGGTTGGAAACAATTATTTTCCTTGAAAATCTACACAGATTTACAGAGAGAAGAATATAAAAGAGTGCAACAGTTTGACGCCCTTGGATAAATAGCAGCAACTGGCTCATGATTTCAGACCATGTGAAACTTCGACTTCAGTCCATTTTGTCAGTTAAATACTTTCATACGAAAGATGTTTCCACGATTTTAGGTCGATTATTTCCCGCCGTATTTGTAAAGATTCTCTATAAAAACTAGTCAAAGTTGTCAGTCTATGAAGAACATATATTCAGAAATTTAAAATATTTTGTCGAATTGTTTTTGGTTGTTGTGGCGTTGTGGGAATGCACGGAACCTCTTTTATTTCTGGTAACATTTTCTGTTAATATCTCTAACAAGCGCTATTTAAATTGCTAGAAACAAAGTCTTAAACTTGGCTTCGTATAGTAAGCAAGAAACTAAAGAATGCCTCCATTATTAATAGAAACGTAAGTTTGCACGCAGTGTTGCATGGTGTAGCGCCATTTTATTTTAGTTTTATTCAAATTAACCGCCCAGTGTAAAAAAGTTTCTTTAAAATTGAATCTTCCACAATATTGGTGACCAAATTTAAGACAATTGATTCGGTCAACAAGCATTGCGGTCATATATAACATATCTGCTATTCGTGATAGGATGCCGGAAAATTCAAGACAACTAATTACACGGAACTTCCCAGACTGTAGTTGGTAAGAATATCCAGTCAGAACTTGAGACTACTGAGTCTGACACTGAACCCTATTTGCTGCCTAGTCTTCATAGCACTTAAAAGGTTATCACCATAAACGACAAGACGCAATTCTCCATCTGTGAATAGAACTAATGGCAGTTGTTATAAACCAATTTTCTTGTGTTGATTGTCATATTTAGGACTACAAAAAACTAAGTTCATTAAGTAGTTTTGTATTCACAACAAATTTGCTGGCTGGTATTCGTATCGGAACTAACAATGTTACACTAATTTTTTCGCTCAACTTAGCGATGATCTTAATCGACCTGCTGGAAAAGAAATTCATGTCGTAGTAACATGCGAAATCCGCTCTACTCAGTACTAAAACAAAAGTCATTTTGATTGATCATCGAACATGGTTGAGTGCTGTTGCTGCTTCCGCCTTGAAAATTATATGTTGTCAATGGCGTCACAAAAAATTATCTTTAACCTCCGAAAACCGCCGACTTTGAAACGCTGTAGACGTTTTCAAAGAGCGTTTTGCCTCCTGAAGCAATTCAAGACAACTACTGCAGTCGATGTATCTATTGGTTGCAAGAAATCCTTGAATTCTGAAGCGTATTCTAGGTTCCTTTAGAGTAGAAGGTGGGCTTAAAATACGCATTTAAATTATAAATTCAACTGATTTCGACTCAGGTTACGATACGGTTTTGTTGAGTGTTTGGTGAATGTAACCGTTACTGAACTGTCGGACACAGTAGTGGTTTTCGATTCCGTTTCAAAAATGTCGAAATAAAAGATCGACCTCGTATTAATCGGTCTGTCACCGACACGACACTGCCAGGAAAAAGACATTGCATACAGTATCAACCGTCTGAGATTTTGCAATCTAATCTAATCTAGTTTAAATCAAGCAGGTTACTCTGTTAACGCAAAGAAATTTATGTGTCTAAATAACCATCAGTGAAACGCTGCTGAAACGTAACGGAATGGAATCAGTTTGCAAGCTATTCATAACCGGCGATGAAAAATGAACTAAAAACGGGAATAGCCAGCGCAAGCGATCACGGTCAAATCCGTCACTGAAGGACTTAAAGTCTAGATTGGCGGGCAACACGTTTGTGTTCAGTATGTGGTGTGATTGGGAGCGAGTTGTTCTTTCTGAACATGACGAAACGGTTAACTTGATTCTGAATCATGAAAAACGACAAGAATCATCAGAAAAAACAGTTGTGTTCCATCATGACATCTTTGGCAACCTGGAACAAATTGACATAGTTTGATTGAGACATGTTGATGCATCCATCGTATAGCAGAAACATTGCATCCTATGATGACCATTTGTTTCGGTCTCTTAAAAGCGATGTTGAAGACAACATTTTGACCAACTGAAGAGCCGCTCAATCACCGATAGAACTATTCAGCTAACCGAAAAATGGTAAAAAATTAAAGAAAATAATGTCAAATAAGTAATTGATTCTTTTGAACAAAGAAACACCTTTTTTCAAACATACAAAAAGAACGTGGAGACTTTGTGTGTCCATATGCAAATATATGTATGCATATATGTATGTCCATACGTATATAAATGACATTTCGGTTGCTACCATGGTGCCTTTGAATTTTTATTTTCACGTTCACCTACGTGAGATTCTGAAGAATCGCATCAAATAAAACAAAAATGTCCTTATTCGAAACTCGGTTGTCCAGGACATCAACTTCCAAAGTAAAAATAAACGAGAAAATTTCAAATAAAAAATTATTCAACACAGTCTATTATAATTTATAACTTGCTCAATTAAAAATTTTCTCACATAAACTTTATCAATTTCAAACTTTCAAAACGACACCACCACCCCCGAACCTCCACAAAACTTAAAAAAAACACACACACAAGATTCTCGGAAAAGTTAACGTTTGAAAATTGTGACACATACCCAACCCTTATGCAAGTGAAAAAAATGGCTGCTGACTTACTCGCATTCTAAATAAATATCCTTCATAAATTTTCTTTTCCTCATTACTTTTTCGCCAGCACATACACACGTGAAACTTAAATTTTTCAAAGCTCTAGAACGTTCAACAAAATAAACTCGTAAACGTAACGTTTTCCAAAAACCTAATTACCGTCAAACATAATTAACACCTTTCTGCACAGCACACATCAAAACACACACCCTGTGCAAGCAAAATGTCCGAAACAAGGCGAATTGGGAAGACACTCACACATATACGCATAAAACATCGATGTCAAACGCACCCGCCCATTGTACACATTTTCTGTACATACAGACGCTTGCATGAATGTAGGGTGCTGTTGTTTTAAGGCATGTAGCGTATTCAGGAGGTGGCGAAACGTGTGTTTATGGAGCATTCCACACTAGGTTTGACAGCTGACGCAACTTGCATGTCCATTCGTGGCAGTGCTAACGGTTTGTGTAAAGCATATACACATTTTTTATGACATATTTCAGTTTTTTTTTTTTTGTAAAATATGCTTGTGAAATAATTCAACGGGGGAAAATGAAATTCTAACGGAAAGTGAAAGAACATGAAACAGTATATGGGAGGACAACATTCTATGTATGCCTTTTCGTTTTTGTTTATGTTTATCGTTGTGTTTAGTATTTGAAAAATGTAGGCTTTTGAAGTTAGTTTTAGGGATAAAGAGAGACATGAAAGAGGAATTTTTGGAAAATTGGTTTACTAGAGTGATCAGTAGCTTCATATGTCTGTAGATTGTGGTGAATAGTGTTGTTTAAATTAGGATGCAATAATAAATATGCAAGAAGTATAAATTTAAATTAAATTTCATAAAGTTTGTTTCCGTTCTTAGTGTGAATTCGTGAAATCCATAGATGGATAGGTAATTTGTGTCCTACAACAAAGGGTTTCAGATCTGCCACACTGAGCGAATTTTTTTCATGTTTCAAGGCGCCAACCCTCACTACATCCAACGAAAGCTTGGTTTTGTTAACTATTTTGGAAAATAAAATGAAAGGACTGACGAATGGCGGATAATTTAATCTTTCATGGTTTTTGTTTGTGGTCGCCGTGGCGTAGTGGTAAGTGCGTCGACCGCCATGCAGAAAGCCTAGGTTACCTTGTAAGCTGTAGTGCCACTCAATTATGATTATTATTATTATAATGTTTTTTCGTTATGTTATTTCTTGTTCTGTTATTTCTCTTACTGTGACATCAAATAATACGTCTCTTAAATGTAATCTATAGTATTTCTTGACTTTAGGCATTTGCATTTGCTTTAAAAACAATAAATTCTAAGTGTGTATATAGTAACACAACACATCGTGACTAGGTACGGTTTGGGCTTCTTCGAAAGACAGAACCGGAAAATTAAAACTTGAACTTGTACGAAAGCTTAAGTTATCTGCAACGTACCTTCAGCTTATGCATTTGACATTACTTTTCATACATCTTAACAAATGCATACTAAATTTTATATTTTTAGATACAGAGATGAATAGTAAGAAATTGTGCCAAAAATGGGAAAATCAGCTCGATCGAATGATTGAAAATTTATCTAGGAACTAAAGCTTACGTTGAATTTAGCTCCTATTTGCCATTTTGCTATATTATTGGAGTATATTTTTGGCATCTGCAGTCAGTGTCTAAAAAGGCATATTTTGTGAAAAAAAAAACCGGGACAAGAGTGTTAAGTTCAGATATCCTGCAGACTTTAATGCACCACCTTTTTTTATTTTTACCCATCCATTATGCATGCGACCTTAACTTTGGGTTTTTGACAGTTTCTTAAGCAGTATCGAAAAAGCAAGCTATGATGACAATGTTCAGAATTTTCACTGATTCTCAAACAGAAGTAGAATTTTACGATATAATGCAACTTCAATAAGAAATTCCAACAAAATTAAGCTAAAAATGTCATCTTTCACACAATACAATTCAAGCCAACTTTCGCACAAACTTCGGTTGTTCCAGATGCAAATAATTTTAAATTACATTTCGGAGCCGTTTGTTAACGAACTTAATGGAACACCTAGTATATGTAAAGGAAAACTAGAAAATTGATGTTTTCGACAGTTGTCATATTTTAATTTGTGATATCACTCAGTGGCCGTTTCTTTAAGCCCCTACCACATTTTTAAAATGTTCAGAGTAAAGTAAAAACTTATATAGTAGGTGAGGTATTCCTAAAAGGAAAGAATAAATAAAATGCATTACGTATGAAAATTTAACTGAAATTCGAAGAGCTTCTTATTTGACTTAATTCTTCAAACTAACATTAAAAATGTAGCATTGTGACCGTCCAAAAGTAACAACGATGCTGTTTAGACACACAGATTTGGAGAAGCGATTCCTTTGACGATACACTGCTGCTTAGCGTTCACGCCAATTATGCTACATGTTTGACAAACTTCATTTCTGCTTTAAACATAGAATTACATTGCACATGGACACGACATTATTGCATGCATGAAATAAATAAAGTAATCAATAAAAAGCTAATGGTTGCCTTTCCATGCATAAGAAAATATCTACAACAGTTAAAACAACTTCATATTCATCATTCCGCTTAGATGTTCAAGCATTAAAATCGTTGACATCTGAAAATATCTTAGGTTGGTATGTAGGTAGAGGTGGCTTGTTTTAGGGCTAACAAGGCCATAGTTGTCACTTCTAAAAGTTTGGTAAAATGAATCTTAGCCGATTAGGACCGAACGTACAACAAATCAGTGGGAAGGCTGTTTGCTGACATCGTGGAAGGCGTTAAAAAAATGGTTGCCCAGGTACATATATATTTCTGATTCCTCCTCGTCCATACAGTTTCTTTAGGATTTATTCGAGGGAACACCTAATCTTTTAACGTACTTGCCTAATAGACAATGTCCGGTTATTCCTCCTCCTCCTCCCAAAACCAGGCTTATGTCCGATCTCTTAAGCGATCGCAGCAAACTAGAATAGCTGGTATCAAGGGAAGGTCATATTTATTTTGAAACATGACATGGTTGAAGCACCTTTGGTTGATCAAGTAGATCTTGTCCAAAAATACAAGCAGTTTCAACTTACTTAACGTTTGGTTAACCGAACTACATGTCTACCGATCTATACGACAACAAATCCTTAACCAGTAATTCCATTCCCAACACCATGCATTGCTCCGGTGGTCGCTAAAGTGAAATACCAATCACCAAAGACCGCGAATAAAGGTACAAAACAAATCCACAGACACTTTCATATCTGTCCTACACCACGCAACGGTAAGGTCAAGGTGTAAAATATTGCTATGCAACATACATCATATAACGCACCCAACTTCACACTCAATCAAAACCCTCTGCAAACTTCCACCACACGACTGGTGGGTGTTGCCAGAGGTACAGCAAGTGGGACACGTCGCAACCGTAAGTTTGCTGAATATTAATTCATGCTTCAAGGATTGTATTGTAATGTTTTTCATATCTTCCGATGTGTGAATGTATGCAATTGCAGACGCCTTCAGCATTGTGTTTTCCATTTATTTTTTTGTTAATCCCCCAACCCCACCCCGTTATACGGTCATCAGGGATACACAAACTCACGTACATTCCGCTCGAGTGTGTTTGGCTGCCTGAGTGATAATCAAATGTGTTCGTGATTTATTGTCGGAATTCAGATATTTTTGGGGTCTTCACTGTCGACAGCGCATACGGGAGAGGGTGCGTGGATCGGAATTCTTTGCAATCGAAAAGAAGGCGAACGCAGAGAAGAAAAAAAAAACATGTGACAGTAGCATTTTTTTGCGATTTCATGCCGCCACCGCCAATTGTGAAGTCATAAATATTTTAACTGAACAGATTAGATACTCGTATGCGAAGATGATTTCCTTTCAGTTTCCTCCGCGTTCAAGGACAATACAGATTTTGTGAGGCGGTGACTGCGGCATCTCTCACCGCTCTCCGAATTCTCAATAAACGCAGACAAGTGTCGGTGGGCGCCAGTTTTCGCCTCGACCCGACGAGATTTTATACCGACTGTTACAGAATCGATGACGTAACACTTATTTTCTTAAAATTCTGTCTCCGGCTGCTTGTTTTCTGCTTTTTTTCTGCTCGTTTGGCTCTCTGGGCGTTTATGAATATTTGCGTATTCAATTATTTAGCAACAAATGTGATTTGTGAATGTGGTCTATGAATTCGTTTCGATTTGGGGAAAGGGGAAGCGATAAATAAATCATTTCTGCCGGATATAATCGCCACAAGCCAGTGCTGACATTCGTCGCTTTATTTATGTAAATCGATCTGCTGAGGTTATGTAACGTCGCTTGCTGTATCTCTCCGGCGTTTGCCGGCTTTCATCCTCGTCCACTGTGCGCCCAGGCGGCCTTCCGCAATCTGGCTGGGGAATTCTGAATGAACAACAATTTCACCTCGAGCGTGATTACTTAACAACAGCAACACTTGAGATTTACAAATTCAAACGATTTCAGAGACTTTGGATGTGTTGTTTTTTCTCTTCGCTTGAAAATGTTTTTCACGTTGTGTCGCCTGCGTTTTCTTTTATTTTCGCTCGGAAGTGTGTGTAGCACGGGATGGAAATGAGAGAAATTCCCATCGCAACCAGACAAACGACATGAAATTATTTGCGTCATACGTAATCAAGTGAGGCGTGCACTGGGCAGATGGATGGGCGGAGCTCTTGGGCGCGGGTGTGCGGAGATTACAGTTTATGATGTCATTATTTCTGATGGTCGTACAGATTTGGAGTGCTTTGTGCTGGTCGTTTGATATGTGTGGTGAGGCGTCTTCATCGAATGGGAGTTGAAGACTTAAGTGGCATAAGCATCCAACAGTCAGTTACCTGAAATGACATCATTCAGTGGTACATAGTTCGGTTTTTGCTTTGTTGCTGATCTGTCTAGTTGGCAAGAACTTGTTTTTTTTTCTCTTCCTCTAGGTGTGCGACTATTTTCAGTTCTGTGCGAAAACATGCTGGATCAGATCTTCGCAGGGAGGTGAACGATTTTGGATGAGTTTTATGACGTTGAACACAGAAATAAAGTGTCGTATGAATGGATTGTTGGATTTGGATTGGATTGTGTTGGAAAACAATTAAGATATTTATTTATGCGCACGAATGTGAATGTCAGCAAGAACGTTGCCATTTGATGAAGTTTATTTAATGGATCAGAAGGCGAAAATAGGAAGATTTCATGTGAATAAAATGGTTTTCTGCAGTTCTCAAACTATTAACAGAGTTGTTGGTGCGAGGACGGTCACTGAAAGTCTAGTAATTCTAACCAACTTTATCTGTGAAATCAAGTGTCAGCCTGCCACAGCCTGTATGGGTGTAACTAAAAAATTGCAAATGTTTGTTGCATTCGTGACATAGCAAAAAACCCTCAAGATGAAAAGGTAGATAACGTATACCAAATAACAAGCTTAAATATTCTGACTTGCGTCGTCGCAATACTTCGCAGAAGGTTTCGAGTTGTATGTCTCTACAGAAATAGAGGAAACAACCAGAAAACCTATTTGACTGGGTTTTATGTGCACCATATGCGCGTCAACGTAAAGGCGCCTACAGTGAAGTTCTCTCTAGCTTGGGAAGTTTTCGATTTTACAGTTTGAACCACTGGCGCTTTATTTATGGAACTGAAAAGGAATTGTATGGATGAACGTTAGGGAAGTTTTCGGCAAATAAACAGTCTAACTTTGCACCAGCAACTGCACATTATTGAGAAGACTGAAGAAAAAGTTAAAACATGTTATCGAAATGGTTCTTCCCCGCATGCAACGGGAAAAAACTTTGACTTGTTATGAACGTAAGAGCACGAGCGATGATAAATGTATAGGGTGCTGTCTGCACTGAAAACAATCCAAAATGAAACAGAAGAATAATGTATTCCATATTCAGCATTTCGGCGAAGGTTTAAAATTAAAAATTTATTTTTTTTAAAACTTACTCTAACTAAAAATCGGGTTGAAATTTTGAGCTCAAATTCATACTTTGGACAGAGTTAGGAGTCACGTATTTCATTTGAGTATTCAGTAAATCAATAATAAAGAAGACCAAACCACAATTCATTTTCTGCCATTGGTATTTTCTACTTTTTTTTAGTTGCTATTGTTTTTTTTATGGTAATGCTTTGAATAATGCGTCACAGTGATGTATGTAACGCGTTAATAATACACTATTTCTGCAAAATACTAAACAGCAAAAGTGTTAACCCATGCAAAACATGGGTTAAGAAAGTCATAAGCACCAAAAGCCCATTTTTTTAAAAATTCAGTAAAATATCTGTATTACAAATTCTGTAAAAAACGCTGGAAACTTTCTATAGGATAGATTAATGTTTAGAAACAGGATAAAGTCGCAGTATTTGAAAAACGAATCGTATTATTAAAAAATATTTTCTCTTACATTTAATTTTTTTTTGAACTTTGAGGCATTCAACTTTTATCTTGTACTAAAAATTGTATATCGTAATTTCTGTCTCATCGAAATTCTGTATTTCTGTAAACTCACGCTCACAAACATGGGATTTGACATTTTCAGAACGTGCGCTTCCTAAATTTTTCAAAAGTTTATTGCAAATTGAATTGAGCTGAAATATTTTTCCAATCCATGACGATAAGAATGTTAAGAAGAAAGAAGTATTAGAATAGATCAGAATCAGATGTGATCAGAAATTTTAATAAAACAGTTTTCAACTTGTTTCTTGAAAAAGAGCATTTGCCAAAGTTTTTGAGTTAAGCGTATATTGAACAATCAAAAATCAATAAATGCATAATCCACAGATTTGTAGGCAAAGGATGATTTAGAATCACATTAGTATGCACACTCTCTTTATGACAAAACAATCGAATATAAAATTCTGACAAAAATTATAATATACAAAAATCGATGTAAAGCAACACTTAAAGGATTCAAATACATAAATTGACAGATCCTTGGCGCCTTGGCGGATATCAATCGATATCCGAAAATTTCGCATGACTCTTTATTACATTCGTTTTTCAAGTATGCGCCCATAACCCGCTAGGAAAAACATCCGTAACACGCTCCGAAAAAAGGCATTAAAATCTCACTTATGTATATGTCGGAAATAGCTTTGCCGAAAGTTTCTCTCAGTCAAGGATACAAAACACGAATATGGGGATCCTCGCAAAACTCCGAGTATCGGCATCTGGTGTCTCCGAATAAATTTAATAAATCGAAGTTCGTCATTCATTAGAACAGCGAATGTAGTGTGTGTATCTACAAAATACAAAAATCCATCCTCGACATAGGGACGCCTCCGATGTTCAACCTCCCTTCGCACTCACAAAAGGGTTCAAGAGGCCATAAGAAAAACAACAAACCGGCTAAGTGGTGTGATGAAGGTGTGCTCGTGGAAAAGATACGAGTAAATTTACCGAAAGTGTGTGTGCGGCTCGATACGAAAATACAGTAATAAAGTACGATTCCTTTATTTTTTTTGCGTGTTCTGGGCGAGGAGTACGCGAACCTCGACTCCCCGGCTAACATCGTCACATGTACACGTTCTCATAAAACAAACTGGCGCCATTTCTGTGTATTTTTTGTTCCTGTTTTGCTTTTCCAGGAATTTGCAGCAACACAAAGCAGAAGAGAGCGGTTTAATTATGTAAAGCTTATAAATAATTCACGTATGCATGTATTCGTAATTTAGTACTCGACGGATTTTAGTACGTTTTTGCCATTTAAATAGAACGATGGTTGTCCTGGGGGCATTTTGCCTACAAAACCACACCGGTGGAGGCCAGTTAATGACGTTAATGTACACAGGCCCTGAAGGATAACACACACATTGTGAGACCTTTTAATATGCGGTTGGCTTGAGTTTGAAAATTGTGGGTTGATTGTGAATTTATTAGAATTATACATTAATTCCACGAAGTAGTAGGAGTTCAAATACTGCTGCCAAGGAATCGGCTTTGGGGGCCTTTTTACGACACTGTCGATGTTTGGTGGCTTTATATGTATACTTTCTGGAACAAATTGTTCGTCACCATACAAAGAAATGTAGGGCTTTGCTCGGATGAGCCATCAAGTAGCCCTTTTTGAGATTCTATCACAAAGAACCAAGATAAACGTACTCTTATGTCAAATCAGGCGGAAAGATAAAATTAAAAATCAAAACAAATGAAAGGGTATTTATTGGTATTTTTAGGTATTTAGGTAAAAGTCACTTGTCATTTTAAGCTTATGCAATTAAACACAAAACTCAAGTTGCCACTCACTAAGCTACGTATCTAAAAATTTATTTATACAACCATTGATGGATACGTACTCGATAGAAAAAGTGAATAAAATTAAGCGATAGGTAGTGACATTTTACGGAACGTAGAGAGGCTTAACCGAATGATACGAAACTAAATGAAATATTGTGGAACTTGACGAAATGTCAGCCAAAAATGCGAAATTAGCTTAAAATGCCTCTTTCACATAGCTGCGTTGGCTCGTCGTGCGTGACACAAATCATAGTCGTGCACCATTCATGGCGTCAATGTCGATTCTCTTCTTTGCACCCTCTTTTGCACAGCGATTAGGCCGTAAATGAGGTTACGTAATCTTACTTGAATAAAAGGGACTCTTAAATTTAGGTCACGAAATGAATTTTGTTTCAGTTTATGTGTAGATTGTAACAAACATGTGTTTCTCCAGTCAAGGAACGAAAGCAGAGATGATGTAGGAGGTGAGGAGGTAATAACTATGCAGATTGACTTCAACGTGATATAATAGCACCAACAATAAATCCTAAAAATAATTATAAATAAATTTTGTTGAAGATTTAATTCTTTTGGTTACCCTACGTACGCGAATTTTTCGCCTGTCAAAATACAACGTGAAGCGTCCAAAAGCATACTCTCATTCGAAGGTGTGGGTAATTGCTTTGAAGAAACTGGAAACAGTTCAGCCATCATGTATGGTGTGGATACTCATGCTCGCTCACTCACTCATCCAGTTAATTACTCATTCCGTACGTAGAGAGCCAATCAATTCGCTCTCCATTAAGCGAAGATTAGTGAACGAAGCTAGAAAATACTTAACGAAGGCCAATTTATTGATCATACCGACTACATACGATTTTATGTCCTTCAGTTATGGAATAATAATTTCCCTCACAATACTGCATAAGTTGTTGCTGAGGCAATAAACTCCCTACATCCCACAGATGACGATATCCTTAAACGGAGAAGTTTGACTGCAACGGTTGGCTGATTCTATTAAGCGGAAATGGGCAGTTCTTTTTTAGTTATTTCGTTTTACAAATTTTCTTAGCCGGACAGTATCATATGGTGACTTCGCAAATGATGTATGGACGTATCAAGCGTGTTATAGAAAGTAAAACACTTAGTCCATAGAAGATTTTTGCACTGCAACACTTGAACTAAATTGGGAAGCAAAGTGTCTTGTGCTTTTTGGTTACTAAAATTGTTATACCAAAGAAATATACGCCTGTATTTTTGTCATGTGGGTGGTAACGCCACATAGGTACATGGAAAACGGTATATAATCAATTTTTATCTTCTACTGCTTATCGCCAAAAATTTTTTTAGTTTTTAATCCCTCAACCAGATTTATTTACGATCATTCCAAACAAATTTGCATCTTGAAGCGTCTAGAAGCGTCTAGAATCAAAGTTGGGATAGATTTTTTTTCGTCGGCAATATTGGCATGTTCCACAAAAAATAGCGCCGAATGTATGTGTTTTCTTTAAGCACTGTGCCATCGTGACGAAAAAATAGTGTTCTGTCTCTTTTTTGTATCTGGAGTTATTTGAAAGTCTCGTTCTCAGCACGTCCTCAAAGCAGACAGATTCTAAAAATTTATTGTATTATAGTGTCCACATACATACATTTCAATTAAATTTTGCTCGCCTGTGATGCCAAGAGTAGTTGCGCATTTCGGCCAACACTTCGCTTCGAATCCCTCATTAAATGTGCATAGTTTGATCGAAAGACAGATACCCATGCACACAATTAAAACTCGCATTGCGCACACGTACAGCACGCCTTGTATTCTCACATTGAAAAATATGTTAACTGCATTTTACAGCCACTTTATAACTTTCCCTAACTAGCCTGTAACTACCCACAACCGTCGCTGTAAAAACCATATGACTAATTAGAGATACATTCTGCAAGTGAAACAATAGCACGTTGTTCCCACCCCGTATCACTGGCTCTTAAAAACACACTTCTATATAATTATATCAATTTAAGATAATTGCACAACGCAAAACGATAAGATAAAGATTTCCATTTGCGAATCTGTGTCGACGAGAGTTCTACGAAAATTGAAATGCAAAATAAAGACAGCGCGACCCTCACCCCGCCTCATAGGAACAAAGGATACAAAATGAGGGATCAAAATTTCAATCAAATAATTAATTACTACCGAATGCTACATAATTCCAAAGCTGGTGGGGGGAAATCCTTTCGTGGGTAAACCTACACCACCCCCAAACCATTCACCGCACTCATTTCTCGAATACAGTCCTAGAACAATTGCAAATGTCATCGTTCCAATTGTGCCGGATATGGTCACAGTGTGTGCCGACAGCTTGTGTTCGGACGTGTGGGTGGCGAAAGCAGACATCATGGGCGACTTTATGTCATGCATCCCAAACCTCGGACGATGATAAGATAAGCTAATCTGACCCTGTTGTGTCAGCATTCAGTTTACGCATCATTTAGAGCTGTAACTACTAACTAACCACCCCAAAAGCCCTTTCCACCCACACACACGACAAAGTCCGGAAAGTTGCCAGTTGCCAGGGTGGTAGCTTTATAGTTTACTCCGCAAACACGAATACACACACACGTACGCATGGCTCCACGGTTGTGTGTACACCACAAATAATTAAATTACACACAAAATTCAATTTCACATTGTTTGCCCCATTTTAAGGAGTCCTCGATGGACAGAGAACGACGGCCGCTCGTAATAACAGCAGAGACAAGCGACGCACAGGAATGCAAGCAAAGCAATAGAAACAGCAGCAACAACAGTAGTAGCAGTGACCAAGGACGAAAGGGAATTATGAAGGAATGAAGATATTCGAAAGAATTTTGCGAATAATAACCACTCAGTCAGCATGTGTGTGTCCTAGACGCTATTCAAATAAATGGCGGCGAACTGCTGTAGAGGAGGCTGTAAAAAATACCCCGAAGGATGTGTAAGTGCTTGCTGCGGGCGCTGCTGTGTTTGGAAAGCGGCGGAGGAACGTGAAGGGCGGAATGTAAGCCGACGCTGTCATCCTAGAGAAGTCAGTGGAGAATAAATTATGTTTTGCATTTTACAATGCTGTACAATGGGCTGACGACATCATTTTTTTTTTCACATGATACCCACACACATGAAACAATTCAACCCAACATGGGGGAGAAACAAAATGGGCATGAGCAGGAGCCCCGGAAATGATGGAAAATCCAGGAAACAGCCGACTTATTTCAATTAGACTTCAAGCGAGCGAAAACCGAAAACTACACACGCACACAAAAAAAAACATAATTACAATGAAAATTAATTTCAGCCATTAAAATTCCAAACACGGAATAAATTCCATGGAAAATTCAGTTATCGAGCTTTGCCCGGGGGCGATTTAAGAATGAGCACGGAATAGCGAACACATTCTTAACCTGCCCCCATATGTAAGCTCACACAGCTACCCATCACACAGAGATGGAATTAAGTCGAACACAAGTACACACACACTCACACCCACACAAACTCTGTGTGCATGAAGTCTGCCTTTAGGATGAAATCCATTTATAAACTTCAAGGACCTTTCAGACAGACAACGTCAGGGCAACCGAATAGAGGGAATCCTTGTTGCAGTGGATGTGCTTTTATTTGCCGTGTTTGACATTTTCCACCCAACCCCTATCCAACCCGAGAGGGGGATGCGTTTTGTTTGCTTCGTTTTCTTTTAAATTAGCAACAGTGGCAGACTTGCTCGTAGTTCCTTGTTTGCAGTATTCTTACTCGTAACACAATAAGCTCGTAACGACAGCCAGGCCAGACAGGGAAGCGAGCGTCAATGTGGTCTCAATGCGAGAAGCATGACACGAGAGGACACATTGCATGGGGCGACAAATTGAAAGTTTTTCCGAAAATGTGATTAAGCCATTGGTTGCACACTGCTGTTTAGAGAAGTCTGCTCTGGATTGGAATGACCAAATTAGGATCAGATGCTGCAACGCTGCGATGGTGGCGTAGTCCGTGTGAAATGGGATGGTTTTCTTCCGTATCACTGGCTCTGGGTGCCACAGTCGTAATCGTTTACCGTTGAATGATGAGAAATTATGCGAATGAATGAATGAAGTTTAACATTCACCAAGTCGAGTGGCGGCAATTGGCTTTGTAAGGTGTTTAGGAATTTAGGGATGTTAGTGCTACTGATGTAGTGATTGATAAGGGGAAGAGTGATTGGGCTAACAACGTTAATTTATCTCCTCAACAGGCACCGTGATAAAGAAGATGTATTACAAGGTTTGGTATTGGGTACATAGGGTGCACCGATCACCTTTAACGATCTTTGAAAATGTGATCTCACTCTTTGCTGTGTCACAGAGTGAAGAGTCAGAGGATTTAGTGTTTTGCCAATTATCTACATTAGAAACTCAAGGAAGTTACGCAAAATTTTACATTATTTTTATGACAAAGTGTAATTTAGTAAAATGAACTCATTTATCCGCCTTTGTTCGAATTTTCTGACATGACTCATTCTTGTTGCAAAAAAATGATAGCTTGTCAATGATATCAAAACTTTTTCAGACTTCAAAGCGAAGCTTAATATCATATTTTCCGAGCAACGTCACAAGCCGAATTAAGATTGTTTTTTAAAGACGTCATAATCATATATTAATTACGTGCAGTACTAAAGTACGCGAACGATTGACAGTCATTATAAGCTTAACACAAGCACTGTCAGAAAAAAAAGACGAGGATGGAATGGCCGGACTAGAAGATTTTTGTTTAGCTTCAGCTTTTCAAAATGTCTAGAGACCAAATCTGTTATGAAAAGCTACCGTCATACAGTAAGCAATGTTTTAAAGACGCATCATAAAGTAAACAGGCTTGGCTGAGGGAATTTTTAACTGGGATAGAAATTAGACTATGGAAAGAGCGTGTGAAAACGATGTTCATTAAGGCAGATCTTTTAAAACCATGCAGCCAGTTGAATTTACGAAAACAAAATATTTGTGGCAGAATACCACCGTCTACTCTTAGACATTTTCCAATAGGTCGACAAACTAGGTAAATTTGTAGTTCTCTCTGAAAATGATGGCAGTAATAATTCTTGTTCTCGTTACGCATGTATTGAGATAAACACCAGTCGATAAGAGACGTCTTAAATATCTTTCACGGTAAGAGAGTCCGATGCAAAGATTGCCGAAATCGTGAATAATTTCATTTAAATTTATCTTCCAGACTTCATTTTTTTGTTCAGCATCTCTTATTACTTTTTTTCTTTTTTACGCAAACAAGGATTATATGACAGCCCCAGATCATATTGCATAGATCAATTTTTTGTTCTTCTACCTGCGAGTGAGAATAAGGATACAACATAACCAGGCAAATGTTTCTGTAAGCACTCTTTCCAAATACGCGCAAGAGTGCACAAAGTGTGTGTCTCTCTGCCACTAGTCTGGAGTAAAATGCCTCTTCTAATCCAATCTAAAAC
Organism: Eristalinus sepulchralis; assembly: GCA_944738645.1. Lineage (NCBI taxonomy): Eukaryota > Metazoa > Arthropoda > Insecta > Diptera > Syrphidae > Eristalinus > Eristalinus sepulchralis. The sequence continues at coordinate 19,816,510 of OX122882.1, forward strand.
ATGGCTCTAATTGCAAACAATAGAAATATCCCTAACTCGCTTACGGAATGAATTTGACAATTTAAGTTTGGTACTCCTATTTACGATTGATTCAATTTCCATCATCATTTCGAATGCAAACCTACCTACCCACCCATATATAAACCTTTGTTTTTTTGTCTTTATAGTGATGACGATTCACTGTCCCTTTTCGTAAACAGAACTCCCTCCATTTCCCAACGATTATTCTCTGATCTGGATTAACATATTCATATAAACCCCAAAGAAAAAAATCAAATCTGACTCATCAAATGCATTTGAATCCTATTTTGATTCAAAAGCTTTTACCTTTTTTTCTTACTTCCGCCAACATGAACTGAGCAAATTGTTTTTCACCACCGGCGAGGTTTACCGGGGATCGGGTGTCATTCTATCCAAGAGAAGTTTTATGAAAGAATTATCATGTGATCCAGAGGGTGTGTGTTTTGCTGTTTTTTTTTTAATTTTTGTAGGTTATTTAATCGGTTTAGATTAAACTGTGTTGTTGAGCAAATTTTGCCACCAAAGTTATTCTGGTCATAGTGACTAAATTTTTTAACAGTGCCATGCCACTCATTTGCTTTCACGTATACTTTATGTACAGAAGAAAAACGTTGTTGTGCCTGTAAGTTTATTAATACTGTCTACCGTCCTTTGAGGTTGACTTTCTGAAACGGTCTATTCAGTCAATATGCATATATAATGAAATTTAGGGGTGGCAAGACACACTCTTGGCGAAGCCCAACGTCCACAGGGAAAGGTATTCATTTCATTTGATTTGACTTTTGTTTTTGTTCTACGAGTGAATGTCTTCTTTCTAGTGGTCGCCGTGGAGTAGTGGTAAGTGCGTCGACCGCCGCGCAGAGAGTCTGGGTTCGATTGACGGACGGGACACGTCACATTTTTTCACGCCACCACCTCTTTCGACTTGCTGACAACACTCAAAGAGTATCAATTGTCTATGAAAAGCTTCTCAAATCTCGCCGTTCGGAGTCCGTCCCTTCTACTCGTGAAGAACAGTAGTACAGCACGAGTAGTTGTAGAAGCTAGGTCCTGGTCCGTTGTGGACATTAGTGCCACTCAATTATTATTGTGAATGTCTTCTAAACTTGACATGAAAAAAAGAAAAAGCACAACTATTTAAACATTTAAATATTTTCCCAATCATAGTGAGGAAATGTTTTGTAATTCTTCTTCCTTTTTAACACGATAAGCAAACAACTTTATCCATGCCAGGCATCATTCACTCAAATACAATTTCAAGATTAAATTTGCACAAATATCCACGGATGTCTTCAAAGTTCATCCATTTTTGACTTGGTTTCCGCTCTCCAAACGTAATTCAATTGAATTCCATTGATGATTATTCCATTGAAGTTGAACTGAGCAATTTCAGACAGATGCCGAATAAAATGTATTCGTTTAAAGGAAGCACTTGTAGCCAGATGTTGAATCGAACATACTCCTCTTGTTTTTGAATGTGTTTCCGGAAAAAAAATCAATCAGGAATGACAACAGCTGGCTGTAGGTTAACTGGTTTTGACCATTTCGATAATAGTGATAGTCTTCGCCGCCTTGTTTGAAAATGAAACCATATCACTTTGAGTTCGTATCATAAATATGCCAGAATTGGATTTTTCTTTGACCGCTTTGAAGTGTGCGCCTTCAGTGTGTCAATCAAAGTTAAATGTCAAACAACCTCGGAACGCTTGTTCACTGGATTAAAGAGCTCTTCTGTGTGAGTGCCTGTGTGTCTGGTATCAACAGTTTTACGTTTTCCTATACAGAGCGCCATTTAAATGTCAAAGTTCACGGCACATGTACACCTACTTACGCTCTTTGTTAAATGCCATCGATTTCAGTTCAGTTAAATGACGTTGACAGAATTTCAGAAAAATCAACAGGAATTCGAAGCCTTGTGTTTGCCAACAGGGATTCCATGGGAATGCAGCTGAGGGCGTTGACAGGCTATGGACACACTCAGTGCTTGAATTAAAATGTGGCTAAAATTGAATTTAATTTAGTGTAATTATTCAATTTGAGAATTCAGCAGCGATCATGTTTTCAAAACACTCGTCGAGTGGCTATTTTCAGGTTTTAAACGTCCCCTTATTTGAAACAATTTTGAAATCGTATGTTCCGATATAAAGGGGGGAGAATTGACACAGACCATTGAGCTGGTAAATATTTAAAGTATCACACAATTTGAATGCTTTGTTTGGAAAATTTGAGCCAATTTGAACTGGTAAGCAAATGCACATCCTCCACTTCAGGGACATAAGTGGGGAGTTCCAATTAAAAGCGTCATGTTTGAATTTTGTTATATAAATGTACATACAGTCGAGTGCGGGAATTAAATTTGGAAAGGATACTTTCGGGAAATTCGTTAAGAAACGTGTGAAAGGATTCAAAACTGTCTGCTATCTGATAAAACCTCTCTACGGCGTCCATAGCTGTGAAAACGAAAACAAATAATATTTTTTCAAATTTCTGATTGCAGGCATCTTAAAGCCTCTCTTCCGTCAGATATGAACGAATGCATACCCGGTGATCGGAGCTAAATCTTACAAACGAAGAACGGTTTGAAACAATTTATATTTAAATCGCTGAGGACAATGTTACACAAATTTTTGGGTGCATACTTTGTCATTGCAGTTTCTGCCAAGATTTTCAGTGAAGATGTGTCAAAATTAATGCTTCCTTTCAATTCAATGGTTTTCTCAGGAACAAGACCATCACTCACAGCTCCAGCAAGCGGAATGATAAAGAAGATTTTTTAGTAAATGGTTTTGTCGCCAAGCATGCGGTGCATTACTGGTTAGCAGAGTACCCTAATGTGCTTTTAAAAATGTCACCAAGTCCATCAAGGGTAACTGTTGTGTGCGAGAGTATAAAACCTCCATTTTCATATCTTAAGAAGGTCCCGTTTGACTTTGGAGAACATTTAAGTGGCAATTGTATTATGTGCTTGTTTTTTGCAATGGCTAATGGTTTCTAGTGCTAGAAAAGAAACTCTTGAAAAGTCAAAAACGGCCTTCGGGGATGATGATATTTGGAAAACTCAAGCGTATGAGTGATTCTCCCAATCAATTAGAATAATTCTATTTGTGGATTCAAATGATATTCGCTTTTCATTTTATCCCCATGGAACCAGTGTGAAAAGCTTCTTCTCTGACATACTAGGCATATCATTAGCACCTTATCCAGCGTTAATGATATGCGAATTAAGCAAGGTGGACAGCATGTGTATATAACAGATTCTTGGAAACAGAACACGAAAACATCGTTTGTCGATAATGGTCCTTTCCTATGGCTGCCTAGGCAACTTTCCAACCCCGGAGACTGGGAAAACTCCCATTTCTGTCGGCATGTGCCAGTAAGTCATGAAAATATAAACATCATATTAGATTACAAACGATGTGCACATTAACAGAAAAAAGAATGTCACGTCCTTTCCAGAAAACCCCTTCCAAAAAAAACTGGTCAGCTAGTAACTCATAAAAAGGGAAGACATTTTCAGTTGACTAAGATGTTGGCACAATGAAGTCGATTTACTTTACGAATTGGAAAAGACGCCATAATATCCTTGCGCACAAGACAATGTGAGCTCCATTTTAGACACATTCAATTGAAGTCCAATAGAATCACATAAAACAAATTTGAAAACTTTGCCAAATGACCTCGTTGTTGTGTGACATTATTCAGTCGTCACTGGAGTTCAGTTTTACGAACAATCATGAATCAGCATACCACTACTATACTAGCAATGGGATGGCGAGACAATGAAAATAGCCGAACAACTATGTCACTGTGTGTGGCGCCGCCGGAGAAGCTAAATGCATTAGTCCTCAAGTAGATTATATGGTTGAACATAAAAAACAACGTTCACTAACATGGGATCTTTGTTTGTGCCATGATACCAGTAGTTATCCGGCATTAAGGACACGCGTTTCACCGACCGAGACTCCCTTTTTATTTGTGCCGTTTCGGTTCGTTGTCGTTCCTATTTTCGTGATATTAGAAAATTTAACGATTTTTTAATGACTCCTGCTGACTTCGCATGCACACCACCCTATAAATAACACTTCAAAGCAGTGAATGTCCTAATTGCGTCGTCCCTTCCCAGTCCAGCTTTAAATTAAAAAACAAAAACACCCGGAGTCAAGTATTGATCTGGGGGATTTACACGCAACCCAGTCGGGGCCAATTCGACACAGACACTGGAGATAACGCTGGGAATTATGACAGACAGAGTCCTTCATGCGAGAGATATACGGACGCACATTATCTCAATGCATAATGCTCGGCCGTCACCACTACCGCACGAGTTGTACTTTTGGCTTGAATGATGGAATTTAATAATTCACCGCATGTAACAACAGGATGCCATTGCGATGATCCCTACTGCAAATTGGTATTAAGTTGTCCTTCCTTGTCGTCCTCTGTGTCCATGGCTGCTGTCGTGCATGAGGACGATGAATATCCCAGCCAACGGAGAAGAGGGGGAAATTGGCGGCAAGGCGTTTCCTAATTGATTGATTATGAAGGAGAATGCCATAGTCGGAGCGTTTATAATTGAATCTCGTTTTCGATTACATACTCAGCAACGGCAGCAACAGCAACAACACCAATATCAGCAGCAGGTGACATTTCCAACTGTGACTGACAACCATACTCTTTCAGCCGTCATCAGGAATCATGAGAAACGTTCACTTCGAAAGTTGGCACACGAGAGTGTCGATGGGTATGCAAATGGCGTACAAACTGCCCGACTTAATGCTTCGAATGTGTGAAAAGAAGAAGACCTGAGAAATGTGTTAAATGGCCATCTTCATTCTTCTTGCAGACAGCAGTCTCTTACGTAAGGTGTGTTTGATTTGAATGCGAACACGGGTGAATTTGTGCACGCCGATTAGCCGCATCTCATGTTTCAGTTGAGCGAACTAGGTCAAACTTCTCCCTCACAACTCGGCGAAACTTCTCGGCTCGAGGCAGTCTGGATATAAAATGTCTGCTCGGATGGAGAGTGTCGTCAATCAAATTTACACTAGATACTTGTGAAAAGTTTCAATTTCAGTTGATGATTGTCGAAACGGTTTGAATATAACCACCGCTGTCATCATTATTAATGGGGAGTATTAACGGAATCATCAGTCAAAATCTCGGGGGAAAGCACACAAAATGAAACGTCACCACAGAGGCGATGCAACAACATTTGTTGAAGTTAGTTAAAGTTTGCTGTAAGCATTTGTCAAACGGAATACGATGTGTGAGGAGAATCACTTGGGGAAACAATGGGGTGAGTGTGGGAATCAGCCATTTAATTAGATATGAAGAGAGAACGTTTTACACTCATTCATCTTCTTTATTAGTTGACTATTTGCGGAAACAGTCCTGTCTCGTGAAGCTGAAAAAATTATTAAATTTGATGGCGCTACAGTCCACAAGGAACCATGCCCTCCTTCAGCAATCACTCTTGTTCGTACGATTGTTAATTTAATTGCCGGCTCCGAACGGCGAAATTCATAGGCAACCAGTATCCTTTGAATTCTTGTCAGTAACTCCAAATGGCGGTGCCGTGAAAAAAAACGTAAGATGGACGTTCAGTTCGCGGAGAGGTTGAGACTAGTTTTTATTTCTTGCAGCAACTGTCGGCAGAGACGGTATTTATCTGTCGTGGAACCTTAACATTCAATTTAAACGTACAGAAAGGATATGAAACAAGTTATTGAGTTTAAGGAGTGGAGAGAAAATAATATCAAGAATTGTGAAAATATAAAGATAGTAGACAAACACTGGCATTTTGACAGTTATCACACTTTTCAAAGACTGCCTGTAAATGACATGAAAAATTACTATAAACAAACCCTAACAGAGGGGAACTTAACATTCACTGACGTGCTCTCTCTTCTGTTAAAATGTAAAAATTTCTTGTGTACCCAAACAAAATTTAGGCTTGTGCGTAATGAATACGAACAGAGTGATCATATCCAACGATCAAGACGTTCCACGGAAATTGAAATAATCACGAGTGACCGAGGAATGTCAAGCTCGAATGTGAATCATATCGAGAAGCTTGTACAGAAATGCTAAATTGATTATGACTAAAGAACGTGGTCGTATCCCTTTGGCTGTATATTAACTGAGTCACAGTTAAATAGTTCACAAGTCACGTTAATGATTACACGATCGTTTCTTTCGACGAGTGTCAATGATTAGGTCATGCCTAAAAATAACCATTTCCAAACAAGGAACTTATCACAGTAATTTTAAAGTAGATGTTCTGCATTCCCAGCCTTCCTTTCGGATTACACTGAACGGTTAGAGAGGAGAGATTTTGCACGGTAATAGAACAGTCTAGTTGGAAAATTATTTCAACATGTTTCTGTTTTCACTCTTGTCCAATGTCCTAGTTTGTACCAGTTGGAGGAGTTATTAAGCCATTTTTTTTTTTGCAAATTTTGACCTCGGGTGTAGACGGTGGTGCTCAAACGCATTACACCGCGGTGTTCACTTTTATAGTGTTCATGGCTCCGGTTTTATAAAACAGGAAGAGTAATCAATGATTGATCATAATTTGAAGGGTTTCAAAACGTTGATAAAATCATGATTCTCACTTCATGTTTGTGGGTAAGTTTACCTCTCATTTAAATCATACATCACTTCGTTAAAAGAAGCCTTAATAGTAGATAATCACGACAGATTTCACTCTATTGTGAATAGTTGTTGCATTGTCGGCAGTTTTGTGTTCTGATGCAACGTATTTTTCAGTTGTGCTGAATTCATATGTAGGCTTTTCGAATTGAAATTGACTTGAATCGAATTTTAAAAAATGTTGGTATTGTCAATTTCCTTTATTCTTTAATATAACATATCTAAATCAACACCATTTTACAGAAAAAAGTCAAAAACATTCGAAACACTTAAAATCAAACAACTCTCAAAATTTCTCAGTAACTCTCTACTATCACGGCTTCTTAAGATGACTGTTTCAATCAATATTATTTTCGTCTAAAACAAAAGCTTAAATCATTTGTGACAGTTTGCCAATTTAGATATTTGCACTTACTTTCCAGAAAAATGCCAGAAAAGAACGAATTTTCAATCGAGTCTATCCTCACGTGTACACAACTTTCAATGAATTCCCAAAATGAAACCTCGGTCTCACAATCTCTGTTGACAAACACTGATAAATTATTCTATAATAAATTCAGGAGCTTGTGCAGAAAGTAGCCACTCAATGCCTCCATAAATCCCAACACAAATCATCAGCAGCTACAATCGACAGCATTTTACAGCAGTTCCAAGTGAAATTAATTACACTTTTCGACAGGGCAAACACTGCCGCAGAATGATGGAGTAAACAGTTAACTTTTAAGAATCATTTATTTAGTTCAAAATATATTTACAAATAATTAAGTCAACAAATACTTAAAGCCAACTAAGTCGTACTGCAGATCTTCAACACTGTTTTCTTTTTCTCTTATCTCTTTGTTTTACACGTTCGCTTAAAGACTACAATTGTTTGGATTCTTTTTAGAATGCACAAAAAAACAAACAGATCGCATTTAAAATTAAAGTAAATAAATTAAATTTCTACGTTATTCGTCAACCGCCTTTTATCACAGAAAATTTTACATTTGCACATTTAAAGCAACAAGTCTGGCAAGCAGGGTGAAAGCCTTGAAGACCTCACCTGACTTCCTGTTGTTTGGGCAAATGCAAAAGAAAAAAATTAAGGAACCTCAATGAACTTGAAGCGCACAGTTTGAAGCAGCTAGTTTAAGGTTTTGAACAACGAAGCTCTCGGGGAACACATTTCAACTTAACCGCATGACCAGACGTCAGGTGATAAGAATGGAATCCAATACTGATGATGGTTTGCCTACTTTTGTGGGAAAGAAAAACAAAGAAACAAATTAAAATAAAATTAAAATTTATTAAATTAAGAAGTCTTATTGGTGATATTCTTTTGGTAGGATCCTTTGGTGAGCAAACTTGTAGGACTGCAAACATGGAAGAGTGATGTGCTGCTGTTTTCTTTTGAAACATTATCGGAGCGGGAAGAAACCCGAGATAGGTAATATTTATGCTGAACTATGCACATCTGCAATAAATTTTTACAAAAAGATACACAGAAGCCTATACTCAAGAAGACAGGTAACTTCTACATTTAGATATTCAATCCCATAGCTGGCTATACCCGATATTTGAGTATGTGTACGACAATAGTCGTATGTTGCAGTGGAAAATAATTGGAATTTGGGCCTTTAGATTCAGGTAAAAGGGCTTTCAATATAAAAACCAAGTTATGGAGAACGAGTGGCCATGACATGACCAGAAGTAAGCCACGGTGGGCAATAAAAATATGAAAACAATAGCTCAGATTTAGAACCTCTTTCATTGCCTTCACGATTTATTTTTCCTCTCTTCATTCAAATACCATTAGCTGACTGAAAAGGAAGAAGAACACTCGGTTGGAGTGCCAAAGCAAATTTGGTGACAAATGTTTAGTATATGCAGTATACTCGTAAGTGGGACAACACTTAGGCCACTTATCGACAACATTACTTGCCGGCGGTGTGCGTCAATTTAATAGCGAAAACGAATCTTCCTACTTCTCTTGAGTTCTAAGACACTGTTTTTGGTAACTATGGCAAACATGTTTCTTCGTGCCTTTTATACATCTTAGTAGACTTTGGGGCAACCTACTTTTCATAGATTCTGTTCATAGTTACAATATAATTGTATTAACACGGTATAACCATCCATCCAAATTATGATTCCATAAGTTATTTTTTTAAATTAATTTGAAAAGTAAAGCAAAAGGCAGAGATATAACAAACACGATCAAACTCAAGTATTCCCTTAACTTTTAGAGAACATTTTACAAGATCGTCGTAGTAGCTATTGTTAAGTGAAAACAATAATTAGACCGCAACGTATGGCGGACCGATTTTGCAACACTCTTCTCTAGTTGTTCACATATGTGCTCCCTTTCTCAGGGTCGATGGATTGTTGATATTTTCTTCAAATTTAATCTGCTAATGTCGATATCCCTGCTCTCCTGTAATCAGAAAAAACTCCGGGGTTCATGAACTACTTACAAACATTATCTCTGGTTTTGTTCGGCCACCAACTGTTTGATTCTTGCTACGTCAAATCTACTCAAAATGACCGTTTTATCAATTCCTTCCGCTTCTATAGTAATTAAAGGTTATGTGTTTTTTAGGGTAAGTAGTCATGTTGTGGGGGCGTTGCAATGCTCCAAAAATTTAACAATTCACAGAAAACTTCCATCAATCTTATGTTTTGTGTTAAATATTTACTAGATTGAAAATAAATTCATAAGAAAACATTCACATGTTACCTAAAGTAATTAAAACACTACAACGCTGAATACATCAAGCTGCAGATTTGCGGTAATTTTTAAGGCTGTCACTGAGACTTGGAGGCAGGCTTTTAAATCAACATACCAACCTTGATATTGCGAAAGGGTGTACAGGAAACCGTCAATGCAAGGACATAAAAACCATTTAATAAATGAATCAGAACAGCGGTTAACACCAAATATCTTATTATTTAAGATGTTTTTCAATCAATTTTTAAAACATCTTTCGAAAACGAAATTCGAAAATTTCAAATAAAAACAGTTCATTAAAAATTCCTTCCACTCACAACAACACACTGATCAATGCGTCGTTTGTGCTTTAGTAACAAAAACCCAAAATATCACAATATGTTTAGCATTGCGTAACAAATTTGACACATTTTTGATCATTCCCTAAGTCAATAATTAAATTTTCTTCAGAATTAATTTTCAAATTAATATTGCGCCCATCAAGCCAGAAGAACTAAAAACGACCGACTAAAATAGAAAAATGAAATTTTATTTCTGGATTATGTCGTAGCCGTACGTCCATTGTAGTGGAAGGAGACTGGAATATTAAGTGGCCCCATTAAAGGGAATCCCCATCACAAGTCAAAAGCATGACTAAACACGAGCAACGAGGGCATGATCCCATAACAAAAATAATTTAGAGCAGCTTACACAGGATAATAAAGCGAATGCAAGGGAATACCGCTAGGTTTGCCTTATGAAATTTGCACGATTTATTTATAAGACTATAGAGAACTATTCAGGGCGGAGATCAATATCGACTTGGGTATGTTTGGAAAAATTTATTTAAATGCTTCAGCAGCCTCTCGTTTTGGGAAGTACTGCTGAAGTTGAATAGTAACTTAATAAATCTCCATGTCTCCGCATCTTCTGAACAGACAACAATGCTAGTTTTTGCAATACGTATTTTAAACATTGTGTAAGAAAAACAAGGTGTGTTACATAGGTTTCAGACAACCCCATGTGGCGCTCTTGACGTGGCGTTTAGAGTACTAACGTCGGTAACAATTTTGAAATGTCGTAAAGTGTTCCGCTATTATGCTAAGTGTGCACATGCGACTTTTGTCATTCGGTTATTCAGTGGGAAAATGTGGAGTTTTCTATCGAGAAATTAAAATGTCATTTGGAACTGAAAAAATATGTCAAAACTGTCACAAACTGAAATAATGTCGGTTTGGACTCCTGATGCAGTGAAGGTTGGCATTCCATCACGAAACATTTTACGCTTTCTACACGCGCGGAAATAATTACAAAATATTATCGAAGTCGTTAGATTTCTGGCAATACAGGGAAATTCATTGCAATGCGGATCATTTAAAAAAAAAGACATGCACTGTGTTTCGGATTTTGACCATGAGCAAGACAGAAGATGCTGCAAAATGTATAAAACATTGTCAGCGTAGCAGTTAGTTTTGAAGCAAGCCCAGCAGTGTCGATCGGCTTAATTTCGTATATATGTCAACTGAGTTTATTTTAGCGTTTAATTCAAATCTATGTACATCCTTGGTCAAAAGAGAATCCAAGCAAAGGGAACAAGAGGCCTCGAAAGCGCCTCTCGAACAAGGATCGTTTTTGGATCATCGATGATGTCGACTTAGAAATGGAGCAAATTCTATGCACCACTGTTCGACCAATGCATTATAAAGACATACTGTTTAAAGAAATTAATAGTTGACAGAATTGACGAAAGCTTGACAACGACGTGCACGAGGAGCGCTCACCTCGAGCTCAATAAACTCAACGCATGGAGTTGTGTGAGGGAACACTTGGCGACTGGGTCAATTCACGACAACCACTCAACAGTTGGCAAATCGGTTTCTATCTTTAGAATTTTTTCTCTGGGGCTACGTCAATTAGTCTGCAATTTGGACAAGTTCGAGGTTAAAATCAGAGAAGATATTGCTGGTTGTATTTATGGAACCCACCCACCAAGAATTGCAGCTCACATGACGCTTTTTAAAAAAATCTCGAGCTCATTTCAATTCTTTCAAAATGTCATAAATTTTACTTTACGTCTTTCGGGTAAATCGAATGCCGGCAATCGGAAGTGCATTTAAGGTGAGAATAGAAGAACATCAACAGCAGCAAACTGCATATGCATGTCGGGTCAATTTGGATTAAATACTTGAACACAACCCTTGTCCAGTGCTTGGGCATAATAAATCTATTTTCCCGACACTGAAGGATAATTCTGTTCAAGGAAACCCATCGCCTCAAGGTGTTTCTCAGAGGCAGTGAAAGCTGCACAAGATAAAACTAAGAATTTTCATCCACTCGTCTCAATCCGGTTCTGTGGTCATTCAGCTTAGATGTACCGTCTGCTCCTTCACATCCACTGTTGGCTGCAGCAATTCCCATCAAAATGGATTGTGTATAAATCTATTTCTGGCGAATTGAAGCCCCCCCGAGTCGTAAAACAATTCAGTTCATTCATTACGAGTACTTGAGCGTTATTGCTTCTCCTGTGCGTTCCTTGTTGATGAATCAGTTTGCGCTCTTAGGTCTTTTTTCTCGTGTGATTGTTATTGTGGTGAGTAACAATCGATTGAAGATGTGATGCACTCACACTTGGTCACGTTTTGCTTTTTGCAAACTAGTAGATGTCAGGCATCGGTCAGATCATGGATAATTTGTGTGATAACTGCAGTCAAGAAAGCGTGGAAACAACTCATAAATGCGCGTTTTGCAACTTAACTCGTCATAAAGTGAACGGTTATGCAATTTTCAAGTTCAGGGCACTCCGTTCAGCGTTGACGATGATAATTGCTCAGAGGAGAAAGTTATCATCCAAGAAGCCATTTTCAACGGAATATTAAAAAGAAGGCGATGACTGGTCGTCTATGTGAACCCCAGAGTGAAGTTGATTGTCTGACCGGTTGGGTGAAAAACAATTAAAGCAGAATTATGAAGTTTTTCATATTAAACCTTTGAACTTTTACAAGAGTGGAGTTTTGATTTAAAGTGATGACCAATTAGTCTTGTTTTTTTTTTTAAGGAAGACTATGCAATAGCAGGAAGCAACTATGTTTCTTACTTTTTAAGAGAACAGCTAAAAGAGTATGAAAATAGGGGCAAGTTTGTTGAAAATTGGTTGGTGATAGAATGCCCAACGGCACGTGATTAAAATTAAAGTGCGACTGCAAATATGATAATTTAACAAACTACCGTCGAGTGGACGTTATGCGATTCCATTCACATGCAAAGTCAGAGAAGTCTACTTTGCGTTTACCATATTTTCCGGTTTTGTTTTTACATTTCCGTTGCATGCATTTGTACTTCTTATCGGAATGACTGCTTCGTTTTTCTAACAGATTTTGATTGCGACATAACTCTGTTGCCTTTGATAACTTGACAACGTTCTTATTTCGCTTTTTGGGATGAATATCTGGGGTTGCAGATAGGGCGGGGATTGCTGCTATAAAAACCCACAACCAATGTTTCGGGATTTTAACAAATTCATGACTTTTGTAAATCCCTTCCATAGAGTGGCGAATTTTCGAACGAATGAGTGTGACTCGACATAAACGAGAGTTTGGAAGCGGTGTACGGTGAGACCCCTCCTTTAAAAATTTGTAACAAATTTGTTTCGTAAGTCAGTTTTTCATGAGCCGCGACTAGGAACTCCGAAAACGGCTAGAAGGATAACCTGGCAATCTACGATTTCGTAGCGATAGACCACCAATTTCAAGTGCCCGATAGATTAGACAGTGGGCATCTCAAAAGACGGCGCAGAGCATAGCCTGCCTCGAGATGAGAAAGATGTCCGCATGATGGGTGTCGCGTTTGCTCAGTTCGGACAACAAGCGCAACATTAAGACCGAAGACCACTGCAAAGCAGTGTTTGAGCCTTTTTTAGCGCAAGTCGAAGGAACTTTTGTGTCGTTTAGTAAGCGTGGATTCACTGGTGCACACCACAGTTAGAACTGTAGACTTCACCCGATGAACGTGCTCGATTCAAAACGTGTCGCTTTGTGAGCATAGTTACACTGGTATATACAAAAGATCAAGGAGTAACAGTTTGAACAAAAGACTTTACCCGGTGAACGTGATCCAAAGAATGCGAAAACTGTCCTATCGGCCGGACAAGTGATGGCCACAATTTGCGGGTTTCACATGGTGTGATTTATTTGGCCACAAGACGACCACAGGCCTCCTCTATGCCTATTGGACACCAAAGAGCGAAAAAGGCTTCAATTTGGCACAGACAAAGTACCAATCATTCCACCACATACGCCACAACCAAATTGGTCAAATTGGGCTGCAAATTGCTGCTCCATTCACCGTTCAGCCTTAGTCCCATGGAGCATATAATTCTTTGAAGAAGTCACTCATCGGACAGAAGTTTAAGCTGAGTAAAGGCGTTATCGTCAACTCAGAAGGCCTTCTTTGAAAACCTCCAGAAAACGTATTTTTCAGAGGGGTTAAAGAAGAAGGAACATTGTTCGGTGAAAGGTAGCTAGCTTAATGCAAAATGCGTTGAGAAGTAAATCGCCACTTATCCAAAAGCATCGATTTAGTTTGGTATACTAAGTACTTATCGGACCGCCGCTGCATACAATGTTCTGTTCTCATTTTTTCGATCAGAAGGGGAACGGAACGAAAGTCAGTGCAGAGCCGAAAACGTCATAAACGTATTGAGCCGAATGAAATATCTCTCCTTGAGGTGGTTGAATTTAATTTCATGAATTCAAAAGAAAGTTTGTTTTGCCCAGAATAAGCTTCGAGTCACGACAGAAATGACTCAGACAAGACTCTAATTCATGCAAGTCAACATCTGTGCAAAATATTTGTTTTCCCATAAAAAAAGAAACGTTTCGTTTGCAAGTTAAATCTAGTTTAAAACCCGAAAGATCTATCAATTAGCATCACCTTCGTGACATCACGTAAAGAAATACATTTTTCAACACATCATCAGGTCACAAGAATCGTGATATTTTATGATTAGATTAAAGAACGTTTTTGTATTTAGCCAACCAAGTGATCGTTCAGTATCAAATATAACTAATGTGTGGTTGTGAGACCCCAATTTTATTGTCGTTCTCACGGACGGAGCTTAAGGCGTTGTCCCAAGAGTGTTTGGTTATAAAGGGCACCAATGCATATGTTCAATTCAAGGCAAAAGCAACACTTGTTAGTTTGGGTACATTATCGAGATTTCACTTTTTAATTTTTTTTTGTACGCTGTAGCTGAAATTGGGATATTTTTCGGGAGGCATTTTTTTCTTCTACATAAGGTGCCATGTGTTCGTCAATAATTGCGACACTATAGGCAATTATGTGACTTTGGGAACTTTGGGACAGTGAAGGACTTTGCATGCTGTGTAGTGATCTTCGGTAATGACACAACCGCAGATAAAAAACCATAAAGAGTTAGAAAGAACCAATCTTTCTCTCTAAAAATACAATAATCTGTTGTATGTTGATGAAGCATGGGAAATATCACGGGCTTCAAAGGGAAACTCCTTCCACTTAATTGCGGTGTTGGCTTAAAGCACAGAAGGTGTTTGAAGAAACGCGAACTGTACGAGTTGTACAACGATGTCGACCTAGTCAAACGAATTCGAATGTCTCGACTTATGACTAGTTGTCGTAATAATAATAATTGAGTGGCACTACAGCCCACAAGGGACCAGGGCCTAGCTTTTACAACAACTACTCGTGTTGGGCGTTCTACTGTTCTCTCACAAATTAAAGGGACCGAAAGTCTTTTGCCGAATCCGAACAGCGAGATTTGAGGAGCTTTACATAGACAATTGATTCTCTTTGAGACTTGTCAGCAACTCCGTCAAAAAATGCGAGATGTCCCGTCCGGGAATCGAACCTAGACCTTCTGCATGGCGGTCGACGCACTAACCACTACACTACTAGTTACTAAAAATCAGCGCTCCAGCTTCGAATGTTTTTCAGAGACGACGAAGAAGACCCTCTTAAGTCGTGCCCAAACAGAAATGTACCTCAACCCGGAGAGTGTTAAAGATGAAGGCGCCTATCCCAAGACCGAACGAGTTGAAGAGATTGTTAAATGAGACCCATGTCCACCTTGGACTTAAGCAAAAATTAAATTAATCAGTTTGAAGGCGATACGTGTGTATACCGATCTCGATTTCCTTAATTCATCATGCAACATTGACTGAAGTCAGTGATTAACATTGAATGACTTTGTTTTCAATTACTCCGTTAATTGAAAGGGCTTCACGCGTTAAAGTTCACCCTTTATCTGAACTTTGTCTCCTCGCACAGATGATCCATTATAACATTTACGCAAAAGCACACCTCTACTAGTGAGGCAAATCAACAGGAATTCAAGATCAAATTTGTATGCACTTTGCAAGAAATTTGATGTTTGCAACGTGTGTCAAATCGAAAACCTGTTTTTCTTTTCCGGTACTAAACAATGACTCACATTGTTGTTTCCTAACTGACGGGTAAGTTTTTTGAAGAGCAAAGAGCGACGCACGGTCGAACTTCGACATGCAATTTGTATCTTCAATCAAATATTGCAGAGAGAAACTCTGAAAGCAGTAATTAGCTCGTGTTCGGTGCGTTTAACCGGCTTATCGAACTATGACCAACCTAGAGGCAGTCATTGCCATGTGAGATTACCCATTCAACCCCCCCAGTCGACGAATAAACAATGAATCATTTTATGAAATTGCGAAAAACGGCCCGTACATACATAAACAGAAAAAAAAATACAAAAAGACAGACACATTGAAAACAGAAAAGAAATTCAAGAGTAGAGAGACAGAGAAATTCCCTTCGTTTGCACATCGACCCAAAGGTAAATAAATTAAAACAAATAACATCAATGACGATGACGACGACGGCGACGACGACGATGGCTGCGACTACAGTGTCGTGGAGACAACGTCAGTCACCATCGCGGTGATGTTCAAATTGTAAATACTGACAAATGGCCGCACAACCTACCTGTTTATTGCTGAATGAAGCCGAGCATTTGCAGTTGTGTTGTTGATTTTCTTTTGTCTTAGTTCGTGTTGTTGTTAATTTAACAGTTTTTGTTTTTTTTTTATTTGGATGAAGTACTTCTCGTCGTTTGTTGTTGGACTGGATGATGGTGTTTTAGTTGGTGGCACACTATGCAACTTTAGTCGAAATTCGAGTGAAGCTCCTGCTCGATTGTTGCCGATATTGCTGTTGTCTGTCTGATGTGTTGGTTGACTGGTTGTTGTGTTGTGGTTGGTTAGTTGATTAGAGGATGAAGGAAGCTACTCAATGCGATGAATGCAAGCAGCTCATGCAGGAATTCAAATTCAAGGTATTTGTCTCTACTTTTTCATACTGCGGTTTACGTAACCGATATATAGCCAGGCAGGAGGTTTGTGGGATGGATGTTATATGATGATAACGTTATCGGATGTGGGGTTGATTAGAACGCAAGGAAATTATACGGAAAATTAACCAAAAAAGAAAAGAGGAGAGAAAAAAAATGCACAAAATCAAACAAACGGAAAATTAGGATACAACTAAAACTAAGGTCAGATTCTTTACATGAAATAACTGGCAACGTATGAAGCGGCCATGATACCCAACACAGTCAAACAAATCAGGATCATGATCTTCTTTCGGCGGGCTTTGCTCTGGTACTTCAACGCCTTCTTTGTGTCCTGTGTAGCGGTTTGCACATAATCCATAGCGTGCTCTACATGATACTCAATGCGATCGATCATTTCACCCTGGCTCTCCACGAGCATGGCCATGTCCATGAACATGTCGTGCAATTCCCTAATGGATGTCTCTAGTTTTATAATATCGGCGTGTCGAGCTTCAATATCGGCTAGCGTCTGTTTGGCTTGTTGCGTCTCCATGATGATGCCTTGTGTGAAGACGGCGGGGTTGCCCTGCTCCAGCATGTCCTCGAGCTCTTCATTTGTGGTCGCCCGGCCGGTGATTTCCAGCTGACGTTGTATTCTACCTTTGCAGCGCTCTCTGTAGTCGGTCTGTGTACGATTGTATTCGGTCATGACTTCTACAAATTTCCTGGACAGTGTTGAATGCTGGGTTTTACGAATTCGCAGATCCGCACTGGATTTGTTGGCCTGCTCTTCTTGTTCGATGTTCTGTTCGATGCCCTTGAGTTTGCCACGCACTCTGTTTGCATTCTTCTTGATGTCGGCCATCAGGTCTTCGAGTTCCTGCTTGGTCTTCTCATCCGACTGTGGAGCCGATAGGATGGCGCTATGTTTCTTTTTAACTTCCTCGACATTATCCTGAACTTTGTCGATCATCTCACGGATCTCTTCCACTTGGTTAAAGAACTCATCCATATAGCCTTCGCGGCCTTCCACATTGACCGCGACATCATCCTGGGCGACGTCCTCATCGTCACTCTGCGCGGCGTGCAGCGCTGCTAATCTGTCTTTCGTCATTCTGGCTTAGGTGGTGTGCTTGTTGGATTAGTTACGTCTTATAGAACAGATGATCTACGAGGTGGGTGCTGATTGGTACTTCAAGTGGTGGTGTTAATTGCTGGTGGAAATTAATTGCTCCCCCCCTTGCTCACTGATTAGCTAACCGTCGTTCGCGATGTCCCTCAAGGATTTCGTTGCGTTCGCAATTTTCGGATTTTTTTTTCTTTCGCACTATTCAACAATCACATTTACTTTTCTGTCGCAACGAGAAGCGTCAGCAGCGGAGGAGGAAAATGTATTGTATGTGGAAATGACTCACGAAACTTTCCGTCACCCGTTTCGTTTTTTTTTTTTCTTTTTTGTCTAATCGCTTTGGTTGCCGATTACACTACACTCCGCGAGGCGTACTCTTCTTTCTTGACTTTTATCAAACGTTTTGCTAACCCGTTTCGTTCGCTATTAACACTTCCACGCAGATTACGATTGGAACTTTTTTTCTTTCGGTTTTTTTCGATTTTTTTTTTTTTGGTGAACACTTGAATCGGGAGTGTGCTTCGCTACTACACGCACACTTGCCGTGTACACACTTGTTTAATGTCTCAGAGGATTTTTCATTTGTGTGTTGATTTTTGGAATTTTTTTTTTGATTTATTTTGTGGAAATTTTCGAAGATAGAACTTCGCAAAAAATTAGCACAACGATCACAAACTACCTCGAGAACTACCTTGTGAAAATCGATATTTTGCTTCTGCAGTGGTTAGACTGTCGCGTGAAGTACGCCTGCGTTCACATTTGTTTTACTCTTCTTGCACTTCTCTTTTGCACTAACGTGTCGCTTCAATTTGATAGGCGAGAGATGTGTTTTCACTTTTATTATGCCATCGAGGTTTTTCGTAACAGAATGTGACAGATAAATATAATGGAGTAGAATTCGTAATGGTGGCGGAAAGATTGTAACAGATTATTGACATACAGGGTGTTTTTTTTTTTTTCATCTTTTAAGAATTCTAATCGATTAAGATGAAAATATGAGGTGTTTGATTCGGAATTTAGTTTTGTTTGAATATGAGAAATGATCACTGGTAACATTTCATTTGTTGTACTGAAGAAGGTTATTATTATAAAAGTCAAATAACAAAATAATTTTTGACGCATATACACTGCATGATAAAATAAAGACCGAGCAAAAAAATTTTCATGTGACGTCGTTTACTGGTGTAGGCTTAGGAAATTCCATTATACCGAATTTATTCCTTTTGCACTAATTTCTGACAATCACTAATACTTGTGATTGGGCAATATATCACAAAACAAAGACATGAGACATGTGATGTAACGTTCCAAAAAGAACGGAAATTACTACCACGTTCAATGAGTCCAGAAAGCTCCGTTCAGTGAAGTAAAAAAAGTATATATATTTTATTCCCTTCTAACTATAAGATGGCTTTACTATAGCCAGCGCCTACATAACTAAATTCACCTCATTATTGACACAATTGGTACAATTTGTATAAAACAATAAAGGAAACTGAGATTCTACTACAATCTTCTAGCATAACTTTCATCTACTATGTTATACGCCATTTGCATGTATACGTCATACGCTCGCTAACGAATCGCGGTTTCAAAAATCTAATAAGAGTGCGTTTCTCTTCTGAAATAGGTTCATGAACTCTTACACAACAAATTGTTCTACGAAACTCTTTAACTTTATGTCACAGATGACACAAGCCGGTTTGTTAAGAATCATAACGAAGTGAGTACACGAACCTTGAGCGCAACGAAACTTCGTTAAAGTGTCCGAGAGTTGACACTTTATGGTTGCAGAAAACAACGAAGCAATGTGTATGAATATTTCAAAGTAAATGACATTTGTTGATTTAAATTTGACGATTTCGAAATGGAAATGACAGCACTGAACTGTGCATTTTAGATGTTTCCTTCCAACAACTGATTTGGTTATCTAATTATGGATCAGACAAGTTTGCTTGTTTATGGCAGAGTATGACGATAAGCTTCCAGTTTTAACATTTTTTCCCTCAAATTTCTCACATATTGTCGTAAAAAAACATGATTCAGCTTGTTGGTATACGAACAACATTTTTTCATGAGAACCGAATGGAATATGAATCCAAATACGATTTGTCACCATCATCGAAATAATTAGATTTTCTTAGAAAAACATGCAAATGTAAATTGCTATAAATTCCGGACTTATAAATAAATAACTTCAAAACCGAGTACACTCTTGCAGTTAAGTAGTTATAATCTCTCCGCCAAGAATTCTTTCACTATTCACCAAACCACACTCCGATCAGCATTAAAAATATCCAAAACATATAGAAATGTATAAAACATCAAACTTACCGGATATTTTGTTGTAAGGACAATCCCACATATTTCATCACCGACGAGAAATTGCTCACCCAGCATAGCCATACATACGTTCTCCCAGGCCCGATCGATTTTATTTTTTCTCAATCGAATAACCCACTGGCCACCTTTCTTATTGGCCGGATCCTCCCACATTGGTTTTATGCCCTGCTTAAAGAGGCTTAGCTCTCGAAACGGCTGTAGCGCTGTTGGACGCACCAAATGAGAATACAATGACCACCACTGTTGAACCGTTGCACACCGGCCAACAAAATGCAACGATTTACTATAATCTACGGCTCTGTGTGTACCCTTCCTTGAGAACCACAAACAGTACGTATGCTGTAAGCGGTTCTCATTCGGATTTATTTCCAATGGTGCCAGTTTATCAACGTCTATATCGTTTTCTACATCACTGTCATCGCTCTCCATGAGATCAAGCCATGTTTTGCTAGAAAAAAACAAATAGAAAGGGAAATCATTTGGAGGACTGTTCAGTGTGCCAAGGATTGTTTGGATGTCAATTGGGATTGATGCACAATTGCCTACTTTCTGGCTGAGATGCATGGTGCAACGGAAACTATATTATTTTATTTATGGGCTTTTTTGTGTGAGAGATTTGTTTTGTAGATTTAGCTTGATTGGAGTATTCGATCTGCAGGTACTGTTGTGAGGCTGATCCTGAATGAGATTTCATCCAAGTGCTAGTTAACCTTCACTTGTTTTGGGAAGATTTTGATCAACTCATTCTAGAAATGACACATCACACATACCTGAGAACTTAACTAAGTGTCGCAGTCAGCAGTAGAGTTAAGCTGCTTAATAACAGCTCATTTCTAATTATGACAAATTTCTAGTATATGTTCTCAATTTAAATAAATTACTATACACCACAACAACTGATTACTACCACTCTTTGGGGACTAAGAATTGGGGGAATTGAACAAGCACTTCGTATCTAATTTGACGTTTTCTCTTTTCTTGCAATATCATTGAATGTTTGCATAAGTAGGCACCGACCAGCGTTTCAGTAATGACTGCAGGAATACCCTTCTGGATGCATCCATATTCGACTGTATAAGTTGAGAAAACGCGAGCCAACACAACATTTTGATACTAAGGAACGTATTTCTTGAAATAGTGATTTCTTTAGGTTATGCGAGCCAAGAAAATGAACACACACTTAGATCAAATGTAAAAATCTTGAATTCACTTCTCACATTCCCACAACCGGGAATAATTTCGTAAAATTTGCGAATAAATGAAAATTGAAAATGTGCTCGGGAGCAAACCGGTATTCCCTTCGCATCAACCACTGCGGCAGCTTGCAAATAACAATGGTGCCCAATCCAACCCTCAAATGAAAATAATTGCTCACAATCATTATCTTACATATTAGATTATGATTTCAAAATACAAATTTTGCATTTTAGCCTACATAGATGCATGTTACGAGACCAAATGCCATCTGGATTGCATGCAACAAGTCGGTTTAGAATTCAACAAATTGCATCTGTTCTGGCATGCCAGATGCAGCCAAACTGCCATTCTGCACTAATCACATTTCAATGCGATTCTTCCTCAAAAATACAGCGTATAGCAGATCCCAGGATAGCCCTAAATTCCATTTGAATTGATTGCATTTTTTTCTTCTCACACGTTTTGACAGCTCACCCGTAGACATAACCTAGAGACCGAAAAACTTCCTGGTTAGAGGGAAACTTTTGAGGTGAGTCTCGCGATAGAATTGTTGTTGGGTGCATCATGGCATAGGAATTCCTTAGTCAAACAATCCCAAAAGGACATCTGAACAACAATATTTCGCATACTTACGGTTCGTACTGTTTTACTGGAGCCTTTTCCATTGTTGTTGATTGGTGGTGGTTATTAGATTGATTGTTGGTTGATGGATTGCTTGATTTGCTGGTTGATACTAAGCGGTTTCAATCACTTATATCCGTTTATAAATATTTTTATAAAGTTAACACTTTCTATCACAGATGCTACTGTTATAAGCAATTGAATATTTTTCAAATTTGTCTGCCTGGTTATCAATTAAATTAAAAAATCGCTGAAAATCCCGCAGATATTGTTTTCACTTACTCGACAATCGCTTTTACTTCACTTTTTTGTACACAAAAAAAAACTTGACACCTCACATGGAATTGGAGTAGATTTGTTGTGATTGAAACCAATTGGATTGTGGAACGTAGTTTTATTTTTTGACATGCATTGTCCACTTTTTTGGCAGCCCACAAATGATGTGTTCGTAAATATTTCATCATTTCGAATTTTTTTTAAAGAGGCAAATATAAATGTTTTTATTAATTTTCAGTCAAAATTCGGGGTAGAAAGTAACTTGTTTTAAAAATGTTTGTCTAAAAAGCTTGGTTCAGGTGTGAAACGAGTCTTGCATTCTGCTACGAAAATGACAGTCTCACATGTATTCTTAGTTTCTATCTATAAATTCGTTCGACTACTTATTTTTCTTGCTTCTTACTTTCTTACTATTGTTACTACAAAAATAACCTAAAATCGTTTATTACACCTAAAACTCTCGTTGTTTTTCGAAGAAGAAAGAGTTCTCCGGAAAAGTAAGTAATTTAATTATTTAAACTGATTTTTTTAATTCCACAATTTTTACACCAGCTGCCATATTTGACTGGCGGCATCTTGACTAGTGCTTGTAACTTATGATTTCATCTTCTTTCATATGATTGTTGCAATAATTGATGAAGTAGACCTCACCTTCTATTAAAAATAAAGTAGAAAACAGAAGAAAGTTCTGAAACAGAACTTTTGAATCAGCTATGCATTAGAGAATCATTCAGTTCATGTTTTTAGGCTAAAGGCGTTTTTACATACAGTCATTTTATGTTTCAATTATAGTGTTAGCTAGTATCTCCAAATTTTATTATTGATTTCAGAACTTCACCAAGCTTTAATGCATGTATTTCAGAAATTTGCCTGAAAATATATTTTTTTAAATTTACCGAAACGATTCACACATGTTGTGTTGTCGATCTAGTTTCATATAACTTGCCTTCGGGAATGAATGCCTTACTCGAAAAAAAAATGTGAAATAACTTTCGTTCTCACCTCTACAATCGACTTTGTTTTTAACTGTCGGCGTATTTTTGTGTTGTTTCCACCGTTTCTTTAACATAGAAAAGACACACGCTTATAAAAAAGACACGATGAAATCATAGGTGGTTTTTATAACTTATCCTTACCTTTTTCAGGTAGACCGAACTCAAAAACTAAAAGTGTGTGAATTGACCAAAATGAATGAGTTGTTCATCATCCTGTTTCTGTCACGAAAAGAAGGGACCTACAGTTTTTTGCCGACTCCGAAAGGCGAGTTTTGAGAAGCTTTTCATAGACAATTGATACTCTTTGAGTGTTGTCAGAAACTCGAAAGAGGTGGTGTCTTGAAAAAATGCGAGGTGTCCCGTCCGGGAATCGAGCCTAGACTTTCTGCGTGGCGGTCGACGCACTTACCACTACGCCACGGCGACCACATTGAGTTTGTTATGCTTGGGTTTAAGTTTAATTTTCTTAAGCTAGACGACAATGGGTCTCTTCCATTTGGGCTCCATCCACGTCTACCTCTCGATCCTAAAATGTTCTCTCCCCCACAACTTTCACGCAAATAGTTCGAAAGTATTAAGAATTCGTTTCGTTGTCTTTTCTTCTCATTCCCAAGGAAAAACACAGAACTGGAATAATAACATAATTTTTAACTGTCCAGTGGTGGCCCACAGTGGCCCCCTGTGGTAGCCCACTTTTGCTAGTAAAGTTGATCTATATTTTATTGTAAACTCTAAATGGCGAGAAATTGTTCGTCGACAACTCATTGAGTTTTGTCAGCAACTCGAAAGAGGTGGTGCCTAAATGTGGGATCTCAGTTATCGGGAGAGAACAATAGCAGGCGCAATACGAATATTAACTGAAAAAAGGTAGGCCCTGGACCCTTGTGAGTTGTATGAAATAAGAAATCTGGATACGTGCAAATTTCATTCACAGGATTCTGTTTATCATTTATTAATAATTGGCTCCACATTTTTGAACTCATGTAAAAGGTGTACCAACAAGAACGCAAGATTTAAATTTTAAATAAAATGCAGATATTTAAAAAAAATCGTGAATTGTTAATTATATCTAAAGGCAGACAGGATGAGATTATGTGTGGAATAACACCAGATGGCCGCTGCGGCTTTGCTGGCACATACGGGATCTTTTAATGAAATTTGCAATGAGCATTTTGCATAAATACTACGTTATTTCATTGATGCAGCGTCCAATTTCCTCTTTTAAGGCTTGAGTCGTCGTCGGCTTATTCGCATACACCATCGACTTCAAAGAAAAAAGTCCAATGGTGTTAAATCGCACGATCTAGGCGGTCAATTCTGGTCTCCAAAACGCGAAATAACACGACCGGGAAATGACTGATGCAGCAATTGAATTGTTTCTCTGGCTGTATGAGATGTGGCGCCGTCTTGTTGAAAACACATTTCCTCCACATTCATTTCTTCAATTCTAGGAACGATAAAGTTGGTTATCATTTCACGATACTGAACACCATTGACTGCTTGCGCTTGACCTGACTTATTTTCATAAAAAAAGGTCCAATGATTCCTCCAGCCCAAAATCCACACCGCACAGTAACACGTTGAGGATGCATTTGCTTCTCGTGAATCACTAGAGGATTTTCCTCGTCCCAAATGCGACAATTCTGCCTATTGACGAAGCCATCAAGATGGAAATGGGCCTCGTCACTAAGATGATTTCATCCGAAAAATCAGCATTTTCATGTTGTCTCTCCAATACCCAATTAACGAACTCCCTTCGTTGTGCATGGTCAGCTGGCTTCAGTTCCTGACTTATGCAGTTTGTATGCATGAAGATGCAAGTCGTTCGTCAAAACTCGCTGCATAGTGGATTTGGAAACACCAATTTGCTGAGCTCAGTGTCGAATTGAGGTGGATGGAGTTTGAGCGACATCATCACGTACTGCTGAGATATTTTCGGTCGATCGAAATGGTCGAAAGCGCGTTGTTGTCTTTACATCAGTTACAGACCCAGTTTCAGCAAATTTTTCATTAATCGCTTTACAGTTGACTCTTTTGGAGCATTATTGTAACCTATTATTGCGAATTGTAATCGCAAGACTTTCACCATTTTGGTAAAACAATTTCACAATGAGAATGCGTTGTTCATTCATGTAGCGCTCCATTTTTATCAACC
Organism: Eristalinus sepulchralis; assembly: GCA_944738645.1. Taxonomy (NCBI): domain Eukaryota; kingdom Metazoa; phylum Arthropoda; class Insecta; order Diptera; family Syrphidae; genus Eristalinus; species Eristalinus sepulchralis. The sequence goes on from OX122882.1 coordinate 19,841,920, forward strand.
TTACACCTTCTACTAGCAAACAATAATAATTGTTCAAATGTCAAGCAATGACAATTCTAATGGCGCCAAATTTAAATCTTGTTGGGACACCCTTTACAATGTGTAGGGAGTGAAATAAATTCAAGACAAGAAACCAAAACCTAGCATGTTCTATATGCTATTGTTCTTTCAGGAGTAAAAGGCAAACCAACGGTTTACTGTCGGCTACTGTGAAATTTGAATTTTTGGTACCCATTGAGTGTTTTCAGAAAAATGGAGGAAGGTGATGCCGTGAAATCGCAGCTGGTGGTTTCGCGTCGTAGGGAGTATTAATTATTCAAAAAAGGTTTTTGTTTAGAGTCGTCATTAAACCGTGTGTCCTCTCCAACTCTGTGTGAACAAAGTAACTCTCACCGTGAAAGGGAAGATCTCTATGGTAGTGCTACAATTCAATTTGTCTTATAAATAGAATTAATTTTAAGTACTATCTACAATATTTATTTAAGATATTATATGCAAACATAAATCAGTTGTATGTACATACACTGGCACACACTTTGACGCTGAAGTTCCACCACTTCAATTTTCGAGATTAACAACTCCAACCCTACTTCAAATCAAAAAGTTTTAATTCGAGCGTACATTTTAAACCAAGAACTAATTTTTGCCGCCCCTATGTTTTCTTTAATTCTCATAACAATCTAAAGTTTCCTGCTCCAGGGAGAAACCCTAGTATAATCGGAGAGATCAACTCAAAATATAGGAATACTGCCAAAAACTACACCTACGAGGATGACTTTCAAAATGCAAACTCAAAGTGCAATGGAATTCCCAACCTTATTTATTTGTTCTCGTGACTAAACGGTCTGCCTCAACAAAGTCCTCTCACACTCTCGCCAAACTTCTATTGTCCCTTTTGCGGCCAATGAAGTTTACAAGCAATATAATCTCAGAGTCCAAAGAAAGGCACTGAAATGAAAACAAAAAAAAAAAAAAACAATTAACACATTGTATCTTATATGGGCACAATTTGATGGCCAAGGGTATGCTCGTTCACATAGCCGCGGCCCCCACGTCTCGGCACCGAGGCGCACGCAGGAGCGCAAACTTTCGCTTGTTCCACCTTAACTGCACATAGAAGGAGCAGTCATCACTATCTCATGCCCATCATCGCCATCAACGGCAGAAATCAAAACCATTTACCGAACCCATCAGGACTAAATTGAAACTTTAGACCAAGTCGCTTGGCTCAGTTGCGGTCAGTTGTTCACTCGCGGCGGTGCTCGAGCGCTAGGTATCGGTGATTCGTGTGCCAAGGTGTATAATGATAGCCCCACCGGCTCAGGGGTATGAGCTAGAGTGTTCCCAGCCAAAATGGCGAAAATAATTTCAACAATTAAGGCGATCCTTACGCGAATCATATTCAGTGCGCACAGTCTAATTGCGATTTGGCAAGTCACCGAGAACAAGGGTGAAATCATCTACTGGTCGCTATGCGGCCCCATCGGGTTGCTCCTGCTCGAAGGGATATTCACTTTAGCTATCAAGAAAAACCAGGAATGGCGATGGTAATTTACGTGTGTGTGTGTGCATGTGTGTGCATATGTGAAAGTTTTCTGGGGAAAACAATTTGAATTTGAATTCGGACATAAGTGACCGGATGTGCGAACGCTTCCGTTCGGTAGCATGTTCACTGCGAGAACGTTTGCTCCACGCTCGTCCTGATGGATCATCGCGATAAAATCATCATCTTAATGTAAACAAAGATTACGTAATACTTTTTAGTCCTGTAAAGTGGATGGGAGTGTACCATGTACTATTCGGATGGACGGTATGTGTACATAGACGCCGACTCGCCGGGGTTGGAGTGAACGTCGATTTCGCTTTCGAAAGTGTGGGTTCGGCGCTTTTTGCACTCGCTGAGGGAGCGGGGAAATTGCTAAGCAAACAAACACACGGGGTGATTGTGGTTTATGGCATGAACTGTCCCTGAACTAGGTTAGAGTATCTTCTCCGAGCGACAGGTTTTTAGTACTGCAAATTAAGTGTACGTACCTGTGTGCAAAGGGATTGCGAGACTTTTGACCACGATGCAGGAGGTTTTATTGAACAATTAATTGTAGATAAAAGTTCAATTTCATTTTGCAACCAGTTTATAGGCTTTTGTTGAAAGAAATGGCGTATGTATGAGAAAATCAGTTTTGTTGCCTGTCATGTCGCGCTTATCATTACGTTGAAGTTCATCAACCGATTTTCTGCACTTTTATGAAAATGTAGAAATGTTCATAATGCTGTTAGTGATATTTCTTTGAAGCACTTTAAATAAAAAATGTAATAATGTAACGGGGAACACAAGGGAAAAGGGCCCAGCTTCTTCAACAACCGCAAGTGTCGTTCGTGTTATTGCATTTCCACGAGTACAGGGAAGAGTTTGTCAATTGGTATTCCTTGTATGTTGTCAGCAACTCCTGAGAGGTGGTGCCGAGGAAAATGCGAGACGAACCTTCGCCCTGGTATCGAATCCAGAGCCTCCGACGTTAATGCACTTACCCAATAAGACGCGGCGGCCGTTAGAATGTGTTAAAATAAAAACTTAGACAAAGCATGATGAAATTTCTCATTTCATCTATTTTCAACCATATAACTTGGTTCTTGGAAAGATTTACTTGAAGTTGAAACTAAACCTAAAACGAGAATGCATTAAATTACTGTTTGGTCAGTTTTTATTCCCTGATCCGTTATATGCAACTGATTCCTCATATTTGAAAAACTTTTGGGAAAAAATGATAATGTTCGAATGTAGTTTAAGAGAAGAAGCTGGTTAGAAGGCTTAAAACTTATCGTAGAGGCGGCAAAATAGTAGCTGCAGAAAATATGGCAACTCTGTAAGAAAGTTTCTTTGTTTTAATTTTGTAATCGTTGCTGGATATTGTTGCAAGAGATGTTGATGCGGAATTAGTAAGCCTGTCTGTCTGTCCGACGGATTGTTGTGATTCGTACTGCTCCATTTTATATTGCAAAATACAAACGGAAGGCATCTGATAGATTCATCTAAAATACTACAAGTAAAACGTCAAAAATTGGGACAATAAAAAAAATGATTATTAAAAAAATTCGAAAGCAAAAACATCATTTAATTCCATTTTTCATTTCATTTCCAAATGTATTTTTTTATTGTTAATTTTTTCTAATTCCTTAAATTTAGAATAAAAAATACTTAAACTAGTTACAAATTTCTTAATTATTGTTAAAACTATCTTACTGGCACTATGCGGGCGCTCTAAGTTAATCTAAATATTTATTACTAGTGCCTTTCGGCGTTTTCTTTTTTATTTTATGATCATTTGATTCCAAATCTCATCCGGATTATCGGAATCATTTAAAAAAATTCCCGATTACTGTGATTTATTAACGTTTCATTTTCAGAGAACGAACACTTTATAGTTCCAGCCTGTCCGTCCGTCCGTCAATCCGCTCTTTATTTGTGTTGAAACGATTTTCATATATGATATAGATAGATGCACTTAATTTGGTCGCCGTGGCGTAGTGGTAATTGCATCGACCGCAGCGCAGAAAGTCTGGGTTCGATTCCCGAACGGGACACCTAGCATTTTTTCACGGCACCACCTCTTTCGAGTTGCTGACAACACTCAAAAAGAGTATTAATTGTCTATGGAAAACTTCTCAAATCTCGCCGTTCGGAGTCGGCAAAAAACTGTAGGTCCCTTCTACTCGTGAAGAACAGTAGCATGCACAACACGAGTAGTTGTTGTAGACGCTATGCCCTGGTCCGTTGTGGGCTGTAGTGCCACTCAATTATTAGATGCACTTAATCGCTAGATCAAGTAAAGTGCGATTCATGTTAATGTTAGCCAAAAATACGTTTGAGGTTGTTTAATTTTGGGCAACAATTTCAAGTATATTATTTTCGTATTTCACGTAGAACACGAATAATGTTAGCTTATAACGCGTCAATTGTAGCAGAGTTATTCCCAAAGCCCCAGAGAAACAAAACCAAAGATCATGTGATAATCTAAGCGGCCAGTTTACCTTAGAAAAACAGGAACTTCAGTGCTTACCAAAATAATTTCTCAAAAAGTTTATTGTTTTACGCACTATATAGCTCGTATCTCTGTCTTGTTGAATCCAGAGCTCACCGAGTAGTAAAGATGGCTAAACTGCTGATAGCGAAGACGACTTGATTCGCGTACACTCTCAGCTACCCCCTCTCTCATTATTTTCCACACCGATACACAAACAAGACTTTTTGTGTTCCAGTGTAACTTGCCCGTTTATAATTATTAATTTTTAACGTCTTCATATTATTTTCTATTTTTTCAAAGAAAAATGAAGAATGATAACATCTTGACAGAATAGTAGGAAATAGCCATAATTAGAAGTAAACGAAAATTATATAAGGAATTAGAACATAAATACGAATTTGCATCTAAAACCGCAAAAACTAGTCCAAGTAAAGGGGATTTCCATCCTTCTCTACGTAGAAACTTGGTCATCTCTTGTAACAGTAGAAAGACTACAATCGAAAACTGTGTATGTACTTCTACAGCATCTTAAACGAACACGCTGATGTCAGTGTAGGAAAGTTCAAGAAACTCCATACCAATAGTTTGAAGGATAGATACTTTCTCATTGGTACCAAGGGGACTAGGAAAACAAAAATCTTCCGGTCATGTGGCGTCACATTTTAGGTGCGTAGTAACAACCTTACGTCAGTAGCCTCAACCTAACCTAGCTTAACATAAGTATTTCCCCTGACGGGATATCAACTTTTAAAATATATTTTCTTTTGAAATTCGAGTAGGAAATAAACTGGAGTTAGATACGCTTTGAGTTAGGGGAAGTTGACTGTGTTAAGAAATGGCTGAGATATTTCAGGTTAAACCTTAAGATTATGCATAGGTGTACTAGTCTTCCCTCGGTCAACTGTGCATACGAAAATGGAAGCAGATCGACAGCCCTTTTCAGTCCGTGCATTATGATTGTTGCAAAGTCCAGTAAACGCTGTTGTCGACGACGCTGTAGATTGATACGTTTTTTACTTTCTTTCTAAAGATTGTTTTCCCTGATATTTCACAACGAAATCATAAATATTTATTGCAGGTTCTGCCCATCAGTTTTTTTGTATTTGGGCAGCATTGTGCCTGCAATTTGGTTACTGGAATTGGACAAGGTTGAGCGTCGAAACACCGGGAAGTACAATGTGCCCACGAACCGCTCTCTCGAATCATCGCCCCTGGGAACAATCGATGATTTCCTGGGCGAGACAGGAATCGAGATGCCCAACATCAATGTGGACACATGGACAACGCTAATAGAGCAGTTTCTAATGTTAATTTTGATTGTTGGTCGATGGTTGCTGCCAAAGGGCGATTTGACTCGTGACCAACTGAGTCAGTTGCTGCTCGTCTACATAGGTGAGTCCACAATTCACGTCAAAGATGTTCAAGTCCAAAGCGCCTCTTATATGCAGGTACCGCAGCGGACATTATCGAATTCTTCGACTCGTACAAGGACGATTCAATTGCAAAAATACCGCTTTTGGTGTATTTAACGTTGGGCATTTGGTCGTGGAGTCTGCTGCAATTCACTATTGTCCTCTCGGCGACTAGGGCGCGTCGACCCCGAGGCGGTGGTTCACAATCGAATGAGTGAGACATCATTTTAGTTCGGATGAATTCATCTTACGTAATTTGATTCGTTGATTTCAGGAGCAACGACTGCTGCAACAACTGTTGCTGCGGCATCGATGTTTGGGGAATCGTGTTGAATGTGATTTTGCAGGACGCCCCATTCCTTACCTTTAGATTGCTTATTATTTTTCAGTATAACATAATAAACTATATGAACGTATTTTTTACATGTAAGTATGCACACAATAAACGAAGACCCTCAGGAAAATGAATGGAATATAATGTTGTAGGTAAGAATTCACTGGTGATTGTCCTGCAATTGTACAGATTGTATGTGGTCAATTCGGAGTTCTGGAAGGCGCGAAAGAATAGCAAAGCTTTGAAGAAGGCAAAGCAGTATGCCAAGCCAAAGAGACGGATCTCGGATGATCTTACAGATATTTACGTGATATCTGAAAAGGAGACCGATGTGAGGAGAAAGACTAAAAGGTTGGTAATTTTTAAAAGTTTTATTATATAGATCTTTTGTTTTATTATCTTGTTTAATGCGTACTTATACCAAAGCTTGCGATTAAGTTTTAGTCGTAACTGACAAAAGCGTCCTGCATACCGCCAATGTTACGGTTCAAGACTACTTACAAGAGACATAATCTGTCTGTGTGCTGTTCAATGGAATGGAATTAAAAGCGTTTTTTTTTTTTGTTTAATTTTTATTCTAATTTATTATTTACATATATATGTATGCGTATGACGTTGTTTGCGAAAATTAATCGCAGAGGCAAAATGCCTGATTTTTCGACAATGTCTATACCTACATAATATTAGACTATATTTTTGAGTTAATCGAAAATTTCGAGTTTTCGTTCACACAATGATTTGACTAAGCAGAGTTTACGAAAAAATGTTGTCATTGAGAGACATCAATTTTGTTAATTAACATTGATCGTGTGCAGGGCGATTAAAGGGCTTTAAGGATTTGCAGTTCTTGTGATAAATTAATTCAAAACCAGATTACTTACATTGTTTCTCTATTCATTCTTCGATTCGAGTATTGGGTGCTATGGAACGTTCTCTTTCTGAAGATTTATGCTTATCTGGTTAAAGTTCTGCAGTTTTGTAAAATAAAGTTCCAAAACATTGACAAATTACAATGGCATTGAGGGTAACTATGATGAAAATTTTCTAAACTTTATTACGCTAACAACCGAAAGGAGCCCTGCTATTTATTCAGTCGACTTCAACTCTTTATGATGTCAAATCAAATTTTTAAGAATATTACGGTCTGTTAAAATAGTTGTCAAAATTTATAAGTTCTTTAAACATTTGCTGATTTATTAAGTGGTAAACAGCTATAGAATCCTTTTCTGGAAGAAAGTATTTATTTTTTGCCACCGTCATTTTATGCTTCCTTTAAGAAGATCTTTTTTTTTACTTTTCAAAAAGTTGAAATACAAATCAGATCAAAGCAAAGTAATATAAATGATTTCCTTATTTGAGAAATAATTTCTCCTCCCAATTAGATTTTGAATCCTTTTTGGTGACAGTTAGTTTCTTGGCTGGTGGCTAGACGGGACTCGACTTTGTGGTTCCAATTGTAATAACTCCCCTCCGCCTCTTTTTTCATACTTTAAGGCCACGCTGTTATCTGATTCTGATGACTTATGAGTACTCAAGAAAATTAAAAAAAAAACACTTTTACAATTAGTGTCATGGTTCTCCTATAATCTTGATTGTTAGAACAATGCCCTTCGGGAACAGTTTATATCTGTTGCTGTGTCAAACATAAATTCCTCTTCTTGAGCCAAATATCTTAAACTTTGATTCGACCTATTAAACACGCTGTTGAAGTCATTTTCTGTCCAGTCTTTTCGGTTTTCAGCTCTATACAAATATTTATTTTTATTTGGCTATCGGCAAGCGGCTTTTGGAGTCGATTAGTCGTCTGTCTTTTCATTGCTTTGAAGGATTGCGACTTTATCATTAATTTAGATATTGCTGCACGTAGTTCTGGTGATATTCTTCTCTAATTTGATTTACTTACGCTATATGAAGGCTCGTCGAAATGATAATGTCAAAATGGGCCCACATGCACCGTAGCATAAAGTAATCACTTTCGACTCGTATTTTCAGGTCGAAAAACTATAGCGACGATGAATACGTGAGAAAGAAAAGACCAAAGAAGGAGACGTAAGTATTTGCCACTCATCACTAAATCAACAAATTAATACTTTTAAATTCATGCAGTAGACAAAGTAAGAGTCGCACACGAAAGGATACTGGTTATTCGACGGCGAGCTCTCAAAATTTGTACTCGACAAGGGTGGTAAACGAAAAATACAGCTCTCGTCACAAGGATAAAAAAGCGAAAAAATCGAAACGTGATCTCAGCTCCTCGCCGAGTGAGAGCGAAGTCGAAGTGAAACGTTCAAAAAGAAAACACGATAAAACAGACAGTCGCGGAGATAAAAAGTTGGTTAGCATCCTTGAAATTCATAGTAATTAATAAACGATTTTTCTTCTTCTCTTCTCACTTCTCACCATTCACAGAAACGCAACAAGAAAAAGTAAATATTTTGAGGCGGTGACGGAAGAGTCATCTTCATCGTCAACATCGTCGTCCACATCATCCTCATCGACCACATCATGGGCAAGCGATTCGACTCTGCCCAGTTATGAGGTGATTAAGGATAAAAAGTCTAAGAAACGTCGTCGAAGATCGACCTCATCCTCGAGTTCATCATCAACAACAACATCAAATTCATCTGACACATCGTCTTCGTCATCATCATCATCATCGTCGTCGTCTTCATCGTAATTACCACCAATATGGTACTTTTACTCGACCAATGGAAAATTTGTACAAATCCAAAAATTTATTTTGGATGTAAGAATGTTGATGAAAATGCGTGTAGACGCTTAGAATAAAGTTTTGATTGAATATTTTTGCTGTCAGAAGTGTCCTGAGGATGACAAATTCTGAATGTAATATTTAAGATTTAATTTATTGAAAAAAATAAATAAGAAAATCTACTACTGATCAATTATTTTATTTATATTTAAAAAAGATTTGGTCTGTTTTTCCCGTCTCTAAATTTATCTTGGAAAAATATGTATTCCCCTGTTCTAACACAGCGAAATCTTTCTATAGTCTCACTTTTATCAGTCTCATGTAAAAACACATCTGTTGTATTCGAAATTAAGGTTTGGATAAATGATGTTCGTCGAATCACTGTGTAAAGAAATTAGAACATACTTAAAATACCTTTAAAAATTAAAGTCGAGAAAGGGCTAGCAGATATTAAAGATATGAAAAATCGCGCGGGCATATCGAATTGAACCCGTGTTTCATTAAATGAAAAACTGGTTGATAGCACAATCTACTATCTCAACATGTATTGACAGATGCAAATTTAACGAACTGTGAAAAGCGCTGCAACCCCCCAAATTATTCTGCAGTATTACGAAAATCATCGCTCAGTGAGAAATGTTTTTTGTGCGATTCCAGTCATTTCCGGCGCTCATGATCGACATACTTCCAATACCATTCGCAAATTTGGATCCCAATTCACATTCGTGCATGAGACTCGACAGGGTGGGCCACAACCAGCACATAGTGAAAGGGCTACAGCTGTAGCTAAAAGTGGACGCTAAGACGAAGCCGAATAGATGTCTTCGTTTTCCGCAGCTTGACCATGCTAACAAACTATGTCGTTCCACAGACTGTGTTGTAGCACAGTCTCGGTGAATTTCGGTTTCAACAAGTTGACGTCATATAGAGCTTCGTAAAGCATCACACATCATTCTCTGGTACTGAGGTAAATGCCAAATACGATTGACGTTTTAGAAGCCAACATTACTCGCATTATCCGAGTGATACCAGTCGTTATACTCGAACAAGTCGCCCAAAATTGGACCTCTCGAATGAACCAGTTCAGATGTAGTCGTGGCTAACATTTACATGACACAATTTTCGAAAGTTAATGTCGTGAATTGTCCTTTCATCCTATAATAAAAGTTTCAATTTCACTATCAAATTGATATGTTTTATTTCACATTATAAATCAAACTTCACAATGAATGTGCCTAAATACACATTAGGGATTTTCCAGTACTTTCTGTACCAAATTCGAAGTCTGCCATTTGTTAAGGAGTGGGGGTAGGAGCAAAGTGCGGGAACGCATTTAAACCAAATGTGTAAAATATGGCATTTATGAAACATCAAATCTGAAATGTTGTATACATTTGTTTGAATAAAATCACACTCGTGAGTCCTAGAGTGTTGCGATATTAATGAAAGATTTAAGAAAAATACTGCTAAAAGGTTATTTTTGGACATAATACCCGATGAAGTAGACGTAATAGAGTTAATTATTAACGAACCGGGAATTAAAGAAAAATTGTGCCTCACAATTGTGTCTTTATCTTAGCCAAAAAGAAAGTGCGTTTGGGATTATTTAGAAACGATGTTCCACTCAACTTCCAAAACGAATTCTCAACACGTTTACGTATTGAAAGATCTCTATTTGAACACCATTCGGAGCAGTTTGAAGCATCAACACAATTTGAGATACACACATCAATTGATTTGACAGAAAACCAACGACCTACCCACAAAAATTACTCGCTTTAAAATGGGCGGGGTACGGAAATTTGTTGGTCTCTCGAGAGACAGTCCTCACTTAAAGAATACTAGAACAGACTTTGAGTTGGTTTGTGTTGTGTTTGTCGAGTACGGGCACGCCTATTAACAACTTACTTTATACGTCCTTTCTTTTCCTTTTGTCCCGACTTATGAATTGAAGCTTATGAAACAATCTATAATATCTGTGAAGTTTTTTATCCTTTTCAAATGAACGAATGTAAGACAGAAAGTTTTTTTATATAACTACTGCATGTTAACGAAACTCGTTCTCGCCATGATAAAAAGCAAAACAACATCCACATTTTTTTGTATTGTATTTACCTGATTTATTATGCAGCACAAACTAAACGTACAAAGTTTAGAAAGGTTTAGGGCTAAAATAAAACACACGACAAACTTAATTACATTTTTAATTTATTACTTCTTTTCTTTTGTTTTTCTTCAATTTTCTTAGAAAACTCTAATAAAATAAAATGTTTGGATTTTTCTCTTGTTTTGTTTTTTTTTTCTTTTTATTAATTGTTTCTTCATGTTTATATCGCAAAATAGAATTTCATTTTTAATCTTCATTTCATCTTCATTTTGTAACAAACAGTTTCGAAATAACATTTCATTTTCGCTTTAAATATACTTCCTCTTTTGTATTTCTCATCTTCCTTCCTTTTACATGCATTCCACTTTAGTTTTAGATTAATCTTAAAATCTTAGGAGTTTACATCTTCAATTCAAAGTGCGATAGGCCCCCTTGAGTAACTTGATTACATTACTTTATCATCCGTAAAGAAATTAACAAGAATGATGTACACATAAGGAAACGCTTAACCATCCGCTTGAGACAGTAAACCCGTTTGAGGCTCTATCACACTTGACGAAATTTTCGAAAAATTTAACGAAATACGATATAATTTATATGGAAACATCCAATCTCATATTCATTCGTTACGAATTAGTTAAATTAAATGAAGTACAATCAATATCAAAGAAAACATGAGAAAATGATCGTATGTATCTTAAAGTATTCCCTATAAAAACTGAGGTAGATAACAATGCGTTTAAAAAAAAATAAACAATATTTAAACTGTTTCAAACAATCAATAAAACGGGCAACTTAAATAAACAAAATATAACACAAAGTTCTAATCTTAAAAAAAATGAATGAGTGACAATATATTAAATGTATGTATATCTCTACTAGTGTTCTTTTGCATACTCACAGATCCATAGGGGTCACATTAAAAATAAACATAATTTATAGAGAGCAATCGGGAGTAAAAAATTCTAACATTTACTGTGTGCATACGTAGTATTGTTTGTTTCGCTTTTCTGTTTGGCTTTTACAAAAATACATATATTCACTTTTTGTTGGTTGTTTATGATGGTGTGCTACTCGATTCTAAATGGAGAATGAATTAACTTAGTTGATGACAATTTACAATCTATTCATGTTCTTTTTTTTCATACTTTCGTTTACCGCTTTTTTAGAAATAATTTTTTAACTCTTTTTTTTATACTTTACATTATCACATCCACTTACACCACGAGACAACATTATCGTTCATTTTTTCTGTGTTTGTCCATTTTCCGGTTTCTTTTTTTGAGTTCTATGCAATTACTTAATCGTACTCTGATATTCTTAATATTTTTAATCTGGAATGTTTGGGAAGAAATGTAAATGCGTTGCTCTATCACGTGTGTAACAGAAAATCGGTCAGGTTTTGGAAAGGAAAGCCTATCACAGTTCATGTCATCATGAATTCATTGAAATTCAATTTTAGAACTGTCCCTGGAAACTTTTGCCACAATAATTGGTGTTATAGCCATCGCCATCAATTTATGTACCAGAGAAGAAAATTGTTGTGTAAAAATTGTATTCATAGGAAAAAAAAGATTCTTTTGAAAAGAATAACCGGAGGTGAATAAATAATAATTTGTGTGGGTGCTATAATCCTAAAGGGACCAAGACCAAGTTTCCACAAAAACTCTTCTGGCATTGCGCGTTTGATTGTTCTTTCCAGAGATGAGGAGAAGCTTTTCGTAGACAGTACCCTTTTAGTTTTAATGAAGTGATGCCGTAGAAAAGTCGAGAAAAGTCGCTTACATTTACCCAGCCCAAAAATCGTAAATCTTTGGCGCCTTGACGTCACCCACTATGCCACGCCTGCCGTAGAATAGTTTGATTCAACAAAAGTTAATGAGGAAGCTCTTGGTATTTTCGAAAGAAAAATTATAAGTGCTATATTTTGCAGAGTTCCATTTTTGAAGTCAAGTGTCGGAATGCAGATCTGATTTAGACACTTTTAAGGCAAACAATTTCTGAATTTTGCGTGAGAAGATCTGCAAACTCTTGCTAAACCAGGGAATCTAAAGCCAAAACAAGATGAATCCCCTGGCTGGGTTGCAAATAGCATGGAAAATTGCTATTTAGCAAAACGGATTTTGGGTTTACAACCCACAATCAAATTATTGCGGACGCCAGAACGCTTAGTAGTCTTCATAACTGGAAACAGCGTGCGGTGTCTCAGAGACCCTGCGTGGGCCGAGAACCCATTAAGTAAGTAAGATATTTGGTCTTAATTGTGTTGATACTGTCGTTCAACGTACGTGCCCAGTCAACAAAGCTTATTATGGCTAGGGAACGTACAGACTATGGACACTGATCCAGTCCGAAGAACCTTTCAATTTAACCCATTGCGAGATCGTATTGCAACAGAGGGCGTTCGCACATAGCGGTCACCAGATGTATTAACCGACAGATTTATCAAATGGTAATCGGTGATACTCATTTAGTATTATCTTCTTTGTTGTAAATAAAGAAAGGGGTGAAACTACCACCACGATCGATTGGTCGGTCGGTGAGAAATCTACAATCATTAAAAAAAATGTTAGACTTTTCTAGATATCGTCTGAGAAATCGAAATCAGTCAACAAAAATGAAAGTATCGTCAAGAAAACATTAAAGAAGATCTTAGAGATGTGCTAAGTTTTAGGACAACAAGGAAAATAACCAACAATCACAACATGGGCAATCTCATTTGCCAAATAGAGAGCCTAGAAGGTTGTTTCTGAGATCTTTGATAATTTAAGCGTTTTCCAAAAAGAAAACAGAACAGTCGTTTGAAAACGGTTACAGCTTTTGAGATTCTGTTAAGTTGAGACAAATGGGAATGATTGGGAGTGTCTTGTGGCTGAATTGAATTTGGCTCTATATAGTTCAGTTGGTACCCTATTTGCAGATAAGCGTGGAGACTTTTCCGACTTGCATGTTCGATGTGGATTCCTTCTCCAATTTATATAATTGTCCGCCAAGAGTTTCTGTGGAAAAATATGAAAAAATGTCCCAAGTAGACCTAAAAGAGGTAAACAAAACAGTGATGGCGACCAGATTTTGCGCGATATTTTCAGAAAACCTTCTACAGATTACGGAAGGCTTCGAGAAAACGGAGGGCTAGTGTTTTCGTCTCTTTGAAATGAATCCTTAAGGTCCGCTCATTATAAGTACGAACATGTTTTTGTCTGTGAAAATCTATTGAAAAGTCCATTGGTCCAGAAACCAATCTCATTTGAACGTGAACAATCATACTTGTTGACGGTCGACGTCTTGATCATTATGACCGTAGGATACAATGTAAAAGCTTTTCTGTCTGCTAAAGTTTAAACCTGTGCCCTTTAAATTATGACAGCTTGGTCTAGGGGTATTAGTGGAGACAAATCAGTCAGTCAGGGCATTCGAACATAAAACACGCCAAGTCATACTTTCAAGGTTCGTTCAATTACGAAAAGAGAATGTAAGCACATTCTTACCATTTTTTTCAATTTCGACTGTTCGACGGTGCTAAGTAACGAAAGAATGGACATACATGCCGCAATGATATGGCCAAGAGGACATGACTGTTTGTGAGCATTTTCCTTCGAACACCACACTTCAAACTTTTTGTTCATTCAAAAAAAAAATCTTCACAGAACGTAATAAAATTGTCACTGTAAGGAAAACACAACTAAAACGGATCAAATAAAAAGAGTGGTGGGAGTGGGTAAATAAATTAAATATACTATAGGTACTATTGGTTAAAGCTACTTGGTTTTATTGCACTTGCGAATGTTTTTGTTTAATTTTCGAAGGAAATTTCACTTTGTTTGAGGATCAATTGATAATAAATAATAATATGGAATGTGTTTGTTTGCTTGCGCTTAACTATTGCTATTTTATCGGTATGTATATGTACACAACACTGCTGTATTTTGTTCTATATTTCTTTATTTATTGGTATGTTTCATTTTTGTTTTTTTTTTCTTTTTGGTTTATGTACACTCTTTTCATTTTATCTTTTTGCCTATTTAACTTAACACTGATATTAGTAACATTCCTTGTTCTAAATTTATACTTTTTTTATTTTGTTTCTTATATATTTTTTCTTAAGAATGACTTTTGAACACATTGGGTTGTATTTGCTTCATTTAGAGAATTTGTTTTTCTTTAAGGTACTTTGATTTGCTTGTTTATGTTTATTTGTTGTTTACGATGTTTGTTTGTTAATTTTGAGTGAACTAAAGAAAAGGGATGAATCTCAAAAAGGGAATTAAATGAACAAAAAGTTTGAAGGTGTTGATGGTGAGGGGGCTCGATGATTTCCAACGCTACACACAGTGATAAAGAGCATGCTGTCTGTTGAGTTTTATCTTACAACGAGTATTGTCGGAAAAATACGTAATCGAAAGAGGTTTCAAAAAAAAAACTGTGAACAATGCTTTCGGTTCTTGAGTTGTGTGTAAGTAGATAAGTATTTAAAAAAAGCTGTTGCTAGTAAAATAACTATTTTTAGATAGTTTAATTATATGAATATTTTTAATGGTTCAGGTACAATCATTTCTATTTTTTTCTTTATATATGAATATATTATATATTTACTATGTTGATATCTGTTATGCTATTTTATCAGGAGCTTTGAAATTTATGAAATATTTATTTTGTTTTTTATTTTGTTATGGAATATTATGGGAAAGTATATTTTTATTCAAGAGAACTGCTTATACTTGAGATTAGCAAGACGTAAAATAAGAAAAAAAAATGAAAATAAATGATTAACTCAAATTATAACTACAAATTAAAAATAACACATAAGCTGTTTTCGATTCCCAAGAGATTATTTTTTTCTTCCCGAAAACTTACCGTTATTACTGTTTTACAGTAACGTTTGGGGACATTGTCCTGAATTCGTGCTGCATTGTCATCAAACAAATAGATGAACTAAACGATTATTTTTTTTACGTTGGGTTCAATTAATAAATGTGTGACAATGACCCTGAAACCTCATGTTAGTGTAACTTATTCGGTCCACATATGTATTTGACTTTTTCTAAGCATTCAGCAATAGCCTGACAATGTAAAATTAAAAAATAGCTGTCATAATTGAATTTTGCAACGCAACGCGACAATTGACAGGCACCCCAAACGCAATTTTCATCGATATAGATCACTATCAGGAAAACGAAAAATGTCACATTTAAAAACAATTGAAGGTTGAAAGCATGATGTCAGAAAAACGTGGTTTGATTTTATTTTGCTTCAGTTTTCAACATCCCAAAACTGAAATAATTTTTTCCGCAAGAGTTTAAAAAAATGAGGCTAAGTTCTGCAAAATGTAGTCTTTTGCATAACTTAACTATTCACCAAATTGGTACCCAGTGCGGTAAAAAAAACTACAACAATTTTTCTCTTAGTCAAAATGACGAATGAGCTCGTATACTTATCAAATCAATTGAAATATTTAAAACATAAATACAAGTATCCTAGTTTTAAAAAGAAAATCATGTTTGTTTATAATTTCTGAAATATTTGTGTTTTGTAGACACATACTTAACACAAAAAAAGGGACGGAAAATTATATAAATATTTTTATATAATATATTTCCAGTGAACTTTGAGACCTTGAGCAAAGTTAGCAATGGCCGGGGTTCCCAATTTTGGCAAAAAAAAAACGTCGCAGATGTTCGAAGACAAATTTTGAAAATGCACCTCTAGATTTATTTGTCTAAAAACTTTATTTTTTTTATTGATTCTACATAAACTTTGTTGTGAGCTGTTGCTCTATACGCTCTTTTTGCAAACTTTTGATTTAAATTTTGTGAAAGCATAGTGGATGAAAAAACACGTCAAAGCAATTAATAAAAATCGTTATAGATTCTGTTAAACGGATTAACAATGCCATTGTCGATTGAGTGAGGTTTGTTTTTTTTTTGTAAATCGAAGGCAAAGTCTGTCAAGCATGTCACATGCGCTCTCATGTTTTTAAATCTTTAAAAGTGTCTGTTTTAGAAAATATTTTAGTCCGAATAAATGAAAAAGACTGTCCATGTACGCTTTATAAAATTAGTCTACACTGGACACTACAGACAAACTTTTCTGTTTAAGGAAGGGGGTGTCCTCTAAGACGAGTTTCACAGTAATTTAGACATTTTTCCAGTAAGTAACTAAGAAGAGGTTATGAACCTACGATATATGTATATTTGGTCTTTTGTCCATTTGTTGGTTATTCTGGTTATTTTATCAATCTTTAGCTTTTGTTTGCACATTAAGTACTGAAACCTGATACGATGACGCCGTAGAGTAACTACTTAGAACTGACCAGCAATTTGTTGAACAATTTTATTTGTGGGGATATATGGGTGGTGGTTAACTCGAGTTAGCATGTAATGATCAGTGGTCTTAAAAGAGGTTGAACGGTAAAGACTTATGTTAAAAAGAATTGGAAGAGAAGAACATTTTCAATGTCAATTGATAGTCTGTTAAAGAAATGGAATATTAAATATAACGACATGCTAACATCAAGTATCCTCTTTCATATTATTGACTTGATCAATCATATGACAGTGTAGAATTCACTGCGCCAGGGTAAATTTCTTCTTTTGTAAAAATACTTTAAAAATTTAGAATTGAACGAGTTTACGTCTTTAACATTTCAACTAAAATACTTAAAAATCGTAAGTCAAAATGAGACGGTCGCACAGGATGTAATATAGTAAGCGCGAGCAGAAAGTTCTAAGCGGTGCTTCTCTACTTAGATAGGCGTTTTGAAGGTTTGAGTTTGAAGCCTTAGAGAACTGAGGCGACGATTTCTAGGAATTTTGTATTACTATACATTTCATTTCATTTTAGGTGATAAAAGTCCGATTTAGGAAAGCTGAGCATGTCTCGCTTTGACATAAAACTCTTCCAGAGTACCGGCGAGTGCGCCGTTGTGATTTGTGAGGAAAAAAGGCATTAATGAAAACTTGCTACCGATCGAATAAGCGATGTGACCATTACTCAATACACCAGCGGGAAAGGACGTTTATCAATTTAGGGTCTTCAACTGAAAGGAGCTACCAAAAAAATATATTGGCAGCAGATATTTCTTATTTGAAGCCCAGGAAAATTTGATCATCTGCCTCTATGTACTTAAATATTTAGAATGTACCGACTCAACCTAAGCGCTGGATGTACACTGGTGGCGTGAGTATTAGAAATGATAGATTAAAAGTTTGAAGGCGTATAAACCAGTATCATATGCCAAAGACTGTCGGCTGAAGTTTTAAATAGTTCTTACCAACAAGCCCAATGAATTTTGAATAGTGAAAAAAAGATTTTAAAGAATTAAACCAAACCTTTAAACAAACCCTTCATTAAGTAATCTGAAATTTAATTCGTTTTCCATTACTTAACTTCCATCTCCCAATGGCAGACAATCGAAATAACCAGATTGAAGTAAAGCACAACTGACAGTTTGTTGGATGATTTTGTAAAACCAATTTGTTACGTGTAAACCAAAAATAAACCATCTTGACTTTGCAATCCACAAACATACAAAACAATTAGACAACGCAATAAATAAGCCCTCATAGATTGGGAATCGAAAAACGAGCTCTTGAAAAATAATCCGCATCAATTTGTCGCAAAATAAACACAAACATGAAGCAAAAGCCAATGCACTGAGGCGAAACGCCCTAATTATCAAAATTTAAGCTCATATAAAAAATAATTTTCCCTTACGCAATTCATAGTATAAACAATTAAATATTTACTTTTTGAAAGACAATTCCTCTTGGGAGTGCGAAATCTTATTCCGCTTAGTCCCGTGTCCTGCTTTCCGAAATATTACGTCCTTAAAAATACATATCTATGCGGGTATAGTTCTCTCGTATATCTTTAACATAGAAGCCTCAAGTGATATTACCCTTCTCGTCTCGTGTGATCAAAAACGATTTTGATCACATGCCTACATAAAATGCAATCGTTTCTCCTTTTCACTCACTTACGAACGATACATGTTTTAAACAATATAAAAACCTAATATTTAAACAGCTGGAATGTATAACAACCATATATGATTGCAACTAACCTGGTTGCATTGAGTGAGAATGTACATATTCTCCCTGCGTACTTACCGGCGCTTCTATCCGTTCGGATCTACGTTTGGCCTTCGATGACTCCAATTGGTTTTCAGTAATGGGTTCGATGAGTTGTCTGCCTCTTGGTTGTGATGATTTGTTGGAGGGTTAGAATGATGCGATGATGTACTACTGTAACCACTAACGCTAGGATGACTATCTGAAACTGCCACTGCTACTGGCGAGGAGAATGGTTCAGAACCAATTGTGCTATTGTTATCAATCAGTGGAGCTGTTGATGAGTTTTGACGATAGAGGATTTGATCAATTGATAGGTCGGTTGGGGCGGCCTGTTTATTATGCCACGACAGGGTGTTGTTGTTGGTTGCGATTGGGGTGAGGGTGGTGATTCGTAAATTTCCATCGTTCCTATCTACGGAGGGGTTGTTGAGTGGTTGGTGTCCTGATATATCGTCTAATTCTCGTGTGTCTTGAGAGACCAGCTGGTTCTGGAATAGAGAGAAGTGTCTTCAGGAGAATTCTTAGCAGAAGAATTTGAACTCACCTTAGAATCACTGGTGATCTTGTGCCCACTGTTGATGGCATACAATTTTGGCTCTGACAACGATGCGAGACCATTGTCAGCGGAATGATTTAACTGATGAGAGAGAGGTGTTGGTGGAGGATGTTGTATCTTACTATTATTGCTAGAACTACTGTAACTATTTCTATTGTTTGCTGTATTTACATAGTGGGAGCAGCCGTTTTGCAATGTTGCAGGCTGCCATTGGCTGTGGCGATTCGTGTGTCTTTGGCGGCTACAGTCCTCAGTGAGTGCTGAAGGTCTGCAGCCACCGCCTACACTGCTACTCGTACCACTGTTGAAAAAATTCGGTGAGGAACTTATTTTATTCAGTGCAAAGCGACTCGACTGATGTGGCGGCGGCTGTGGCTGGAAGTCTGCTGCAATATCTCTTCTGATATTTTTCGTTGCCACCGGAATGAAGTAGAGGGTGTCATCCTTACCGATGTCACCATTATCTGATGGCTGCCGTGGTGCCAGCGGTGTGGATGAACACAGCGCAATGGGTTCTTCATTGAGTGGTGTCTCGGCAGAGATATAATCAGTGATATCCACTCGACGTGGGCAATTGCCATTGCCATTGGGCAACTGCTTTGGCATCGCTGGACTCGGGATGTCTGTGAGAATTTGAAAGTTTTGCGATTTCGGTATCAGAGTTTGCATTTCATGATATTCGCTTAGGGTTCCACTTTCACCTATGCCACCACCACTATCTCCGAGAAATCTACCCAGTCCTGTAGTTTCGGTACCACCACCAACACCAGGAGTGCTCACCGCACCGATATTCGATTCAGATTGGGAACTCAGTTGAGTTTGGCCGGAGTGCGTTTTGAATCGGTGCCGCTGGTATATGCACACCAAGCTGAAAATTAGCACACAAAGAAAGGACAATGCAGCACCGATCGCAATCCCCCAGTAGGTGTCCATCAAGGAAGTTCTTTCGATCTCGAGATGCTCGTGTCGAACATTCCGTAGGTCAACGTAAATTGGTGCGCTCAGACCATTTTCTCCAAAAACACGGACGGTTATGTTGATTTTTTCGCGCTCCGTTATGTTGGGGAACTAAAAGGAGACAGAGAAAGGGAAAACTGTAGGCTCCTAGAAGAAACTTCCAGTTGAAAAATGTCTACCTTAAAGTATGTCTCGCTTGAGCTGACATTAGCCTCGTGGGTTATATTGTTCACCGTCCACAAAATGTTGTAATGATGAATCTTCCCGTTGGGGTTGGTGGGTGGATTCCAACTCAGCTTAAGCCCATTGTGTTTAGTAATTTTTTGGTTTGTGATTGTGCCGGGAGCTAGAAATGAAAAATGTTTTAATTTGCTTGTTCCACCGGTATGCTTAGCGAACTTACGATCGGGTAAGGTTCTCACGTCGATTTCAGCCAATAAATTGTGAACGTTTCCGCAGCTGTAGAACTGTGTTTTGTAGTTCTTTGTCGGCTTTAGGCCACTCAAATTCACCTTTGACGACGTTAAAGTCCTTTAAGGAAAATTATCATAAGTTAGGGAGAGAAATACAAAATGTGATGTGAGACTCACTTATCATGACAAAAGTTCCGATTGCTGTATCCAGTGTCTTTCATGTCGTAGACAAAGATACACACCTGAACGCAGTCCTCCTCGAATGTATCTTTGAACATGAAGGTAATGCTTCTTGATCCAAGACGCGAAACTCTAACTAAAGCCTCTTCGGTGTTGTTTTCAATCTAAAATCACACAAAAGTTAGAGCATAGTCGACAAAAGACCACAGGGGCGTACAATTTTCCACTGGACATATCGAAAGTCTTGTTTTAAGTTCTCAGTCTCGTTGGTAACAACTAGAATTCGAATTTTTGCACGCAGGCATTTCTTCAGAAGTATGCCTGTTACATTTGACGGGACAACTAGACTAAAGATATCTTTGTCTGGGTCATTGCCATCCGAATCGTTTCGTATACGCTGAGTTTTTGTGAGAACATCTCTTGCTTGGGACTCACTCAATGGAATAACGTCTTGCAGGTGGTTCTTGATATCCTCATGATCGTTTCGCAGGATAACAGCTGATGAGATTCCCTGGATGTGTGTATTCTCAAAGAATTCCCTGGGATGAGGGCGTGTAAAAGCTGTCGAAAACTGTACAATGAAATACTTGGTTTTCAACGGCTGATTGGCCCAAGTGACTATGACATCGGCTGCAACATGAAATGCGTGGATAGGAACTGCAAAAGCAAACAAGTGATCTACGTGTTATTTTGTTGGGAATGTAGAACTCACGTCCTTGGGTGCAGCAGAAGGCTGGATCGCTAAGTGGAGAAATTTTCATCGTCGTCTCGTTGATATCTTTGTTGAATGGGTAGTATGGCATGGAAATCATAGTCCTAGTGAGGATAACAAATGGCTTGTAAGTCGGCATGTGCCCAGATATGATAACATAGTCTGTGTTGTTCAGCTGCTGAGGTGGTTTCGACTCCCACGAGTAAGGAGTCTTCTGCGCAAAATGTACGCTGATGAAGTACGACTAAAAAGAAGTGAAACAATTGCATTACTACAACAGTTGCATTTCAATGCTACAACTCCTCACCGAATTTGAACTGCTACTGAACGTTACGTTGATTGTGTTGAAATTCAGGGCGTAGCAGTGAACATTTTTTAAAGTTTGTGGCATGTCTATAGAATTTCCATGAGAAAGCTGCAGGAGGGCAGCCGAATATGTCTCTCCAGCTATGTTCCTTGCAAAGCATTGATAGATCCCCTCGTCCAATATATCGAACGACTGAATTGTCAGGACATTCTTTTGAATGTTGATTGTGTAGCTGTCCCCGTTCAACAGTTTCCCATTGCGATACCTGCACAAAAAAGTCACTGTTAGAGTTGCTTTAACAACAATCGCTTACACTCATCAACTAACCAAGTAAACTCCGGCTGTGGATTACCCTTAGCTATGCAAGAAAAGTTCACGAATGCCGCCAGAGCACTGTTGTATGACTTAAGTTTCTGCGTGAAGACCGGTGGATCTGTGACAATCACCTGAAACGTCTGTGAGTCATTTTTCGTTGTACACATGTAGTAACCATCATCGTTTGCAACTGTTGCCTTGCGAATGTAGTAGCTCATGCTATTGTTACTGAGTTTCTCTGGTTGATCGTTGAGGGTTTTCCGAAACCACCATTGGATGCTTATCGTGTTCGAATTTCCGAGGCAGCGTAATAGCAGATCAGTCGATGACGGAATGTAATGGACTTCATCTTGTAGTGGTGGAAGAAGTTTGTACTCTAGTGATGAAGTTGATAAGTTGTTTCCAGATTTAGGTGATATTACGTTCACAGTTATCAGGATGTGACGATGCGTTTTGGCGGCGTATGAGTTCTGAGCTATACATCTGTAAGGAAGAGAACCAGTGAGATATGAGATTTTGTTTACATGTGAGGTGGAAATTGAAACCTGCTCAATGCCATACCAAGAACTAGGTACGTCGTCACTTTGTTTATCATGACTGAAACATGTAAAGTGATGTGTGAATCAACCAAACACCCAACTAGAAAAAAACATTACTAGCTGTGATTTATCACATGCCTGATGTTATAATGGAATTTCAAAATGGAATGTGACCTACGATCGTTTCTTTCGATTATGTTTGGAGTAAAAACCACAATTGATAAGTCAGAGCTCGGAACAAAGTTGGACAGTATAACTGCGTCACATAATGAAATAGGCAATCAAAATAATTGTGGTCGAAAAGAGTTTCAAATGAGAAATCAGTCAAACAGATTGTATAAAAAAGAGTTTATAAAATAAATCAAAAAGTTTACAAGAATAAAAATCTTTCTGCATGGTTAATATAAAATTACAGAAGAAGGCTTTGACAAAAAGTTACTTTTTAAGCAAACCTTCAGTTTCAAGTTGGAGTGGACGTGGAGATCAGAGACGCTACACTGAAAAATTGAGGATTGAGAGCAAATCCTTCAAAATCTGGACATGACACTGTATACCTCATCTCTATGCGTGTAGTCGTATTTCTACACACTTTACACTTCTTAGTTTTTACCAAAAACCACGTGAATCACTCGATAATTTGCAAAATGGAAAGTATCTCCTTTTACCTGTAACCCGTGTGCGGCATCAACTTTATTTTACTTCAGTTTCGGTAGTGCTTCTTTGATCTAGTATAACTTGGTCGGACGAACTGCTTTCACATTGACGGCAAGTTGAGTGAAACATTCTGTTTCACAAATGTATTTATGTCCCCATCGCCGTCATCGTTTCTTCATCGTCTCAGACTTCAGTCCCTAGTGTATATCCATCCAAAAAACTGATTCAACTTTTGGTAAAACTTCCGGACGTCATTCCTGCCGTAACATATCCTTGACAGCGCGCATCTCATGCTTTCTATTTTTCCTTCTAAGATGTCGGTTCTCCTTCCTTCTTCTCTGTGGAGATCACGAACAGCTACCCACGCAAATTCGTTGTGTTAAAACGTGAAGCAACGAAACATTGTTCACTCTTTCGAAAATGTTTGCGTGCGGACACAGGATTTCAAAGTTTTTCATTGTTTTGTGCTGTTTGTGTCAGGTCCCGATAAGCGAAAACCTAATTTACGTAAGAACATCTTAAGTAACAGCAAGCTAACTCTTCACAATTTCATTCCGATTGTCTAACACAACTCAGAGAAACCCTGGCAAGCATCCACATTCCGAATGAGAATGACTTCATTCAAGGCAAACATTAATATAGTTTGAAAGTGATGTGCTTTATCGGATTGTGTACGGTCACTCATCATATAGATTATTACCTACTACGTCTTCTTCAACCCCTGGCTGACCAGTAAACTTTTTCTATTTATCACCAGACGGACGGAACTTGACTCCGTGGATAGACATAAATTATAAAATAAAAAGTTCTGAGAGCAAAACTCAGTCATTGTATCGAAATTACCGCGAACCGAACAGAAATCCAATTCAAATAGAGCTCATTTATAACTTCAAGGCAATTAAAAAATTCTGAGAAGAAAATAATGCCTCTTCTTCGCTTCCATCGGCAGCAGCGCACACGACAGTCTCTCCCTCCGCGGGGCAAATCGAAAACATTAATTATATTGTACATAGTTGCAAGGCTGAAGCAACTCCGAAGGTATGGACATGTGTAATGCATGCTTTTCGCACTTAATCATCAACTGCAGTCGCATCTTTGGGAGTAGTTGAATTACATCATCATCTTCACATCATCCGCTGACCGCTCAACCGGTCATCCACAAATCACGGCGACCGAGGGTGATGTCTATCCCGTAGACAATTTCAAATATTTAACGAGTTCTAATTACCGAGTGCAATTCCCTCCCTACAGCTGTGGCGCAGCAAATCTGCTTTCGTTGGCTTTTAAATCGTCGATTAGACAATCCAGTTCGTGTTCTTCTGAAAACGATTTGCAGACTGCACACTGGTGCGGCGCGGTGCGGAGTTTTAATCTTCAACCGCATGAGATACATATGGCGGCTTATCTTGATGTGAATTGTGTATCATATCACGGTCTGACATGAAATCGTGCTGGGCTTTGTGTTGCATTACAGGTGAGCGCTGCTGCTGTTGGCGTGGATTTCACGAGCCAGAGAAGCAAGAAATTACACGATGTCCACTCGCAAGGTGTGGGGGGCGTTGCAGGATGTATGTGCGACGAGTATACACTTTAAGGGTAGCATTAATAAAAAGATTTGTTTAACAACTTGAAACATAATTAAGTGATGAGTTTTGAATTGCTTTGCGCATGAAATGCCGTGGCCGTGATTTGCGGTGGATGTTGAAACCGAATGACGCCGAACTATTGTGAAGGACAGAATTGCCCTTGAAAAGTTAAGCCACTCAGCAGTTTTCGGGGACTAAGATCTTTAATGCGAATAAGTCTAAGGAAGCATTTTTCAAGATTTACCGAATAACTGTAATATTTTCTTTCCGAAATTCTGCTTTATTTGGCAGTACCAATGTGTATCGAAATATTAAGCACAGCTTGCCAGCAACAAGAAGACATTACAAATAAGTTAAACAAGTTCAAGTTACACTCGCAAATAGAAGGTTTCCTGTTTTTTACATGCAATTCAATCATGTAAAGGTTTGTTTTAACGGTATAGAACTTTGAAAATAAATAAAACAAAATAACTTTTTTTTTAAATTGATATAAAATGTAAATTTTTCGAAAGATAATCTTCTGGCATTGTAGTTTTAATATGATTTTTGGCACGCCACTGCTGGGTCGAGCATGGTTTAATCTAAAGGCCCATTTTTCGACAACATTATGGTCATCATAGACTGCAACGTTCTGGACAGCATAATTTTTGAAGAACTAAGGACCGATTTTTCCACCAACCCATAAAGCACACCGAACAGTTTCATATTTAAATGCTAAACCAAACTAAAAATAAATCACTTGGCAGCTGACAAAATGACCGTTAAATGACAGTCAAAATTGTGTTGCCAACTTAAAGTTTTTTATCTTCAAAAAAATTAAAAAACATGACCGCCTTTAATCTCACACCACCTAAAGCCTCCAGTGACTTGATAGATTCCTCTTTCACTGTTTATCCGACCCCTCGTGAAGTTCTACTTCAATTTTGCTCCCTATTGTTTTTATCTGTCCAAAAAACTACACGAGTCTGCAACATCAATGTCGTTTCGAAAGTTTCAGGTTGAATAGATACCCAGGGAATACGATTTACGATTACAATTAATTAGTCACTTTTTCCACAGTGGCGGTATGAATATCCATTCAGCAAGAACGGAAGTGGTGCAGGAAAGTCGCGTCATCCTTGAGTCACGTCTTTGCCAGAAGTTACAATCGTGGAACATATCATAATCTGTGTATCTGTGTTTCTTCAAAATCTGAAAACCTTGACGAGTTTATTGTGGCACAACATTTAATACCCGCCATGACCTCCATAAAAATATAAAATCAATCGTTGAAAACGATGTGGCAATGCCTTGCACAGTTGCTGGGGGGAAGGAGGAACATAAAAAAAATTGCCTCTACTCACTTGTACATTCCCCGGTCATTTTCGGTGACGTTCTTCAGCACCAAGCTCCCATTGGTCAGAGTTGTGAATCTGCAAAAGAAATGAAGGACATTTTCAAGTTAACTTTGGGCTGAGTTCGGTTGCGGACGATAAACGTATTCAGTCATCTTCGTTTCGATCTTTACTCGCCTGCTCTCTTTGAGTCTCCTCTCGATTGAAGTATTCTTGAAAAGCCATGAAATGTTTGCAGTTGGCACACTTATCACCGGACAGCTTAAAGTTAATGGATCTCCAATGGTTGCTGTGACATTGAGCTTGGTTTGCACGCGCTTGAATACTGAAAATAAATTAATTGCCTGTGAGTGGAACAAACATTACGCACAGGATGTGTGAATCATCTTACCTGGGTAATCCACGGAACAGCTCTCCGATAGCAGGGCATGGAGTCCTATGGCGGTTGCATTCACCAAACACCGATACACTCCAGTGGCTTTTTCATTGGTTGGCAGTCTCAAAGTTCCATTGGGCAGCAGTTGAAAATCTCCGCGTCGTGTTGTAAATGTCTGCAGTTCTTTTCCGTTTCGAAACCATGTGTAATTGAAGCTTTCAACTGAGATAATTGTCTCGTCTAGATTTAATACGAGGATGAGAAATTAATTTTTAAAATAAGTTTGCTGCAGAGTGTGTTGTTTATTTATTTACGAGGGAGATTTCATAAGTCAGTGTGTCGCGATTTAAATTTTTCAAACTATACGATATAGGAGGGATTCTTTAATAATTCTTTAATAAATTAAATAACAGAAAGGCAAATATTACACATTTTGTTTTTTAGGCACAGTATACGTGGGCCTTCTAAGCCAAGTTATTTTGACACTGACAGCCACTTTTCGTTCAAAATCATAAAAAAAGTCTATAATACTGACTAACTAACCCCGCTTGATCAATTAAGCCTTATGCTTCACAAGCTTTAGGAAATATTAAAAATGTATTTCGAAAGTGTGTTCTGTGTCCCTGAAGCAATGCGTTTTTCGAAAAGAAGTTTTGGCCGAAATTGTGCAAGCACGGCGAATGCTGTATGTAACTTTGTGCAAAAAGTTTGTAAGACTGGTGTGCCAGTGGGCAAAACACACGGTATCCGTCTTCGTATGGTAGCAACGAGATTGGTTGCTGTGACCAAGAGTGTCAGCAACAAACACTAACTCTTCATAGATCTCTACGCTAAGGTTTGAAGAAAATTATCCACAAAGACAAAGAATATTCCCTTGCAAAGTCCAATTGACTCTGCAATTGACGACTCGCGGCGATTTGACTCGTTATCGTTTCGCAGTTTGGAGCTTAGGGCAGCTTGAATTTAACAAAGATTTTGTGAGATAAATCGTCTGTTGTGATTAAACTCGCCCTTTGTAAGAAAAATCGTCTTTTGTGGCTAGACGTATTTTCATCTCGATAGTGGCGTTTGCAAACAACAGTTTGATGTGGATTGTGAAGTGGGGTAAGGGTAGTTAAAGGTGAACGTCACAATGCCATAATGCGATCTTTTTTCTTTAAGAAATTGAAGACAAGGATTTGGAAAATGTCTGGTTCATAAAGAATGCCAGCTAAGTTACACGTCCTCTGTCAGAATAATATCATCCAAGCAATCCGTGAAATACATCCTGCAACCATAAACAAGATTCTTGGAAATTGAGGTCATTTAAACGAAGTTGTTGCAAGAACGTTTTTCGCTTAAATGCCGTAAATACCCATTTTATCATTTATCAAATTCAAAGAAGACAGAAAAAAGGGGCGTCCCTTAGAAGCGATTCCGTCAGGTTGGCGACTTCTGCCGAGAAGGACGGGACGGGGTGGTTGGATCAAGTCTATAAACTCAACTGGTTACACTTAGGAATAGCGCCTGATGAGCTAAAGTCGATTGCGGAGGGTCGATTACTAGTGGGTCCATTACCCCTGGGACTCCTTCAGTGGAACATGCGGGGCACTGAAAGTGATTATTCGAAATTTTCAACACCACAACAAACCACACTTGATTGATTGACACAGTCTTGCGTCATTTTGCCTAAAAAAAGTTTTCGGCAAGAAAGCAGAGGTTGTTTAAACTTTTACCATTTTTGGTGTCAAACAATTAAACCTTCTATACAAACATTACATACTTTGTCAAACAACAACAAACTCTTTCTAAGAAGAGAAAATATGATATTGGAAAAATTTAAAAATAATTGCCATTCGATCTTCAGTCGCACTTTTAAGTCAAATCAACTTCAAAGATTGATTCTTAATCATTATTGTTGTAAAAGCAAAAGTTAAAATTGCGATATTTTAACCATACCAGGATTCACTTCGTTCCGGTGCGAACGAGTTCCTAAACACGTTTTTTTCTTTATTTGAAAACATCACCCCCGCTAGCTCCTTGATGCGAAAGTAAACTTGTACAATTAATTAAATTGATGTTTCCCTGAACAATTAAATTTTAATCAAATTCACACCATTAATTAGAAGTATTGGCTCATTAATCCTAATTTCTCGATGCCTTCTGACCCATCATTAAGATATCACATTTCATCGATGCTTTAAGAAACTCACTGGGAATTTCTTTCACACACAACAAATGAGCTCATAGTAAAGGGAGTTTAGAATATTAACGAGCCAACGATAACTTACATATGTCTTGCTGTATTGAAGCCGAACACGGCAAGTAATGGGACACATGTGGCTTGGATATCAGCAATCTCTTAACTGGTGGCTTTTGTATCTGAATGAATTTCGCTGGAATAAGGATATTACCGCGTGCCGCACCAACTGGAAAAGAAGAAAGTAAGAAGAAATATTAGTCGGATGATGAGTTGAGAAGTAAATGTATTAACAAAATAATGCTGGTGTGTTGGTTTCAATACATTTCTACTAGTTAACAAACAAATATAAATAAATGAAACATTTTCTTGCAATGGATGTTTAGACAAACTGGTGGTAATCACATCTCTTGGAGGCCACTAGCACCTTCTTTAAGCACCACATATCTCTTAGTAAGGTAGGCGAGAACTTCAATATTCCCATGATATATGTATGTACGTGCTATATACGTGTGAGCATAGTAAAATCCAGAGGCAAGGATGGTTTGGTGGTATGAAATATTTAATCTTACCCGAACGTGACATACTTCTATTCCCGTCATTGCAATCAAACACTTACTAAAACAACACATACTGAGCAAAAAAAAAAATAAAAGATAGGCAGAGAGCCCTAAATGCTCTCTCTGCCTCATCAGCTTAGGCAAACAGCGTCTACAGACCATAATAGATCTTACAACCGGCAGTCACTGCATCCCACACAATAAACTTCAGCTGGATCTGCAATGGCGGGGAAGAATTTGAGACCGTTTCTCTCTTCCTTTGCGATTGCCAAAAACTTTCAAAAAGAAGAATGAAAAACCTAGGAAAGTGCTTCTTTCGTAATCTAATTGAACTCAGGGACATTAATGTCGGGTACCTTAAAAGTATAGATAGCTTACACTGGTTTTATGGATACTAAAGGAGACTATCCGCGCCACAATGTGCCTAAGCAGTCAAAGCAGTCTAAGTATGGTTGTGCGTTGCTCCGCTTCAACCTAGATAAACCTCATTTAACTTAAACAGGATGGGCCAAGTAAGGACATGTTGTCTTTTTAAAATTTCTTTAAAAAATATTATAAAATGAAACAAAAAAAATCAGTCACGACTGGCTTCGTAGTAGAATATTCTGTAAGCCAGATATTTCAAGACCTTGTTGGTTATTTGGAATGTAGCTTACGGATTGCTTGGATAATATTGGTCTAGGCACTTATTTCCGGCTGTTGGTATAACATAGGCACGGTTCTCCACAAAATTCCGAAAGGATCAGCTCCTTGGCGTGGAAATAAGTTTTAAACATTTCCCAAAGTTTTTCAAGCTTCAAGCGACGCATTTTGTTCCACGGATGTGACTGACTGACTTTGTGTCAGGCTTTGGACCGGGAAATAGTGTCAAAATAATCTAAGATCAGAAAGCAAAACACCGGCTCACACTGCATTATACCTTTGCTTAAAGAATTTTACAGAACACATCTGTGTTATGAGTGCTTATCCAAAGATAAACGAAAATTGATTAGATATACATAGATTGACGTAGATCACCTTTTAAGGGTCAGCATGTTAGACTTAAGAACTATTTTTGGGTTATAATAAGCCAGTGTTTTTTGTCTTGTCTAGAAGCAACAAATTAATCAATAGATTTAAATAAAAACTGAATTTAAAAGAATGTTTTGCCTTATAACAATTTTCAATTAGAAATTGAGACTATTTTTTAAAATTTGTGGTAAAAGCACTGAAATCTAAAATGAACATAGCCACGAAATACTTTTGAAAAGAATTAACTGTAAGGTTTAACATTTCAGTCACATATGTAGTATTCTCTCTAACCTCGGATTCACTGTTTAGCAAGGACATACACCGTTTCCATTTGTACGATAAAATTCTCTATCATGTAACTAGTTTCTCAAAAAAAAAAGTGTAACCAACTTTCTCTTGCTTTGGCACACATTTTGTTACACATATAAACAAAATATCATATTATCCTCGTAAGCATACAACCACGAACACTGTTGGTGAATCGTTTATTCAGTTTGATAATGTGCCAGAGGAATATTAAATCGACAGAGAAAAATACAAAAAAAAAGAAAATAATCGATAATTTAAAGCGCACATATTGTGTGCTGGTAATTTGTCAAATATGGTTGCTTTTAAAAAATGTGCGGCCGTTAGTCACGTATTATTCTTTACGACATAATAAAAAATTAAAAAAAAAATTAAGTAGAAAAATGTGCCAAAAGGTCATTTTGGATTCCAATTTGCCACAAAATGGGCAATTTGTTCTCAAATGTATAAATTAAACACAGATTTATTTCTTAATTGTTCGCCACTTGTCAATTTAGTAAATAAATGTCAAAATATTTATGCATCCAGCAATTATGCAGATGATTTCAAATTAATCGTACTCCCCACCGAAAAATAACAAATTTATTAGCAATAGAAATCATTCAGCAAATTATCTTCTAACAGCTCAATTAGGATCAATCACTCCCCCTCCCAGTCACCTCCCAATTGTATTCATATTTCACGATGGTCTCATTGCACTTTCACAGTTGTTAAATGTCCTCTCATTATCCTAAACGAATAAAATTCCAATACAATCTACGCACACTAGCTCAGGCCCATCACAATTGCGAACCAACTACAGACAGGGTGGGTACTTTCATTTACCAAACTTAATATGACGCTATTTTGAGTTAATTATTTAAATTGCATCCGCACCGCACCGCACCCGGTGACGATACTGAGACGGGAGGTGACTCCGCCAACAGGTGCCGCACAGTCCGGTTCAATGGCATCGCCTATTTCGCCACCACCGGTCACCCGGCAATGTGAAATGTGCCTGGGAATTGTATAAAATTGTTAACCGCTTCAACAAACGCTACACAAATTATTTCTGCATAATTAAATTAAGAGTGTAATCAAATTCAACATCGCCGGCGTTCAGCGCCGCATGGGCTTTTCTCGCTTTTGTTCCAGCAGACACTCACACACACATGTAAGCATTCGCATCGCCTTTAATTTGCTGCGAACGTTGACGTGCTTTTGCGCCTTTTTATTTTCAGAAATTATTGAAATGATTAAAATTAAAGGATGTTTTGGGCGAGGGGGCGCACATGCTGTGTCGAATAAAGCCGTCGTCAACGATGGGGGGAACAATTATTTTGTGATGCCCTTGAGAGTGAATCTTGATAAATGATTTCTTATGCTGACGGGACATGCTGACAGGACAACACAGCTGCTTCTGCAAATGTCCACTAAACGATCCAAAACTTTGATAAGACCACTTGCAGGCGGACGGCGGATGTGGCTGCGTGTGTGAACATACGGTTGCATTGGGAAGTATCACTTAGTTCATCACAATGAATTTTTAAATAATATGATAATTGCTGTGGAATTGTTTGACAGATAAATGTTAAGGTTATTTTCTCTCCTTTAAGTGACTTGATATGACACGATGCAGGCGCTGGTTGCAGTCGCGAACGAGGGGGATAAGGTCTTCTGGCTTTGCGAAAACTAGTCAAACGTGTAACGCCATATTAACGCAGCAATATATTTTGAAGCCAGAGCGGTTTTAGTCCGTTAACGTTGTGTGCATACTGTCTACCATTGACAACTGAAGATCTCAATATGCCCGAGTCAAACTACAAATTCAAGCAACCAACGGATTACATTGCCGCAAATTATAAAAGCAAACTCAATAGTTCGTTTTATCAGCACTAGTACACTTGTTTGAACTAGTTCCTTTATCGGAACTAATACGCTTGCCAGAACTAGTTCCATTATCGGAACTAGTACGCTTGTCGGAACTGGTTGGTTTGGTGGAAATAGTTCGGTTATTTGAGCTAGTCACGTTATCTGAACTAGTTCCTTGTCGGAACACTGTCAAAAAAATATAACAGACTGTGTGAACTGAACCGTGTTTTTTTCAAAATTTCATAAATTTCGAGGTGGTGAACCATTCTGCAAGTTTTCAGACAATATTCAAAATAAATTAAAGCCCATTTCTACCAACCTTGTGTCATTAAATTTGTTCAAAATGTTGTCTACGCATTGGAAAGAGTACAAATTAATGAAACGAAACCCGATTCCGTAGTAAGCTTGGGCATAGCAAAATGAGATGAAACCTTTCAGCAGGTTTGTTGACAGAAAAATGCGATAATTGAGTGGTTAAAGCATTGCCGGTGGATAATTTTGTGAAAAAGTTTCCCCAAGGAATCCTTATTTTGCTACCTTTATCCTTGCCGTCAGCGATGGGCCCACTGAATAGGCAAGAAACAAATAATAAACAACTCTCTCCTCTTTCAATTACAACAGATTTTCCTCGAATCTCAAAATGAGCGTGTCCCTTTTCCGAGTTGAACTTGCCGCCGCAGGAAGACCCAAGTGAAAATAATCCCACTACCACTCTGTACACACTCCACGTGAACTTTTCTTTTATTTCTGATGCACTGAACTCCCAGTGTCCATCGTCAAGGACGACGAACAAAGGATCATCAATCAGCTCGGCCGTCAATTTGAAAATCTGAAAGCGGTTTGCTATTGAAATGTATTTAAAGAACCGAACGTAAGAATACATTCTCCTTGACTGTTGACGAATTACTTAGCATACTGACAAGTTACAGCACCGACCGGTGTCCAGTGCGTCACGTGCAGCGGAGGACGTCTGTTCGCCAGTTAAAATGAAATTTGAAACGTTTACGTTTCATAACTTCCCCACCGACGTCGGTATTATGTCTGGAGTCGGGTCGCTCGTGAAGTGACATTTTGCGTGGTCCGTCTCTGCGCGTCTCTGTCTGTCTTGAGTCTGACTGTGATATCGTATGAATTTCTGTGTAATAAATATGTTTTCTGTTTTTCCTCTATCTGTCTGTAACTGCAAAAGTGTATAATTAATGTGCAATTACACCTGTTTTGTCGGAATCGGGACCCGAAACGATTACATTTCAGTTTTCTCGTGAGACAGGGTAGACACATATTCCATACGTTTGTTGTTTTATGCAATGATTCGTTGAACTTGGACAACAGACGTGAATATCGTGTCGAGATACACTGATTGATTCGCTGCTCCCCATTTCCCAGACTCACGTTCGAGGGTTCATGTGAAATGTGTCACGAGTAAACCTAGGATCCGTTTGTAAATTACGTACGATTAGATAAAATCGATTCGATAGAATTTCTCAATACCCTAATGGAAGTCAGTAATTAGCTTAAACGTGTGCTAATGTTTCGGCTCAGATGTCGGTTTGCGGAATGGCCCAATTGGCTTC
Source organism: Eristalinus sepulchralis (assembly GCA_944738645.1). Taxonomy (NCBI): domain Eukaryota; kingdom Metazoa; phylum Arthropoda; class Insecta; order Diptera; family Syrphidae; genus Eristalinus; species Eristalinus sepulchralis. The sequence goes on from OX122882.1 coordinate 19,875,987, forward strand.
CAATCTTACCCACGCTATACATATGTAGAAAAATGTTTTGATTGTGATATTTGAATTCGTGTTTAAGGAAAAAAAAAAACTAAAATTTATATGGTGTGCTAGTTCTTTCTGGACAAACTATAACCTTGAGACGACGAATCCAGTCTTAAAGGAGGTTTTCTTACTACGGTCGAAGAACATTCACAACACTCAATCGCCGTTCTGAGTGGGCAAAGAACTGTAGGTCCCCTCTATTCGTGAGAGAACAGTAGCACGCACAACACGAGTAGTTGCTGTAGAAGCTATGCCCTGGTCCCTTGTGGGCTGTAGTACCACTCAATTATTATTCTGAGCTGCGCAACTAAGTTAATACTGTTTTTTAATAGGTGACACCAACAGTGATTGCTACTAGGGCTGTCTGATAAATAACCGACCTCAACGTGAAGCTAGCGGCACAAGTGAAAAAAAAGTTTCTACTTCAAATTGTGCATATTATAATAGCTACTCGCCAAAATTTCAGAAATTTATCTTGCATCATTATCTGTTGACAGTCGTTTTTGTGAGTGTATTTCGGTGATTCCCCCAAAATGGAAAAAATTGAATATCGAGCTGTAATTAAATTTTTATTTTTGAAAGGCAATACGCCTTCACAAATCAAAGATGAGTTGGACTCTGTGTATGGTGACTTTGCACCATTGTTTACCACCGTAAAATTTTGGGCAGCTGAATTTAAACGTGGTCGCAGGAGCTTGGAAAATGATGAACGTCCTGGGGGTCCAAAAACTGTAACCACTAACGATAACATCGCTAAAGTTCATCAATTGGTACTAGACGACCGCCGGATTAAAGTTAGAGAAATAACTGAGATTATGAAGATGTCAAAAGAACGTGTTTGCCATATATTAAACCAAGATTTGGGCATGAGAAAGCTGTCCGCGCGTTGGGTGCCGCGTTTGCTTACGCTAGACCACAAACGTGCGCGCATGAACATTTCCAGCGCTCTGTTGGCTCAGTTTAGAGGCAATAAGACCGAGTTTTGGCGCCGATTGATAACTGTAGACGAAAAAAAAAAAAATTTTTTTGAAAAAGTCGCGTGCATCATGGTTAGGTCGGTTATTTATCGGTCAGCCTTCGTATGTAGAATAATATTTTGATTGTGACATTTTTATTCATGTTTAAAGAAAAAAAAACTAAAATTTATATAGCGTACTAGTTCTTTCTGGACAAACTATAACCTTGAGACGACAAATCCAGTCTTAAAAAGGTTTTCCTATTGATGATTGTTTGCTATTCCTGAATATTGAATATTACATCAGGAATCGACCTTGAGCAGGCAAACTGTATGGACACAATCGTGATTTTATGTTGACTAGGCTGGATCAATTTTGAAGTAACTTCGTAGATCAGCAATAGGAAAGACCGAACTTGGTGTCAAAGACAAGTTATCGGTTCTAACTCAGTGTTTGTTCCAACTCTCGCTTATGATCATGAAATTTGGGTAATGACCGAAAGAATAATACGCGAGATCAGATTTCTCCGTGCCGTTGCAGGAGTTACCGGATAGGCAGAGACACTGTCGCGTTCTCTCCAGGGGAACTCAATGTTCAGCAGCTACTTTTTCGGATGGAAAGAGCTTTATTTCGTTGGTTTAGCCAAGTGGTACGTCCTTCATCTCGATTTCCGAGACATGCCTTGGATGCACTTCTATCAGGAAGGCGACCGCTCACTAGACCCAGGGCGAGGCAGTTAGATCAAGTCCATAACCTCGGGCTTGGGAATAGCTTGTGAAGAGTCAATAGCGGAGAATCGAGCGATCTGAAGGAATAGCTTGTGAAGAGTCAATAGCGGAGGATCGAGCGCCCTGAAGGTCTCTCGTGCGTGCATTGTCCCCGCGACCCCTTTAGAGGAAAATTCTGATAAAGGAGACGACGATGAAGATGATACTTTTTTTTGTGCAAAAATGTTTGATTTTGTTCCGAATAATGATCATTTGTGAAAAATGACGATTTTCTTCTGTCATTCTAGGAAAATCTCGACTGAACGGCATAGAGAGCTATTACAAGTTTAGAAGGATATGTTTTAAATAAGAGGACATGTCCTGATTCTTCTTCGTGTATCCTCAAAAACGGGTTGCCTGTCAAAATATTAGTTTAAATTTTGAATCTTAGCGTTCAGAGTCTTAGTGGCATAAGTGCCACCTAATTATTCATCCATTTCAGTTTAGCAATTATATTAGTAGTAAGGCATGAGCCTAGTCAAGCGTCTACGGATACAACGCTTAAGATGGTTAGGCCATGTAGAGCGTATGGACACCACTGCTCCGGCCCGAAAAGTCTTCGAATCTGAGCCATTGGAACAGATATGACAGAGGGCGGCCCAGGATAAGGTGGCGCACACAAGTAGAGAAGGACCTCAACCTCAACTTGGAGTGCGCAACTGGCGGCAGCTGGCAAAAGATCGTGCTGGCTGGAGAGGCATGTTGGTTGAGGCCCAGGTCCACCCCGGACTGTAGCGCCACAAGAAGAAGAAGAAGAAGAATATTAGTTAATGACCGGGTTAAGCAAATATATGAACCAAAAGTTATTTTCACGAACCAAAGAAATCCCTTTGAAATCCAACAACTATTAAGCAAATGCAAGGACAAAGTGGAATGTGATTTTTGGATCACCAAAGACACTTTCAAATTAGGTTGGCGGTCAACGGATTAACGTCGTTTTCATGCTATCGCTAAATGTGCCGAATTGGCAAACAAAATTGGTTAACATTTTACCGAACACTGACAGACAGAGAATGGATTAAAGGCACAAATTCATTTTTCATTTTTTCGCCACATATCGACGGATTGTACACCTGCTAATAGAAAGATCAGATAAGACAGTATTACGGTGACAGATATCGCATTAATTTAAAGTATGTACGCATATGTGTGTTGACTATTTGTTGACAGAAGTATCTTGAATACGGCTTTAAAACAGTGAAGCAAAATTTCTGCGCAACAAAAACCTTATTTTATGATTTTACTGCTCAGAATTATGTTGATTCGGCATCACTAATTGTGCCTAAAACAATAGATGTGTCAAAATCGAGTATACGGACAGAAAGTTTTCTTATCTTTAAAAGAATCACGCTCAAAAGTTGGATAGGCTTCGTAAAACTCTATAATACAGGCTAATATCCCAAAAGTAATTTTCTAGGTTCACTTTTAGAGCCAACGCAACGCCATTTAGTCTACCGACAGATTTTATCCATAGAAGCAAACTTCTTTCTTTTTCAAAAATACAACTCAAATTAGAAATAAAGAAAATTGTTACACAATGACATCACAATCACACACCGGCCGCCATTCGTTGATACACAGTGGAACACAAATAATTTTGCAAATCCCTTACAGCTGCCAATGAATAAGAATTAACGGCTTATCTGCATAAAAAGTTACTCAATCATTTGAAGCATTAGGCCCCATTCTATTGAAGACACACACTCGCACCTAGCTCCCAAAAAAAAACAGCAAATGAGCAAAATGAGTCACAGTACCTTGTGTACAGCCATCATTTAACGAATGTCTCTCAGCGCATTATCTATGAATCCAATCAATAAAGCACCACCAACCGGAAGCTCATCCAAATAATTGTGCGCCTTCGCGGTGAGGGGGGGATAAACAATGGCAGCAGAGGTACACTTGGGCACTTCAAAAGTGGGGCAGCACACACAATCGTTCGGATTTGTGGTGCTGCCAGTCAGTCAAAAGATGATTCGCGTCCACAAAGGGAGACGCTGATGCATAATGAAATGATAATTGAAGTGAGTATTTCCGTGTTTCCCGACCGTTTTCACTCCCCCGTCGACGGCCAACTATTGAGTCAATCCCATGAGCAAGCACCGTAAAGGGTAGCAGCGGCGCCGACGCTGTTGGTGATCAGACCGATCACCCTATGCATGGCAATTAATTTGCGAAATATATTTAATTCATGCAGCTCCTCCCGCACTCGACGTTCCATTTGAAGTAAAGCCTAATTAGTGCGCAGAAGATTGCCAATTAGAGGTGCAATTAGAACCTAATTATGAGTTCGAGGCAACTTGGAGTGCGCAGAGCATTTCACGAAGGTAGGCAACATTTCAGGTATCAGTGCAGTGGCACTTTAATGCACATGCGGTTGACGGCCGTATCGGATAAGACATTTACGCAAGGAAAGAAACAACACAGATTATACCGGAAAATAATTAACTGCCTCTGTCTGGCGCGTCGGCGGCGGCTTCTTTTCTTGTTGATCGACGCGCGCCGAGGGCTGTGTTTGAATGATCTGGTCTTGTAATGAATGTTATTTTTAATGTATGTTTGCTGATTGAAATTAATTTGAGCATGTGTAATGATCTAAGTGGGTGGCGGTTGCTGCAACGTCTGAATGGAAAATTAATTGCTCTCGCTTAGAGTCTGAAGAAATGGGAGAAGTGGCTGAGACGCGCTGCTGCAGTGCGTATGAATGGTGTGAAGAATTACACTTGCAAGGTGAGCGTCACTCACAACTGACGTCAGTGTGGAACTTTAGAGATACATACATTATTCAGTAATTTAACGAACTTTTGCTTCCCAAATGATGTTGAGAAATTTGTGCACGAACTGGTCTTTGTCGGTTATTACGTTTTGATGGAACTTAACGTTCAGTAATGTTTGCAGACTAGACAAATTTATAGTTTTGAAGATTAACAATGTGTAACACAAAAACTGACATATGTTAGGGACTTTTCCAATCAGTTTATCATTCCGGTTTACCCAACCCTAACGAATGCCAATCATCACAGATCCGCCACCGTGACGAACACATTTCCACAAAATTCCTTCCACTGCATGCGACATCAGATCACGTTTGCCGCTAGATCCCCCAGCAATTAGCCGACTTCATGCCTTCGCTTAAATTCAACACTTAAAACGGTCTACGCAGAGTTCCGCGAATCATCGTGCGCAATTTCTATGCACGTGAATGCGTTGCCTAAAAAAGGACATCCCCCCCAACCAACGCGCGTGATCACCTTCAATTCAGCGAAACGCCACTGAGTGCGGCGCGGCGTTTGCCCGTCTGCACAAGAGACGTGGCCATTTCGAGTATATTAGCACTAAATTCAAATGCAAATGAACGTCAATTAAATACGTCGCGAACGCCGCCGCCAACGTCGTTGCTGCTATATCGCCCCTCAACGCCGCGATTGTCAGCGCCAGAGCCTAGACAACTATTCTCTCATAGGGAATTCCAAGAATCAATCGAAGGCTAAATTGAGAACGTCCCCGCTCCCTCGCATCGCTGCCATTGTCTTTATGAGACGAAGAGGAACACGAAAACACGAGGAAGCGAGGCGAAATTAAGCCCCTTGGCAGTCACAACAGGAACCGCACATGCACAGCTCTAGGTATTCCTCGCCGCCGCCGCCGCCACCGAGCTGCGTTCTTGGCCGATGATGTGAGAAGAAGGGGTCGCCTGTCCAATCATTCAAACGCTGCTTGTTACTGCGGTTCGTCTCTGCTTGTCCATTCACAAGATGGGATGTATTGATGAATTTTGCACAGATTTCTGAATGTGAGATTATGCGCGCAGTTATAAGTTATCGTGTGTGTTTGACAAGTTGGAGTTTGGCTTTAATCCGTGGCTCGTGTGTTTCCGTCGATGTTGCGCCGCATGACTACAACAACAGTGTGGAGTAATCTTCTGTTTTGTCTTTTTGAAAGAGCATTGAGCATTGACATATGCGTATGTAGCTCGGAAGTCTTATGGTTTGCTTTTAGAATCTCCTGGGATGTGTGTTTAACTTTCAAACCGTTTTTTGTGTAGAAAAATAAATTTCGTTAAGCTCCCATACATTTATACCACTTAACGTTGATAAATGAAATGTGCAACAACAAGACAGACGCTTAACAAAATCCACTAGTCGCCATTGAGCGCAAAAAAAGAAAGACACGCTGAACTCCATTTAATGCTTTCTCTCAATCACTTCCGTTTACATAATGAAACTCTGTGGTAAATTAAAATCCTGCGCGCCACTGCTTCGTGTTATCGTGACAACAGAGTAATCATTTAATCCATGCTCTGGTGCGGCAGCCAGGAGTTGAGTGGTGAAACGACTTCCAGCTAAACTGGTGGTGACTACTTGCATGCATAAATTGGATGCATCGGAATTTCACGAAACCAATTTCATAGAAGAGATCGTAGATTCATCCCCGGCTTTCAGTGCTCTGGATGCCATAGTAACACGTTCACCCCAGCGGGCTTCCCAAAGTAGAATTGAATACGAACCAGATGAACTGGAGTCCCGCTCGGCAGAGTCAACTGTCCCCCTTGTCCTATTCCTGCAATATATAGCCACAGCGAAGAATAATTTATTTCGTTGCATGCCACCACATTCCGGATCTAGAAAACTGGCCCCAATTCAGCTTTGCTCGGTGTGCCCTAATCATCCATCCGTCAAGCAACAGTGTTTGCCACATGATATCGCACATCTCTCTCACTCCCTCTCTCTCTCTCTCTCTCTCTCTCCATCTGTCTCCAGAATCGACCGAACGACTCCGGCACCAGTTGCTGGAGCAGAGGAATCTTTGAATAAGTAATTGGAAGACATTCCAGCATGGCAAAGAATGCAACCGATGAAGAGTACACTTTGCGGTGAACCCAGAACACCGTCAACCCACACCAAAACCAGCCCCATTGTCTGAGGCAGGGTCCCGCCGAGGACTAGGGGAGTGTGCTTCTCAGAAAACAGTTTTGCACAGATGTAAATTAGGTGCAGTGGGAATAGGGGGGTGAGGGATTTTGGATGGAGTCTCTAGTTTCAAGTTGCTAGTCTTTGGAGATGCCCCTTGGGCAGTCCACCGCTCGTGCGCGGTGACGGAATGTCGTTTCCTCATTCTTTCGACCGCAATCTATTGCATTCGGTGTCCCGCTGTCGCCGCTACACCGCAAACGCCGCCGCGGCAATCTCCGGAGGGAGAAATTCCGAAATTAATTGGAGCAATTTACATTCGACTGAGTGCCGGCCGGGGATGGGGGCAATGCTCCTTTTTTCGTCGTCGTCGTCGTCGTCGCCGCGTATAATTGATGCAATAAATGTTCTATTTTGCAGAACGCCTGAACTCCGGTTGTGCGCGCTTAATAGCTGGCGGCATGCAGCGAAAACAGTTGGCTGCAGCGAGTAGAACGCGCCACAAAGCACTCAAGGCACGCGGTGAACACCAGCGGACAGCATTGGTCAAGCTGGGCAATAAATATTGACTGCCAACTGATTGCCAGCGGGTACAATCGCGTACGTTCGTCGATTGTCGTCTGTCCAATTTGAGTGCCACAGCGTAGGCCTACGCTCCGCAGTCATGATCCTGATGGGGGCTGCGATAGTCGGCGCCCAGCGGTGGGAAGTGTGTGGCTAACGCAGGACCCGCGCATGTGTGTGCATGTGTTTTGAAAGCACACATCGCGATTATCATTTATTTCGCAAATATCTTCTGGTGATCATGCGGCTAGATAGAGAGAAGTGAAATATGTATCACCTAGACCGCGCGATAGCCAGGTGGGTCGTTATTAATTTTAATATTCCGAGGTGGACAACATTTGATGGAAATTTCGAGTAATTGCTCTCCGGCGGTAGTGGTGGTGGCGGTGCGGGTGTTTCCGTGATTGCGATGGGGATTTGTTTAGGAGATTGCGATATGGGTCTGTCTGGGGATTGTGTGCCAGGTCAGGGCGGGCATTGTTTATCTGATTTCAAGGGAAGTGTATGTAAGAGGTTTCTGGGTTCCTGTAGATTAATGATAAGTTAAATGACGGTCCAGGTGTATCCAGATGGATGAACGGGGGGCAAGAAACAACGATGAGAAAGTGAGCAACAACTGAGACCATTAATTTAAATTGCATCGCCCTTAATGGACTATCTGCGGACATGTTTGCGCTCCCATCACCGAACACATGCCATGAAGTCGTAGTTGGTGAGGCGCTTTATACGCATGGTAGCAAATAAATCCTTGTTTGAACGTGATAGCCGAGAGGAAATGAATTGAATAAAATGCGGAATAGCCTGTCCATGAGAAACCACTTACGTCTTTTATCAAGACATTTTCCGGTTGTTGAATGCCTTCAATTGATTGTCGGCTCTTGTCACAGAAACTGGTACAAGCGAAAAGGATTGACAAATGACGATTTATTCTGACAGCCACAAAGTGGTTCAAGGGGGGAAGAAACGTGGTCACCACAAGCAACATACCTCTTCAGTTGCAATTCAAATAAAACAAAATAGTCGTTTGAAAATTGTCTGCACTTGTAAATTCTAATCAGTTACTCATCGAGATTCACGCATCCAGTGATTTGTCGCCATTTGCTCCATGGGAAGCAGTCCGAGTAATTATTTCTTGAATAAAATCCGTAGCTATGTTTGCAGTTAAACCCCATCGGAGCAGATCCTTCTTTGGTACACACATAGAAAAGACTTGGGTCACCGTAGGCATGTCGCTTCAAGAATCCCGAGCCAACACATGTAGCTGCAGATATCGGCTGTTTACTGATGCAATTGGTACTCCAATCAAGCCAATCAACACAGCCATGCGTGCGGTCATTACTAATGAAACCCTTTCCCGGCGGACATGCTACCGATGCCGCTGTCTCCAAATGAGGTTCGACGCAGAAGAAGTAGATGTGTGGATCATCTCCGCCCCATTCACCGGTCCAAGATTTGCACACTTCGGATTGGGTGTGGCTCAACAAGATCGAGACTGCTAAGACCACAACCAACAGCAGTTCTGAAATAAAATAGATTTTTCTGGATGTCAAACCACACACACAAAAGCTGTTATGTACCTTTTGACATTTTTCAAATTATACTGTTGAAGCTTCTTTCTTTTTTGGTACTCGACCACTGATGACTGAGGAGTCAAATGACTTCTTCTGCCTTTTATAGATACAGAAGCTATTCTTTGCTTGACAGTTGACAAGCAGATATTTAGCAAACAGTAGAAGCAAGGCGATGCGAACGTAAATTTGGCGATGACAAGTTTTTTGACTGCATCGTAGTGCAAATGTTGCGCAAGTAATGATAATAGCTTCGGCGCAGAATGTTTGCGTTCTTCTAAAGATAATTTCATCAGAGTAAAGTACACACCTTCTTTTTTCATAACCACCCAAAATTCAGTGGATAAGTGCGTCGATTCACACGTCAAGGTTCCAGATTCGATTTCCGGACGGAAGTTGCTGACACACTTAAAGAGTATCAATTGTCTATGAAAACATTCTCAAATCTCGACGTTCGGAGTCGGCAAAAAACTGTAGGTCCCCTATATTCGCGAGAGAACAATAGCACGCACAACACGAGTATTTGCTGAAGATGCTAGGTCTTGGTCCCTTGTAAGACTGCGCTTATCGTGTTTGTGACGCATCTTAATCGAGGAAAGAAGCTATTCATACAAGGCCACTACGTTGCAGTTGAAAGCTGCCAATCAGTTGCTAGGAAAACCGTTGAAAAGAAAACGAAACAAACTGAAATGTTAATTTTTACGGAACTAAATAACCACTATGCCATACGGACGCATTGAACGAAAAGAAGAGAAATAAGAAACTGGAGCTTGCCCAGACAGTTTTGTTTAGCGACGAAACGTGTAGTCTCTACCTCCAATTTAACTTTTTGTCACTATGTTAAAAGAACAAACGAGCTTAAGAAAGAAGAGAAACTCCAAGTCTTTTCAAATGAAGGAAATCGACTTAGGAGTCGATTCCTCAGAAATTGTATAAACATTTATATTATTAAATTGATAGATGGTGATTATGCCGCAAAGTTGTTGTTCTTGTTGTCACCATAAATGCATTTAAAATTTGTTTGAGAGAAAGTTTAGCGACTCTAATTATGTGTGCGATCAGTATTTCTTTCACCTCTTGGTTCGATCTTCGATCGCCATCGTAACGGTACTTCCTTTCAACTCCAGTGCATATTTGATTTGTCTTAATGTATAGTAAAACCAAAAAATGCGAAGACAAGCTAAGTTATGGTGCAAGCACATTGGTTTTTACGGAATGAAAAAAAATTCTTAGGCGATTCAATTATGTAGACGGGACTATACCTGAATGAACTTTGCATACATATAAAGACTTTTTTTGACCTACATGATACAGTTGAAAGTAGATTAGCACATGGAACTTTCCAAATAATTAAAAAAGGTAGTACAAATAAGAATGAAATATTTTAAAATTTTTGATAGAATTTTTTAAGAAGCTTTGAGCATGTATCCCATACAAGCAGAAAACGAAAATTAAAAACATATGAAAAATTGAAATTCTGGGTTCTGATGTCTCTGGGTCTTTTTTTTTCTGTTATTTCATTTATCCATTTTAGCTTTGCAACATTACAGAAATAAAAGTACTGACCTACAGTTTCTTGCAGACACCAAACGGGCAAATTTTTTTAAGTTTTATTCACCATTTATACTCTTAATACTCGGAAGGTGGAGGAAGAGGAGCCGTAAAAAATATGTTCAGTCCAGGAATTGAATCTCGAACCGTTCGCGTGGGAGTTGACATACTCACCCACAGCGGTTAGGTTAGAAGGACTTTATGGCTAAAGAAGAAACTACACTCAGTGGCTCTGAAGTTCCAGCGTATAGTATGCTGTGTAGGAATGCACGCTGAGTACCAGTTGTCCCTAAGAGTAGCATACGATTACCAAAACCACATCCAATTGAGTATTAAATGCATGTGGACAGGGATCTAAACCTTTGCCAATTCGCTGAACGGATAAAGAAACCTTGCCTTCAAATGAATAAGAAGTCCTTCTTGAATAGCTGGGCAGTGACAGCTTTTGTCTACTTCCCCTTATTCGTATGCAACTCATACAGAAATCGCTCACCGAAGTTTTAGTGCCTCATTTTTGCAATAATAGTGCAGTGACCAGTAAGAACACGTGGTTATATGCGTATAATTTCGCTATAAAGAAATAAGGGATTTAGTTCTGTTTGCAGCATCCAGAGAGTAAGTGTCATTTTTCATTTGATTTGATTTGATAATGGCAAAGATTTCCATTTAATGAACCTGTCAGCTGAGCTAAAAAAAATCCACACTCTCATCTCATAAATGTAATTCAACAAAATTTGTTCATTAATAATAAAAAAATGTTTCTTGGCATAATATTACTTCCCGGTGCATAAAACACTTTGAATACTTTGAATCTTCGCTGATGAACAAACTTTTTTTTTTAAATAACATTATTTTGTTTTCAAACTAACCCTTCTTGTTTCTCAGACAGAAGTTGTTTCATCGTCTCGTGCTGCACAAGTCCTAAAAAAAGTCATTTAAATTAGCATAGCGTCTTTGCTAACTCTCAAGCTTTAATGTAAACGATTCGTAAACATAAAGTCTGCGACATGCATTCTCAAATTGAATTAAAGTTGGCAAGTTATTGAGTTGATCAGATGCAAATTTCTCGTTCATATGCCCCTTCGCGTAAAACAGGCAACGGCGTGCGTGTAAAATGTTACAGAAGGATTCAATAAATTGCGTGCTATTTAGCAACATTCGCAATGGCGCAAACATTTCCACAAATCTTGACCAGATCTGGCAGTAATCTCCTGCGTCTGTGCGTTGCAATGTCAACCAGTTTGGCGACTCTTGCAAGTTTGTTGCAATGAAATGCATGCAGATTGCAAAGATTACCTCGCTAATACAATTATTTACTGTATTTTCCTTTAGCGCCGTCAGCACCGGCGTAGAATGTGTTGTTGAAGATTATCTAATTGCAATCCAGTTGTGTCAGTATTGTCAGATCTGTAAACATATGCATTAGTCGATTTTTTACTTCTTCAACATTTCATATCGCTTTCTAACTGTTTCTTTTTTTTTCCTCACGTCATTACTTACTATGGTTGTCATTTAAAAGGACCTCGTCCACGTCGCCCAAAATAGTAGCAAAAATGTCAAGCAAGATGATATCGAAAATATACACGTGTCGCATGCTTCAAATCTTTTAAAGCATCCTCCACGACCAACCTGTTGTACGAAGTGAGGCAAATTTTCTAAAAATAACATTCCGTTTTCTAGTCAGTCATCATTGATGGAAACGTAAGGTAGGGTTCAATCAAAACTGTGTCTGCCGAGCAAAGAAGATAATGCGGGAATGATTGTTCCGTAATTGACAAGTGGAAGTTGGGTGGAGGAAATTTGAGGATTTTGAATGGCAATGAGAAAGCAATTTCTGTCACCACTTCCTGTATGGCTTCTTATCTCTTTTTGTTAACGTTGTATCTGGCAAAGGATTCGGTAGTAAATTGTGGTCGTTGGAATCTTGTTTTTGATCAAAACAGAAGTTCAGGAAATAATTATTCGTTTTTGTTCTTTGATCAAGCGACTCCCAGTCCTTAAAAAATTAGCCCTGAGGAGTAGTTTTTTTTATTTTGATTAGCGGAATAGTTCTTGATGCTTGGACACTTTGCTCACCAGCAGATGTTTGGCAAATGTCAAAGTAGCGTAAAGAAGTTATTTTAAGCTTTACGCGTTTCAATGGGCTGACGTCGCGTAGAGATACAACTGTCCAGGAAGAGTTGTTTGCATTAAGTTCTCAACTGTAGGTGTCCTCCACTCGAAAAAAATAAATTACCGCAACACAATGGGTTGAATTCGGTCTTCTCCCTTTTTAGAGTGCGTTAACCATGTGAGGTCCACTTTTTAGATTTGTTTTTTATATGTGTTGTATATTAGTGGATCTTCGTTCCGTCGATGGTAACGAAATGACGCAGAAGCCTCTTTGGATTGCGTTTAAATTGTTTGGAAGTGATCTCGCCATTGCTCTTTTTGCTCGGAGTGAGTAAACACGACACGTATCGATTAGAAAGCTTTCTCATTACCAATATTTCATGTAAGATTAGACCCACATTTTTTTTTATACGCCTACTGTCAATGTCATAATATAAATATTTACTTTGTGGAACGGTCTCCACTCCAGGCTCAAGAAAGACTGATGTGCGGCTACGATTATACTCGTTAAATCAAGTATGACAATCGCCATCGAAGGAGAACTGTGTCCGTGCAGTATCCAAGCTTCTTCTTTTACTGGTGCTATAGTCCGGGGTGGACTTGAGCCTCAACCAACATGTATCTCCAGTTGGCACAATCTCTTGCCAGCAGACTCCAGTTGCGCACTCCAAGTTGGTTGAGGTCCCTCTCCACTTGTGAATGCCATCACACACTACGCCGTCCACAGTTGCGTTGTTCCAATGACTCAGATTCGAAAATTTATCAGACCGGAGCAGTGGTGTCCATACGTTCCACATGCCCTAGCTATCTTAAGCGTTGTCCCAGAAGACGGTTTATCAGGCGCATGCCACCGTAGAGTCTATAAAGTTCGTCGTTGAATATTCTTCTCCAGACGCCACCAACGCAAACTGGACGCATGCAAAACTTTTCACTCGAAAAGGCTACTGGGCTTCCTCACCCGCTTTTAGCAATGTCGTGGTATCCAAGCGCTTTTAGCAGAATGCAGTCATATGTATGTAATCGCGTAATTGTAATTTAATGTAATTAAATGCCTCTGCTTTAGCAAACTTAAAAACGTTTGGTTTACTACGTTAAACTGCTACTTGTTAAATTCGCAAACTTTTATAACCACAACTCTCTTTTCGTAGCAGCCTCTAATTTGGCACAAGCACTTGATACGCCATTTAAAGAACGTTAATCCTCTGTAAACTTGTCCTACTTACTGAGATTCAAAGAAAATAGTATTTAATATCCAAGAAAAAAATTAAAAAAAAAATCTACGTCAACCACAAGGTCCAAGACCAATGACACGCCACGTCATTAAACACTTAGCTGCCTATTATTTATCCGTCAATGCCCCGCCGCTGCCGTCCGTCTTGTGAATAATCAATTACGTTTTGAATATGCATTTGACCTAATCTAATTGACTGCAGAGCGCCACTATAATTGGCACATAAATATAATTATAACCGCCATTACGACAAGTAAATGCCAGCATTAACGTATTGACGGCGAGAGCCAATTGTCACTGGCACTCGGTGAAATTTTACATGCAACACCTGTCCTCGCGATCCACAATTCACCGACACCTTAACGGAAATGCGCGCGATTCGGCGTATTCGATTGAACGACTCGCCCAAAACACAATAAGTGTCCCATCAAAATTCATCGCTGAACATAAATTAATTCAAACAATATTTTGGACAGAGACCCAACCCCTCATTCTGTGTACAAAATCGTAAAAAACACAGCCTTCTGGCCCATCTCTGCACAGATTATGCCCACAAGCAAGTTATTCAATAAAACGCTTCCATATACCGAGTTCAAACTCATAAAAGAGTCGAATGTCATCGATTGTCATTCGAGCGCAATATAGCGCTACATAAACAGGCCCAAACGCGCGTTTCTACACATTTGGGCGGGAAGAGGTATTGATTTCTGTTTTCGCTTTCGAACTCTCATCACTCAGAGCAGTGTGCGTCCACTTTCGGAAATGATTCGCAGATTATGACGGTTTTGTGTACGGCGTCTGATGTCGGCGAATTGAGATTGTTAGCTAATTGACAGGCAGTTAGTGTCACAATTAAATGAGAGTTTAAGTAAATGTTTTTCAAATAAATTCCTGCGCCTTTCGCTTCGGCGATCGTGATCCACAGCCGCGGTGCGGTGTCGGGGTGAGATCGTTAAATTCAATTGAACTGTGGGCGATGACATCTCTGTTGTTTGACTAGAGTTATTTCATCAATCAGAATGAGAACTTGTTGCGAATGACTGTAATTGGGTTGTGTTTTATGGGAATTCGATTTTAATAAATTCTTCGCTGTGAATTCTGTGAAAAATGTTCTAATTTAATTATAAATTACACTGGCCACATGTTAGCTGTTGAATGATGCGGCCTTGTGGAAAGTATCCACTGTACATAGCAAGAGTGTAGGTTAGATTTCGAACTTGTATTTCGGTGTAGTTTTAAACTATTCTACCGCAAACAGGTTATTGGATCTTAAGTGACATTTAATACCCAACATTATCGATCCGCTTAGATGTGTCTTGTTCATTTTCTTTGGGACAACATTTGCATCGCACGATTTCAAAGCATTTGCTGAGGAATATGTACATTTGTTACAACATAGAGATGAGAGTTTTTAGCTGACGAGATGTAGTCAGTACACGTGGTAATACTTGCTTGGAAAAATTGAAGAATGGGATTAAATGGGATGTCAATTTTTGGATTAGAAATTAAATTATTTTGGGCTGTGGCCACAATTCAAAAATCAGAAATCAAAAACAAGAGGGCACGCGTTCTAGGAAAATGTAGTCCAATCAATTGGTCAAGTGCGATATATACTCACACGTTGATGGTTTCGTTTTCTTTTTGATACAAGCAAGTCAAGTTGTAGATTACTAAATAGGCTTTTTTCCCGGAGTAAGTTAAAGTTGTCATGCAACTAATTAACCCTAAAATTAGATATATACATATATGGACGACCTCCAGTGTGACACTTGTGTTGCACCAATTTTGTTTAAAACTTAGGAAGCAGAGAGCTGTTATAAAAAGTTTCTCAAACCTGTTGCAGACACAAAGTGGGGAGAAGGTACACCTTGATCCAATGAAGATGTTAGGCGCCGCCACAATTTTTGCTGACTATTTCAAGACGAAGTGGATAAGTGCATAAACTCACATGCCGAAGGTTCAGGTTCTTGTTTCGAACTGAACACCTCGATTTTAGGTAGGGCTGTAGCCCCCGCTGAATAAATTCTATCCTTTTCACTATTTACTTTCTCAATAATATTGGTGCTTTTATACCGGTGAATACTCACGATACAGAGGTCATCGATGGCTAGAGGGCATTGCAAAGAAGATAGATCTCAATTTGGCTAACGTAGGTTCATTCAGAGTTGCTGGTATCCAGCACAACTCGGAGTAATTAAGAACATTCCTACAATCCTGCCTGTTCGTGAATGAAATCTTAAGAATGTAAAGTCTGTGACATTGACCAATTTCTAGGGCAAGGTTGGTACAACATTCGATAGAATGTAAAGCACTAAACGAACACATGTTCTAAACGGTAAGGAGAAAACAATCAAAGATACTTATTGATTGTGTGAAGGACTTTTTATCCTTGCCTCTTGGAATAATTAACGGCAAACCATAAACTGCATATATTCGACAGAATAAAACATAAAATCTAATATATTCCAAGTCAGCACTACTTTAAAAGAACGCCCTATAAACCTTCACCGCATATCAGACATCTTTAGATCAAAAGTACACAACTACAGTTGAATGAACTTTGTGCTCACAAGGCTAGATCAGACAGAATCGATGGGAGATACGATCTGAATAGGCTCCGCCACGCATCACACACTTAGACTGTTCTAAATTCCAACATAATCAATGCCTCAAAACCCTCCCCGCACCGCACACACACACATCACTCCCCAATCGTGTCGACTCACTTCACACCAAAGTCGTCAACTGTCCGCAATCTACCCTACATCCGAACACACATAAAAAGGTCATGTTTACCACCGATGCATCCATGAAGTGTACAAATTATGACAGGCAGCGATTCATGAAATATCTAAAAGATATGGACACGGACGCGCGGCTATGTTCTGAATGAGCCGATGCTCTGCACAGCAGTGCGCCACAACATTGTAGCTAAAAGCCTGTCATGCACTTATTGTATGTTTATGGGTTATCCATATCCCCCGAGTGACATAACAAGTCGTGGAATTCAAAAGTGCCTGCCGCCACCACAGCGCCGCTAGCGCTGCTGATGCCGTTGAAAATCCTCATAACAATTTCAACTTTATCTCAAAGGAATCATCAGTCAGATCGTTCTCTTTATCTTTATCGCCCTCCACTTGGATTTATGGGGCAATGCATGTTTTAGGAAGCTCTCAATCGAGCTGAATGGAGATGCGGATGCTTGGACTCTGGCATGGACCCGATGTGGCTGGTGTGGGAATGAAACACCGTGGTGGTAAAGGAGGTGCGGAAACACGGGTGCGAAGGTTCCTCCAAAGGTGATTCACTCCGGGTTTGGTTAAGGAATCGTGGATAAATGAAGAAATAAATTGTGGAACTTATTATATGATGAGTTGAAGTGTGTACTTTATGGAGTTGGGAGTCTTCACCGAGAAGCTCTTTAGCTAATTGGATTCGTTAGCCACTGGGAAGGGGATAATTGCTTTGGTGTTGTTGGCTTGACAGCGAATTATTTTCGCTCCTTTTCGTTTTTTTTTTCTCTCTGCCCTCGAAAAAAGCGGCACCGTGAGCTCCTGGTTTTTGACTCTGAAGTTGTGGGATGATATACATACTTCACAGAGACTCAGATTGGGTTGGGTTAACACAGAACGCGTGCGAGGCGAATTGTTCTCTTGAAGTTGTTGAGTGCGCTGCTCTTCTCAGATGTTTCGAAAATTTTCCAATTTAAAGCGTGCTTAATTTTGTTTAATGGATTTATGTGACAGACTTTTACCACGCGTTGAGTAGGGGGTTTTCACGAAATGCCACATAAAAAACGAGCAATTTGCGAAAATTCTGTGTATTCTTAATGGAATGTGAGTACGTGTGAAAATCTTACATTTTCTTGGGAATTCGTTTTTTTTTGTCAAGTAACTGAAAAGATCTTTACAAATAATTAAAGAAAAATAAACTCCGCAGATGGAGGGAATCCACAGTTTAATATTAACTCTGAATCGTACTTCGTAAAAAAACTGCTGAAGATATGCCATTTTTTTACAAATCTTGTAACACTACACAGTCTGTATTCTATGTTTCCTTTTTTCGAATTTTCACCTTTCATCATTTACTGGGGCTGGTTCGCTTTAAATTGTTTCTGAACATTTTCTTAAGATATTTTGAACAAATCTAAATAGAAATAAAACGAGAAGACGTGCAACTGTACTAAAAAAATCCGGTCTTTGTGATAAATATTTTTCGTGTGATTTGAGGTTTAATTTGTCACTTGAATCACTATTGCCAATACCATTTGCAACTTGGGGACCCAGTTTACCAAGACCACATCTAGCATGTACTGGAGAGAATTCAGCTGCTGTAGTTTAAAATGTACGCGAAGACTGTTATGAATCGACTTGATCGTGTAAAAGGACTATGCGGTTCCTGAAATTAAAGCCCTGGTGTAAAACACCGGCGCTAGGAGTCAAACAGCGCTTAAAACAAGGATATCACTCAACTCACATCATTGTGGTGAGAACTTAGTTTCATGTTTTACTGTGGTAGATCACTCCTTTGAACTATTTTCTCTGGGTATATTCAAGTCTCCAAGAATAAGCCAGTTACGATTGACGCTTTTAAAGTCAACATTACTTATGTTATCCTCGAGATATCAGACGTTTTGCTCGAAAACAAAACCGCCTTAGATTTTGTTGTTCAATTTTATGTGTTTATTTTTCATTTTAAATTAAACCATGTCATGTATCACTCTTTATAAGGTGCATGTCGCATTGGTTGCACTGTTACTAAGAAAAATTCACTGAAATTTTTCAAATAATGCAGCAAAGTCGGCACGGAAGCAGTCAAAACATAGGTCGGAACTAAGTATCAATCATATTACAGTACGAAATCATCTTAAATTACCAGAATACTCAAAGAAGCTCGATGTTTGGGTGCCAAGAGTTGATTAAGTTGCCTAAACGTAAAGAAATGAAAGCCTATTTGAAACTACCCATTACGAGTGATGAAAAATAACAAATGACTTCAATTTTGAATGTTTGCCGATTGGTATAGAACTGTGTTGCATGAATGTGGCAAAGCGATCAAGTTGATATTTCACAACTTAACGGTTTGAATGAAGCAATCAGGTAGGACCAACAGAATTGGACATAAGAAATGGAGCGCCAGGGCAACGCTTGACCCCATACGTCTTTGAAGATGATCCAAAACCAATTGACGAAACTTGGTTTGGAAGTCTTGATGCATCCACCGGGCTATACGGTGTATCTTGCACACCCTCATGAACATTTGTTTCGATGTTTGCAAAATACTCTGGATGTTTGAGTTTTTTTTTCGGCTCTGTAGAGGGAAAATGCACTTGAATTAGTTTTTCGCTTAGATATCACTTTGGCTGAGTTCAAAATTGGAACATTCTTTCTCATGCAATACACACAATATTTCTTCAATGCATTTATGAACGCACATACTGCCACATACTTGCAGAAGTTTAGTAATGTCAAGAAAAGAGTTCATAAAAGCAACAAGTAGGCAGTGCAAAAAATGTCATTTTAGGTTAGATTGAAAAAAATTTATTTCAGAAATACAATTCTTAGTTTGAAGGACCATCAATATCAACTGATGACGAAAAAGGAATTAAAAGCTGTGCCGGAAGAAGACCTTGCAACATGTTTTAACAATTTGACAGAAAAGCCTTGGCACAAGTACATGGCATTGGGGAAGTACTCCCATAATTTTTAACGAAGGAACAAAGTTTTCGTATTCTCCATAAAAGTGTTTTACTCAATCCTAGGAATATATTGTAATTGGGCGTTTTACGAATTCATTCATCCGCCGTTCTTTCAAATGCCAATTTAATTCTCATAAATCATCTGCACAACAATCCTCAAAATCTGTTACGCCTTCTGTCATCATAAATGTAAGTGCAGCGCAGTAAAGGCTAATCTTACCCTAGGCAAATATACTTCTCCTACTTTCCAGGCCTCTCTTTCGAATTGAATAACAATGATTTGGGTTAATCTCTCGAGAAAGGTTGCATGTGAGTGGCTTCATCGTCTTCAACGAACGAGTGATATTCCTTTTGTTCAAGATACGGCCTATTAAATCCCTCTCCGTGTGCGGGCTAAATACCATATCAAAAGACCTTCTTCCACACCTCAGAGTTCGTGTCTTTCCCTCATTCATTGGGTGCTGCTCGATTCACACTTTTCAACGGAGTGCTGCCTCTCCGCGTCCAGTGACCTGCAGGAGGAAAAAGCAAACTTTGCGCAGCTCCCACCTCTTCACGATGTTTACTTGTCCCGCTCCTAATGCAACTTCACTTTGAATGACTTTTAAGGATCCCACATCGGCTGGGGTGTGTTTACACAAATGTTTACATTCATAAGAGACTCCCCGTGCGCGCTCTGGAAAGACGCTAGACGAGACACACTTGATTCTTTGCATCTCCTCGAAAGGCACCGTCGCAAACATCGAGATCATTTATGATTCAATTAGTCCGAGGACAGAGACACCCACCTCCTCGCTGTTTGACTGCAGACGGACGACGAATCGTCCACTAAATGGATTCATGTTTACGTGCTGATAATCGCTAGTTCTGGTGGCTGTTTGCCCAACAATGTATGCACACCGTGCCGCAAGAAATACGACGGCGTCATTAGCAGGTCCACAAGTGAATGAGGGTCTGCGTTGCGTCGGGTTGGTTTTTCCAAGCAATGAGCGCCCCTTGCACAACAATGTTGCATTTGGCGCGTTGATAATGCACAAGGCTACAACAAAGTGTTAGAAGCAGACAAATAACCCAGCTACCGTGGCGAGAATAAAATCGAGGAAATGGTTTGTACTATTGGCGATAACCGTTCCGCTCGTAAATTGCCTCCACATACATGGGGAGCGTTGGACAAATGCTAGGCAGAGTTATTGGCCATAATTTTACGGTGGCGGTGGTACGTTCACCAACTTCATTGATGAGCGTCGTGTGGGACACCTTGGTTGAGGTCGAGTTGTATAGGGGCGAGAGTGGGCCTGTACGTGTAGGTTTTCTAATTGGCGATGGCACTGTTGTGGTGTTGTGTGACTTTAAACTTTTTCACGTTGTTTGAAGTTGTTTTTTTTTTTGAGTTTCTGGTGTGATGCACTGCACACAATTAGCAAAGTCTCGAATCTGAAAAACGACTAATTAAAAATGAGGAGAACTTCTGCCTGGGGATTGCGAAACAGGCGAAAGTAATAAACAGCAGACGGCGCGCTACCGCTGTCTGTTACCATCGACCCACATGTAGGGAAAATCCCCTTGTTAACATCAATCAGCTTATTGATTTAATGAGCCGGGGATACACTTGTCCACTCGCTATTCCACTGAAACTGGTCAACTGGTGTGGGTGCTCGAAAACTTCAAATTTATTTTCTTCCCTAATTTGAGCGGCTCTCTGAAAACGTCTGCAGGGCCCAGTGTAAAGACACACTTGAAGAAGGGACGTAGAGAAGATGCACTGAGGACCATCAATGAAAACTTGTTATTTTGTTATTTCACCTTATCTACGTGGTAACGTCTATAATTGGGTCGAATGAACTTTAGCCACGTTTGTATAGATCCATTTTGCAACGTCAGTGATTGTCTAGACTGTCTTACGCATAGGAACGTTTCTTGCTCATCGGCGACTTTCTTTAGAGGACGTGTGTAACTGCGCTCAGGTTTCCTCTTCTACACTATAGACAGAAAAAAATCTATTTTTATAACCGCTACAAAGCGAAGAGACAACAAAACGTTCATCATGTAAGTCCTTCGTGCAATTTGTTTGCGAAAAAAAGCTATTTTTGGAACACCGTATGAGCATTCAAACGGAGGGTGAAATATTGATCCTTGTAATTGTTTAAGTTCTTCTAATTTTGGATGCCTTCATGCATGCAAGAGTTTATATCTGGCCACTTTAACATATGCTGCTTACAGTACAAAGGGAGTTTAGTAAAGGAGACCTGAAGATGCTACGCGGACCAGCGCCAATTTCGGGTCTTCTGTTTATAGAAGATGCTTTGAAGACAACGACAATTCTTACCGAGGGATGAGCTTTCCAATAGGTTTTTGACATTAGCCGTAAACCAACTTTTTTTTCTGAGACTGGCTCAACTACACAGCCCAAGCCAAAATGTTTTGCGCACGAAATTCCTAAATCCTGGAATGCGCTAATGCGAAGACAGTCCATGAGGCCACATGTGAAAGGTGGTTCATCGTGAGGTTTGTTTTATAATGTAAAATAAAACACAAAAATTTTAGAGTGAATGTATTATCTCTTTAAAAAATTAATTCATCGCCTATACTTTTTGAAAATAAATATTGGCCATGACTACGTCTGAGGTGTTGCATTCGCGCTATATGGCATTTCTCGGTCTTGCTAAAATAGAGAGCACCGAAAGCATGTGCTTGAATTGAAACACATTTGTGCATGGTCCGTTAACATGTCCAAGCTGCTGAGAAAAAACGACTAATCAATTTGCCACGGCCTTCGCGTCCACTATCAGCTACAGCTGCAGCAGTATCTTCACTACGCGCTGGATGTTGTCTAACCATGAGATTCATTCGCTTATGCAACCTGGGACTCAAATTTGCGAATGATATTGAGAATGCACCGTATTTTCCTCGAAAGGCAAAAACAATTTTTCTCAAAGAACGCTAATTTTCGTGAAGCTAAACAATTTGGAAATGCTGTTGTTTGAAACAACTGAAAATCAAACTTCACGATGAATTACCATATATTCACATCATCATTACCAAAAACTGATATATGATATATACGGCTCAATAGCAGTACCTATTAAGTTTAACGAAGTAAACAATTTCAATTCCTAAACTTTATCCTTTCAATTACAAAACAGAAACTCTCAAAAATCTTCTTCAAAACAGAGTTTTCTGAAAACCATCGTGTCGATTGCAAATTTCTACTTTTTCCCACAAGGCAATACTTGAAATTGTCTTTCAAACAACTTTATGTAACTTCTAAAACTTTAAAATTATTACGCACGATATATTTTGCGCGATGAAAAAAGGTCCATGAAAATGTTAATCACAAACAATTTGAATTGCATTAAATACGTGCTTGCATGCAGGCTAAATGCGGGCCATTAGCTTCAAGTTATTTTCGCTATAGATTTAGGATAAATTCCATCTCCTCAATTTGAGGAGTTTCTACCGTTCTTATCCTTTGCGCATTTTTTCACGGAACAACCTATTTCGAATTTCCAATAAAAAGCTTCTTCATTCAGAGTGGGGAATAAATTGTAGGTTATCTTTTACTGAGGAAAAATGATATGCACCACACGACTATTAACTGAAGCAACCGAGATTTGGTCCTTTGGGGACCTTTTCAACTTATGGTCAATAGACATAACACGGTTTCTCATTCACTTAAGATTATCTTGCATAAGCGAAATCTGAATAAAAAAAGAAGACTATAAACAACCGGTGGTTAAAGAAAACTTTTATTTCAATGGGTTTTCCAACTGTCGAAAATTTTAGTCGGCAAGTAAGTTAAGTTGGTCTAGAGAATGATCTTGGTTGTACAGGAGCTTTTTTACCAGGAGCTTTTTTAGCGATGACAGGACAAGTGTGATAATCCTTAACGAGAAGCAATGGACTACATTTCAGAGGAGGAGTTCTCAGACTTTCAGACAGACGACTTCTCACTTTGGTGGAATGTAGATAAGTTCACAGTAGATTTCTGCCGCATGAGTGCCTGCACCCGCAGAAGTAGTGCATCGTACGACAAATTACATTTTCGATTTATGGACACATTCGTGTAACAGAAAAATCGTAACAACCAGAATCACAAAAACTAAAATCATCCTTGCAATGTTATCCTTAAGCCAGTTCTCGGCTATTTTTACTAATCCGTGTGTTTCCCGGCTAACGCGGTGTTCTACAATCTTGGGTAGTTTAGCATGTTTTGCGATCGATGCGCTTTTCGGAGGATATGATAAATATATTACCACTTGCGCAGTTGAATAGTGGTGCCTTCAAGTTCTGGCCCATTCTCTGATAAAGCCGTTCGTTTAAGCAACGGTTTGGTCAGAAAACGTTTGTATTCTTTTTGTGAGAATGGCGGTCACATTCCAAATGCTACACCGATATATGTACATATGTAAAAGCATGAGAGCAGCTGCAGCACTTAAGTTTTAAAGATCTTGTTTTAGCAATAGTGAAGGCAATTGACCGTGGGATCAATCATTCAATTCCAGATTACGAACAAAATATATCAACCGTTGACAGCAAAAGTGCTTCGGTCATCGAGAATTTAGTTTTTTTTTTCCAATTATGGTGGGTTTTTTCAAACAAATAGTATTCACACATTGGCGGCTGTTTCCCGCTTGAGATGTTGACAGGAAGTGAGTATCATGCCTCTCCGCCACGGAACGAAATACCTTTCTTTACTTTTGAAAAACGTTGGGAAATATTGAAACTTGATTTTTAGCAGGAGTGCTGTGTAGCTTAAACAATTTTTTTTTTAAATAAGCTTTGACCGTGGCGCAGTGGTAAGTGCATCGACTGCGGCGCAGAAAGTCTGGGTTCGATTCCTGGACGGGACACCTAGCATTTTTTTCGCGGCACCACCTCTTTCGAGTTGCTGACAACACTCAAAGATTATTAATTGTCTATGTCAAAGATTATTAATTGTCTCAAATCTCGCCGTTCGGAATCTGCAAAAAACTGTAGGTCCCTTCTACTCGTGAAGAACAATAGCATGCACAACTCGAGTAGTTGTTGTAGAAGCTAGGCCCTGGTCCGTTATTGGCTGTAGTGCCACTCAATTATTATTATTAAGCTTTGACCGAAATACAGAGTCTGCTGTAAGTTTCTGGAAAAGGTTTATGAAACTGGTATGCTAGTGGACAAAACATCTCATCTCCGTCATATTGCGGTTAGCACAGATTTTATGTGATTACTGTGGCCAAGAATGTAAGGCTCGCAATAGCCTGAGAGGAGTTCTGCACAGGGACCTCGGATTTTTTCTTTGCAAGGTGCGTTGACGGCTTTTTTTTCTTGACACATGTAGGATGGCGAGCCATGCTGCATGGCTCATGCCTCCATTGAAGTTTTGCGAATTAAATTTCCAATCGGAATATCAGCGATTTCAACTGAATGCTTTAGAATTGCGATTTGAACCATTTCAAGGGCCGAAAACGATTAAAACATTCAAAGTAAAACAGTGTCTTCGAAAATACACTTAATGTTCTACTGTGAATACAATTGAAACCGTCGTGTGCATAGTATTACTTATGAAACCATAATACTTGTAAAAAACATTAACTTTTAAATTTTATTAGATTTTTAAATTTTGTATTTACCCACCCTACATCCGTACACATTCATGACAGCCATATGGAATGGGTACTGTATTCCAAATTGTGACTGTAATTCAAAGCAATAACAAAATTCTTGAAATATCTCAACTTCGTTGCGATTCACTCTTATGGAGTATTATCTGATTCTATTTTGGAAACCCCTTGTCTGTTACCTTTGATATTTTAATATAAATTTTCAGTAGTTCCAGCCGACGATAGAAACAGCAAAAACGCCAAAGGAAATCAAACGCGTAAGCAAAACACGCATAAAAATAAATAAAAAAAAAAAAATAAGACAAGATAATGAAAGAGATGAAATCGCAGACAGAAAGACGGACAGGAGTAGGGAAGCAGTAGCGCTCAGACGCGGTAGGTGCTCAACAAAAGAAAATCCCGTCCTTGTTTCAATCGGCACGCACCCACTTCAACATTCCCCGACAGAGAATAAATAAAAGCAAAGGAAAAAAAAAACGAAACAAGAAAACACATCCTTACCGCGACCCATACGCATGCATCGCACACTGAGAGGACAAATCAATATTTTGTGCGCTTCTTTCCTCTTCTCCTTCGCCGGGATTTATTTCAGAGAAAATTCAATCAGACACACACACACACACACTCTCCCAGACGCAGAGAAAGAGAGAGCCAGAAAAGGAGAGAGAGACCGAGAAGAGTTCAATGACCCTTATTCCTATTTGTATCCGCACTCACCACAGCACCTCAAGTTTGGGAAAGCTTAAGCTTTTCCTCTGCCATTACGCTTCTCTTCGGGACGTCTGCTTTAGTTGCTCCTTCTGCGGCGTTATTGGGTGAGGTTGCGTATACGCCCTAGTGCCACCTAACGGCACAACATAGCGGAATGAAATTCCAAACAATGGCAAAACCACCGTATCGCACAAAGGATATGATAATCAAAACAAGCGCTCAAGTTTCCAGCAATGCCTGTCCAGAGCTTCAACTAAGCCGAGCCACACCTCCTGGGCACACCAACGTCGCCGGGGACGGCAACAACGACGACGATGACATTATTGTCCTCGTCCGCTGCGCTGTGGGAGTGCTTTGTAAAATAACATCCAACTCGTGAAAGCAGGCTCATCCGGCCGCGTGCAGCCGAGGGGTGACGATTACGCGGACGGTAATAGAGATAATGTCGACAACGATAATGATGTCTGCCGGCCCCAGTGCTCCGATGCGGCGAAGGTGGTATAGCGCCAACTTCATCCTGTAGGCGGTTGCGATCGGAGCAAACTGCATTTACTCAACACAAGCAACTACTCACGATGGTGGGACTAAGAAAACTCGACCGTAGACGGGGGGAAAAGAAACGGTGCACATAGGTGTAACACAAAACCCAAACCGAAACAATGCATAAGAGTGACGCATTTCAGAGTTTCACTTGCCTGGGGCATCACACAGTCACAATCCAACAACTTGACGTGACTTCTCCCGGGATTACGGTCAATGGTGGCAAAGACAAGGCGATATCTGGCAGTGAATGGAGAGGGAATTGCCTCGAAGGCACTGTCAAATAGACATGGCCTTGGGCTGGCGTCGCGACGGTTATTCAGCACTCGCATGTCCGGCGTGATAATTTCCTCGTACGCCTGTCACGTTGCGAAAAGGACACCAGTATTTGCAAAGATGCCATCCTTGTGGCATTTCTTTCCCCAACTGATCTGTATGTAAACGAGGTGGGACTTTAATGCCGACTGTTGAATCTTTAACAGGGATACCCTCCGGAGATGTTTTTTTCCATTGAAACGTTGTTCGACGTCTAAAATTGCTTAGGTCACGGTTGAAGGTTGAGATGGGATAGGAGACATCGTCAGGAATCAAGGAGACAATTCAATTGCTGCTTCATTAGAATGGGGGGGGGGGGGGGGGGAATGGAAAAATCATGTAGAGCGCAAAGAGATTGACTCCAAGGTTAACTGAGAAGGCAATACGTTGATATTGTCAATCACGTGTCTTTAGCAATCATTGGAGGGATTCGTTTGATTTGATTTTTTGTGAGGTTTCTGAAGGTTTCACTTCACATTGTACCATAATTTGCTCAGCTGTTATTGGAGGTGCATTGCATATGAACCACTGGCATGAATTTGTTTGATAGTGACAGAGTGTAGAAGAAGTTTAACCGTGTGTGTGACTTTTTGTCTTCTCCTAGTCCACTCATTGTGACTACCTGTGAATTGATGTATAATTTTTAACCGTCTAAACTAAGACCCGTACCTACTCGTAGACATTTTGTAGACCTTATCACAGTGCTGTTTGCTTCATCTGACTGAAGTTAGGGCAGTGCTAAGGAGAGTGAGTTGCCCTTTCCATCGCAAGTGAATGTGCGTACAAACATCGTTGAGTGTAGCTGCGATTTGGTTTCTGTTTTTGAAATTGTCTTAACGGAGGATCATAACTGCAAATTTTAATGATTATCCATAAGTCTATCCTTACAGTCTGACGCTGCCTCTCATTTCGCACATCAAACTGATTGACAACCTTCACTACTTGCCTGCTCCACCTCAAAGGAGGATGTGCTCAGTTGCGATGTCTCTTTTCGCGGACGAGACGTGGCCTCTATAAGCTGTACATGGCCTTGATATACCCACGTTGAAACTGTAAATGATTGCTAAAGCGTATAATTCAGTACCACCTGTTGAGTTCGTTCGTTAATCTTCTCCTCCAGATGGCAACAACGCAAGCCTGTGTAAAAATCGCAAAAATCAGAAGCTTTCTCCTGAAAGGATCTAAAACTTCTTCACCCACTTTAAACAACGTCCCGGGATCTGCGGTTTAGAGCAGGAATGGGAAGATCGAGGTGGGATCCAATACTGAATTGGTTCTTAAGCTCCAAGAAAAAGCGGCGGGTGGTTCCGATGTTAAAATAAAGAAAACCCTGCATTCCAAGAGACCAGGATCTAGCCTCTTCAACAACTACTCTTATAAAGCGTGGTATAGTAGAGTAGAGCAGACCTAGAGCTGTGATATTTGAAAAAACTTTTCACTTAGAACTCTTTAAGTGTTTTAAGCAACTCGGACAGAGACAGTGTAGTAGAAAATTACGAGATGCACAGTCTATGTATCAGACTTGGGACTTTTAGCGTGTGAATCGACGCACTTATCTTATCTTATCAGCACCCCGAGTTCCGATGTTTTGTTGCTGAAAATTTGCTTAAGATGTCAACGTCTTGTGTCTTTTATTGATGACAGCATATATGTACCTTGATTTGGTCGCGTTTACCACCAGACCCACTGACAGGTTGCTGAGTGAATGGTAGCATCGGCTGGTAGATATTTTAATACTTTCGTCATTCTGGAAATTTTCAGTTGCAAACCGTATAAGTTCAGTGTTTTGTAATGATTTGTTGAGCATGCCCCCGTAACCATCTGTACACACAAGTATTACTGCGCGCAAGACTTATAAACTAGTATGCATTCTTTTCAAAACAGGTTGCCAACTCGTTTTCGACATTATACACAAACTTAGCTTTCCCCTGTTCACAAAAGGTCGCGCATCTTAAGTACTAATGTATATTTTGAAGTGAATTTAAAACAGAATGTCAGGGATTGTAGTGACATTTTAGACATTTGCCCCTATTATTTATTTACAGAATTCATTGTTTTCCCGATCAATTGTAATGATTGGAATTTATAAAGGCCATTGAAATAAAGAAAAAAGTGCGAAATCACTTTAAACTCTACTGAGAACACCTTCTTGTCTTAATATTCAGCACTGACGGCGTAGGGCTAGCAGTTCATATGTGTCAGTTTACAGTGAATATGCATACTCCATGGTCCTGCCTGTTTTTGTTTTTCTTTTTCATTAAACTATTATTTAATTTTTTTAATATATTAATATTACTTTTTTTCTTATTTATAAAAATATGTTACTCTACTACTTTACCATACATAAAAGGCCTTCATTCAGTTATTTACCTGGAAAAAAGAAGAAAATTTTCATTTATTTGACAACTTAAAAGGCGTTAAATTTTATTGGATTAAGCAAATAAAATTGGGCAAGTACGAGTTACACTCGAGTAGAATAGGGTTTCGTTCCTTTTTTCATACTTAATAGAAACAATAAAAATTTTTACAAAGCTTCAATTAATTATTATACAGGTATTTAAGTGAAATCCAATATAAGCATGCATATGCCAATCCACAGGTGCATATGTGCATATATTGTGTGGTTCATTGTGAGGTTTGATTCTTAATAGGCTTTTTTAACAAATCACCCTTGACTCCAAGCAAAACGCTTTGTCATTTATGTTCAGTGCCGTTTGGCAAGTCGTCATAAAAAGTCTTGCACGAAAATCAGCGTTTTGTAAGAAATACATATGTACATATGTACATCCACCACGTAGACTATACCAGTTGTAACGAAGAGTTTACGAGCCTTCCGTGACGAAAGGATTCGTCGTCGTTCTCAGCCGCCTAAGGCATACAAAATTCAACTTGTGCAAAAACTGAAGTCAGTAGACTTGAATTTGCGTCCTATTTTCGGTGAATGGTATCTGAAATGTGCATATGTACATATGTCGAACGTTGGGCCTGGAAAAGTGTTTTTGCGGGGAGTTCTTCTTTATTACTTTAATATGAAGAAAACTGCTGCCGAAAGTCATCGTATTTTGGTGGAAGTTCATGATGAACATGAGCTAGTTGAGCGAACGTGTAAAATTGGTTTGCACGATTTGAAAGTGGTGATTTTGGTTTTGAAGACGACGACCGTCCTGTGCAGCTAAACTGCTTAAAATGAAGAACTGGAAGCATTACTCTATGAAGAATGTTGACAAACACAAGAAGAGCTCGCAGAAACATTGTGCCACTCAGGCAGTCATTTCAAAACGTTTAAAAGCAGCTGGAGTAATGCAAGTAACGACATCTCTTAGCAAACAGCATGACTTAAGTTATAGACCCAATAAAAAAAATATGTTTATATTTCTATACAAAGAGATGCGCCATTTAAAGACATTCGTCTACGTTTTTGATTAAAAGACAAACGACTCTAGCGGAAATTAGTGTCAAATGCTGACAAAAAATACAAAATTGAGCAGACATGCGCCCCATTCTAAATCACTTTCGGACTAAATATACCTTGAGTGTAAATACTGTATCCACACATAATGTAAAAATCACAAAAAAAAACATAAATTAAGTTAAGAAAACCAACGTAAAACATTACTCCGTACATCGAAGGGGAAGTACTGAAAGAATGTTTTCCTTCAACTAAAACTCCACTATCAACCATCAATGGATTTCAGTTAAAATACAACTCATCTTTCCTGCACACAACGACGGCAAAGCAGTTCATTAAACATTCCCGACAGTTTGTGTCATTGACGTTTGACCCAGCCACTCCTGTGCTGTGTTGCCAAACCGCACTCAAAACTTAAATATCCAGTGAAAGCCTGTGGAAAGAAAAATCTCCATCGTACCAGTATATAACGACGAACGTACATTTCTCGTAAGCTAGTGTTCGTTAGGTTTTAACAAAAAATACAAAATAAACTATAACAGCATGGTCGTTAACATTTACCCCACTTTGCCTCGAATATACACGAGCAATCATCCCAGCGGCTGCAGCCATTGTTATACATTGCGAACAACCACTGGCTGTGTGCGTCATCGATCGTGATTCAACAAGGCAAAAAAAGAAGCCAAAGGCAAACGAAAAAAAGCATTAAACAAAAGAAAGTGCAACACAGGGATGTCGGAGAGGGAGAAAACCAACCTCGATTCAATGTTCTCGACCGCACATGCACATTCATTCAGTCTCCTCCGCAAAACGCAGAAAAGTGAAAAAAAAGTAAAATGAAGGAAATATCTGCCAAGAGCGAGACAGGAAGAGGGAGGGAGAGAGAGAAAAAACCCGACGGCGACCACTCTCATGCGAGTAGCAAGTAAAATGCAGTGCGGGCGCGCAGAGATTCTGCCCCAACTACGGCAGTGACGAGACAAAAACAACAACACGACAACGACGACGACCAGACCAGACCATGGCCTATCCCAACAGCATTTGCAGTGACTTAACGCGCTATCTTGCGAGACTGTATGTATGTATATAGCAACGCGCGACATGTGTGTGGGCCTTTATGCGCATTCCCGGTTATTCTTGTTGCGACGGCGGTGTGGTGTTGGTTTGGCTGGTACAAGTAGTACTAGTAGCGGTAGTAGTAGTTATCACTGACAGTTTGCTTGCGCCTATAATCGCAACTCAACTCGTTTACATGATGTCTCAGTGTGTGCCGTACACATGCAAACACTGGCAGCAGTTGTAAGGAATATCAACTGCGAGGCACATACTCTCAATTTCAGTTTGAATATCGATTTCATGACGTACAAGGCAGCGTTGTCAAGTTCGAGGTGAGGAGCGTGTCCAATTAAATTCGATATTTGGCAGCATTTATGTGTTGTCAAAATCTTACGTGACATCTGTCACATTTGTACAGAACCCAACGTGGGCTTAAAGTCGTGTCATATTAATGAAGCTGTCTGCCTGGCGTTTGATGGAGTGAGCAATCATTGCAACTTAGAAGAGGTCATTGGTTGATTTTGCCCAGCAGAGGGAGTGGTTGTGGCAGTTTTTCGCCCTGTACAAAATGGGTGGAACTTGCGAGCGTAATAGCATCTATCACATGAATGTTATATATTTATAAGTATTCTGAAATTGGATTGGTGTGCAATGTAGAAGCTAGTTTGAAGTAACGGTATTTTTGTAGTTATTTCCGCCAAAAAGAATTACAATTTGAAAATGTGAATTAATAAATACCTCCCGTCATTTGAAAATATATTAAACATTTCCATTTTCGTAGAATATAACAGGCCTATTGAAAGAGTTCAGACTCTACTATTTTGATGAGGAACAACCACTTATTTAGGGTTTCATCTTGAGAAGCGAAACAAGATCGAAATATAATTAGAGGAACTCTTATTTCAAATGACTTTGAAGACCCATTGTTGATTGCTTTGATTTTTTTAGTTAACGATTGTTTACGACCGTGGATTTTAGAACATTATATCTCACGCAAATCTTACCCGGTTGGAACCTGACTATTTTCAAGCTAGAGGAATGAAAGTTTCAATGTGTAAGAAGAGTCCGCGGGTTTTTTCACATCGTGTCCACATAACCTGTCAGACTTTGAATTTGAATTTGAATGCTTTTTGAATATAAAGAAGAGAAAAGGATGCAAAAATGTGGCAAAAATGTGTAGTTAACGATAAGAGTACTATGAGTGGTTAGATTCCACTCCGGCAATTTCGATGCAGAAGATGTACCTCGCCCTGATCGGTAAAATGTTGCAACAGATGAAGCAAGACCGACAAATAGCTGTTTCCATACAGGGGAGGTACTATGCAAAAACCGTACAATTGTTTATATTAGACGCAGAGCTTACTCAAAGAACCTCGATATTTAGGCACTAAATGGATTAATGCAAAGGAATTAAATTGACCGCATAACCCTTAGAGAAACGTTGCTGAAACCCAACGAAATTGAACCATTTTTGAAGCGACTAATTGCGTATGTATCAAAAGCAAATGATCGAAACACTGACGACCGTTCATAAATGTCTTCGAAACCTAAGTGTTTGGTGTGATTGAAAGGGAAGGTTGTCTTTTATGAACTAGACAAAAATGGCGAATTGATTAATTCGATCTTCAATTGTGTACAATTAGACCGCTCGAATAAAGCAATTTAGAAGGAACGACCTCAATTAACCAACAGAAATGAATCTTTCTTTCATTCATCACAACAGACACATCTTTGATGACCGGGAACAAGTTTGGCAAGTTTTAATACATCCCTGGTTTAACCCGGACGTAGCACCCTCTGTTTGCCGTTTGCTTCAGTCTCTGCAGAATTTTCTTGGTCATAAAAAACTGCGGAGGCTTTTTATGTCACCTGTTACTTCATATATTTAAAGAATTGAAATAAAAAACTCCCAGAATATTTGTCAAATGTCGCCGTAAAATACAGAATTATTAACGAAAAGAAAAAAAAATTGACTTAAGGACTTAGGCTAGGCCTACAAAAAAAGAAAGAATATTGTATAGGTCTGAGGTCTTAAAAGTGAATACGGTTAGAGAGACCATCTTAGCCTCTGCAATCTACACCGCAGCAGCTGCGAATAATTTAAAGTGACAGATTTTCGTGAAACCAATCTTATCTCCCCAGAGCTAGAGGTTTTTTTTTGGATGTTTAGCTTTCTGATCGTCTTTAACTACTTTCAGTAAAACTTAATATTCGTAAAAAAATATCTTTCTTAAATTCAACAAAAACGTGTGAGTCTTTTTTCGGATTCTGGCAGCGAACTCTTAACGCCCCCTAATGAAGAAATGAATTTATTTTTCGACTTCCCATACGCCTTTAATTGCATCAGAGAAGGAGTATGACGGAAGTGCATGTGTTGATGCATCTGTGGGAAGATAATGTTTTTTTCGTTTGTGATGCATTCTTCTTGCCGGCACACTGAATGGTTGGATCCGATTGGCTTGAAGAAGGAGAAATGCAAATTTTACTGATGGAGTCGGTCAATTTTTGTGATTTGCAAGTCGTCCGCTTTTATATTTCATTTGACATTCATCCAAAAACAAATACATCACATTAAAATGCAATTCAAAATTGCATGTACTCGTAAAGGCCTATTCGTTCCGTTGTTGTTGAGTGGCACTACAGCCCACAAGGAACCAGGGCCTAGCTTCTACAACAACGTGTTGTGCGTGCTGCTGTTCTTTCATGAGCAGAAGGGACCTACAGTTTTTTGCCGACTTCGAACGGCCGGATTTGAGAAGCTTTTCATAGACAATTGATACTCTTTGAGTGTTGTCAGCAACTCGAAAGAGGTGTTGCCGTGAAAAATGCGAGGTGTCCTGTTCGGGAATCGAATCTGCTGCGTGTGGTTCGACGCACTTACCCACTACGCCACGGCGATCACGTTCTAGGACCTACAAAAATCTACAAGCAAAAAGGCTCTGCAAAGAGGGCGTCGCATCTCGTAAGTTTAAATATCATTAAATAAAATTTAATGCTTTTCAATGCTTTTAACAACTCATGCTCTAGTTCGTCAGAGAAAAACAATCCACCGTTGTTGCCATAAAAATCTATCCAATTAGGAAAGCGCTTCCTACACATCCAATCAGACTTTGCGTAGCTAAGAGCCAATGACTTGTGGGCTTGGAAAGATATGTCTGCCCACAGACTCTTCTATTCCCTCAAACTTTACCCAATTACGGGTGCCTGCCAGTGAGCCTGCGATCCGTAACACTCCTTATACGCTCTAATAACATCATCTAAGTTTCAAATAATCTCATGGTTCTATATATGTCGCTGCGATGCATTAGCATGCATTATAGGATTATTGCATTCATTTGCATGTTGCGTGCGCCGTGGAACAACGACCACGCACACATTGTGCTTCCCGTGCCCGTGCCCTAACTAAGCTTTTAGACAGATGAAAATGCCCATAATGGCTGTGATGAATAACAACCTCCATCCACCGGTACAAAGGGAAACAAACACACATGCGGACATCATCGCTAGTGTGCCTGTCGACGGTGCGCATGCAAAGGAAGGAGAGCCACGCCACATC
Source organism: Eristalinus sepulchralis (assembly GCA_944738645.1). Lineage (NCBI taxonomy): Eukaryota > Metazoa > Arthropoda > Insecta > Diptera > Syrphidae > Eristalinus > Eristalinus sepulchralis. The sequence continues at coordinate 19,910,564 of OX122882.1, forward strand.
CCTGAGATATCAAACGCATTCCTTTGACGCACGTTTCTCCTTTTGAACGCTCGACAGTGGTTGCTGCGAGCTATCTAAATACAACAATATCAACTGCATTGTGCATGTTTGTATTGCATTTTGTTAAATCGATAGGAATGCAATAAGATACACTGCCGTCCCCCTCGAGCCGGGCCTCTGCCGCACGCACTCACACTTGGCGGTCACTTGAGACTCGCACCGAGTACCACACGTCGCTCTTCGGCGTCGGCATCGGTCTTGTATGCGTGCGTACGTGCATCTGTGAAGGACCACAGTGTACGCGTGTTATTTCATGCAAAAAACACAAAACAGGAGGAATGCACTGACACGAGGAGTTTCACAGGGTTCCCCAAATGGCGGGAAATTGATATTCGATTGAATTAATGCATCGCAGGATAAATGAGGACGCTCGCCGTCCCCTGTGCATCGGTCAGCTGAACGAAGCGCTTAATCAAGACTTGCTTGAGAAGGGGACTTTCGGACATGTGGTACGCACGGATCAACCCCTATTTCGTTTCGGTTTCTGCTGGTCAATAACCCTGTCGAATATTTCGGGTATATTTTGCGAATAATTAAGGAGAGTGAATGCAGTCTGCATTGAAAATGGCGGATGCACGTCGGATGTGGGGAAGGGTGCCGGACAACAAAATCCAAATGGCGACGGTCCACCCTTTTTCTTTGACTGCAATGAATGATGCATTGCTGATGAACGGGTTTTGCAAATGTCTGAATCAATGTGTTTTTGTATAGAAAGCTGAGCCAACAGCCTTAGGCTTTGTGTTTTCAAATAGTCCGAATTTGTTTTGAAACATAGAAGACTTTAGGCGTGGACAAAGAAAAAAAAACTTGCGAAGAACAACTTGTTTTAATTTTGGGAGAACTAGTTTCAATTTCATCATCAATCATTAACCCTTGTCCAGACTGGACAGAAGATAAATGACAGTTTGCGATTGAGAATTTGCCAAGAAGGACAATGAATTCAAGCCATATGACTTTGTTGTTACTTGCCTCGGTTGGGGTGACGCAAACGTCGGGAACACAGTGACCGAACTTGCAACGCATCGCGGCCGCACTGTATGTTGCCGTTCAAGGTAAAATTGCAGTCTATGTGTAAAATTTCTGTCAGTGTCAGGATACTCGTTCTACTAAAATTTTACCTCAAAAAACATCACCCTTTGGAATAGAAATCATGTTAAAATTTTCGTTTTAAATAAAGAGCTTTTAAAAAACCACAAAATCGTTTAATCCTTAGTTACGACAGACACTTTGTACAAATTTACTGTGACTCAATGTTAGATACGTATCCGCACAGTAGATTTTCAACACCATTTCGAATTAAGAACCAATGTTTTATATATCTTATGTTATCCGCGTTTCTGTTTTGAATTGAACCAGGATGAAATCTAGTTCAGTTGCGTACAGAGATATCAGCCCATATATCCTTATTATTCAGCAAAGTGAGTCGTTCACAAACTCAAAGAAGTCTAACGAAGTACGAATGGCTTTGTATAAAGAACTTTCTTTGATACAAATATGTCAACGATTCCGTTTATTAGAAGCGAAACAAATACAATATATTCAAAGTGAGAATGGGGGACATGCCCATTCCCCCTTCAACGCTTTTGCTAGACTTGAAACAGGGTTTGGAGTTGGTGCAAGTTGTTTGCGATACATTCAACTTTGCATCTACTTCAAATTTTTTGCTGCAGCAAGAGTGGGTTCTTGGGCCCAGTTCATCCGCTTCCTTATGCTATTAATTTTCTTTTTATTTCCGTTACCATCATATGCATGTGCAATAACGACACAATTAGGGTAACAGAACAGCCACAAGAAGTTGGCTAAGATCGAACTAGATTTATTCAGCCAAAAAGTGAAAGCATGAACCAACACATTCTTTCACCTTCTGTCTGTTTTCAGAACAATTATTTTTGTATATTGTGGTTATTTCTTTTGCAAATTGTTAAACTTTAATTTAAGATTAAAGTTAGATTTTGGTTTTTTATTCCACACAATTCAAAAATGTATTTTTATTCAATATTCAACATTGAACATTGTACAATGCTTAATTGCTTGATGCTTAGAACTGTAAACGTTCGACTCGAGATTTTGTGAATTTATGGCTCAATTCGGTGGCAGATGGTGGTAGATTTTGCTCATTATGAACTAATGACCTGTGGACTAAGATCAATCCACCTTGAACTGCATGTCATTCTTACAAGAGTCTCTGTTTCTTTGTAGTTAAGGAATTCATGGTTGGTAAGGATCTTTCTTGTCAATCCTATCATTTCTTATTCCGTTTCTTATTGGCGCCCGTCAAATGCTGTCGGAATCGACTTCGTTTTAGAGTTAATTAATATTAATTAATTAATGTTTGACGTTTTTAATAATTTTTTAGGGCATTTATTTAAACTTAACTTCGGTCAAAGTTCAGTCAAATTTCTTAACTTAACTTTCTTCTTTGTAGTTTTATGATATGAACACGTCTTTGAATGAGGGCATGATGGCTTCATTTTTTGTGGAAATAATCATTTTATTTCTTTCTTAAATTTGAATTGAATTTCAATGATTTTTTATTACTTTATTCGTAATTTCTCATATGCTATGGAGTACTCTAAGCTAATCTAAGTACCATTTTTTTTTTGCCTTTTGGACTTATTTGTGGAGTTTTAATGTTGATGCAAATTTGCATATGCTATTTTTTAAATTCAGCCCCAGAAATTTCGAAAACACAAGAGAACATGGCCTAGCTTCTACAGCAACTACTCGTGTTTTGCGTGGTACTGTTCTCTCACGATTAGAAGAGACCCACAGTTTTTTGCAGACTCCGAACGGGGGAATTGGAGATGCTTTTCATAGACAGGAATAATTCCTTACTCGTGTTAAAAGTCATATTAATATGAATTTATGTGATGTGATGCAATGTTATTCTTTTGAGTTATAAGAAAGGAAAAAAACTGTGCAGTTGACGGTGCTTTTAAGGAATACCGAATACCGAAAACGTTGCTACGTAAATTTCGATGTATGTTATATACTTCGCTCTGCTTGGCCTAAGAGCAATGAACAAAATGTTGCACCTGATAATTCAGTCGCCGTGATGTGTTGTGTAAGTACGTCGACTCACGCGCCGAAAGTACCAGGTTCGTTTTCCGGTCTCTACACCTCGCATTTTTTCACGGCAGCACCACTTTCGATTTGACGACAGCACAAGAGTTATAATTGTCTCTGAAAAGCTTCTTGAATCCCGCCGTTCGGAGTTGGCAAAAATCTGAAGGTTCTTCCCCCTACTCGAGAGATGACAGTACTATGCACAGGACGAGTAGTTTCTAAAGAAGCAAAGCCCTGGTCCCTTGTGGGCTGCAGTGCCTCTTGATTATTATTAATTTTCGTTTAAAGAGAATGCCCGTCTATGGAAGTGATTAGTATTCCTTAAACCCTGAGTATTTGAACACGAATAGTGTTTGACCAATAAATCATGAGGTTTTTAGAAGTGTTGAATCGTATTAATAATGTACGTCATGTGCCAACACGTAAAAGTTGCGAGGTACAAACTTCTCAAACCCACAAGCGCTTGGTTTCAACAAAAATGTTTAAGTTTCGACACACTGAGACGTTCTATCCCAGAGGACGATTTCGTGAGTTTCAATTCCAAGTCACAATTTTCCTACTTTAAAGGTGAATAGGTAGTTCAGTTGATTATGTTATAAGATAAGATATTGTTAACTTGTTTGGCTGGTTATGATTAGTTTTAAAAATATAAATTTCATCAAACATATTTATTACTTGTTTTAGCATTTTGCTTCTATAAATGCCCCATTTACTTGAAACTTGGTATCTTTTTGGTTCAGTTCACGAACTATACAGGCTGTACGACAGATACAACCCTTGACTTGAGACAACTAGGCCATATAGAGCACACCCGGCTCCGCCTCGCTGGTATTTGCACCAACCCCAAGGAATTGAATGAGGAATTGAAATAAATAACACAAGTGGAGGGGTGTCTAACCACGTGCAGAACGCAACTGAAGGTAACTAGCAAACGACCATTTCGGGCGGAGAGTTCGAAATTAACTTTTCGTGGTTGAGACTAATGTCCATCTACGATTATAGCTCTAAACAAAGACAGAAGAAGTGGTTAGTAAGATTTTACCTAACCTACTACCTACATATGAACGTGGTGCCATATTCATTTTCACTTGGTATTCCTCTTGGCTTGGTTTACTGCCGGGATTCATCCTATCCTGGTGATGAAAACTACACAATAGCTAGTTAATTTATAAATTTGTATAGTTTGTGTAGATTTCGTTTTAAATTGCCTTGTATTCGGTACTTTTCCAATTAAACATCTTACAGTTGAAGAAACAGGAATACTACAGAATAAACGACAATAATGACAGATTCAAGGCATCGCGCAAACGACATAGGAATTTGATTTGTTGAACATACTGAACATACTGTCCGATGAGGTCTTACACCCGTTTTGAAAAATTCAGAGTACGGCCCGCTAGCTCCACCATTTTATTCAACTTCGAAAAAGCCTCTCTGTAAATGAAGACCTTGTGACATGTGTAGATATGTCTCAAAGTTATTCAATTTCGCGCACCATATTTGATGCGGGATTTCTTCTTTGATTTGCCCAGAAGAGCAAACGACATCAGTGATGTTTAATGGAGAGAAGTTTTATGAACAACTTAACAACGCAAAAAATCCTCATTATCCTCCTGGCAAGTTGTTCCCTTGGCCCTCTGCTTAACTACGTGTGCTGTTAATAGCAAGGATATTTGTCTGTCTGACTCTTATACACAGACAACAGCCCCCCTCAGCCATTTAATCGCCAACACATGCTCCAATGATTTAAATAAAAAAAAAAACAAAAGGAAAGGAACAAAAAGAATGTAACGTCCAGAAAGTAGTATTCTTCAAAAAAATATCTGGGTTTCTGTCGGCAGGAGCTGTGACCGTCGATAGGCACCCTGCAGAGGTACCAGCTCCCAGTCAGTAATAAAAAGCTGTTACTGTTATCTGCCGACGACAAGAAATGTATCCGAAGCGTGTACCTCTATCATCAACGGTGCCGTCGACCTACTTGAATATTCACCCCATTTTTTTCTTCCCGGCTTTTAATTTCTTCCCCGCAGCAAATAATATCCTCTTCACCTCCGCTGAGGAAGCTCTGCAGTCTGTATATGAGATCAAATTTTTTGTAGTCGGGAGTGAGGTCACGTAGTTCTTGCATGTTACTGCACGACATTCAGTGCAGAGACAAGCTGGGGTTTCCCATTACGCCAAAATACACTCAATTTTCGACCAGACCAGACCATACAAGAGATCGGTGTGACTGTGTTTCATTTAAAATGCAAATTTTCCTAGATACAAACCCTTCCGTTGTGCAGTTGGTTCAGCTGATTCAATTTTGGGTTTTCCTCCGTGCAGTCATTCTTCTCCGCCGCACACCGGTTTCAAGTGTGTTCTTTTGGCAACTTTAAATTTTTGGTAATTTATCTTTTGCAAATTTGATTTTAATGAAATGCCGACTGACGGTGGCGGTCCACATTTGTAGCCACGGTAGACAGACGCCTCAAGGGAGCACACACCCGGTCTTAAGATCGTTGAAGGGTGATAAGTTTCGTTGTTACGTAAATTTACACTTCAAAAAAAATGAAATTTTATTGTGCTGCGAAACAGCAACCCAGAACAGCGGAGCAACCACAAAAATGAATGAAAAATATTCGGAAGTGAACGACAATTGTGCACAAGATACATTGCACCGCTTTGACTGGTTCGGCGGTTTCGTGTGGTGTGCGTTAGTTTGTGTCCTCCGTTATGGCTCCCTTTTTTTTCTCCTCAGTTGACTTATACACTGAGAATGAGGGAATCGGAATAAATTGGGGTTCGCTGTGATCTGCATCTACATGTGAAATTGTGTGCCAAAAACATGTGTTCGATACAATTTGATTACACGAGGAGATTGCAGATACGGGGCGGAATTTAATTTTGAATTTAAATGTAAATTGTACGAACAAAAAGAAACCGCAAGAAACAAGCTTGAAACAATTGAAACAGGAGTTTATTGTTTTTCTGAAACGTGTGTCGGTAAGGTATCACGGGATAAATTATTATTTTAAGTGACTGTCAGATCAGCGATAGTTTACATATTCCTTAAGACAAATGTGATCACTAATGACTTGATGATGCTTCAGTACGGTACACTTACACGCAACTCGGTGGAGGTGCGCATTTGATTCCATCGGCTAGGCGATAGAGAATTTTAAACATCAAAAAAACATTTAACTTCTACAGATAGAATACTCAAGCAACTCCGCTTTAACTTCTTTTTCTGCACCTACCCACATCGGCGGCGAGTCCCTATCTTCTGAATACTTTACAGCGCTTACGAATAATATTCAGTGTTGATATTTTGTGGTGGGCATATTTTGTGTGAATTTTTGTATGCCCATAAAGGTGACTACAGCCTGCTCAGGGGGGAGTCATCACATCATTACCACAGAAATGTGCGAGTTTCGCATTCATGGGAATGAGAATTCCTCAAATAACATTCACCTGACAAGGGTTTTTAAATATTTCGTGAAAGTTTTACCTTTAGGCAGCAGTAAAATTAAATTTCTGTCAAGTTAGTGATGATGATGAAACGACCCATAAAATAATATTTGGGGGAAATAAATCGATGAAGTTTTAAATTTGGTCCATGTTAAAGTTATTGTAAAGCATCCCACGGCCGACCAACACTAATATTAAATGTTACTTGAATGAGGAATAATTCAAGTAAGATTTATCGTTTGTGTTCTTCTCGATATTACTTGACGAGAACATTGACATTGACAAAATTGAATTGTTATTAAATTGATAATGTGCATCAATTCTACTTGTTAATGTTTTCATTTGTGAAAAGAACGTTTTTTTTTGTTTTGTTGTTCTTCAGTCGTTATAATAATCCATCACATATTTCCAATTTCAAGGAAGCTTAATAATTCCATCAGCGTAGTCCTTTTTGGTTTGTAAGCGAAAACTTAGCCAATTGATTTTCAGCTACTCTTATAGTTTCAACTCCTAATCAGGGTATCTACGGTGGTGTGTATTCAGTCCCAGGTCCTGAACTGAACATCTCACAAATTTTCGTGACACGAGCTCTTTAGAGCTACTCACAACACGTAAAGAGAATACATTTTCAAATCTTGTCGTTCAGTGTCAACAACAAGGGGTAGCTCTGCTTTATACAATACTTTAAGCTAAAGAATATAGTAGCGCGTAAAAGAACAGTAGCGCCATCCATCAGTTTGTTTGCAATGTTCAAAGCGCAAGCTATTTAGAAGAATGTAAATCTTGCATTTAAGAGGGGGATCGGTAAAAAAAGTGGATTGAAATTCAGTGACAGTCACCAATTTTCAACAATGTTCAGAAAATTATGGCAAAATTTGTAAACAGTGAGAACAAAAAATATGTCTTGTGAAGTCTTTGATTGCAATCAAAGAACCTCTGAGCCACAAGAAACCGGATGTTTTTACAAATCTGTAAAACTCCGTTCAAAACACCACAAAGAGCTTCCGTAAAGCAAAAAATGTTTTAAAACAGAGCCTTAAGTCCACCAGGCAATACATGAATTAAGTTCTCATTGCGTCAATCACTCTTAGACGGCAAGTTCGAAACTAATTTTGAGAACGTCATTGTTGACTTCTAACAGCCTCTACTTCTTCTTCTTGTGGCACTACAGTCCGAGGTGGGCCTGGGCCTCAACCAACATGGTTCTCCAGCTAGCACGATCTTTCGCTAGCTGCCTCCAGTTGCCCACTCCAAGTTGGTTGAGGTCCTTCTCAACTTGTGTGCGCCACCTTAGTCTAGGTCGTCCTCTGTTGAGTTGTCCCAATGGCTCAGATTCGAAGACTTTTCAGGCCAGTGTCGACCATACGCTCCACATGGCCTAGCCATCTTAAGCGTTGTATCCAAAGGCGCTTGACCAGGCGCGTGTCCCTATACAGCCCATAGAATTCGTCGTTAAATCTTTCCTCCAGATACCATCAAAGCAAACAGGCCCAAAAATCGCGCGCAAAACTTTTCTCTCGAAAAGACTAAGGGCTTCCTCATCTGCTTTTAGTAACGTCCAGGTTTCCGCGCCATAAAGTATGACTGGCGTGATCCAGCTTTATTTGCTTTATATAAGCTTAGTCCTTCCAAAGAGGGCTTTATTACACAATTGCCTCCTGAGCCCACAGAGACAGCGATTGGCAAAAATGATTCTGCGTTTGATTTCGGTACTGGTGTTGTTGTCCCTATTTACCGCAGATCCGAGGTAGACGAAGTCCTTGACTACCTCGAAGTTTCTGCTGCCTAGTGTGACGCTCTGTTCGAGACGTCGATATTCTGTGTCCTTCCTTGGTGACAGCATGTATTTCGTTTTACTCTCATTAACCACCAGACCCATTTTAGCCCCTTCCGCTTCAATGCCAAACGCGTCATTGCCAATCACGTCAATGTCGTCGGTGTAAGCTAGGAATTGAACTGACTCTTGGAAGATCGTGCCACTGGAGTGGACGTATGTGCTACCCACGATCGACTCAAGGGATATCGGTTTTTGAGCATTTCAAAATGTTCGTCATTTCAGATGGGTCTGGCTTTTGTTTTACACAGATTTGAATAAATGTTGAGTCGTCTCATAAAAAAACCTAGACTAGCGTTTATAAGAAAAATTTGGTTTTTCATGATTTAAGAATTTGGTCAGACTCCCACGAAATCAATTTGAAAATAAATTTCAAAAGTTTGATGAATTTATGAGTGACATCTACTAAAGACAAAATTATTTGAACCTCGTACAAAAAATGCAAATATCCAGGCAAAAATCAATCAATCAATCAATCAAACGGAAGATTGTAATAAATTATGCAACTTTGAAGCCTGAAGAGTCCGGTGTATTTTACACAATACAGCACTTTAGGGCTTGTGTAACAAAATCCCAACCGGCATCCCCAAGGCACAACAGCAGTGCGCGCAATATGTTCTAGCGAATAGGTCCATCTGAAAAGGTGAAGCAGAACAATTTCCAAGAACTCTCTAGACACCGATATAATAGGACATTGGCCTAATGGCCGGATATCACGCGCCACAGTAATCGAATACAGGACTCTCAGTGAATGAGGAGGACCATGGAGAGGACGTGGACTAATCCTCTTATTTGTAATTATTGCGCTCAACAAACACGTACACAGGTGGATTCAAATTCATGGAGACAACGCTCCTGTCGAAAGGGAAATGCTTCGTGGGCAGAAAGTCTTAAAATTTTGAAAGGCGACCAATCTGCCAGATAATTTGTTTTTATTTGCCCGTAAGTGCGCTTAAGATAATTCTGTTGATTGCATTAAAGCTCACTGGGACACGGGAAAGGACACAAATTTGTGTCCTGACTCGGGGGCATCTGTTGTTTTCTTGATTCGCCTTCCTAAATTTAAATGGGTTTTACATATTTTTATTCGGTTTTGCATTTAAGGACACCTTGGAGATTTAAAAGAGAGTTTGCTCATGGTAAGCAATCGGATATCGTGCATGTGTGATGTTTCTTTGAATCGGATTCAGATCCTTACAATCGGAAATCGAATTTACCACGAATTTGAAAGAAATGAGTTAAAGGAATATTTTAATTTCAATAATCTGAAGTACACGAAATTTAATGGATATGGAATAAGTCTCTTACAGATCGTTTAATAGGAACTTCTGAAATTTTGATTCCAGGAAGTCCTTTCAAATAGGCTGTCATTTACGCAGTCTTTGTCGAAGTCACGCCCACCTCGGGCGTCCTACCGAGGGGGTAAATTTGTGAACACTGACTTCGTTATCAATCAATAGACAGTTGACCTAGCAAAACGATAGAACTGCATTAAAGATCAACACTAGCCGTAAGAGTATACAATACGGTTCAATGAAGTCGATTTCATCAAGCTCACAAAAGCTTGGCCTCTCGGGCACTACATTTTACTGAATTTTGTGCGGTGACTTGGACCTGCACCAAAACGAAATTCAAATTACCCTGAAGGTATGATGAAAAAATGGCGATTCATCGTGAGGTTGTATTAATAATGCAAAATAAAACACATAAACTTAAAAGTGAACTTAAAATTTTGCTTTCGGTTAAAAGAACAATTAATGGCATTTAGTTTTTCAAAGGAAAATAAATGTAAATGAATGAAAAGACTACGTGTCAGGTGAACCATTTGGAAGGAAGGATTTTTTCGTTCGAGCACGGTGGCTGGTATCTCGCGAATAATGAGAGTAATGTGGGCTTCCAAATCGTAGCTGGCTTATTTTTAAAAGGTCTGAGATATGAATATTTTGTAGCATCATGTTGTTATCCAAATAAATTAAATAAAAACTCGCTCGCTGTATGCCATTTCGGTGAAACCAGAGCTCACCGAGACCATGCGCTTCAATTTAAGGAAGTTCGTTAACATGATACGATCCAGAAATGAAACCATATTTGACGAATTACAGGATTTTCATTGAGATTTTCTGGAGCCAATTCGCTGAAAGCATCACGCAAATCTGGCAGAAATTGAATTTGGACGTCTTTTGGTCAAAACCCTCACGTAAAATACACCAAGTTGTAGATAACGCCAAGCCAAGCTTAGGAGAACGACGACGAATTGAGTCGTCACGGCGTACACTCTTGGCTACAGCTGCTACGGTCTCTTCAATACGTGCTGGATGTGGTTTAACCGGTCGAGTATCATCCACTTTTGTATACTGAAACTCTAATAGTGGTTTTCAGTTGGTTTATTTTGCGAAGCGTAAGCTCCTAGAAGAGAATTTTTGATTTTTTAATTTAGAACAATTTGGAGACGATGTTTTTGTCTAAGTCTTTCCATGAAGACTTGCCAAACAATACTGAACAAAAATGGTCAAACAATTTAATAGAAGTGACGCGTGATCTATCAAAAAAGGCTGTTGAAAATCAAACCTTACGATGAATCACCCATTATTAGAAGATCTTATTGGCCAAATTGCTGAGCTTTGTCAATACAATATCTTTCGCAACCAGCGTAACTGCTGCGATAGCGATAAGGAGACAAATCGCAGTTATTGTTGACATTTGTGTATGTCAACGTGCACTGGGCCGTACCCCACATAATAATAATAATTGAGTGGCACTACAGCCCACAAGGGACCAGGGCCTAGCTTCTACAACAACTACTCGTGTTGTGGGTGCTACTGTTCTCTCACGAGTAGAAGGGACCTACAGTTTTGTGCCGACTCCGAACGGCCAGATTTGAGAAGCCTTTTATAGACAATTGATACTCTTTGGGTGTTGTCAGCAACTCGAAAGAGGTGGTGCCGTGAAAAATTGTGAGGTGCCCCGTACGGGAATCGAACCCAGACTTTCTGCGTGGCGGTCGACGCACTTACCACTACGCCACGGCGACCACATACTGTTTGTAAATGTTTTTGCAGACCTTACCTTAGTTGCTTACATGTCCTGCATGTTATAGATACTTGCAGTTTTAAATTTCTCTTTTTGTATTCTTATACAATCTCGTGCAATCTTGTTGTCCATTTAAATCGGATCGAACGCCACTTAAGGCGCCTTTTTGATTTCCCCCTAATAAAAAGCAGCAAATCGGCACCCAAACCGCTAGCCACTAACAAAATAAAGTACTAGCACGATACTGCACTCCTTGACATCAACATATCAAACACTTCTATTCTGCAAAGCCTTATCTGTAAGAAGACACAATTCGTGCCCAAACCAGTATCCATCTCCTTTACTCATTCGAAGGAATCTTTCACTGCTGTAACTCGCAAACGCTAACTGAATCCAACAACTCAATTTGTCCCAACATCGATCATCTTCACCCACCTTAAATGAGCTATTCCCGAAATGGTCCAACAAGCCCAATCACATTTTAATATCTATAGATTCGTCCTTCAGAATGGACCCAGCAGACCGTGGTGCCTCGAAGCACGCCCTTCCTATTACAACCCCAATCGAGGCGTACTAGCCAACAACAAGCAATTACAGATAAAATCAACATGTTTGGAATAACGAAGACTCTTTCCAGCGGAAAGCGCCACTACCGCCACCATCACGTTGTTATCGTTGGCGTCGTGGACAGACATCCCTGGTGTGCGCCTCAATTGAGTTAGTTTTCAATCAGAAACAACAAGCAGCATCACCCCGTCACAGCTCCCCATGTGACCCTGGTGTTAAATGAGTTGCACGAGCGCGCGTAGGTGCCGCCACCTTTGCTCTTATTTTGCTCTACTCATCACCTCATCTCATGCCCGTCCCGTGAATCGCCTAGCAACCTTACGCATAGGCAGTGGCACGACGGGCGGTATACACATCCACCGGGGAAATACAGAATTACATCGATTCACATAAATTACAATGCCTTGTCTACCGTTAGATATACATTCCGCCAACGAAAGGCTCTTTGCCACCCGCCAAGCGCCCGTCGAAGGGTGAATGGGGCTCTCATATACATATGTATGTATCTAACCTGCTTTCGAAAATCGTAAACAAAAGTTAGGCGGTAAAAATGATCGCCTGGCCTACAGCCGCTGCTGGGGCGGGGGATGTTCGTTTTTAATCCAAGAGTCCCCCACTGCAACACTGCGGAGCCCTCGTTTAACCTTACTCGCGGAGATACCGCAACGGGACCCTATGCTAAAGCAGATGGCAGCGTCGGAGTGAGAATAAAATTTAGTATCCCCATCGATGACCACGACGTGCAATTAAGGAGCGAAAGTAATAATTTCAGCCACTGCGTCGGGAGAAGGAAGCAATAAGCGACACCGCCGCAATCAAAGGATTCAGCGGCAGCAGTGGGCAACCGCAAAAATAATTTCTCCCCCTCCTTGGATGGGGCTGCCACTTTGAATCTGTGCGTTTGGATGCTCTGCGAGGCGTTGCTTGTGCGTGCCAACGTGTGTCGGAAGTGATAAGAAATCTATGCGAGGAGAAGCCCATAAATCGGGAAGTAGAGTGCCCTCATAAATCCTTTGTGACGACAACTGGGTCTTTTAATGAAGTCCTATACTTGACGTAGAGAGTGTGCGAGTGTGTGTGTGTGCGCGTCGCTTTCCATATTTATGAGCTTGGAGGTGGATTTTGGACGCGGAACGGGAGACATTTGTCGCCGCCGCCGATCCGTTAATGGGGTAGACGCCTACGAACGACCTGCTTCCATTTACTCTTGACTGAGTAGCCACTCTTGAGTGGAGACAAATACACTGTGGTCTGGGTTTGCTTTTTGCCGGAAAATCAAATTGGGTGAGTGGAAGACATTACGATGAGGTGTGTCAACCGATGTGATCATCACGGGAGAAATTAAATCGTTTTCCTTAAAGATGATATGTTATGGATTGAAACAATGCGACGAAATAAATGAACTTTTTGACAGCTGGAACAAAAGATTTTTCAGTAAGTAAGAAAATAGAATCTATCCAGATTGTTCCTAAAAAGGGCGATCTTTCATCACGCTCCTCCTTCCGACTCCTTGGTACGGAGAAGCTCCTTAATAACGAACAGTGCGGTTTGCACAGAAATAAGTCCACTGATGCTCTGACCACATATCTCACCGAGCAGTAAAACCAAACCTTGGACAAAGAAGGAGGAAATAAGATCGAGATTTCCTAGTATCTGGCAAGAGGCTCTCTTGTCGAAAATGCGTACTTATGGCATAGATGAGTCTCCTCTTTGGATTAAAAGTTACCTTGAAGTAGAATAATTCTGAATAGAGATACGAAGCGGTGAGAGAGAGGGGTGGGGGATATGAAGGTTAGAAGCCCAATAATGCATTACATAAAATTATCGCCTGAAATTAAAACCAGACCAAACTTGGACTTTGAATTTTAACAAGGTTAAGAGCAAAATTTGGACAGTCACGTAGACTCAAATTTGTATAAGGACTGGGAGTAGAATTTGGACAGCGATTGGACTAAACTTTAGACAATGATTTGGAGTAAAATATAGATAAGCCCTTGAACTAAAATTTGGACAAAGATTTGCACTAAGAATTCAAACGAAGACTTGGACTTAAATTTCGATGAAGGCATTGATTCAAATTTGGATTAGAACTTAGAATTTTGTATAAGGTCTTGAACAAGCACTTGGACTAACATTTGGACAACTACTTAGACCTAAAATTTAAACGAGAACAAGTAAAATTTGGATACGGACTTGAACTTGGACTGGAATTTGGATAAGGACTTGGACTTAGGTAAGTTCTGACAAACACATGGACTAAAATGTAAACAAGGACTTGGACTAAAATTCGGATAAGGACTGACTTTAATTTGGATGTATGTCGTGAACTTAGACTTGAACGAGGACTTGTTCTAAATTTTTATGAAGATTTAAATTTAAATTAGAATTTGGAATAAAATTTGAATAAAGTCTTGCACTCAAATTTGGAGAAGGACATTACAAGAACTAAAATGTTTACTATTACTTGGACTTAACTTGAATAAACAATTGTACTAAATTTTTGACAACCGTTTGGACTAAAATTTAGATAAGGACTTGGACTTAAATTTAGACAAGGACTAGGACTTAAATTTGGATAATGTCTTGGACTAAAATATGGATAAGGACTGTGACTAAAATTTTGACTAGGACTTGGAAAAGAAATTGTACGAGGAAATAGACAACGAATTAAAGTAAGACCTTAACAATGACTTGAACAAAGGTACTGATCGAGAAATTTTACAAGCCGTAGATAGAGATGAACTTTAATTTTAACAAGAACTTGAAACACCAATTAGGTTACGGAAAGTTTCTTAGAAAATCATATGACCCAATAGTTGGTCGCAGTCAGTTTAAGAAAACAATGTCAGAGTCAGAGTGTGCTCCGCTGGTAGATAAATTGCCCGTAGCTATTTTCTCTCGCCTCTTTGTGTTCTATAACATTGCAGTTTCACTTCTATCACGTGGGAACTTACTCGTGATTTTTTTATCCTAAAAAAATCGACGGTCCCCACCTTCCCTGGTTAATAAAAAATATACTTAAACCATAAATTTTAACGTGAACTGGAGGCCTGAAAACACGGATCAATTTGAATCTAAGGAATTGTGTTGCAGGCCGCATTTGAACTGAACTACTTCTATGCACATACATATAGACTTGGATCTTGAAATTTGTTCGACGAAACATTAAGCGACTATATTTCGTCGGGTTTTATCATATCAGCGAATGTCTACATCTTTTAGTTTTTCCATCGAAAGGCATACGAGGAGTGTACAATCGCGTAACATCCAGTCTGCTATAACATAACCATTACAATGCACTTCTAGCAGAAAACAATCGAACTTGACATTTCAAAGAAATAAATTATTTTTCACACCGTGCACGAGTCGATGACATGTGATTGTAATCCAATAAAACGAGCGGTCAATAGAGCACCTAGACATTTTAAAAATAGCTTGCGGAACCACCCAAACCAAGCACCTAAGAGTTTACCGATTCTTAAGGAATATTTAGAACGAACAATGCTCGTAGTCGTTGTATTCCATCAACACTCGCGCATACCGATAGCGCGATAAGGTATAGGAAGCATTTCTCATCGATTAGTCACTCGTTTTAAAAATACCCGCTTGCATATTAAGCAGTTAGATGTTTTGCAAAACAAACCCGTCCGCTAAACATGCATCGCACATGAAGCCCCCACACACCGAACCCCATAAACCGATTCGCGGCCAGGTGGAGAGGGCAGCAAGAGAGCAGGCACTCAAGCAGACATGTGCAACGTCCTCATTTGGAAAATCCCTCACGATTTCATGTAAAGTTAATTATAAAACCCAACTGAAAGGCACAAGAGACTACGCTCAAATGGCATTGTTACCCGCTTAATCCGGTAACCATTACCACTAATTACCCTTCAGTGGAGGGGCGACACAATAATCGCAACAATGTTCCCAGTCCTCCGAACCTCGCGCCCTAGCGCAGAGTGTTGACTCGCTAACGAAGCTTACCCCAAGGCATACGGTTCAATGGTTTTATGAGCGAATCCACATGCAAATATGTGACGTGTAGTGGAAGCACACCGAAGACCGCTGCAAATTGGATCAGATGTTGAGGATATATTGACTGGCCGTGTGGCGCGATGATGGCCGAGGTGTGAAAGACGAGAAAGGCGCGGATCGGCTGCATGACTAGGAGCAGTTCTAGTTAGGCGATGACAAGTCCATAAGTGATGGCGGACATAACTTCACGTCGCCAATGGCCTGGTGGTTGCTTTCCGAGGCTATGGGGCACTATGGAGCGGGCAGGATATGCAAATTTTCTTAAACACCTTTATGTGCAGAGATGGGTTCAAATCAGAATTTATTTGCCGATGATTTCCATTATTTCCGACAGAAACGAAGCACATTGACAACCAGACTATCTTAGTTCATATTTCTTATGCAATCCTGTACGGAGGATGTTAGTTTTCTTTTATTACTAGAGATTAGGCTGTAGCTTGGGAAATTAGCTTTTGAAGTTGAAAGGAGATAAGAAGGCTTATCCGGAGTGCAGATTGGTTTTCTGACAGGGGGATAAACGCAGGTATATCCGAACCTTAGTTAAGTGTCATGGGACACATTTTTGCTTTCGATTGATTCAGCCATCATCAAAATATCAGCCAGGACATCATTGCCTACCTTGGTTGGAATTGTCAACCTTGGCTGTGGGTCCGCTAAAGTCAAGTTTCTGACAAGGGAGGTTTTAAAAATTCAAACCTCTTAGGTGTTCCCAACCTGTAGTGACCAAGGTGTGGATCGGAATACGCCTAGGCAGCGACTTGAAAACGAAGGCTTTCAAAAGTCGAGCAGAGCGTTCGCAACCTGATGTGACCAAAATGTGGATCGGAATACGCTCAGACGGCAACTTATGAACGAAGAGGACATTGAGTGATGGAATAATAAAGTCAAAGCAGATGCCGTTATTATGAAAATAATTAAAAGCTCTACCGTTCAGTTCAATCTAATGACTACCTCCGATGATTATGACCTGGCAGACTCCCACACTGGTGGGATGACTTGCCAAACGACACTGAACAAAAATGACGAAGCAGTTTGATACAAGCCGTGCGTGATCTGTCAAAAACGCTTATTGAAAATCGACCCTCACAACGAATCACCCTTTATTTGCTATTTAAAGCCTAAAGAACAAATTTTGAAAGAACGTTCGCCATCGAATGGTGTAGATTTCCAGGGACATCGTATCCATAGAGGTCGCCTCCATGTGCTATATCTGAAAACTTTTTAAATGTCCCCAAAACACAATCTGCTTTCACTTTCTTCAAGTATTGCGAATTTTCGAGGACCCGTGCGAATGTTTTCACATCTCGTCCGTCCCATTAGCATCTGTCAAGGCTTCCCGTGTATTACGCACAACCCCAAGAGTGGCCTAGAAAGTTCACTGCGGCATCGTTGAGTAAACAAATCAAAACACAAAATAAATTCGTCTCGACTACGAGGTCAACGACGATGACTGTCGTCCACGCGAGCAGAGTACTTATCGCCATCATTTGATGCCAGACACCACGATAGAATGTCAACAAAGCTAGACCCAGATGCTGCTTAATCCCACATCCGACTCGTGGGTTGACACCGTCGCCCTCTCACCCGCAAGCAACCGTTTCTGTGCGAATTGCTTAACGTATGTATATGACCAAATTTGTCTAAAAATAAAACCGTCTCGCGTCTAATCAATGCAGCCCATGACTGACGCGTGTTTTCACGAAACGTCTAAGTGCGTGGGTACCCTTGAGCGTTGTGGCATTGATTTGAAGCAGAAACCACGCAACAATTAATTCGGTACCTCATCCGATAGACCTGCTGAGTCTAACGGAGGCTGTCCATGCCCCAGGGATGCTCCCTTGTCCGAGACACGCACCATCCGGTATAAGCAAATACGTATTCGCATGAAGCCCTCGCAGCCGTTGACATCTCCACCCCTCATTTCCAAGTGATATAACGCGTTCACACGACGACGGGACGACGACGTTCCTTGCGTAGGCAAAGTCTCCCTCTCTCTCCGCGGGCACAGCCAGTGGGTCGGGTTCAAATGAAAACAAATGCTAGCCAAGGCGGGGGCGTTCTTGTTGAACATCCGCTCTTTCCTCAAACCCCATCGGCTTCAATTGTTAATTTTTGTCATGCGTCCGCTTGAGAGGCATGCGATATCAGAAGCTTGTAGCCCGTGTATCTATCTAGAGATGGTGCCGGAGGCACAGACACATGCTCTCTCTGGAAGTGTGAAACAATTTATGGGTACATTACCCTTGTGGAGGATGCAGTAGTGGGGAAAGCGCACAAGAGAATCGAGGCCGGTCCCAGATAGATGACACGATACCCTACATCGGGGTCTGGCATTTTTCATTAGGACTTCTGATTTAGATAATTTCTCTCAAAGTTTCCGCACGAAGTTCAGTCAGATGATAAGGGCGCCATAATGTGTCGCATTGGCAGTGTGGACATGATTCAAATTATGCTACTGCTTAGATAATTTATGTGCTATCGGATACCTTGTTCTATGATTACCCCACACATACACTTTGTACATCCACCAAACATTAAACAAAATTGCACACACTTACACTTAGTTGGCTGCAACAGGTTGACTATCTCGAGGTGGCAGCAACAAAAAAAAAATTGCGAGGATGAGAGACGAAATTTCTAAATATTCAAGGTTCTTAGTGCAACCTTACCCATAAGGTAACAACAGTCAAAACAGTACATTTAAAATTTCTTCAATACTTTCCTGTTTTGACCTCTTACGTATACGCTATTTAGTGCGCGTCTCTTGGTGCTTCGATACCTCACAAAGAGAACTCATTGCGATAATATCAATAGAGCGTCATTCATTTCATGGTTTCATGTTGGTAGTACTGGAATTTGACACCTGTCAAACTTAGCTGTCATTTGAATATCAGTTATTCAGTTGGGTATGCGCCATGTTGCATGTTCTGTCCAGGTTTGATAATATTAATTTTGAAATAAGAAAACCTAAAGTTGGTAACGTCCCATGTTGAAAAGAATATAAAGCGTGCTGCAGAGATTTGAATGCCGTGATATCATTTTGTCAGTTTACAGTCTTAAGGAGTAAGAAAGAAAGAAAAAACAAAAATTATATTATTCCCTTTTAATCCAGTTTTCACTTTGACACTGCAACATAGACTCCTACTACACTTATAGTTTAGTGACATGTCACTAAATCAGAATGAGAAATCAATTTTCAAGTAGTCGTTCAAAAACTAATGAATTATTTAAACACTAATCATCTTAAACATATGGAACGTGTTCCTTTCTCGGCGTGTGGCACATTCTTGGTATAAGGGTTGTCGCTAAACGACAGAAATAGTGACACACACAGTTGATCACAAATCTGTAAACGACTTGTTAGTGGCGTCAGTTAGGAATCATGGTTTTTGTGTTCTGCATTTTACGATCTCATTCACTAATACAATCTTGAGGGTTGAAAAAAATTTGAAAAACAAAACATGTTTTGAACGGTAAGTATTTTCCCAGGAAACCCTATTTCCGAAAATGACTTTTTTAAATAAGGGAGACAAGAACATTCCACGAAGTTATTTGTACTACCCGACTGTTTCTCTCTCTCTCTTTCTTTCCAAAAAGATATCGCACTGTGTAGAGTAGAATCTTTTCCACACATGGGTGAGACGAATCCAAGTAATTTTCTTTCCGCAATATTGGTACAAATCTGACATGACTTTCAAAATCACATCATTTGAGTGACAGCCAGTTACAGGGGTGTTTATTTTCATAAGTAATGCAATGATAATTCAAGTTCATGGCCGACGATGAATGACGAAATTTGGGAACTTTTTTATTGACAATAAGTTGCCTTTTTTATCAGCAAATAAAAAGAGGTGGTACTTGGAGTTGTCCAGTGCAGTCTAGAAATATCATATTCTAGCAATCTATCATACCCACATTTGACATTTCTTTGAAAACACTATTTACGTCGAAAAAGCATATATTTTTGTATATCTAACACTTAAGCTTTGAACCTTAACTTTATATCATGTGTACATATTCACCCTGTGTTTCAAACTGTGTTTTTTTTTTCGTTAGACGCCAACTACGCAGCTTTTGTCTTTTCTTTGCTATCCTTGAAATATCTTGTTTAAGGACAGATGTTAAATCTAAAAATTATGCGTTTATCTCATTTCACGTTGTTCTTTTTATTAACTTGTTTAGTAAAAATATCGGAAGACACATAATACCCATGAATAGAATCCTCGGGGCATACAATTCGCATATTTTAAAAAGTCACCAAAAGATGTTCATCCAAAATATGAGAAATATGATATATAATACACACAACCTCGCATCCAATTTAAAACCTATATGTTACCAAGCAGGTTCTAGGAGATTAGCATGTCTCTCGTCATACGAACGAATATTCAAGTTTGTGGATTTATGCTTAAGGGTTTTCTATTTGAAGATTTTGTTACTAAGGATGCTAAAGCCAACCTATGAATACGAACTTACTCGTCATAGAAATCTTCAGTAGAATTTGCGTTTAAAATCGTGTTGGCATTTCTCAATACCGTAAGGCCGACCGAGAACTGAGACGACCACTTTTTATTTGCGATTTTCGTAACAAGAAATGGTTGTTAAATGAGTTTTCTTATAAACTAATCACGGACACCCAAGGGTAAAACAAGTAATGTGAAGCTTACTTGTGTTCTTATCCATCTGGCCCAGTTCAATTCTTTCTGTACTTTAGCCTAGTCGCCAAAACACTTTTCTTCTATGTCTCTTTTCATTCGAGAGAGATCACGTCATTGTTGGCAAAAGATTGGCGCAGAGGCAGACCTGTGTCAGTTTTGCTAACCAAGAAGTAGAAGTGCACAGCCGTTGCAAAAAATAACGAGAGTCCTTTAATCAATTTTGATCCATAAGTTGTGATCTTATTAAAGCTACCCTTGAGTTTCGCCTTCCCATTAACTCTAAATTTTAAATTCATTATCATTTTTGCAACGGTAACGAGCCTCATTTTTAGGAAGAAGAAAACTAGTACCAACTTAAAAGGAGCACAATGTGCATCGAATCACCAGTGCATCCAGATAGGTCTTATTTCAAACAACTCGTCAAAAAATTCTTTCAAAATTTCGTGCTTTCTGTGCTGCAATCCGTCCATCAACTGCATCACACACCCTATACGACAGGGTGTGAAAATACTTGAAAGCCACCAACATGGCCTAGTTTTGTCTCGCCTGACACTGAGGCTTAATTTATTATTTAAATTCAATTCCACTAAGTTGTGTGCATACACCGCGGTGTACACACATATGTCTGTATGTGCGCAGCAAGTTGAAAATTTCGTCTCTGTTGTTCTTGAGAGTAGGTATGTGCGAGTCTTTGTCTGAACTTTATAATTTTTATTTTGTTTCCCGCTCCTCCTGGGCATGGGCATGGAATAAACATCAAATATGGACAAGTCTGAGTAAGTCTTTCCAGTTTGTTCCTCGGTTAGGTGTAATGATCTGTTTTCTTTTCATTTTATATACAAATTCGACAAATTGACGTTAATGAATGCCGTAGACTGTGCAGATCGACCATGTGCTGAGTTCAAGGTATCGCATGGATTAAGGCGCGAAGTCTCGCAAAATTATGCAATCGACGGAGGTAATGTATCTCCGTACGCTGTGTGACATGCTTTGAGTTATGAGTCTGAAGTAAGAAGTAAACTTGCGGAGAGTGACAGTTGATTTGTGTGTTCTAAAAGACGTGTAGGCAATATTCTTATTTTGACCACATTCAATGGGCTTGTGGGAAGAATGCATTTTCGAGATTTTACAGGAAGTGTCAGTCTTGTTAAACGGAACCGAAATCTGGACGAAATTCGAAAAGGCTGAGCTGATTCTTGGGGCCTTTCCAAGAAAAACGCCGGATATACGGTCCTATTTCTGAGGAGAACAAATGGAGGAGAAGCTACAATACAAAAGACTTCTTCAATAAGAACTTGATAAGTTTGACAAATTATGTTTTAATTTCACCATCATTCATAAGAGCCTTCAATTTGTCAGACAACGCAGTCGTTTTCCTTTTCAATTTCTGTTTTCAGTCCTATGTTTATCTTATTTTATTTAATTGATTCTTAAACACGCAGTACCCTTCCACAAGGTTTGATGCACAAACCATCTATAAATTGACAGTCAACTTCCTCTTTTATTTCTCTTTTTTTGGGGTGCTTGACAGCGCTTTTTTATAACCCCTGCAAACGCGAGAACTGAGAAAGCGTGTGATTTCTGTGCACTCGTCAGCTTGACAGCTTGTTTGTATGAAATTCAACGACGAAACAGGGGCCGCTGAAAAAATTATTATCCCGGAGCTAAATGTGTCAAATGTTTGATGCAAAGCTTATGTAACGCGCTAAGACACCGAAAAGTTCAAGTGGTTTCTTATATGTACATATTGTCTTACTTTGTCGCAATGGCTCGGAATTGAAGATTGTTCTAACTGTTCATTTGTTCTACATGCCCTAACCATCTTAAGCGTTGAAACCGAAGATCCTTTACGAGGTGCATGCTATTTTACAGTCCGTACAGTTTGCGTCTGAATTTTCTCTTCCCGACGCCATCAACGCAAACAGGACAAAAATTAGCACGCAGAACTTTTCTCACAAAACGCCCAAGAACTTCTTCATTCACTTTCAATAAAGTTCAATTCTCAGCGCCATAGAGAAGGAGGGGGATGATAAAATTGTTATATTGTATAAAGTCAACTTGGTGCTACGAGATAGCACGCCGTTACTCAATTGCATCTTGAAACCAAAGAAGCAAGGACCTCGGTGAGCAATTCTGCACTTGATTTCGGTACTGATATCATTGTCCATGTTTAATCCAGAACCCAGATAGACGAAAGTTTTTGACTACCTCAACGTTTCCAAAACGTCGATGTTGTGCGTCCTTCCGTGATGATAGCATGTACTTTATCACCGCTAGACCCATTTCAGCCGCCGCTTCTGCCGCTTCTGCTTCAATGCCAGGCAACACCTCATTGACGGTTCGCTGTGATTCTCTAATCACGTCAGTGTCATCCGCGTAAACAAACAATTAAAGGGAGTTTTTGAAGATCGTGTCTCTGGTGTTGACATTTAAGTTTTGCACGATCTTTTCGAGTGTGAAATAAGAAATCTTATCATAGCATGTCGGCTTGTTTGAAACTTGTTTTGGGACCTCGATGAACGATTACCGACCTTGATGGAAACCACTACATCGTTATCCTGCGTAACCTGACAAATTTGGCTGGAATTTCAAAAGTAGACATGGCATATCTATGCACGCTGTCATATGGAGCATTAAAATCAATAGATGGTGGGTGTCGATCTGCATCTCATGGGTCCAGGTTCTAACGTATTGTGAAGATTTGGTCGATTTCGGACTTCTATGGCATCAAACCTATAGGATCATAAAGGAATTGTTTCAGGCGCACAAAACGGCAGAGAGGATGTTGTATGAAACCACCTTTCTTGTGGATCTATTAATAATAAAAATTGAGTGGCACTATAGCCCACAAGGAACCAGGGCCTAGCTTCTACAGCAATTACTCGTGTTGTGCGTGCTACTGTTCTCCCACTAGTAGAAAGGACCTACAGTTTTTTACGGACGAATTTGAGAAGCTTTTCAAAGATAATTGAGTGTTGTCAGCAACTTGAAAGAGGTGGTGCCGTGAAAAAAATGCTAGGTGTCTCATCCGGGAATCGAACCTAGACCTTCTGCGCGGGAGTCGACGCACTTACCCACTACGCCACGGCGACCACATGGATCTACATATCAGGACAATAAAAAAATGTGTTATGATAGATAACCTGTTATTTCAAATGACTAATCGTGTACCTTCTAATTTAATTTCAAACCTTCCTGAACTGTAATTTTATGTCATTATCCTACTTAATCGATGATGAAACACATATCGTGAAATACGACGCATAAATAATTACACAAAAAATCCTAAACTGGCGCTAATTCCTCACCATACGTTATGCCTACAATTCTTAAACTGTCAAAATACACTTTCAGTTACACGTCATAAAGCAGCGTCAGTGATTTACTCCACGCACCGACTGCCACCACTCCACGCTACCAGCCAACGCAAACAAACAATTCATACAACCAACCGGTCTCCAGCTACAAACGTCAATAGCCATTAGAAAAATTTATAAAATCCGTTTTTGAAATTGTTTATCACGCAAATATGTTATTTTCCCCTCAGCGAACAACGAACAATGCCATCAATAACCAGCACCCCGTCCACAAAGCCCTCTCAATAACTATCATTAATCAATGAAATGTGCCACTTTAAGAACTCTCCGCACTCCATCCAACGGCCTAGTGATCCGGCGCATGTATGCGCGGCCGAGAAATATGTATCTCATTTTCATATTTGTTTATTGGCCGGCCAGAAGATACCATTCCAAGGTAATTTATCTCAAGGCATCGCATTGAAATTTATGGCGCCATAATTTTATTATAGTTGCGTATTACGCGCCGTGTGCGTGTGTGCTGCTGTTGGCTGTCACTCTCCACTCTACTCTCCAATCCAAACAAACTTCAAAAATCAAGTCGAGTCGATAAATTTCACTCATTTTTCAAAAATAACTCCCGTCGTCGGATCGAAATAATTCACATTTCCAGCAATTAATTGCCGAGAAGACAAACTCGCGCGGATGTGTTATTTTCGTTCTCTTTTTGGAGAACGCCGGCTTGGCTTGACACTTGGTGCGACTCAATCAGATGGTCTCGTTGCCGTCAAAGGAATTTACGATTTGTTTTGATTGAGCTTTATATGTCATTTTGGGAGTTGAGTTGAGATGTCAACCGCCGATGGTCGTACGCGAGAATTGTGCGAATCTGACAGAAATCTGTGTACGCGCCAGCTGGGGAGACATGTTGTCTTCTTTTTGTAAGCGCGTGTTAACGGTTGAGATTGTCATGATTGTTTATTTTATGGAAGCAATAAAACGTCGTCTCATGAATTATTGGAAAAGTGCAAGGGGTCTTGGTCTCGTATGCGTGTGTGTGAGTTGAGCAATGACAAATCACTGTGCGTGACGGCGGAGAGATTCATCACTTCGAAGCTGTGGATAACAGTTCGAATTGCGGGTTGGTTGAGGACTGCGCTCGCATTTTTGCGTGAGAACAGGGCCAGAGGTGAAAAGTAGTTTAATTGGCAGTCGTAAAACGTTGAAAACAAATTTATCTCTACGTTACCCTTCTCAGAAATGCTAAAGCTTTATGGCGTCTCCAGAGAATGGCATTTGTATTCTAATAAAGTAGAGTGGATAATTTGTGGAACTCAGCGCCTTAATGAGTCTTTAAGGCGCACGGGGTGCGGTAATTATGATTGCGACTAGTTTATAAATAATGAATGTAAATTTCTAGACATGTGTGGAGTCCCTTTAAATCAAGGGTGGCTTGCAAAACAAAAGCTGCTTGTCGGTTATTGCCTGATTCATTGTTGTTGGAGTCATTTTGCGGTCATTAACATTGAGTTGAATGCCTTACATTGTGCAATTAAATGAAATGTGATAGACATGTTTGTCGGTAACCACTGGATTGTGGCACTATGACACTGCTTAGACATTTTGCCTACATTGATTTGAAATCTAACATGAATAGATGTTGAGATGCTATATAGAGCATTCAGTGTCATTCATTATTGTTTGGAATACCAATAGACGAATAATCCGCGAACTGGATACGCAGGCATTTGTTTGTTATCAAACTAGAACGGCTAGAAGCGAGGCCAGTCTGCTACTTGGCCGGAAACCAATCCAAGATGTCAAAAATTCTGCTACCTCGGTGCAGATGCAGAAACCGATTTCTTTTCTCGTATAAGCGAGGTCAGTCACGCTTACCTCTCGCTCGGAAACGGCTGGATGTCCAGCCAGCTCTCCACCTCTCTAAAGCTTTGAACAGTCAATTGCAACGTAGAATCAGTGCTTAAGACTAATCCTGAAGGTCTTCTTGAATATACCCGTATAACGAACTAAGAGTTGCTGGGGAGACCTGACCAAGTGAGGGTCTTACATCGTTAGTGGAGCTGGAAGAACCACACGCTATTCAAACTTGAAAAAGATATTGCAAGGATGACCCTCACTTGGACAGCACAAGGAGAGCGCAATCGCGATCGACAACGATCAATTTAGACACGAACCGTGGATGGGGATAAGGAGCATCTAGAGGTTGACAAATCATTTCCTGAGGTGATCAAATTGGCCAAACAAGAAGAATCCTTGAAGTCATTTGAAGTATCCTTGATTCCGATATATGCTCCATAAGAACCCTTCAATGTATCTTTTTTTTATTCAATGTACAACTAGGTCTTAATGTACTCGTATAATAAATCCTCGATACATTTCTACGACGTAACTAATTTCAATTGTCTGATTTTTATGATTCAGCGTCAGAATATAAGAAGTGCAAATAATCCACTTCCCTGCTGAGTGTAGTGTCAGGATTCGAATCATCCAAGATTCCATCATTGTATTTTATATTATTATTTCAAAATTTTGAGATTAAAGCGTTTTGTAATTTTGAACAAGTAAGGACTTGGGATTTTGTGTTTCTCTTCGTCTTCTCAAAAATTATGCGCCATCACTGACAGCCCAAGTGATTTCATTGAATGTGCTCAATCACAAAAAAGGAAAGACGTTACTTTTAAAGGAGTGGAAACTACATTCAACTGTAACTCCTCATCCAAAAAGACATCTTCATCGAGTGGGAGTCTGTTTTTTGGATGGATTTGTGCAATTCGAAACAAGCGTATCCGACAAACGAAGAACGCCGGCATTAAGAAGATTCTGTATACTTAAACTGATCCGTTTTAAATCGGTTTATATGCTGTCATACAGTCAGCAGAATAGGCAGCAAAAACGGCTAAGAGCTTCATTCACCTCCAGTACTCATTGGTTATCCTAGCCCTACAGTTAAGCGATAAAGACATTATTAAAAGTGGGTGAGAATTGTCTTGATATTTCCAATTTTTTTTTTTATTTTTGGGATTTTTGGGCTTATTTTTGTTATTTAAGGCTGTACAGCGGCATGCGCTTATAGTGTTTGCTCACAGATAAAACGCTTAAAAAAGTTAGACCGCGTTAGGAGCACAAACACCACCATTTTTGGATATGTTTTTCAATTCGAACCAATGGTATTATGCAACAGATGTTTTCTGACATAAGGTCTCGGCAAACTTGATGTGAGCAGTACAATAAGAGGCGTTTATTAATTGAAGTCCAGGACCACTTTAAGCTGTACGAATAGTGCCAAAGAAAAGAAATATATATCATCATTACGATTATTCGGAGTTATCAATACACAACGGCTGATTTATGATTTATTTACGAACACCGCGACATTTCAAATGTTGTGAGTTAATCGTTTCGAAAATTAAAAATTATCGCATGCTCGACATATTTTTTTCTTAATTCTTGCATAAACCATGAATTCTCATCCAAGATCCTTTGTATCCATCATTTTCATCCTAGAAGTTTGTGTCATCCTAGAATTTAGTCGGGTGGACAGAGAAAAAAACACATTTCCGTAATGAATACTTTTTTTTATCGTCAGAAGGTAATTTTAATTGTATCTGCTAATATTGTAGCCTGTGTGAAAAGTGACATCTTACGCTTCATTTTGCTAGACGACATTACTATCATCGCATTTTTCCGCCACAAGTTATTTACGTTTAAAGAAAGAGTAAAAATTCAGAACATTACTCTCATAGGTTGCTTTCCAATTACAGTGAAGTTCAATCGCACGCCTCAAAAAGGTTTCGTTTTCGTTCCGTTTTAGCAGTAAAATGGAAGTTGTCGTTCATTAAATTTTTCACTGGTAATTCACTGCACAAAAATTAAAATGCGAACTCTGGAAACAGAGAGACAACTTCAAAAATGTATCATGTTCAATTTCTAAAAGTGTTCTCCCCCATGTATGAAGGCGTTCCTAATTCGTAGAAGAAGCAGATTCCAAATGAAACCTGTTTATCTCACATATGATATATTATGCCAAGCAAACCGCTAAATATGTTCGATGGGAGACTCCCACCTGTCTGTCCCTAGTGCAAGCTGATCTGCAAAAAAATTGAGATCCCAACCTCAAATTCAAATCGAGAAAAATATTATCCTCTCGCGGCCATTCAAAAATACAAATTATTTTCTTCACAGTCCCACGAGGAACATTAAAGTCTACCATTTCACCAGGCGCATATACATCGAATTAATCCTAATTCCCGTGAAACTCCACGTGCCAGGAATCAACTCCTATCCACCTTCCCCTGCACGGCAGTGTATCGATAATATCCCGCTCCTGTATGTCTGTGTTTGTATGAGGTTTCAAGTTCATATCCATTGCCATCCGAGACGACAACAGCTAGAGCAGTGGAACGGGCAGAGCAGACACAAGAACGATTCACAAGTCTCCGGAACACACCAACTTTTAATCAAGGGAATGTCTGGATGATGAAAGTGACGCAGCGCCTTTTACCGACAAAGAGAAGAAAATTTAAAAATCTGAACAAAAATTTAAGATTAAATGACTGGCAGGATTTTTGTAAAAACAATTTACATGTCAATCTTTAACCAGGGGAGGCCTGTAGTGAATGGTTACACGTGTGAGAATTTCATCAAAAAGAGAAATTATGTTCCTTGAGATTGACGGCTTCTGCTGGCGACAGCTGTGGAGCACACACTCATTATGGCATGTGGAACTATTAGAGTAACTTTTCCGACACTTGGTCACCCACGGTCAAACCCTGGTATGATCTCCATGTATTGGCCATTAAAAGGATTCTCCTGTTACTACTATTAACCTTCCAACCCGTCCTTCAGGGCCACCATGCTAAGAGTCACTCGCTTTTGGTGTTTCTCTGCCATCCGAAGCGTTTCTCTAGCGTCGTGTACACGTAGTTCCATTTCGTCTCCTTCCCGAAGAGTGGGAGGAGTAAAGGACTGTGTTTACAAGCCCGGGCAACATGGAAATGGCGAAGAGAATCTATATGGGAAGATCGTGACCATGGCGAATTGATTTCCATTTAGATACCGAGTGTGTGTGTGTGCCGAAGGGAACCCCATGAACACATGCGTTCGTCGTCTCCCCGTAGTTCTTGGCAGTCCATATGTTTATGTTGTTTTGCACATTTCACGATTTCAATGGGTTGGTGCTAGGGGCAGAGGCATGCGGAGCAGAAGCGGCCGACGAATCTTTTGGAAATGTTTTTTTCCTCTGTTTTGCGAGCTTCCCCTTGTTTATTGTGCGCTCGACTGGGCCATACGCAGTTCGGAATAGTCCCGCCAAATGGAGTACATCTTGGTAACTACGATGAGTATGTATCTATTTCTACTTATCCTCCATTCCAATCGCTGCGGATGGATCTCTTTCGCTCTCCTCGTTCGCTGTGTTTTAAATTATGCGGTGGGCTTCATGAAGCGATGTGTTTATTTTTTTGGTTGTTGCTCTACTTGAATTGCCAGTTCGTGGAATTGTTTATCGGGCATTGAATGGATAAATAGAATAGGTCATCATAGATCGTTTGGCATCATTGTAGGTAAACAGTTTTGCCGGAAGTTCAAGACTTGTTTCTTGTTTTTTACGGTATTCTCTGATGGCGGTTTTGTTCGATGTGAATGATCCGTGACGTTGTGGATGAGCAAATGGAAAACATTGTCATAAGAAATTTCTTATGCGATCTTTTGTTTGAGTGTTTTGATTATTTTTTTATTAATTTATATTTGGGGGTCATTTTGGGCAAAAAGAAATCTTGTCGCTGGTGAGCTGTTCGGAAGCATCATTCAAAAGGATCTCTTCCTAACATTCCTGCATGCCGTCCAGTGCACATTGCTTCCAGTTGTCAAGACCTAGCTCTCTAACGTTCATAATCAATTGATCTCTATACCGGAGGCATTCCTCTCCTTCTCGAATCCGGAGGCTGGCATTCGAAGATCACTTTAGCTGGTCCATACACTCGATGTGGTCAAGCCACTTTAGTCGACGTATTTTTGCCTTTTGAACTACATCCACATCTTGGTACAGGACATGGAATTCGCGGTTGTGTCTTCTCCTTCATCCGCCTTTCTAGCAGACAGGACCATATATTTGTGGCAAAATTGTTCTATCAAAGGGAACCAAGAATCCACTTTGACGGTTTGCTTATCGTCCAGCACTTGGCTCCGTAAAAGAGTACGGGTAGGATAAGCGTCTTGTAGAGCATTATCTTAGTCCTCCGAGCCAGGAGTTTCGACCCTAGCTGTTTTGAAAAACCGTATGTAACACCAGTTGCGAAGAGAGATTCTGTGACGAATTTCCACCAAGATGTCGTTGTGGAGTTCACGTTTGCGCCGAGGTAAACAAACTCCTTAACTACCCCGAAGGTGTAGCTGTCAATTATGAAATTCCGACCGATTTATTGCCGACAGCATAAATTTTGTTTAATTTTCGTTCACTCTTAGACCATCTCGTTTCGCGTTTCTGTTAGCGTTGTGCGACAAATTCGGCCGTCGCGTCAAAAAGTTCTTTGCGATGAATTCTGTCGTATACGGCTTTAAAATCGATAAAAAGGTGGTGTGTATCGATTTGAAACTCGCTGGTCTTTTCCAGGATTTACCTTAGATTTGCCGTGCCGGAAGCCGCACTGGAGCGTACCGATTGATGTGGTGCAAAATGGCTTAAGACGTTCACACAGTATGCTGAACAGAATTTTGTACGCGACATTC
The DNA here is from genome assembly GCA_944738645.1 of Eristalinus sepulchralis. Taxonomy (NCBI): domain Eukaryota; kingdom Metazoa; phylum Arthropoda; class Insecta; order Diptera; family Syrphidae; genus Eristalinus; species Eristalinus sepulchralis. The sequence goes on from OX122882.1 coordinate 19,941,307, forward strand.
AACAGGGAGATACCTCGATAGTCCTTGCATGAGGTAGGATCGCCGTTTTTGTGGATGGGACATATCGAGCTAGTATTCCAATCGTCAGCGGTGCTTTCGTCCTCAACCAAATTTCATTAAAGCTTAATAATCAGCCAAAATAAATCAAACGATGCGATAATTAAATACGCCATGGAGTAATATTCGAAAGTAAGGCTGACTTTTCAGATGCAAATCCTTTTGTAAAATACGCCATAGTGTACAACACGGAGCATCAGCAGTGCTCACAATTAACAGCAAGTGTATTTTGAACTGAGTTTGCACCACGGTGATGCACAGGCCTTGCGATATCAGTAACGCTCTCACTCTGTCAAAATATCTTCAAATTTTAAGCGATGGCTTGTTTGTCGATGTATTGTGAGGACTATAACTATCGCTCAATGCACGATTTGAATTAATAATTTTCTGGTTAGCTTAACAAATAATGCGATGTTTAATTGTAAAGCGATCCGATATCATAAAAATATCATAAACATTCAGCTAATACTGTGGCACTTCCAATGACAGCTGTACAACAGTGATCTATACATTTCAGGACTCATTAAAGAAAGTACTGCCACGATCACCTCTCCTAAAAATTGGATAAATTCAAATTTCGTGGAAATAATCAGTTAAAAGGGTGGCTTAAATCAAATTCTATTGAGCCGTAATTGTGAATTGCAGGAAACCCACAGCTTTACCGCCTTTAAACTATTTTAGAATTCAAGGCACATTCTTTAGGGTTATTTCACAGTCAACAATTATGATAATGGCTTGACCGCAGTGATGCTAGGCTCAACAATCATTTGTGGTTTTTTAATATTATACAGTGCTCATATTGCCCAAGATAATTTTTCAGATAAAGTTGCGGTTTCTCACTCCCTTGATTCTGCTCCTTAGATCATCAATCTTAAATCCTATTGCGGGAATGGCAACTTTGCGCTGTTTGATTTCATCGCATGAGGTCGTTATGAATTAAACATTCTTAAACTCAATGAATTTATAATTTTTTACCGGTATAAATATAAAGAAGGACACCACTTATGTTGTTTACCGCTTCAATTTAATCTGATTGAATTTTGAAGAGCAAATAATACTTCAGTTCCACTTCAAGAAACATTGGATTCCTCTGTGAACTGATACACTTCGTAATTTCAAGACGGTATGGCTAGCAGGTTGAAATTGTAAGCACACACCCGATACATTCGACTATAGCTTCGCTTCCGAGTTCCCCCAAAAACGGATATGAGTAGCGACTGTCACCAAAGATAACATTTAAAAGCAATTCTCCGCATACAAGAAGCCTTATCGTCTCCAAATCGCATTCCTGCTCTTGAAAAGGTTAATAAATCGATACACTCCAATCGGATTCTGGGAAAAATATAATTATTTTGCAGCCACCAAGATCCTCAGGCGCAGAGCACATACCATACATGTGCACGTATGTTTGTTAAGCATTTATTTTTGTTCTCAGACAGACATGCGAGTCCCATTGAGGCGGGGAAACCTCTTGAAAAATAAAAAGAACCTCCGGATGAGCCGTGTGGGCAAAGTCTTTCCACCCCAGCAAGGTGCTCGCGAAATGTTGAAGACGCCACCTGCGAAAGCGAACGTCCCCCCACCCGATGATTGATGGTCAAATTAAGCGAACTAATGAAATGGACTGTGTCGAATGTCAAATGTCTCATTCGGTTGGAATTGCAGGTGGCCTTGTTTGACTCCGGCCTTGTGCGACAGTTATTCGATTGTACATTCATCATTTCCCATCGATCCTTCTCAATTTTTTTCACGTCAAGAAATTTACTTTCAATGAAGTCAGTCGTTAAGTCTGATGCGTCATTTCGGAGGAATGTATTTCCGTGATGTAATGCCTGCAGACACACGCCAGTAAGTCACATTACCAGAACCGCCTGTCTAAGCGCACTGCTCCACCCCTAGCCTTAAATTGCCGATGGTGAAGGCCAATTAGTGTTAAATTTTGTTGGATTGGTTGGGGTTTGTGTGTACACGGGGCTGGCTGGTGTTGACTCCTCGGTGTTTCTCTGGAATATTTATTGGATTTTCTTCGGAACAACACAACCAGGATTCGTCGAATTGATTGCAAAAGCAAATAACCCTCTTCGGTTTTCTTCCGTTTCGGTTTTGTTGGCAAACAAATTTCTTCCTGAGCTATTGAGTTAAGCTTTTTGAAATGAAACCTCCGCCACGCGGGCGTATGAGTCGATTAATGGGCCCAAAAATTTCGTTTCAATTTCCGGGAAGTGAACTTTAAACTCGAGCGGTTTTTGGACCACAGACAAAAAACGTTTTTTCGGAGTTTTCTTTTCAAGATTAATGACATGCAGTTTATATTTGGAATTTGTTTTCTTTACTTCAATCGGTTCAAATGTCTCATTTCCCTTAAAGGCAGATTCGGGTGTGGAGAGAGCTCAAGCACCAACCTTCAGTTGAGAACGAAATAATAGTAGTGCAATCGAAAAATCTGTTTGAAAGTGTATGTTAGCGAATTTGTACATCACAATGAATGCAACCATTACCTACACCCTACTGAAACAAATTATAACGACAGCTTCCTTTGTGGCGGTTTGTCGTCAAACATATAAACTCATCTAAACTGTAATAAAATTCAACAAGTAAACTAAATTTAAAGTTTATTATAAGTTTTTTTTTAATACTAAACGTTAGTGCGTCGCAGTAAACTCAGCCCAAAGGCAAAGCAGCAAATCCTTTTTCCTATTGGAGGTACAACCAATAATAAAAAGAAATTGATGTTGTATTCAGCTACGAACGCCGTTAAATTCAAAGAAAGACCGAAAAGAAGAGACCACACGAATTTTAAACCAGTGAAGTGATTGATTGTGCATCTGAGTAAAAAAAACATCCGCCATCGCGATCGCAAATTATCTGCAGAGTATGACTGAACGTCGGCGCCCAATATTTGAACATTTAAGTGTCTGAAGACCAAAGAAAAACTCATTTACAAGAGTAGGGAAATATTTTGTGGGCCAATAATTCCAAAATCATAAATAAGGTCAACCACATCAGTACCGACATCAAGCATGTCAATCAAGCTTGTCAATCGCTGTTTCTTGACGTTTCTTTGGGTTCAAGAGATAACTGGTAACAAAGACCTCTCTCGAAAGAACAAGCCGAATTTGTATAACACCTTGAACATCAATGTTCTGCTGTATAGCGTAAAAAAGTTGAATTTTAAAAGAGGATAAGCGAACCGATTTTTGGTTATATTTGCATTGACGGCATCTGGAGGATGAGATTCAGCGAAGAACTCTACAGAATCTGCTGGAGAGATGTTTGGAAGGATTGTCCTTAAAATCAAGTCTTGCATTATATTGACTCTTGGGAAAAAGACTTCCGTTGTGTTAAGCCGAAAGGTGTAATCGGTTAAAGTTCGAAGGCTACAAAGAACGAGAAACAATTCATCAAAATAAAGAATAAATGAGCAGCCGTTTAAATGTGTGATATTTAAACGCTTCAAAATTGTGCGTCTTGAATTTAAACTCAGTTTTACTACTGTCATTCAACTACTCCATGAGCTTAAACCATAGGCTTACCATAGGCCATAGGATCGTTAGCCTTTACATGCCTTCAGAAATCTCCTCTTTTTCTGTTAAATTTCGCATTCTCCAAGTTTACCAATGTTTCGTTTTCAAGTTTATAAAAGTAAGTAATCGTGCTTACTGATAGTTCTACTTATACACGGTGTTATAAAAAGTAATCCATTTTTTCTCAATAAGTGACGCTTTTTATGATGACAGTTTGTCTTTGATTTATTCAGTTCCGCTTGCGCACGTTTTAAAAATAAATCTTGCAAAGAATCAGTTTTAGTTTTTAAATGTATTTTTTTATTGTTCCTTTTTTCTGATTTCTTATATCTAGATATAAAAATACTTAAACTAGCTATAAATTTCGATGTGATTATAAAAACCTTACTGGCCCTATGCGGGCTCTCTAAGATAATCTTAATATTTTATTTTCGTGCCTTTCAGCGTATTTTTTTATTTTATTATTAAATGCTAGGTGTCCCGTCCGGGAATCGAACCCGCTTGCGCACGTTTTAAAAAGAATCTTGCAAAGAATCAGTTCGCTGTAAATGTAAACAGTGTTTAAGATCCTTGACCATCATTTTTAGCCAAAGGAAATTGACAATGTCGAGGTTGAGATTAACAGCGGTGTCTTTATTTCACCATCCATTTCATTCTCCCACTTGCAATTTCGGAAACGAATACAGAAGAAGTTTTATCGATAATGCATGATGCATTCGAGCACTGCAAAGCAATTTTGGTTTCGTCGATTCCATTCCGGGAATTATGAGGTTAAAAATGAACCACGCTCCAAAAAGCCAATTGTCAAAAATGTTGATCAATGAAAATCTTTGAACCCGGCTGTTATGGAAGTACTCTTTTGTTTGCTGAACATTGTACAAAGAGCCGTTGGGAACCATTTGAATAAGTCGGGATACAAAAAACTTGGTGCATGGGAATTTCTATCTGTGAACCATTTTTGAAGGGACGATGAAAACGGTCGTTGTTGAATGGCAGTAAGTTTGATGGGTTTGCAGAGGATAGTCTACTACGAGCTAGTCCCTACAGCCCACAAGGGACCAGGGCCTAGCTTCTACAACAACCACTCGTGTTGTGCGTGCTACTCTTCTCTTACGAGTAGAAGGGACCTACAGTTTTTTGCCGACTCCAAACGGCAAGATTTGAAAAGCTTTTCTAGGCAATTGATACTCCTTGAGTGTTGTCAGCAACTCGAAAGAGGTGGTGCCGTGAAAAAATGCGAGGTGTCCCGGCCGGGATTCGAACCTAGACCTTCTGCGTGTGGGTCGACGCACTTACCACTACGCAATGGCAACCAGTCCCCTAGATCCAAACTCTCAATTCAACCGTGCATTATCAACAATTACACGGTCGCAAGGAAGCGTTCCCTAAGAAACGGACGGCTTTATGCAAGAGAAAACTAGATGGTTTTCATTAAGGTAACGCCAGGCAATGCAAGTCGATAGTTATTTGTTCGGAGCTGCTAAAGTTCAGTTGGGAGATTCCACCACTAACAAGCATTGCTTCCAGCCCCAAGTGATTACAATGTTACCTGTTCCTGTCTATGGCGACCAATTATGCTGACTTCAGACGTTTACGAGAATCGGTTTGCTACAGTTTTTTGACCATACATGCAGGAAAAGGGAAAAACAAATTAGCTTCCAAATGGCGGACAGCTATCGAACAAAATGACGCATTTTTAACAAAGAGCGGATCATTCTATGTATACTAGTTAAGGTCTTCAATTTCTTACAAAAATAACGAATTTCTTTTGCACACAAAACACCAAGGTTCACGAAGTGGCTATGCCACCATAAAATGCGAGCAAATTTCAAGCTAGCCATTGTCAATTCTATGAAAATTACGTTCGTGAGGGCATCACGTAAATATACATTTTTTTGTGGCATGACTAGATATAAACATATGGCTCAAATAGGATGGTGGATAATCGGCTTAATTGATTATGTCAGCCCCACCATAAGCCCCAGTCCCGATTGAGCTCCCAATCCCAGTCCCAAATGTTCTCGACTAGTCCATGGTAACATAACATACGACTTGTAAATATTCATTGATCGATGCAAGAAGAGTCCTCTCAACAAGTATCCTTGAGTTTTATCGGAAAATAAAAAAAATACTAAAGAGTCTATAATATGGCACGTGTTTTCAAGTGGACCCAAATCATATTCGCGTGGAACTATGACGGACGTTAGTGGATGATGTTTGCAAATCGCCACGAATCTAGTACCATTGAATCATGGAGCTTTGCATAAAGGTCAAGACGCTCGTGTGAATGGACCCAAGAGTCAAATTTTTTCGTTTCCATTTCCTTTCTTAGAAATTTCAGATGCATTTAATGAGTTCACAAAAACCGCTGTGTAAGGAGGTGTGTTACGCCTTGAATAGATTGTGTTTACACAAGTTTAATAAACGACGGCAATTACACCAATTCTAAGAAATCCACAACCTACTCCCTCTGTTTCAGTTTTTAAAAGCAAACTGTATGCAACTACAACGACGCTCTGCAACGCCCGCTCATCTTTAATTGCCAATTACAACTTGAATGACCTGCTGAGGAGTTTAATTGTCCTCATAGGAACGGAACAAACCTCAGTCCCATAAGAAACTCCTCAGGAACAGACACCAGTCAGCCGCCCCTCGACTTGTAGCAATCGCTATCAATTTGCAGTCCATGCACACAATTCGTTTCGCTGCAACAGTTGAGACACTGAGAGATGAAGAAGTGATAATCTTCAGGTGGCCAATTAGGCAGGCAACTCATTAAAATGAAATTAAGTGGCTCGCTTGTTGTGGGACCCTCTTCCTTTGTTGTCTTTCCAGCGAGCGCATCCATTCTCCGTGTCCTGCACGTCACCATTGCGATGATCGTTATAACTTGTCATAATTTGTTGGAAAAAAAATGAATAAATGAAACGAATCGTGATTAGTCCTTAACTTGGTTAAATTTCAAACCCCCTAGTTTCGCGTGTGTTTTCATACAAAAGCTGCTAAATGGACCTTAAATACAATTATATTCAACGTCTGATTTCCCTTGGATTGGAATGAGGAGGAGTAGGAAACTGTGTATTCTGAGTCGTCAGTGCATACACTTAAGGCGACAAAATGCACACCCCGGCACTGAATGAAATTCAAAAACTTAAAATTCTGAAAGTATGATTGTTTCGAGTTGTGTAGAAATATGCAACCAGAGATTATGTGTAGACTGCACAGTTCGTACCTGTACCCTTGTTACAAGTAACAAGCAAGGAGTCTCATATCGAAGATTGGAGGGTCAATCCTGGCTATTCTTTTTCCGACCATCGATTGGCTTCCCTTTCGGTTCGGTAGAACTTAACCTCACTTATGCCGCTTATTATTTGAAAGCATTCGAGTTATCTTTAAACTTATAAACTTTCCACAACAACGGATATGAAGAAACAACAGTGTTTGTTCTTTCACAGAGCTAAAGAAGCAACATGCTATGCTATGGATGAATTTCCTGCTTAGGTTGCAACAAGGCAATTATCCAACCTAATCACTTGACAAGCGAACACAACCAAGTTATTCATCTGACACTGCTTATCCGCCGACCACATAATTGGAATCACACTCCCTGTGCATCGAAGGTCATGACACACGATCGATCTTCGCCGTCTTATCCAACATCAAAGTCATACTTCAATTCAGAAAAACAGAACCTATGCATGCAGCACTGCGCCACACATCCCCGTCAACTCGTACATCAAGATCTATGCGCAGCCACCACTCTCATACATCTCATTACCACTGCAGATGGATGTGCAATTATCTGCTGTCATATTCGACTAATGAAGGAATCCGCTGACCTCTGACAGAATGATCGCTCGATCTCAGCACGCCGCACAAATTGCAGTCGACGTGCAACTGCCGAGTTCGCTGCAAGAGGCAGGGCAGACGCGCTCTTATGAATTCCCCTCGGCGTTTGTTGATTCATGCGGGCAGCTTGCAGTTGAATGCGTTCGTGACAAGTGTTAAGTGTGTGCCACTGACGTGTGATAAAAAAGTTTGGCAGTGTACTTAAGCACCGTGTCATGATGGTCATTGGTTGCCGTTGTGGAATGCAAATTGAAGTCTGTCTGTGCATTTTGGAGATGCGTCCGAAGTTTGGACACGAGTTAACTGACTGACTTAAGTTTGCCTGAAGGATTGGTAAGCTTGACGAGGCCTGCATAATGGTTGTTTAATGAATTTATTGCCACTTCCGCGGTTGCGCATAGTGGATGCGTACATTTTTTGACGGGTTATGATGAGCGGAATGGATAATCAGTGATTGATGTGTGTACATTTGGGTAACTGAAGTTTAAATTTGCTCAAGACTGCTTGTGGTGCGCAAAAAAGTCCTTTAGTCGTAGTTTGATCTTTTTTTGGTGTCTGCATGCAGTGCAGCACTATCTAAGGAAAGATATCTGTTTCTTAACGAATTTTGAATAAATACTGGATTTGGGGATGACTTGCTTGTTAGCTTGAACCTATTGAGTTGTCTCTCGACTGCGTACACGTTTAATGAGAACAGTGGGCAAAGCGTGTCTAAATTGCGAGTCTCGCGCTACTTGTATGCTTTAGTCTTATCAAGTTACAGTCAGACCAGGGAAACTGACTGTCTAGAAGAAAAATATTATATACCTACAAAAAGGCAAAAAAAAAAATTAAAACCAATTAAAACCAATCAAAACCACAGTTAATATACGCATCCGAGCGAAAACGAGCGAAAGGTCTTTGATCTCGGCAATCCTAACGTTTCCAGTTATCGGAAATATGTGCGGTATTTTAGCCTTGTTTACAAACGAATAGCTAGACGAACTTATGTAAAGACCAGACACGATTAAATTTTCGCACAAGCTATTAATTCGGTGCTTAGACAATCTCATCTGAGAATCACCAACTCGAGGCCGAACAAAGGCAAATCAGAGAATTAGACAAAAACCGAAATCGGCACTGTATTACCAATTCAAATTTTTAATGTGTTTTTTCCGTCTTTTCTTGTCTGTCCTCAGTCTCTAGATGGTGAAGCAAACGACGCTTCAATTCCAGGTCTACGCGTGATCCAAAAAAAAAAAAAAACTTAATGAAAAACATCACCTGATGGCGGAGAGTTGAGTCAAAAAGCTTACCAGACCGTTAAATTAGAGGCCGTCTTCTTGCTTCAAATGAGATCGTTTACATGCTTATCTCAGGGGGACATGAACAAACGAAAAGGAGGAGTAAAGACCTACTTCATAAACTTTCTGTTTTGACAATGTGTCAAGTAGATGAAGGGGTTTGCTGGATTCTATGGAGAAAAAAAACAGCGTTGCTTCCACACTAAACGATCTGCAATTAATGATATCTGATTTGTTGAAGGTTATAAATTACTCTTTCATGCCAGAGATGAATTACTATCTTTTGACATGTGCACTTACTTTGACTTTTTATGCAGATCGTAATGCAGATTGGTTTCGTGAGCTTGTTTTTCGAGTGCCGTATTGTTTACGAGTACAAGTCCTGACCGACACTTTAGTCTATTTTTAGAATATCTATCAGTTTGCTTGTTACGCGTGTTACTTAAGACAAAAGTGGGCAACTTCGCAGAATCTGTATCGAAAGAAAATCTCGGAATGCCAGTCATTGAATTCCATATATACAAACAGTTTTGCGTTGTTAAAAACAGACATTAGTCAACAAGATGTACTTGATCTGAACAAATTCCGCAGTCAGTCAAATTTATTTAATTGACATTTATTTCAATGGGTATCGGAAGTTTATTTGATTTGTGAAGGTGCACGATTTTTATTGAAAATTGCGAAAATCCTATGAACAACGCAAAGTTCATAAAAACTAGTCAATACACACTGACAGTTAGATGTGACAGCTGCTGAATAATCACTAGCGAACAAGAGACCAGAGCCCATGTTCATCAGCATTTATGCGTACTTTGTATAGAGGGGACCTCGAGTTTCTTGCTACAGTTCGAAAGGCGGAATTTGGGGATGAGTCTTTGACTGTTCTCAGTAAATCGATAGAGACATTCGATCCATTTTATGACGTGAATCCGTCCACAAAATGCTTCTCAAAGTCCCTTAAATTATAAAATAAAACAAAAGGGCGCCGTGACAAAATTTGAAGTCAATATTTACAGTCCAGGAATCGCACCCTGGACTTTCGGCGTAAGAGTGGAGGCACCACCCCTGACCCGATTGCGACCATTCACTACAAAATGTTAGATACAGGAAAATAAATAATAATTAAGTGACACTACAGGCCACAAGTCACCAGGGCCTCGCTTCTTTAGCAACTACTCGAGTTGCCATTGTTCCTTCAAGAGAAACGAGCCCGCACTTACCGACTACGCCACTGTGAACACTTTAGATGTAAGAAAACACTGCTCAAAATAATTTGGTGGAGACAGATGGTTCATTGCCCCTCTGAAAAGCCTTCCATTCTGTGAACATATGCAAGAATGTCGTGAACTCCACCAAACCTCGTATTTCACTTCGGGTACAGGGCTTCTTCCTCCTTGTTTAATTTTGTGGAATATCTTGTAAAACTCTTATAAAAAAACAAAAGCCCCCTTCAAAACCTGTGCATAGATACCTCATGAACAAGACATTACTTATCAGACAGGATTAACCTGAATCTCGCCCAACATTCTTTTCCGACTAACAAGGTCTCTGGTCATCTACCTTCTTGTGTGGGCCATTTCAGACAACAATTGCTGGGATTCAAAGACTCTTTGGGCCAGAGCTTTGTTGTCAATACGCTTTACGTGGCCTAACCATCATAAACGTTATATCCGTCAACCTTTAACAGGCGCTTACTCCGGAATCTCGCCGTTAATCCACCTTATCCGTATGTATGCCTGAACTTTCCGTTAAGGTTTTGAAATCATTACATTTAGATTCACCTTTAGTCGTTAACCTCGTCAAAAGTAACATATGTGGAAAATATTCTTTCAAACTGTACATGTTACAAGATTTTCCAAAATTCGTGTTCTGACATTTTACCGTCTTAGAAAACAAAAAACCTATTGGTTTAGAAAGCGAATTTATAAAAACTGATTTTGTGAACAAAGGCACAGTCATTTACACCATTTGGTGCTCTAAGCTTACGCGTTCCCGGGGCATAATTGTAAAATGTTTTAACTTGAAAAAACATAAACCAAATGCCTTGCTCATTTCTTTTCCGAAAAGTAATAACCTTTTGTATCGTCTCTTGATGTTCCTTAAACAAAGGGGTGCTTTCCGATTGTTTGCTGATCACATAGACTCAAAATATTAAAAGTGACTGAATTACCTCATTATAGGTTTGACACATTTTCCCAACATGGTTGCAGCAAAATCTCGACCTGTTCGTTTAAAAAAAAATACATTTCTCGATTGGAGACAATAAAGAAATTTTGCTCACATCGCTTCAAACTTTCTTCCACCCTAGAAACGAGTAGTGTCTTCTTTTCCCTTATTACCGTTTAACATAATAACATCCACAACAATGCTACACAGTTCCCACAAAGAATTTATATTCAGCAGACATCTGACGCAACAATTTCCGGCTACACTCATCAACTTCCGTTTATTGCACTATCCCACCCCAAAGCTCGTATGTAGTTCCATCACAGAATTGCAATAAAGCTTTTCTCAGAAGAACCATAACATAGTTGAGAGAAAAACAAACAGTTAATCGCTTCCTAACGCTCCGAGAGAACGGAACGCACGTCTAACAAGAAAAACACGCGAAAGAAAAAACATGGACGAAATGATTTAATTTAAGTCACTGCATCGAGGTCAACAATTATTGTGTTATGCTCGTGTTGTCTCCAAAATGAAAACATCAGTCATTTTCGGTCACAGCGGAGTGGATGCCGTATTGGCGAACACACCCGTGGTGACCGTCAATTAATCAGAGAAGCGGTCGACTTGGGAGCTTTTCCTTAGTTCTCCGTGGCACAAGTGTGAACCATAAAACCATTGATAACCAATTAAACGCTTTCAAAACCATTTCTGTTTCTTTATCGAAGCAAAGCCAAAAAACACAACGAATGAATTTCGATTAATTATTCAGTGCTCTGGGAGATGGTGTCATTTAAAATTATAAACCTTTCACAAGATTTGCATCTTTGCGAATGGTTCCAAATAGAAACGACGCACGGTACGACAGACAAACGAAAACAAACAGAACGGCAAAGCGGACATGGAGTGGCGATCAAGTTTGTCGCGCTCGAGGATTTGGATTTCTAATGCATGTGACCGAGGAGACCATTTGATTTGGTATTCAGATTTTTTTTGTTGTCTTTATTTCACCAATAAACAGTCTGGTCCCGTCTAAGGTCTCCTCGCCCCGCTACGCTTCTGACGATGACGGTCGTTTGCTGCCGCTGCTGCTGGTGGCGTGTCGTGGTAGTGTGGTGGCGCTGCTGCCTTGTACAAGGTTACTTCTCCTTGTCCATATATGATAAATCATAGGTCCATGTGGCGCAGATACTGTATGTGCGTGCTAAATTCAGACGCATGTTTGAGGTTTTCAGATCACCAGTTGAATACCGAATGCGTCTAGACTGGAATAGGCATTCATTGGGTTCGCAATTTTTGAGACTAAGCATTAGACAGCCATTACCATCGACGGACGATTAATGCGTATTCGCGTGAAAATGATAATTGAATTTCAAAACATGACGCGGAGGTCTGAGGGATAGCTCCATATTCACAGCCAAGGCGCTTAGAACGCATGTTCGACATACAGCATGCCATTAGGCATAGATTTTCGTACGTCGGAGACTATGAATTCAAAAGTGAAATGGCGCCAGTAATTGGTATTCAAAACGGGGTAGGTGAATTTTTAAAGGGAGATTTGAAAATTCTGAGACGCAGTCACGAACTGTGTTATTCAAATGATGACTTCTATGGGAATCAGGGTAGACATTTCCCCATGCGATGGGATCTTGTTAATACAATGTGATTTAAAAAGAGAGTCGTTTGAGAACATTGTCGTCAGAATGGCTGAATACCTTGGTATTGAGAAAAACTTGTAATTTTGGCACGACGATGTGATTTGGAGACACTGCCCACGGGATAGGCCAACAGTGTAATTGTGAAACCAATAATTGTTTTAGAAAAACTTGTCTTTTCAAAAGCGACGATTAATTTCAGCATCAGTTTAGTCTTACTTAGCATGTCTAATAGGCAAATAAATTGTTCTATCATTTTAATCTTGTCGTGTTTGTTTTACAAAAAACCAAAACTTCGTGGTTTATTATATATTCCCTTTAAGATACGGCTTACATGTTCAATTATAAACTTGGACATTTTTTGAAGTTAAACATCATTGTGACTAAACAAGTAAGGAACAGTCAACAGTGAATAGTTACAGCTGTAATAAATGAATGAGGCTACAAACCACAAAGTCAGTCATCAAGTTCTTGAACTGTACACAATACATAGTGTGGGGAATTCAGATAAAATATTGGGTGGTACTACGGTCTTCAAGCGACCATGTTCTAGCTTCTTCTCTTACTATTTGTGTTGTGCGTGCTGTTGTTCTTTTCCAAGTAAACGGGACCGACAGTTTATTGCGGACAGCGAATTTAATTAGTTTTGACACTTAAGCGAAATTGACATTTCAACATTTGGTCGGCTCTCGGTAGATAAAATTTGCTGTACATATCGTACAATCAGCGATTCTGTGAATTCGAACAATTATTTTGTAGATTTGACTAATATTGTTAATTGATGAGCAGGGTCAACGCAAAACATAGTGTAGTTGCACATAAACAAGACCAAAAAAACATCATGTGTGTATTACTGAGACTTCGAAATATTTAAAGAATTACAGGCATGCCTCGAGCTACGACGCATCATGTTGCCTTTTGACGTAGCTTCCTTTGACATATGCTTTATTAGACTGTGCATATTTGAAATTTGAGATTCAGGAAACCTTTTCTTTTTCAAAACCTGTTCTTTTTGTTTGTAAAATTGTGACGTATTTTGTTATTTAATACTTTTTTTTAATAAGAACAAAAGTAGACATTTGCTTTAGGCTAAAGTGAAACATAAACGTTGTGGACGTGTTTGACTCGGACTACAACAAACTTCAAACTGGTATGGTAAATCGATCATCACAGTTAATTTTATTGTTTACAATCATTTAAAATTATTTGCGTCTCAGTTGTGTTGAACAATTTCTATCCGCGATTGAATTCAAACGTGATTGCTTTATTCTTGGCTGGATAACCAACAGCAACTTTCGATAGAGCCCTTCAGCATCTCAAGGTGAATAATTTATTTGCGTATCGAACCGTAGCTCGTTACCGTAATACTGGCAGTGCCGCAAAACACCATGAAGGTGATGATCAAGTGGTTCGGATAGTGAAGGCTCGAATTGAGTGAAATCAGCGTTAAAGTGGAAGAAATATGGCTCAACATATTCTTGGAACGGATGCAACACTTCCCGAAAATGTGAATCATCTAGCAGATGAAGTCCCAACAGGCAGGCGATCTTATGTACATGACAACAGAAAACAGGTAGAATCGAAAGAGTGAAGGAGGTGCGCTTGCACGAAAGTGGAAAGTTGCCGATTCGAGCTTGCCAGAGAGGTTATTAGAAAATCCATACCTTTGGGAGGCCTTCAGAATGCAGGCAGCACCGATTATGGACCATAACCATCGAAGGTCGATCTCCGCTAGTATTTTTGGACCGTGAAGTCAAATTGAATGCGATCTTATTCCGTGAAACTGTATGGGAGGCAGTATCGAACATTTCAGACGGGGACCGTGGACATTTTAACAGAACTTGACACCGCGCGTCAACCAAGATTCGTTAAAAAACAATGTTCCACACTTTATTTCTTCGACACAATGGATTGCAGATTCTCCGGATGGAAATCCGTTGATTTCTCTGTCTGGGGTATTATTTGGGCGAAAGTTGGTACTAAAAATACCAATGTTCGAACCAACTCATATAAGCACTTCGCCGGGCCAAAATACCCTTGAGCCACATGCGTGCAGCGTGCGATGCCTTCTTCAGCCATTATTTAAACCAAAGTTGGATATGTTGAAAAGAACTTATACAGTTTGGAATTTAATATATTCTAAAAAGTTGGAGTTCAAGTCATTCACCCTGTAGTTCTAAAAATTTTACACAAAAAGCATTGAAATTGGGGATCGCTTGAACAAAGGAGAAATGGCCGTCGTCATCGCACATTCCCTAGGACTTTTCTACTTATCTGTACGCACCATAAAAGTAAATGCCAGTAAACTGACAGAAAGCACGTCGACTGGAGATTCTGTGTCGGATAATTCAACTAAAGGAGTTTTCGACCTACGACGCGTTTTCCAGAACAAATTAGAGGTACTCCTATACATGGACGACTTTAGTTGTAAATGACAGGATGTACAGGGGAAATGGTTTTAGAAACTGAAAAAAGAGGCTAACATTTCCACAGTACTCAACAATTTCATAATAACAGTTTATTGCTTGCTTTTGACACATTTGTAAATGATGCCGTTGTCCTTGAAAGAGATGTAAAACTAAATAAACAAGATAACATTGACCAGCAAGCCAGGAATTACTGCAAATAGTTGATTTAAAGAGAAACAGCAACTCCTTGCCAGAAACATTTCTCCACACGACGTGTCTAAGTCCATTGAAGGTTTCGGTGAGTATTTAAAATCAATCGTCACACAACCAATTAAATGAGTTAATATCCTATCAAATCGAACTATAAACATTCCTCTGATCATCTTCTATTCCAAAAAGACAAGCGAAAAAATGTCTGACGACTTAGAAGCTTCTTTCTCTCGATTTCCAGAACGAACCACTGATGATGTTAATTGTTATGTGGAATCGAATTCATCATAAACTGGTTTAGCCATGACACATTACGATGGCTGGTAAACGACGCTACCATCATTAAGGATTGGCAACACTCTATTCCCTTGGGGAACAAGGAAAAACTAGAATATGTGAAATCCAAGAGGGATAGAAAGAGAGCGAAATGGTGATCTTCCTCCTTTTTGTTTGACGTTTTTTTTTTTTTTCTTTTCTGAGACTAAGCTTGAATTTCAAATGAGCCGGTTTAGAATTTTTGGTTTAAATGTTGTTGTTGTTGCTGTGTTGGTGATGTTCATGCTCTTGTTTTCTTCCTTTGCTCATTTAATTCGTTCTCATTTTTGTCGTTTTTTTTTTTGTTTTGCATATATACCCAAATACAAGCACACGTTTTGGATTTTCGTTTATTTATGTATTATTTTTTTCTTTCGAAGCTAGAAACTAGTGGGAGACGCAGTAGAGGAGCATACAGAAGGGTAAGAAAACGAGTGAATAGCTGAGAATGGGATTGGTCATTTTAAAATTGTTCTTAAGTCAAAATTTGTCGCCAATATGTATACTTTTTGGCTTCAAGATTCTTTAAATTCATTTTTAGTTTCTGTAACAAACGCTTGTATTTGCATATTCTATAACCAATTGAACGCTTATTAAAAATTTAAAATAAGTGCTTGCATGAAGTCGTTCGAAGTGCTTGCATAACAATTCGAATTAAAAAAAAAGTAGAACATAGTATTAGGTTCTCATTTTCTATTAGTTTTCAGATTTTAAATGTGTAAGGGTCAAAGTTCCATATTCAACTTCTGTTCCTGTCGCGGTTCCACCACGAGTTCCTGACAGCACTCAAAGAGCACCAGTTGTCGATGTAAATGTTTCTCCAATCTCGCCATTCAGATTAGGTTGTAAACTCGATGTCCCCTACTCTCAAAATTGACACGCATGATAGGAATATTTGCTGAAGTTGGTAAACCCTGGCCATTTGTCGATTGTAGCGTCATCTTAAATTTAATACACCAATATTAGGTAAGATATCCGTATGAATGTATTCAATCCTTCTTCTAGGCTCATTTAACAATTTCATTCGTTTATCGATAGGCAAGCAATAAAATCTGATGATAATAAGACATATGCCCTTCCCTGAGAGATGACGTGTTTTCATAAACACCCAGATGGTTGCCTCATCTATTGTCAATATGTCTAATAAATAAAATTTATAATTGAGCTGTGTTAGGTGAACCACCGTGCACATGGTTTGTCAACGTTAGCGTCAGGTAGCTTTATCTTCCTACGATACTTTTGTTAAAAAGATAAAATCTATAGACTTTTCAAATCTAGACAATTGGTGTGATGTGTCTTGCACAAGTTATGCAATAATGCAGCATATCCCTATCTAAAAAACAATTTAAAGGAGGTTCATTCAACCCCAAACCCCAAGGACCATGCCATAATGCTCTACGCAAATTTTATCCTGCCGGTTTTGTCATAGGAAGACGGATGCTGGACCAAAAAGCAGAGCAGAGCGTATTTTTAGGGCATTTGAAAGAAACATTCTAAGATGGACAACGGACCCCCCTGCGTAGCAGATGAAGAAACGATATAATATAACAGCGAGTTCTATAAGATATACTAGTTTGTGGGTATAGTCCGGAAGACGAAAATATGTCGAAAACACTACTCCGCTACATAAATCACATGGACAGGAGCGCTCCAGCTAAAAGTGTCTTCGAATCTTAGCCTTTTCGGTTGAGAAGTAGAGGAGAACCGAAGCTTCGGTATAAAATGAGGTGGCCCCGGACACAGTCTATAACAGCACCGGACACAGTCTATAACAGCACGGGACTTCCAAGGATGGAAGGCAGCATTTAATGATGACTTAAAGACACCATCGATTTTGAAATTGCCATTTAGACTTTATATCGACCTGGTCATTCGAACATTCTGCCATGGACGCGCAATTCTCTTTCTGTTTAAGATCTTATAAAGAATCATATTGGTCTTGTTTAGATGTTGGACTAGCTATACAGGGCAAAAAGGAGAAATGCATTAGTTTTAAATAAAGAGTCCAAATAAAGACTTTAGTAATCTCCGACTTGCCTTGTACAAGTTCCTCTGGACTAAGCTTACAGCCGTTAGAAAAACACGACCCGGCTCTGAAAGTTTTGACGTTAAATTTTTTTTTGATTCCATCCAGTTCATTTCCCGGCAATTTCAGTGTCAAAATGAAGACCAATTGCCGACGACTTCGAAAACTATGAAAATCATTGTCTTTCTTTCGATTTGAAAAGGAATGACTACAAAAATGATTGTATTGATATCACACGGATTGACGGTTATGCTTCTCATAGACATGGAAATAGACTCAACAATATGCACTCTTCTTTTAAGCAGGAAGTGACTACTGACAAAAAGTGGACCACTTCCTAATGGGTCGCGCGAAAACTATCGTGGTCGAATCGCAATCAGTCCAAACATTAATACATACATTTACATATATTGCATGAGCTGCTGACCATACAAGAGTATGTTGTTAAAAACCGTCTGGAGGAAGCTATCCTTTCAGTCGCTTGTTTCACGAGAAAACGGCGTCTCTTAAAGGTATTAGAGAAAGGTGGTTGGACCTTATGCAGCTACTCTTTAATTCAAACCAAGCAAGCAAGCAGAAAGTCTTAAGTCTTAGTCTCATTAAGTCTTTTTCTGATGAAGACCAGCTTATGAAACAAGGCTGGCAGTATTTCTCCGCTTTTACAAGTGATATTTCGACGCAAATTATACCCAAATAGGATAATTTTTAATCTGGTAAATATAGCCTTTCTGACAGCTTCCTTTTAGACAGAACCGCGGATTTCTATGATCGTTTTTTTGAGACCTTTCTGAAACATAGTTTTTATTTTCTATTTCTAAATCAATTATCAGTCGTGGCGTTTGTTTGTTCTTTCTATGAAAATACATACATACGTACATATGTGTGCACGATCGTTTGTCTTTTTTATGTCTAAACTTTTAAGATCGATGTTTGCATGTTTCCCCTTAGAAAATAGTTGTGGCAAATTATGGAGCATTTAAAGGATGAAAGTAAAGTTAAGTCAACCTGCATCGCCTTGCTGACAGGCAATTACATTGACACTTTAATCTAGTTGAGGATTTATAATTTGGGCACGACCTGCAATACGGTCAAAAATTATTGGATTGACAGCTCGATTCAACTCAGCGGAATGTGAGGATCTTCTAGAAATTATCATTTGTTAGATTTCTGATCTTTTCTGATCAAAAGAATGATTTAGTCCATTTAACTAGTATATATTTCAAATCACTCTGAATTTACTGAAGTATCAGATCAGTATTTTAAAAATATATCTTTCCATATTACTCAGACAAAATCTGCCGGTGTAAAGACGCAGAATAAGCACACTTCGCTAACAAATAATTCAATTATGGCCAAATGACCATATAGTTATGTCACTGACTGTTCGTGTTTAGGTTTCGCCTTGCATGTATGCATATCCCGCCTTCAAATCATAACTCGCTTACCTGTTATGGTGTTGGTGTTTAATCCATTTTGTATCAACACTATGATATATCCAATTAGTAGCAACACTAATCCATTATGTGGAAACAAAAACATCGCCATAAAATTTTATCTTTTCTCCTTTTACACATTTGTGTTTGAAGTTGTTTTGCTTGTGCTTGCTTTAGATGAAACAAAAAAAGGAGAACAACCGCACAAACTCTGCTATAAAATTTGCAATTGATTTATATCAGCTTTGATTTCCTTCGCTCTCTCAATCACTCTCCTTTTTTCTGTCTCCCGGTATTCTGTGACAATAGCTGCGGCAGGACAGTAAATCAACAAAAACATTAACCAACTATTTCTCCGTTGTCTTTTACTTGCTTTTTTTTCCTATGATTTCATAAGATTTGACACTGATTTTGACATTTGAACAAATTTCGCGCATGTACATTCACACAGCCACACAGAATCGCTGATGCCGGGTTATGGCCTCATTGCAAATTGAGGGAGCCGGCAGCGACGGGGAAGGAACAGAATAGCGACAAATATGTTCAACAATCACCACTTTCCAACAAAAAGTAAATAACAAAACCACACGCCCGACAACGATGCGGCGGCGACGTAAAGGATGGGGACAAGGAATGAATACAATTAGTTTCTGCCGTTTTGTTTTGTTTACACTTTCGTGAGTTGCTTGAATTTATTCGTCGGGGCGAGCTGAATCCGAAACGCACACTGGACCTGGATCAGATCAATTCCGTTTCCGTTTTGTTTTTAAGCCCAAAAATTATGGGTAAACAATATTTCTAACCATCACAAACACAAATGCACTCGCAAGCAAGCACCGACGGGAATAAACAAAATCGTAGACTCGCAGAGGCTGACCGATTGGGTGGCAAAAGGGATAGACGGTCGCACGGTGTGCTTCAAAACGACAAACAAAAACAACAAACAAACGAACGAGCGAAGGAACACAAAACGAAAATGTCGTTTCCTTTATGTTTTTTTTTTCGGCAGTATTGTTGTTTGTTGTGGTTTCCAATTGCTCCTTTTTGGCCTTATGTTTTTTTTTTGCTTGAATATATTTTTTGGCGTTCCTTGCTCGTGATTGTTACCTCCTTTTTTTATTCACTGATACGCACACTCAAAAATTCCGACGTATTTTTTTCTCAATTTTGTTTGATTTGTGTTCTGTTGCTGTTGTTGTTGGACCTGAAGGTGGTTGTAGTGGTGCTGGTTGGTGTTGGTCGTGGTTTCTTTCTTTCGCACATGGATTACGGACATCGCGTTCCTCTTGCAAGCGCCTGTCCTTGCCGCAATATGCACTACTGCTTCCTTATTTTGCTTCTAATGTATTACTTTCACAAACTCTCGTCCGTTGTCTTCCTCTTCTACTGAGATTCTTGTGGACTTATGACAATCCGACTCATGCTTTGTCATAACTTTCGAACAGTGTCATCATGCGTCGCCTTCGCACAGTGTCCGCTCTTAGAGAAGAAACACAACCTTTCGGTTTCGTTTGCAATTGATTTGTCTTATGTCACTGTTGGTGCTTATTTCATTTGGCAATTTAAAGCCAAAAATTTATATCCACACACACACTCACACAACCGCGCGCGACGTACTGACACACACGCGCTCATCAATAATGTGGAGGGTGGTAGAGAAAAAAATTGCAAAAACAATGGAAAACAAAAAAATAAAAAACAAGAAACCCAAATATTCGCAAGAAATTAAAGTTTGAAACGAAGGACCGACGATCCTAACACAAAGTACGCCATTGACAAACTGAATTTGCGAGAGAGCGGCGCAGTAAAAGCCGATGCCGATGCCGAACCGAAGCCGAGCCGGCTGAACCGGCAGCGGGCAGAGAGCAATGCAAATTCTCTGGCAAATGTTGTTGTTGTGTTGTTTTAGTTGGTGTTGTTTGTGCAGTGCGGTGTTTCACGAGGGGAGAACAGCTTAGCTTTCACGGAAGAGTGGACAACAATAAAAATAAAATGAAATGAAAGCTTCCACAACAACAAAACACACGCAAAGCATAGTGCTTGTCATGCCAATGTATAAACAATAAACAAATAAGATGTGGTAAGAGTGCCAAAGAATGTATGATGTAAAGAGGAATGAAAAAAAGCCGGATTCGCTGCGAAACCAGCGAGAGAGAAGTGAGAGAGCATGTGCGGCTTTTTGCATTTTATGCTTTGGATGATGACTTTTGCAGAGTATGAGGCAAATTTTTTTGTAATTTTCTTGTGCACACTGTTCGTCGCTGAAACTTATTGCGCATTTCTTTTCAGGTGCTCACATCGAAGGCAGGGATGCTTTCAAGTTTTAGCAGGCGGTAAGGCAGTGTTGTTTTTTGGTGAGCTTTTTACTTAAAACATCTTGTGATTCTATCCGGAATTGTGAAAAGAACAGGTGTCACAACTTAGAATACTTCGAACACTGCATTTCAAATTTTAATGAAGTTCCATTGAGACATAAATTCATATTAAAAGGAGGCTATGAGTCAACTTGTCATATGGGAGTGCGATTCCCAGCGCAGGAGGATAATATTATATTCTCGCTTGTGCTCAGTCTCCGTATGAGCTTACCAGCTGACCAATCAGTTGCACCAGTCCAAAAAGTGCCGGGTTTGTCTTATAGAAAAAGGACGGTTACGATGAAGGCAATGTGCATTTTATTGTTTTTTTGCGGAATTCGGTAAAGTCTGATTTTTACTGATGTCCCTACTGATGACAACTATGTATGTTATTTGTAAGGGCAACACCTACCCCTTCCTCGAAAGACGATACTACCAATGCCCAGCTACGGCATTAGGGTTATTCTCGGACGCAAACGTACAGCTGGGAGAAAAAATAAAACTTACAAGACATTTTGTCTCGAGAAGTCACTCCATAAGCAGTAAACTCCGCTTCAAAGCGAAAACTTTCTGTATCAAGTGCGCCGTATGTTAGGGTACAGTTGATCTTCTGTTAATAATGCACCGATAAGAGGCAATATCACTTTGAATATTATATCATTAAAGACAAAGCTCGGTGTTGAGAGGAAAGACGATTGTGTCATGTCAAAAAGTTACAGTGACAACAGATCATGTTCACAACAGCTTCTAAAAGTTTGGTCACGCCCGTGTTTACAACTCAATAATCAAATCTTGAATCATTGCCTGTATGGCATTTAAAGAAAAGTCAGAAATGGAATCTAAATACAGCCCTTCGTATACTGGCACTGGCACAACGCAACAGTAGTGTACATGGATCTGAACTGAGTCGGAGACATTTTATAAGAAATAGTGCCTCCAGATTGTTGTTTAGTTTTGCATCGACTAAAGCACCTCACAAGGAAGAGGGAAGAAGTAGGTAGTGCAATTTTGCAAATGAATTTGAATTGGTTTAGTCCTTTAAGAAATTATGAAAAAATGATTAGCATGTGTAATTTTTTGGTAAAACATCTTTTGGATTGTAGCTTAACGACATGAAAAAGTGACAAGAACCTTTGATTGCAATTTTGTGAACGACTTGTAAATTAATTCAGTTGATTTAGCGGACTATACTTACTTTAAGAATGAAGTTGCATTTAGAAAAAGAATACAAACATTGGAAACGTGCATATGTACATACATGTTTTTAGGAAGTATTCTTCAATTAGCATACGATAGAAGAAGAGATCGAAGAAGGGATCATCTGTATCATCTGCACTAATACTTTGTCATGAGGATTCACACGTTTTCTTTCTCCATGAGAATATTGCAGTTTCAAAACTTCAGTTGGTTGACAATCATGATTAGGGCAATTGCCCGGAGTATAAGGCAGACCCAAACTTCTAGCGCCTTACAGATGTCTATAGGAACACTTACATATGCCAGCTAAGAAAAAATTAAATGTTTGCTATTTTTTTCGGGACAATAGTAAGAACGATTATATGTTTATGTAGTTCAAAACAGAAAGTTTCTGGTAACGAGTCAGGTGTGTGGTCACTAGGGATGGAACGTCACAAACTGAATGATTCCAATTGAAGCTTTCATTTATTGGAATCATTCATTTCATTCAGTGGTGGCGTTTCACCCCTTTGCGCTTCTTGTTCTTCAGAGTTTCGTGTGTTTTGAAAGTTGTAGCATAATTTAATATTAACACTGTTAGGTATACCATAATAAAACTATGGGTCCCGCGATCATATTTGAATATATAAGCACATATGTATTTACATAATCCTTCTATTAAAAAGTAAATGAAGACATTATTAAAAAGTCCTTATACATATATGTAACACATACGCCCTGGTGCACCTGTCCGTATAGTGTAACGGGTATAGTTAAGTTTAGTGTAAATAGATAAGTTTTATGTTAATTTAATTGTATATAGTTTATCCAGAAACCTGGACGCTACTAAAAGCGGATGAGGAAGCCCTTGGTCTGCGTGCCCTTGGTCCTGTTTGCGTTGATGGCATCTGGAGAAGAAGATTCAACCACGAACTGTATAGGCTGTACGGCGGCATGAACCTAGTCAGGCGTCTACGGATACAACGCTTAAGCTGGCTAGGCCATGTAGAGCGGATTGACAGCACTGCTCCGGCCCGAAGAGTCTTCGAATCCGAACCACAGGGACAACACAACAGAGCACGTCCTAGACTGAGATGGCGCACACAAGTGGAAAAGAACCTCAACCAACTTGGAGTGCGCGATTGAAAGCAGCTGGGAAGAGATCGTGCTAGCTGGAGAGGCATGTTGGTTGAGGTCCAGGTCCACCCCGGACTGTAGCGCCATCCGAAGAAGAAGAAGATATAAGTTTAAGTTTATTTTTAGGCACAGTAGATAGATTATTTAGTCTTTTAAGCCAGGTTAAGCACAAACAGCATAAAATAAAAATTCTAGATTAGCTTAGTGTATTCGTGAAGAGTCAGTTAGTTAGTAAGTTAGAAAATCTTAATTTTTTGTCTTTCATTTAAGAGACTGAATTTTAAAATAAAAAACGTATTGAAAAAAAAACATAGTTCTTCTTGCTTAGTTGGTTTTGGCAGTGATTAAGTTATCTTCACTAGTGAATACTGAAAATTTTTAAAATGTATCAGCCTGCCCCTTTCAATCAAGAGTGCCGTTTAAGGGCATTCCATACCAGCGCCAAACTACGAATTCATAAAAATTCATAAAAATTCGACATTTTGTTCACATGAAGCGCAAATTTCATTTCTTAAAGGATATTGCATAGAGTGTAAAATTTCATTCATTCTACATATTTGACTCTAGAATCTCAACATCTCATATCTCATATGATATACACTTGTATACATTTGTACGACAATTCTTAGAAGCAAAATTAATCTATCATAATAAACATTCAATAAGGTTAATAACACCAAATGCATCGTATGCAAAAAATGGAAGCAAAACAATTTTACTTCAGCACAACCTACGGCGTCTTACTTGTTCAAGGATATGTGGATTACGACCATCTCAATTTGGATCGTAAATTTAGTTACATGTTTCAAAAAGCCCATGTTCGCAGTTCGCTCATCCGTTTAAGATCAATGAAACTGAATAGAGTAACAACATATCCAAGAAAAGGAAACCAAATGCAATTGAACTGCGGGTCAGTTCAGCGAAATCAGGGGACACCATTCCGATGATTTTTGTGTTCTTTTTTGCCCTGAAACGGCTTATACAGTGTAAAAGCCCATCAGTAGACGAGGTTGAACATTTCGGCTTTGAGTTAGGGAAGGAACACAATTCATAATTGGTGTGATGAATAAGGCATGGAAATTGAAGGCAGCGTGTGTTGTTAGGAAGTAGAGAATATCTACTTTATCATCCTAACGGTGTGAACAACAAAACGCTAACGGATGCGTTGAATTTGAAATTCAAAAAAAAATACATACTTGACTTGGCAGGGAAAGAACGTATCGGCTGGAGAAGCATATTGGTTAATGCCCACGTTCACCCAGAAATGCAACGTGAATCTAAGACCATAGTGAAAAGAAAGCCATATTGATTCTCACCTTAACCCTATTAGGCAGAGGAAGTTCCATTACAGAAAGAAGGATTTATCGATGATTTTTATCGTCTTTTGTGTCGTTTAGTGATAACCGTAATATGAAAAGATGAAACATGTCAAGAAAGGAGTTCGTTTCACGTGAGTAAAAACCTTAGTGTAATTTTATAGTGTCACCGGAGTACTTAAACGGCTACTGGAATAATGACTTCTTACGAGTATGCTCATTTAGTGGAATGTAACTAAGCGAAATCTTTGTAAGACTAACTTAATAACTGCCTCACAAGTGTATGTATGTAATAATAATAATTGGGTGGCACTACAGCCCACAAAGGTCCAGGGCCTAGATTCTACAACAACTAATCGTGATGTGGGTGCCACGGTTCTCTCGGGAGGACCTACAGTTTTTTGCCGACTCCGAACGGCGAGATTCGAGAAACTTTTCACAGACAATTGATACTCTTTGAGTGTCAGTGTCAGCAACTCCGAAGTGGTGGTACAGTGAAAAAATTCGATTTGTCCCGTCCGGGAATCGAACGGACTTTATGCGTGGCGGTCGACGCGCTTTACACAACCCCAGGGCGACGACAAGTGTATGTATGTATGTGTATGAAATTGACTAGTAAATAAACTTGTCAGTAAAATGAAGCGCCCCTTTCATCTCTAGTGTCCACACCTAAAAATTGATGTGTATCCAGCCTCACTATCGATAAAAATAATTTTAGTGCTTCTCAGCAGGAACTAGGCTCCTGCACAAAAATTTATATTATCTTGCAAATGAGTCTCACTGAAACTTTGAGGTCAAATACTAAAATAAAATCAAAACAATTTAAATTTTTTCATACACATTCGCATATTTATTTCGATAAGTTGCATTTAATTCATTTTATTTGAAAATATTCAAGCAATCCTCTGATGTCTGTACACAAGTTCCGCTCTTCTGAGCTGTGAGTTGCAATTGCAAACAAAATAATGATAAGGACGTGTCCACTAAAAGATTAAGAATAAAGGTGAAAATGATTTTTAATCAGAGTCGGAATCCGATGATCGCGAGTGCTTCTTCGACTTCTTGCCACGTTTCTTCTTTTTGTCTTTAGTTGGTGTACGCTTCTCGTCTTTCTCTTTTTTTTCGTCAGATCTTGGAGTGGCAGAAGAAGACTTTTTAGATTTCTCATGGTCTTGTAGTTTCATTAAGGTTTCCTTTTTCAACT
Source organism: Eristalinus sepulchralis (assembly GCA_944738645.1). NCBI lineage: Eukaryota > Metazoa > Arthropoda > Insecta > Diptera > Syrphidae > Eristalinus > Eristalinus sepulchralis. Next base: position 19,967,417 of record OX122882.1, read on the forward strand.
TTTCCAAGTCCTGCAGTTCACGAACATTGCGTTCTTTTTCTTCATCTTCAAGGCGCTGTTTTTCTGCACGTCGCTCTTCTTCTTTGGCTATCTCCTTGCGCATATGGTCTTTGAACATTTGCAGAGCTTCAGCTCGTTTCAGCATTTTCTCCTTGGCTAGCTTCTCGCGATCCTCGTCGGGATTCTGGGTGTCATCTGTGGTGGGTGGGGGAGGCGATTTCTTTGGAGAATTGGACTTAGAGCGTTTGCTGTTCTGGCGTTCTCGAGGTGAGTTTGCCCGTTTTGGCTTGCTAGGTGAACGGGATCTTGATGATTTTCGTTCGGCACTGTGGTCGCTGCGACTACTGCGTCTTCTACGTGGACTGCGAGTACGAGATCTAACGGGACGGCGCCGGCGATCAGCAGGTGATCGGCGATCTACAGGTGAACGGCGCTCAACTGGAGAACGTCGCCGGATCGGTGAACGTCGGTTACGAAAACGGTCGAAGGATCGAGATCTTTGTCTGCGGCGGTCCATATATTGTCCTCCACCTCCGCCACCACGACGACCGAAAACTCGGCGCCGTGGGGATCTAAAGTCGGGGCGTCGAGCGGGGAATCGATTGCGCCTGTCTCGGTCCCTTGACATAGATCTACGACGACGATCACGCATATCTGGGGAACGACCACGCGATGAGGCCCGCCGGTCTCTCCTATCCGACTCATCTTTTTTGTCCTTGTGATCTGCAGTTAAGGACTTTTGTTTTGATTCCGACCGTTTCTCGGCTGGCTCACGCGGTGAGTCCTTTTCTTCGTTTTCGCTTCCTGGTTGGTCCTCGTAATCTAGAGCATTAAGGTCAACGTGTTTCTTATGGTCATTCTCAATGGACTTCTCTTTGTCGGGTCTCGAGTTTATCGGTGAGTTCTGTTCATCGCGTTTCTCTCTTTCGAAGTCATGGCGCCTCTTATCCTCTTGAGGTTTGTCGTAGGTAGTTGAGTGATCTAATTCGTAAAAAGACTTCTTTGTGTCCTTAGCAAGTTCTTCGTGACGTTTTTTGCGTTCCGCCTCGCGACGCTTAATTTCCTCATCACGCATTTGTTTCTCCTCTTCCATTTTCTCCAAATCCGACAGTTTTATTGTCCTCTTCTGTGCTTGCTTCCAATGTGGAGGCGTCACGCTGCGAGAACGACTTCGAGATCGAGATGGTGTTCGATAACGCTAAAGTAAGACATTTATAATTGAGAAGTTTTTAAAATTCCGATAGACTTACGAAAACACCACGTCCTTTGACTACCCGACCGCTGCGGGATGTGGGTACTCTTTTCTTTGACCATCCGAAAGCATTTCGACCACCATCGCGTCTGTTTTGATACCCTTCGTCTCGGAAACGATCTTTACGACCTTCATCTCGTGCAGGGCTTTCACGAGAAGTTTCACGTTTCGGACCCCCGCGCATCAGAAATTTATTAGATACCTAGGAAAAATACGCAAAAGGTATAAAAGGTCTATGAACGAACTTTAATTTACCTCTGGTATTTCGTCTGGATCAATTTTTGTAACCGATACCAAAGGATGAAGTTCACCCTCCTCCAAATTTTCTGAGGTATTGTTGGTTTCTTTATCTTCGACCGCATCCTCCCCTTCAGAGCTGCTGGGTGAAACATTAACTGTTATTAATGTGTGCTTATATTTTGAGGATTAAGTATAGTAAAATATGAAAGAGGTTGAACCCCTTCGCATATGGTTTTAGGGCATACTCTTCTTCCTTGGAGCGTTTCTTGTCTTTTTTCTTTTTCTTCTCTTTTCGTTTCTTCTTCTCAGTTTCTGAATCCGCAGAGGAACTCCCGTCATCTGAAGATGCTGCACGCTTCTTTTTCTTTTTATCTTTTTTAACTACAATTGAAGTGAAAAGGGTTCGTATTAATTTAAGGCATATAGGGATAAAAAAAATGAAAAGAGGAAGTGATGGAGAATCGTTATCATATGGATCTCGACAGTAACCGAATTTTTCTATCGCAAAGTAACTTTCCCTGACCGCACGCGAAGACATGAATAGAAGTTATATTCCACTAAAACAGAATTATTTCTCTGTGTCCCTATTCTGTTCGCCTGACTGAGATAAAAGTCTGAACCATGCGAAGGAATTTATAATTTAAAGCCTGGGGTATAAATTTTTAATTATTGCATACCAAAGTAATTGCCAGTACGTTGTCGGAATCAAGTCACACCACGGATCAAAGGTTCGGAGGAAAAGAGGGAGATGCAATGTCGGTGTAGTGGGAGAGTGAAATTTAGTTGGGAAGAGCATTCCATACTCGTGCGGTTCGAATACAGAACGAGTTTCTAAACCTATCTTTTCTTCCGATAAAGGGTCTGAAAATGAACTGATGGGCATTCCGAGTGAGTACAGCAGGTGAGTTCTTGAAAGGGAGGATTTAATCTGAAATAAAGACGGTAGTTTGAAGAGTCGAACGACTTAGTAATCTTCATGTCTCCTATGAGGTTTATCAATCGCTTTTCGACTCTGCCCAGTATGTGTGAGAGCACCTTGGAACACAAACCAGATAGAAGTGTTGTTGTACTCAAGCTAGGAATGAATATAGGGCTTGTACTTATATTGTATCCAAAGCAGAGGTGTTAGATGTTTCGTGCTTCTTGCATATTAGTGACAAATAAGACATAAGGACATTCGTGTTACTGAGGCCGTATATATAGCACTCGTTAATGACCCAAATCTGTTTACATCCTGCTTTTCATCTCTGACGCTCTTCGGCAGGATGCTTACAGCCATGAAAGCCAAACTGTCTTGCAGCCGCGATTACATCACCCATATCCTCTCCTTGTCAAAAAAAGGCTCGGATTCGAAGACCCTCTATCCTGGAGTATTGGCTGCAATTGATTTGGCGAATCACTGCAGTCGACGGATTTTCGTTTTTCAGACTACATCCATGATATAGCTCGTCGAGTTCGCGGTTTCATCTCATTCTCCATTCTTACTTCTGGAGTCATTACTACACTCAAGAATTGAAATTTATACCGAACAAATTTATGTGACTTTTTTTAAATTTCGCCTGTTTCTGAAAAATATTGTGTGCCCTCTCCTTAAAGAATAAGGGACTATGAAATTTGATGCAAAAAATACGGGAATACACGGCATTTCATTCCAAGGACATTTGAAATAGCTCGTTAATAGTAATTGAGTGGTACTACAGCCCACAAGCGACCAGGTCCTAGCTTCTTCAGCAAATACTCGTGTTATGCATACTATTGTTCTCTCACGAGTAGAGGGACTATAGTTTTTGGCCGGCTCCGACGACGAGATTTGGAAAGCTTTTCAGAGACAATTAGACATTTTTGAGTGTTACCAGCAGCTAAAAAGAAATGGCCGAGAAACTGCGAAGGGTTTAATTCGGGAATCGAACCTGGGATCCTCGGCGTGTGAGGCGACTCACTTATAAGAAGAAACAGTTCGTTGCTTATATCACAAAGCTTTCATGACAACTTTCTAGTCATTGCTGCAGTTTCAATAAAATGTTTACCTTTCGTTCAGTCTTTATAAGGCATTAAGCATTCATCCTTTGGTTCACATTTTTCCCAATGCCGTCAATTTAACCATACGTCATTTAGATACAGAATATTTATTTATTGCTGTTCTTAATTTATTGAATGCTTTGCGGCCATAAGAGTGACTGAGTAACCTTACAATGACATCACTAAATATTCCGTTGACATCAGCACAGACCGAATTTGCGTTTTATAATTTATTTATTGAATTATTTGTGGGCTGTTACAATGTAGCTCGCTCCCCAACGGGCTGTGAATAGTTAATCAACCGTTCTACATTCAACTACGTGTGGATAACTGACGCAAAAGGAGCAAACATTTTTGATACTGGGTATACTTCTGCAAAAATAAACGAGGGCCTGCACGACTGAATGTTCGCATTTGGAGATTGTTATGTAGAGAATTTTCCGATTGCCACATAAAGACGGAAAAGATGACTTTACGAATTTGGGAATTTGACATGTAGAGAACCGAAAAAAACGTCGAAATCATTAAGAACTTATTAATTCCAAAATAACCGAAGACTATCCCTCAAAATCGAACACAGAAAAGTAGTTATAAAGAGGTAAACATAAACATAAATAATATTTCAAATATATTGCAAATACCTTTAATCTGTCTGATTAATTCGCCACAGTTTGAAATGACAGCATCTTGCAGAGGACGAGAGTTTCGATCCACTGGCAGTTGTTCCAATTGACGGACTAAATCTTGTCCAGTCACAACATGTCCAAATACAACGTGCACACTGCAAACAAAAAAACAAAAGCGAACATAAACAACCATCACAGGATGTATTTGAAAAGGAGAAAGTGGTCAACTCACTTGTCTAGATGTGGAGCAGGCTGTGTAGTACTATAATGAGAAACAAAAAGAACAAAGAATAATTTTTGCAATTTGTTTGTTGGTGGTTTAAATTTTGAAGATTTTGTTTTTGTTTTTTTTTATTGGATTTTTGCTGGATGAATAATATGTATTTTTTTTTTTTTTTTTTTTTGAAAGTATGGTTTCATATTTGTGTTGTTTGACTACTTTCTATTATCACTGAGAGACAAATGCGAGGAGAAGATCTGTTCTATAGTCCAAATGTTTATCATAGTATCTTGAACCGATGATGCACAGATGCACAGGGTTTCTGCGCGTTTGGCAGACATCCTACGCAATCAAACAGCAAATGACGCTCATAGTGGATCCCACGCATTGTCATAGTTACTTGGGTTTGGTTTTTGAAGAGAAGAACACACTGATCAGGTATTAGCACACTACGGACTCAAGAGGCGTACGTACGAAATGTAGAAGTGGATTAACTCAGCACATCTGCTAATTTGTTTTAGCTAAATAACAACATTGAAAATTGATATTGGTTTAAAAAACATATTTATAAAAAAATTCAATGCATTTTCAGGTGAGTTTTATATTTACAATTATTAAAGAAACAGAAAAGAAGGTTGCCCTGGTGGTGTACGACCAACGATTACTTACATGAAGAATTGTGAGCCATTCGTATTCTTTCCACGATTGGCCATCGACAGCAGAAATGGCCGATCGTGTTTGATTTCGAAGTTTTCATCTGAAATTGAAAGAAAAGTGGATTGGTGAGTATAAAACGATGCCTGATGTTCATATATGGTGTGCAACTTTTTTTATGTAGGCTTAAAGAGAGACATGTCGTTAGATGATAAAGATGCGAACTAATAGGGCTGACACACAGTGAGTGCGAAAAGGGAGGCTATATATTACAAATAAAAAAATAAAACTACTGCCAGCCAAAGGTCAGGATATTGCTTCTACAGCAGCAACCATGCTGTAGTAAACAGTTAATACGAATTGACAGAAACGTGAATCATTTGAAAAAAAAATAACAATACAAATTTCATATGAAAATGAAAAAAGTCCGTGAACCATAGACGATGTCAGTCCAACTTAAGGTGTGAAATAGAGGTCTCTCAAAACTCGAGGTACATGCACACTTTTTGGACGTGTGTTTTAGATAAATATAAAAATATGAAACACCGATACCCTTCAATACATTTATTGGCTTAATTTTCCCAAATCACATGCATGATCCAGGGTATACTTTCTTCAACAATCGCCGTTACTGTGCGTGCTGCTGTGTTTTCACAGCTACTGGTTGATGTCACGTCTGATGGATGAAATTAGAGAACCTTTTTCTGAACAGTAATCAGAAAGTTGCCGGAAATGTTGTAGAAGTAAATAAAAGAATACCACTGCAGCACACAAGGGACGCAGACGTGTTGTGATCGCTATTTCCCACGAGTTGCGAAAAATTAAGAAGTTTTTCATTGACTGCACTTTGAGAGTTGACAGCAACGGGTGAATTGCCGTACTTACCCCTACGCAAGACAAAACAAACGGCCGCCACCAATATGGGAGAAGTGGACCCATAAAAATGCAAAAAGGACACAAAGGCGAAGTTAATGTCTCTAACAAAGACCTCTACGCGGGATGAGGACAGAAGATAGCAAGGCAGAACATTTGTTTGTGTTGTTCTCTTATGAAAACACATAAAAAGAAAACGTAGGATGGCGTAACAGTATAGATACTTTAACAATATGAATTTCTTTTGTCATACTAAATCAATCAGTTGTCTATTCTGAAGCATAGCACAAACAATATCGTAATTATTTCCAAACACTGCTTGCTCGTGTGTGTCATTATTCTTGACAGTAAATCAATACGGAATGTGTTTCTTTCTAGTTGCATTGTATACTACTACAGAGGTATTTAATTGTGGAGTTAAGAGCTTTTTATTACATTTTATAGGTCCTCTTACTAGGGTTAAGTTTTACAATCGACTTCCGAGAAATGGTTTATGTCGGCAGGTTGTACATTTCAATTTAAGTTCCACGGAGCAGCGTTGCCATTTATTTCCAAGTACTTGGAAGTTCTTCAAGTACTTGGGGTTTGGACAATTTTTTCTTACCATTCTCTAGCAGACTTTGTGCCTAACAAGACGTGCTGTGCCAACAACGTAGTGTCGATAGTTTCTGGCATATGCCGTGGGGAGGAAATAAAGCACAAGAGTACTCGTGACGAAATCATAAGCTTCTTCATGCTATCGTCGATTGGACGAATTTAGAAAAAACTGAAATCAAGTTGAAACGAAAATACGGCCAGCACACTTTGCTTTTTGACACCAGAATATCAGCCAAGTTTATCTTCTAAGCTCGATTTTAACCGGCTCACTGCTTTTAGTTCCCAAGACCAAACCCTTATAACGTACAAGCTGTTGAATCCACACATAAACCGGAGGTCCCCAATAAGAACACGAATTGAACATCTTTTGGAAATCAAATATAAAAAAATAATATAAAGGAGAAAATGTCTCAAGCTGCGCTCAGACCCGAGTAAAAGCCATCGCAGGTACATTTGTTAAACTTGATTCCCAGTCCTAATTCTTTGTAAAACAATTTTTTGACACATTTAAATTTCCGAATTTATGCATACGTACATATATGTATGTACTTGCACAGTTAAAAAAATTCATTACAAGCAATCACACATCAACGTCTGTCACAAAAATTAAAAATGTGGTCCACTAATGCTTTGTAAACACAACAGTATTCACATTCGTTTACACAAGTTGCTCAAGTTTCAAAAGTATACATTTCAAGTAAATTGTATACACTTCACGTTTTTTGGGATCATTCTGGTTTTTTGTCTATTTTTCTGACTGTTATTTCAAATCGATAACATTAAGGAATGGCTTGGAATAATGCTGTTCTACAATTTGTCATGCTTCGTTGCATACTCCTGAAGAATGTCTAAGTTTAACATTCGTTCTCATCTCCACAAAAGTTACAACAAGCAGCTCTTGTGCCATCTCCTTACTTGTTTTCCGGTGGCATGTAAGTAGTAAATAAGTGTGAAAGTCAGAGAAAGTAAATAAAACACTTTGCTGGGACGAGAGTGTTGAAGGAGCGTGCAACAAAAAATGTCTATTCTGATGTCTTGCCCCATTTTTCGATTGAAAGCAGTCTCCAATAGCGCTTGCAAGATTCACGAGATGAGGACCGACATGGTGCAGCTAACAACAGTTTAAGTGACAATAAGTGTTCGACAATATTGTTATCTTCATCACTGCATCTTATCTTAAAATACGAAAGATATTGAACGTCAGTATCGATAGAAGTCCTTTCTAATGATTCCTCTGAATCAATCTTATACTACATGTATTGACATTCTTCGCGTATTTTATCGTTTCAGCCATTAAGAGTTTATTGGATGGCTATTTCCAATAGGAAGCTTGTGGGTGGGTAACATATGTGCATGAAATTTGACTAAAAATGTCGTTTGGTCGTTAGATTTATTCAAAGTTTTGCGAAGGAGTAAGTTGCATTATTAATACGTGTATAACTTGTTTGGATGCGAGAAAAAATAAAAGAAAAAATGCCACAACCATTAATTGAATCTACAGAGACAACAAGAAAAAAAAATTCTCTTCCTTCATCACTGAGACGAGAATTATTTTGATAAATATTGATTGATGCAATGCAAGACAGGTTGAGAATTCGTTAGGAATGGAAACGCAAACCCAAAGCAAACATACACCAAACTGATTCGACTAAACCATCCTCAATTACTACTCACGTCTGTGGGTCATATAAAAATGCAATTAAATGCCAAATGAGGTTATATCTGAATAAAATGTAGACTCGATAAACCAAAGGCATAATGTCACAGATTTTATTGCTCAAATTTGAATCTGATCCCATTAACATTGTGCTGCTCGCTTGTTTATTATAAGATTTTATTTACACAAACTTGCAGCAAACTTAGCATACTTAGCATTTCCACATATGTACCTACAGTAAAAATGTCAGATCCTTATCGTGATTAGCAACTGATATAATTTGTATTTGGTTCAACTTTTGCCCCACACTGTGTGTAGGAAGAGTTATGAATTTGAATAACTGGTTACAAAAATGTATGCAAACATTTAACTAGCGCAGGTCAATGAATCCGCGGCAGAATGCCTTGCTGAAATACGATCATTTTAAGCCGTTGTCAACAAACAAACTTGTGTTCACGTCAAATCATTCATTTTCGGCAACTATCGATTATTCAAACTGAAAACATAGTCTTTGAGCTCCCCCATTTTGAGACTTTTCTTTTTTATTTTCTAATTATATGTACCCACCTTCGAAGGTGCCACCGTATATTGATTCACCACCAGTTCCATTGCATGCAGAAAAATCTCCCGCTTGAATCATGAAATCCTTAACAACACGATGGAATATTACATTTTTGTAGTGTAATGGTTTTCCTGTTACAATGCCAAGTCCCTTTTCTCCGGTGCATAGGGCACGAAAATTCTCGGCGGTTTTTGGTGCCACATCTGTGAATAACTCGAAGACAATTCGGCCCGCTGGAAGACCACCAAGATTTACGTCGAAAAAACATCGCACACGTGGTGGTTCATCCTGATTTGCGTTTACAGTCATTTTAGAAAATTACTTTTTCCCCCAAAAAAACGAAATGAAAGTGATAACCAACACAATTCCGCACTATAAAATGAAGAAATTGTATTTATAATTATTCAGAAGTTATACGAACGACAACTTTTTCAACTACCCGGACATTTGCAAATATGTATGTGGATGATGTTCGAATTTGACAGAGCAGAATTAATGCACAGCCAAATTGTGGATTGTGTGTGGAATGTGCAGACAAAATATGCAAGATCTGTTTCTTTTAAGTGAATAGTTTTCTCAAATATCTGTCGTTCTAGAAATTACTCCACGTCTCCACTAGTAATAATAAATATGTTAATGTTATGACTTTCCTATTTTTTTCTAAAGCAACACAACAAAATAACAACCCAAAAGATATATTTTGAATATTTATTTGATTTTTATTTTCGTCATCTACAGCAATTTCGCGTAATACGCGTATGGAATACTTTAAAGCAAATAATCTAGCTGACAATAGAAAAAAAAAACATGTTTTTTAAAGTTATAAGATATGGACCCTGTGGTATCTACAACATAGTATAATAACAACATAATATAATATGTTTGTAGGTCTCCACATACGTTTCACGACGAATGTGCTATGGAAAAATTTGGGGAAAAGTTAGGCAGTCGTCTTGAAATTCGTCAAGTCTAGCTAAATGCATTCAATAGAACTAGGATACTTGACATTTCATATAAGAGAACAATTGTGCTCAAGGCACGATGTAAAATCAAAATCTCTAATTTAATCATCAAAGCGAAGATCGCGCAGTAGATCGCCAAGAAAGTACAAATGTTAAGTATTTTATTTAATATGTTCTGTTTCACTGAAGTGATAAAATGAATGCACATAAGTTCTGGTCTGCGAATGAATGCAGATGTCCAAGCAAATCAATTGCATTGTATCCTCAAATGTGTGCAAACTTACACCGCACATTGAGGTGTATAAGTAGCAAATAATGAGAGCATACAATTTGGCCAAACACACATTTTATGTTAGACAATCTTTAAGCACAATGCGGTGCAGTTGACAGTCGTTTTCTGGTATAACCAACTGCTGTAAGTATGCATCATTGTTTACACTTGGAAAATTATTGTCATGATATTTAAATAACCGTCAGCGAGTTGTGGACTAGATAATACCGGAGTTAAACTGTCTTAAATCACCTACGCACATCTTAACTTCGGTGTTTTTTTAAGATTCACATGATGAGTGCAAGTGACGACTCTTATATCTAATTGTATTATTCCGTGGTTAGGGATGGTCCTAAGACACGACGTATTTGAAATCCTATTAGCGTTTACAACTAGTGTTATCCTTCATCAGTCTTCGTGTGTAAGTATACTGCTAACTTTATAAAAAATACAAATTGATGAAAAGCACTTCAAAATGAAGCAAAAAAGCAAAAAGTGTCCAGTATTTGGTTTATCGGAAGTTCTCTTTCTCACGCGTCTGTAATCGATAACAACTACATAAATTGTATTCAAAGGCAAAGTAGTGCAAAAAACAAACATTTGCTGAAATTTCTTCTTAAAAAGCGGAAGTGGAATAAGAAGTCACTTACTTTTTTCTTCACTAAAATTCAAAGCTCAAACCGTTCTTTATAATGGTGGAACATCCGGTGTCGTCTATGCAAATAAACATGCTGATTTCGATAAATGGTGATTCTGGATATTGCCTCTAATGTAATAGCTCCCTGAACTTCTAGGCTTACATAATTTAAATTTTTATTACTATAATAAAATTTAACATTTTTTTTTATTATATCTTGAATAATAAATGACATAACTGGAAGCAAATATGTTACAAATATTGCCTGCCCCAAATAAAACACGACATTTTATATAAATACGAATTTAATTTTTATTTATTAGTTAAAATATATTAAAGATATGTTTTTATTTTGCTTGTTTTTCGAACTCACATCCCCGTCTGAACATGCTTGCAGCACACACGCACACACAGAAAATTCATTCATATGTGAATCGAAATTGACGGCCCCGAGGAGAACCGTCAATTTTCGCAGATCTTCTTATTCCTTTTCGAAATTTTCTACATTCGGCGTCGAAACCACATGTCTGCTCGTCATAACGAGATTTTCAAATTTTCAATAGAAAAATGGTGAAAAGTTTTGTGAAAACTACCAAAAGTGCATAAATACGAACGTCCGCTCCATAGACAATTGAAATTTCTCACTGAAATTTGATAGAATTTGTGAAATTTTCATTTAAAAAAATTTCCATTGCACAAACTTCTCGTGTATCGCTCGATAATAGTGTGGTAACCAGTTGACATTTCCATCTGTCTGCTCAAATATACGAAAGTCTGACAAGAACGACGAGTGTGTTCGTAGTAAGAAAGTGAGACAGTTGTACTATTCCTTCACATGTTGTATGCATATTGTTTTTTTTTTTTGGTGTTGTATATTTTGTGTGTGTTTGTGTTTTGTTTTTCCGTGTGTCAAATCAGAATTTAATGGGATTTCGAATAATATCTGAAAATTGTCATTCGCCTGAAATTTTTGAATACTATTCGACTGTTGAAAGTCTCTGATTTGAGTTGTTCTCAAAAATCGTGTCTTTCTTGTAGATTGTGAATAAAATTGTTTTTAACCAAGTATTTTGACACTTATCCCTCGAACCAGTGAATTCAACTTAGCGGCAAAGATACGTGCTGCGGAGAGTGTGGAACAGAGAAGGGGTGGTGAGACATTCGAACTTCGAATTGAGTAAAAACATATAGTCGGACGTTTCTTTCGACTTCGCCGTAGTTACCGTCGTGTGCTGTGTGTGTGTGTGCTTGAAAGTGTGCAGAAGTGATTTTTGACAACTGAACGGTGTGACAGATAACTAACCTCTATTTTTGTACGAGTGCGTGAGAGCAGCGAAGACTTGAAGAAAAGAAGGAAGAAACTATCAGCACGAGAAAAAAGTTTTAATTCTCCTAAATTTTTGGGAAAGGAAGTATTTGCAGTATGTCACGAAATTGTTTTCTAAACTCATACGTTTAATCAGTGCCCATGTGCATATTTACAAACATGCTTTTAAGGTTTTTTCGTTTCCACTGTGAAATTCTGAGGCAATCTTATGTGTTCTTTTGAATATCCTTAGGTGGTGGTGTTTTACGTTTTTGTGTGTCTGTCGGTGGAGTGTGTAGAGTCCGTTGGTGGTGGGAGGGGAGAACTGTTAAGGACAAGTATGATGCAAGGCTTTTATGCCAACAAAAACAACATTTGATGTGTGGATTGCCGGTGTTATGCAGATATTAAAGGGAGTTGTTGATTTATACGTAACATTTATTGCACGGACTAATCTATTATTATATCGATCTCAGAAGATCTGATGAACATTCACGCGTAGGATAAAGTAAAAACCAACACATTTGTCTATGATGCATTGTAAGTGCTATACCTAATTAGGCTTGACAATCTATTTTCACAGCTGTTGCAGATGTAATAAGTTTTGTTTCTATTTTGTCTATCAGAAAAAAAGCTGAAATTTATTGAATTTCTGGTCACAGAATGAGGTATAACAAGTTTGTGTTGTGTTTTCCGTGTTGTTGTGTATCTGAAATGCAAAACAAAACATAAAACGTACTATTTTCGTTGGAAATGACTAGTCTTTGCTGACGACAACGGCCCTGTGCACGTTGAAGGTCAATCTATTGCAATATTTCCAGATGTCTGCAGCTGGGTACGTAAGAAATTGATACTTCAAATAGTTCAACTTGAGTAGTTTCATCAAAATGATGATGAAAGAGCGAGAATTGTTGTTTTGTGTTTTGTCTTTTCCGCTGGGATCAATGAGAGTTAGAACTACTCTGAAAAAAAAGCACCGTCATATTGAAATCTTTAATGTTGACTATAAATTCGATTAGGTTAGGGTGTTAAAAAAATTGCCCACATGTCCTTAAATATTGCGTAAGGTTGCTTTAGCTACAATACCACCCATGTACAAAATGTCCACACCACTAATCGATTTTAAACCTATGACTAAAACCTATTCTTCTTTTCTTTTCAGAACTTTGACCTAATCGCGTATTTTGCCAGAGTGTGAGGATTTCTAAAAGATGGCAACCTAAGTTAGGACGAAGAGCAAAATGCCATTCTTGCACTAAGTTGCATTAAATAAAAAAAAAAAAAACTTCTAAAGAACAATACACAAATCGAATCTAATACAGCACTGAACGGAAAGACCCTTTAAAACGAGTCTCGACAGGAAGTCTGCACCAATAGTCTTATTATTTGATTTCTTAATTATTTTTCTTTGCAATTCGATTATTCGGAGAGGCGCTTATATCGTCGCTCGATTGAATACATCAATACACAACCCACACAACTACATAATTTTTTTTTCAAAACTTTCTCATTGCTTTTTTTGTTTTTGCTTAGTATAGCAAGAGTTTAATATTAACTTTGCTCATTAAATAAACGAAAGAGAAATATTTGAGATGTCAGCCAAAGAAGATACATCTCCAACAACCCTAGCAGATGTTGTCGTAGAAAAGGTCTCACCGTCTGGATCGACAACGTCGTATGCGAATGTACTGCAGAATTTGGATGCAAAAGCTGCCGTATCATCAAGCTCGCCTGAGGTGATTGCAGCTGGAAATGATATGGATCCTGATAACAAGGAGAATCAACCGAATCTTAAATCTTTGAAATCGTGGAGCGAAGAATGCGCTGAAGTTGTGACTGATACGTCGCCAACAAGTTCGGCCAACGTAAGCGGTGAGAAGCGTTCTGCAAATGCGGACAACACGGAAAACTCCTCTGAAGTTGATGATAATGCGGATTTTGTACCGGTAATTTCGCATAGTCGCAAGGATCGTAAAATTCGTCGTAAGGAGAAGCAACGTGATCGTCCCTGGGCTGGCAATAATAACAATACCAGTAACGGAGGCAAGCTAATGAATAAAGATTCTGGTAGTTCCAAAGGTGGTCAAGGAACCGCTTCATCTGTTGGAAAATCTGACGATGAACGTAAAAAGTTCCAACGACGTCCACGTGATCGTCGTCAACCACTGCAAAAAGGTGACAAATCCAGCAATCAAGGTTCGATGTCTGGCACATCAAAAGAACCAAAAGAACTGACAAAAGATCGCAAAGATTCATCACCCAGTGGCGCCAGTGCGAATGAAAACAATAGTGGCAACGAAGCAAAACCCGACGAGCAACAGCAACCGAAGAAGTTTGTTGCCGCACCACCACCAAAAGTCAATGCTTGGAAGGTAAGTGCTTATTTGTACCTTAGTTTGTGTGTGCCATTGGATATCTTCATAAACGGGTTTCAGTTTTTTTTTGTTTTTTTCATATCTATCCGATGTCTGAAGTGATCTGGTTCTGTTTGATAGAATTTCATTCCGAGTTAATGCATACTTGATGGGAAGACTATTTTTAAGACATTTTAATAAAAGTGAATGTTAAACGTCGAGAGTATGGATGCAGGTTCATTTAGAAGTCGGATCTATTCAGTTGTGTCGCAAAGAGAATGGCGTGCAACAGCATGCATGCTTGTGAGAGATTATAAAACTTTTGCAGTTTTAAGAAATTGTCACAGCTTGTGAATATAGTACAATGCATCTCTCTGGGCTATGTCCAAAGAACCACGTTTGGTTTTCCACTTTACCTCACGTATTCAGTTTCAGAATGTGAAAGTCTACTTGGAATTTTAATTTTAAGAAATGAAGGGACGATTAATTTTGCAATTCCAGCGTAGTTCTTTCTAAAACTTGAGTTCGTAGACGGTTTGTAACACCCTCTAAAACTGATTTTCTTTCGATACAATTTAATTTTCTTTTGTAATCAATTTTTGGCACGGATGATAAATTTCCTTCATTGGCGGGGATGATAAATATTCATTGCTAGTACTTAAAGTCGTCAGTTCCAATCTGATATACAACTGTCTTTAATTGCTGACAATGTTTTCAGAGTGAAATTCGTTCGAAATTGGTAAAAAAGTACTACTCTTAAAGGAAACCTCCTTTAACGCTGTGGTATCCTTCTTTTTCTTCTTGTTAAATTTTTTCTACAGCCACAATCCCTTTGGGACATACAGCTGGTTTCCTTGAATAGCTTTCAGACTCTAATGCAGGAGCAATATATTTCGTTTTCATTTATTAATGCTCAAAGTGAAGACTTCAAAAAAATCAACTTAGGTTGACTTGAAAGTTGAGACAAACTTACCCTATCTGCCCTACTCTACCACCCTAAAACGAAGTTCGAAATTGCGCAAATAGTTTCCTTTTTATCTCAAGAGTATTTGGTGTGAATCGAATTCAGTTAAACGATTCTGTCGGGAGCGGAAATAAATTGAAATTTTTATCTGCTTCAACCAATCGAACAAATATTAGGTAGAGTTACAGAGTGTGACTAGCGTGCACGGTTTTTTTCAGACAAATGAATGACTTCACTTCATATACGTATGCAAACACTTAAAATTAAGTCGCGTGTCATTTATTTAACAGTAACAATTAAAGTGGCATGTGACTTGGAATTCACCAGTTTGACACCGCGCTTCAATGTGAATGACTAAAACGGAGATTTTTTGCAATTTGTGTTCACGGGCTGTAAAGTTTGTATTTCTTAACTGCAGTAATAAATCAAACAGATAGAAATACCTGAGCTTGGAAGAAATAAGATAAGTGAGGAGAATCTAGAGACAAATTTCGAGGAAATTGAATTCTGCGAATGGATTAATTGAACGCATACCGAAAAGCATTGTCTATTTGAGATCATGCTTTTTGCTTCCACAGTCGTCACATTTTTGGCTTCTGAATGGGTGCACTGCAGGAAGTCTTACAAGAAGGCAATACAAAATTGATGCATTTTTTTTTTAAACGGATGTTTTAGACTTAGCTGAAAGTGGAAAAGGAAAATAGCGACGCTTGCTTCTTTACATGCTTCCGCTTAATTTCAATAAGATGCTTCTTACAACCTGCTTTTATGAGTACATTGATTGTACATCATCCATCAAGAGGAAAAAAGCAAATAAAAGTCCTAAAGGACATTTATGGAGTCGACTTTATTCTTTTGCTTCGTTACGTTTTATGTCTTTTTTTGTTTTCCTCAACGAACATAGTCGTAATGTGGGCATAATGATTTACATTGAAAATGTTCTTTCTCTGAAGAATGACATATTTCTAGTGCTTTCTCAGTTATTTTTCATCCGAACACATATTTTATTATCAAAAAGCTTATAATAAGTAAGAGAAATCTACTTAACCCTTTTTATCATAGAAAACAATTGCGTGTTGCATCCTTTACAGACTGCAGAGATGAATTAGAGAATACGTGACATCGACACCTGGGCTTCCTACGCAACCACTTGTGTAGAGGGGACTTACACTTTCTTTTCGATTCCGAGCGTCATGATTTGAGAAACTTTTCATTGACAATCAGTACTCTTTAAGTGTTGTCAACAACTCAAAAGAGGTTGTGTCGTCCATATAATAGGGAATTGAAAGGAAAGTGTTTGAGTTTCAGAATATTTTGCGAATGCATTAGAAATATCACTGCGGACCCAATTAAACTTTTAAATGTAGATAAGACCTTTACTAGCCCATATCAAAACATAAGAGGTCCATTCGTTAATAAGCCTTGACTGGTTTTCACACTTCCGGAATGAAATGAAATGTTGTCTAAAAGTGAGAAAAATACAAGGAAGTAAAAGAACGAGACGGCAAATCTGTTGACAGAGTTCAGAGTTATTAATGGTTATCACCAGGGGCTGATTAGGAAACAATGCAAAACCTAACCCTTCTTGGGACTCTCAAAAGCGTTCAATTTTGCAAGAAATTGTAAATTTTTAGTGTACACAAACAAAATTTGGAAATTTTTATAATAACCATGGATTGGTTTTTGAGTACGCTAACAGATCTAATTCCAGCAATACAATGGCTACACCACGGGTCGCTACAGTTTCCTACAATTTCTCAAATGTATCCCTCCTTAGCTGTTTTTAATTTGTAGGTCCCTCTGCTAGTTAGGAAACAATTGGGTGGCACTACTCTGCAGAAGGAACAAAGACTTACCTCCTTTAACAACTGCTCCTAATGTGATTCTGCCCTATTATAAGTAGAGGGGCTTTCTGGCTCAGGCATACTTTTTGAATGTTGTCAGCAACTCGAAAGTGGTGGCGTTGTAATAAAAATACGAGATGTTCAATGTCGGTATCAAAACTGTGACCTTAAGCGTGTGAGTCGTCACATTAACCAAGCGATACAAAACAAACGGTTGCCGAAGACAAACGGTTGAGCTTTAGAGCGCGAGAGAATTTTGGATGCTTTACTCCACAATAACTCAGAAGAACAAACGTAACAGACGAACTCGGTTTTGTAGTGTTCGCTGTTTTTATCTCTCTTCCTTCCGACAAATCTGCAACCAAGATTGAAGGATTTGCTTACGGTCCACATTATTATCCCAATCGATTAGCCGATGGTGAGCGAGGGTCCATGATTTGATTTCAGCCCCCATTTCATAAGAGGCGATTATTACCCTCTCCCGTTGCCACTATAAATCACATCTCAAACAGGCCTCTATTGAATTGCGAGCATTCCTTATCAGAAAACATTTGTTCAGGATAAGTGTGTAAGACTCCATGTGTATATGAAAAAGAATTTATGCTAATGTTAATTTATCGATTGCTCAATGTCACTCAAACATACATTCTTTATTATTACACACATTTTAAGAAATTTTCGTTGATCAATGACGAAATTCATTTACATATACATACATACGCGCATATGCTGATCATTAAGTTGATAGACACGTTTGGCTTTGTGCAGAACAACTCTCAATCCTAAGTAGTCTGTACGCGGATGTCTGAATTGTTAACTGTGTGATCGCCAGCTAACATCGGAAAAGATTTACAAATAAAGTTGAAATCAAATATTCAAATATGAGTTCGTAGATGCGTGTGTATCGCATGTATTCATTTCACAACGTTTAGCAATTGCTGGAGAGCTATGTTTTCTAGAATGAACTCTTAATTTAAGTTATTCCAAATTAGACTCGTTCACGTTTTTTTTTTTTTTAACATTGATGGCCTCACTGTACTGATCATGAAAATTGACCCCATTCTGATGTCGCAGTGAAACTATTAACAGATCGAGAGCGAAGGAAATAGCGGAAGAAACGATAACAAATTAGTGTTTTCATAAATGAATGCTTCACGCTTATCGATAACACTTGAGATGTTTGTGCCTGCCAAGTGCACATCTGAAATGATAAGGAGTACATTCTTTTCCTAATTGAACATTGCTCTTTACAGAAAGTTCCAGCGAATTTTACATTAGCTAGCTGTTGCAGGCTGTTTTCTTTTAAGCTAATCAAAATCAAATGGCATGTCATGAAAGCCTATCTTCTCCAGTAAGCATACAATTTGTGTGTGCGTGTGCACGAATAGTTCTGCCATGAGGTTATTAAAAACCACAAACAATCAAACCAGAACGAAATAAACGAAAACAGAGAAGAAAATAACTATAATTGTGACATTACTGACCCAAGGCATTCAGTCACACCAAAAATACTTTATAAACTGCGTATCAAATGATAGAAACCATTGTGTATCCGGCTGCGTACTTCGTTTCTCTGCAAATCATGTTTACGCGAGTCGGTACGAGGACACGAAACTAATGCAAATCAAATATTACTGGGTCACACTTGTTCTAAGGATTATGTTGCCAACGAAGTGAGGTTTTTGTTAATTAAAAATAACTCGCCAAGTTGATTGCCCGCTGCACGCGGCAGCCAGGTAACAAAAGCAAAGCACTATGTAAACAAACAAAAACAAACGCAAAACGATTACATGATCATCGCTGATGTTAGAGCGGCTGTGTAGTTGACGATGTGACTAAATCCACACCCACAGCGACTCAAAATAGCCTGTTGCATAATAGAAAGACGGCAAAATTCAGAATACAGCACGAAGATTAAGAGAAGCGAACAAAATTATGCAATTCCTAATGTGACCAATAACTCAGCAATGCTACTCGGACAGTTCTCTGCAGGTCTCCGAGGAATAACTAGCTTTCAAAGTCATAACAAACGTCGACGAGCCATTACTTAACATAACATGATCTTGTTCGGCGTCAAAGACTTCGATGATAAAAAAAAAAGTTTCTCTTTTACAAATGTGAGCGTTGGAAAGAGTGAAAACAAACGAGAGAAAAAAAAACTAAAAATAAATGTCAAGGTCATCGTTTTTAATGGTGTGCCAGGCAAGCGAACGTGTTGGGGGGCGCTGAACAGCCGGTGTAAACGAATGAGGAGACAAAAGAAGCACAATAAAAAACACGAAAATCGCATTTCGAAAACTAGACCTGAGTGGAATTGACGAAACGAACACAAAACAAAATACACTGCCATAGGTCTTTGTTCGATGTTCGTACACCCTATTGAGTTGGTCGGGATAGTTATCAGTTATTGCCAAATGCTGTTTGAGACCTGTCAACTGTGCTTGTCAACCTCCTGCTGCCTTGTGCGTTCACTTCATCCGCTTTCAGATGTTTACTGATGTTCATTTCCTCTTGAACGTTTTTATCAAACCACTAAGTGATAGAACACGAATAGAAACACGATCTTATGATGATTTCTTGCATTTTTTCACTTTCACATTATGCGAGAGATGATGTTTTGTAACGTTAGGTCGTATGAATGTACAAAAAAAAAAAACAACATCTTGAGTGTTGCAATATTCGGTGAGATTACATTAAATTTAAGACATTTGCCCCAAATATCTCGTATATTCGGATGTCATTGCTGATGTGGATTTTTACCGTCCCTCTTTCAAGTGGTTTTCAGTTATATCTTGATCTCGGTTTTGTTTTTAAGCGAGGTTGCGTGTTGCTTTCGCCTTGTTAATGGTGGAGGCATTTAGTCTTCCTGTCCACTTGTTTAGTGGGTTCGTCATTTGATTTTTAAAATATTTCAGGCACTCATGTAAAGACGAATTTTAGTCCCTTATCTAAACACAGGCATGTTTCTTACGTCTTATGCTGTGAACGGTTTTAGGGTTAAGCTGTTCACACTGTGGTCGAAATCAACACGAAGATTGGGTTAGATAAGCACTATAGTTTGTGATGGTGCTTAAGGCCTTTAGTTCTTAATTGTTTTAAAAAAACAAGAACATTGAGAAACATTTTTTGAATCCCTTTCCTTTGTTTTTTAACAATTTTTGCCTGGATGTTGACCACGAACACACATTGAGTGGTTCCTACCGTTGCCTATTTCACTCTTATTACGTGTTCCAAGGCAGCAGTCGATGGTCATATGCAATTATTTCATAATCCAACTGCTGAACTCACAGTTTTTTTTTTTGGAAAAAAAAGCAAGTGGATTGCTTTTCTGGGATTTGTTGAGGCTAAGTCTGACAAAATAATAGTTTGAAATTGTCAAAATTACAAATTAAGCAAGATCTGTCAAAATACAACCCACGGGGGACCTAGTAAAAATAATAATAATAATAATTGAGAGGCACTACATCCCACAAGGGACCAGGGCCCAGCTTTAGCAACAATTACTCGTGTTTTTTCACGAGTAGAAGAGACCTACAGTTTTTTGCCGACTCCGAACGGCGAGATTTGAGCTTTTCATAGACAATTGATGCAATGCTGTCAGCAACTCGAAAGAGGTGGTGTCGTGAAGTGTTGCGAAGTGTCCTGCCCGGGAACTGAACCTAGACCTTCTGCGTGTGGGTCGACGAACTTACCCATTACGCCACGGTGACTTCCTAGTAAAAATAAGTCATATAAAAAACGCATGGCTTGTGTGGGCCTTTATTTTTTATCAAAGGAGGAGTCCAGTAACAAAATGCTGTTCTCGAATTCTTAAGGACTCTAGTCCTAGATCTTCGTCTTAGTAGTCACCGCTAGTACAATGCATAGCAGATGTTACTGAAGTAGTTGGCAAAATGAAACTGTAAAGAACCAAACCAAACTTACACAGAAAATTACATTCTGGTATTCTTTCTCCGTTTTCCCATGGTATTTGGGTTTATTTTATTGTCAGCTTGACTTGCAATCCTGTTCTTAATGGTAAGCTGTACTCTGACTTATATGAAACAAAATTCAGTTAAGAAGACTTATTTTGCAGCTATAACCTGATAGTCATTCAATGCTGACGTCTTTTTAATCTGCCAAAAACAAATGAAATGCCTGTTGAAGCGATGCCTTCACAAATTCCAAACGCGCAAGCAAAAATGTTAAGCGTCCACAAATACCCATTTGACTCAAACACACCCTATACAGATTTAGACAATCAAAATGTCCAACATATCGCACTTATAGCACAATCTACCCATCAGTATCTTACTTGACTAGTTGTACGACTGAACGAGCGAAAATTGAAAACTAGAAAAATATGTGCTCGGTTGATAAACGTTCGGTGGTTCGTATGTGAAGCACGAAAATCGTGGAACCTGTCCATTTAAACTGCAAGAGCCACCTAACAACAAGAAAGACGAACACTCGCTAACTTCAAAAGGTGCTAGGAACACTGCCATTTAGCGCGGCTAATTAATATACTTCCAACGTGTATATTATCGCTCCTCACATACTGTATCCAAGCCAAAATTCGTGGCTGTAGTGAGTGAAACGTGAACTTTAGATCAGAACCCACCGGAGAATATCAGAAGTTATCGAAAAGCAATCGCTATCGGTGGGAATACTCGTCAACTGTCGTATATTTCGTGTGTGCGCTTATCTGCTTGTGAAAATGAAAATAAAAGTAATTTAATTTAAATTTTTTTTTCTCTCTTCCTCTTCTTCCCTCTTCTGGTGCTTCTGCTTGTGGTATTTTGAATTGCGTGCGTGCGGGACTGATGTATTCTGATTTGATTTTTGTGTGCGTAGTTGTTGGTCGGTGGTCGTATGAGAGATTTGGATAAGCAAGCGGTATTTTGATATTGTTGAAATTTTTCGAATTTCTGTTGTCAAAAGACAATTTTTTCCTTAGATGAAAAAAATTATTTGTTGTCATATTCCCGATGACGTTCAATGTCACAATGCGGTCATTCACTTGGGGGGGTTGCTTGCTGGTGTTTGGTTGGTGTACGTAGGCAGAATTGTTGTACAGATATTTTTTGACTTAAATACATGCAAATTGATGCAGTGAAATCGTTTAAAATGAATCATACTCCAAAATTGAATTTTTGCTTTTCAGTTACAGTTCATCGCGGTCACAAAGAGAGGAGCCGCTTTTCTTCTGCATTTTCAATGCTCGAACACAAAGCTAAGTGTGTTCTTGACCTGTTGTCAGACAGCTCAAGTATTTAGGTGACTGCTACAAGCAGGAACAGGAGCACAGTTAGTGGATGTGTTATTTACATATCAATACGCTTCAGACAGTTTTCTTCGTAATAGTTGAAAGGGTTGTCTATCCGTGCATCTGAAACAAATTTAAGGCTGACTTTGAGTGTGGGATAGTCGAATATAATCAACAAATGTTATTTGAGACAGATTACTTGAAATTAGAACACCACCTGGACTTCCATTCCGTATGGGTGGAGATGCTGGCTAACCTTTGATTTGTTTTTAAAATGTAACAAATCTCAATGTTATACTCCGCTAAGTAAAGACAAAATTTACTCAATGCGAGCATTTGTGCTCAAATCGAAAATCACTCCTAAAGCAACTAGTGATGCAGTGAAATCTCCAATTCCCTACACCACTCTTAAGACGACTGACCGAAAAATATTTCCACAAACTCGAATTGAGGTTCCCTGCTTGTCCCATGGAGGGATAATTCTTGTAGGCTCACAAAAGTAGTGCCACTGTTGCTTTTCGTCTATGTAGGTAATCACTGTGTTGTCCGACTTCAAGGATCCATACATTCAATTAGTTGACATTAAAATTCCCTTTTTCTAAATTTTTTTTTTTGTTTCATAAACTCTGAACTGTAAAATCTGAAGAAGCTTTTGTAAGCTGCTACTAATTTGATATGGATTTTACTTTGGTTACGCCCTTAGATACACCCTCTCATCGCATAAACTAAACTTATGTCTAAATGTCTTTTTTTTCTCAGATATCCAAGCAACCATCATCCAGTCCGAAGACCTCGTCATCCCCACTCGATAAACGGGTATTACAGCCAAAACCTCAACCTGCTGCTCAGCAAAAGCCTGCTGTTATGGGTATGTTCAATTCAATGGCTCATCTTATGCTGCATCCTAATCTTACTCTCATTACAGCTATTCCGAAGGTTGAAACCGTGGCGCATGTAGTTGTGAAGGACAAGAAAAAAATTAACCAAAAGGTTTGAAAAAAATCTAAAAACGAATGTATAAACAATGTTTTGATTACACATCTTTTTCTCTCGTAGGCAAGTGATTTTACCAACGTCGGCGATTGGCCAATGCTTATCGGTGGCAAACCTAGTGCTGCTGGCGGTGAGGCAAAACGCTCGGCACCGAAGAATCGCGTACAAGACTCAACCACAACGAAGCCAACAGGTTCGCCGACTCCCTCGACCACATCGTCGCCGGCAGCTAAAGATAATAAGGAGGTGGTCGATGAGAAGAGCACTGCAAACATTAGTATCAAAGCGGCAACTTCCCCAACGCCAGCCGCAGAAGTGCCAGCCACGACAGTAAACATAACAACGAACAATGCCGCAAAGCAACCTCAAAACAATATTAACAACCAACAACCCGCCTCAAGCTCGAACAATAATGCACCAGCGGGAACAAATACAAATGGCGGAGGAAATGCGGTGAACAAGAAAATCCCCAAGCATAAGTGGCGTCCATTGCAAATCGATGTGGCAAAGTCAACGCGCTCAAAACCAATTCGCAGCCGAAGGCCTCCACCGCGCACTAGTGAAGGAGAGCAACGTGACAGTGAGAGTACATACGATCGTACGGCAAGACCACGACGATTCCGTGCAACTAGCTACCGTGGCCGTCCTCGCGGCGGCTACAGTAGGCAAGGACCTGGCCGAACTGGCAATCGTTTGCCGCGTCACTTAATCGCAAACGGGGAATATGTGAACTATTTGTCCGTTGACACCGAACATCCGTTCGTCCTAATGGGCACTCACTACTACAGTGCTGTACCTGCAGCTGCGTATATCGAAATGGACGCTGAGTCCGTTAAGAAGGCTATTCGCAAACAAGTGTAAGTTTGAACTCATAACCTAAATTGTCGCCCGTTTCAGACCGCCTCATTCAGCATCTGTGACCTTGTAACGAGTTATTCATGCAATTGTTTAAACCAGATGTTCATGACGTATTTGTTGGTGGATTGTTTCGCGTTTCTTTATCTAGGTTATGTTTTATTCGATACGAAGCTTATTTTTTTTTCATTCGATTTAATATTAGCGTCAACAGTTCAATACATTTGAGTTCTGTTTGTGACATATGTTCTGCTTTACGCACATTACATCTCCTCAAGCCTCATTAAAAAACAGTTTATAACAGTCAGGGGCTTTCTACCTTAGGTTGTGGGGTAACTTTTTGAAAAACAAAAAAAAAATAGTCGAATGCCCACCCTTCATCAAATTGAAATCTGGAGTTAATTCTGTTGACGTAACTTGAGCAAAATAAATTAAATTAGGAAGTTATCCGACGTCATATTCGTTTCGTGTGCATTTGTCCAAAAATACACTCATACGTATATCACATTTTAACACAAAACTTACATTACACATGAACACACTGCAGCATTGGATCCCGAACCTTTGACGAAACAACATCACAACCGCACACCGCTTTTTTCGTCATACATAATTGATCTAAGCAAATCGCCTTTTATTCCGTTCTCTTTTCCTTTCTTTAATCTAGTGAATATTACTTCAGCGAAACCAATTTAACGGGAGACTTTTTCTTGCGTCGCAAAATGGACAAGGAAGGATACATACCGATTGCGCTTATCGCGTCTTTCCATCGCATCTTAGCACTCACTGCTGATGTAGCGTTAGTTATCGCTGCAATTAAGGAATCCGACAAATTGGAGATGCTGGACAACTACAAGGTTCGCACAAAAGTCAATCCCACATCATGGCCGATTCATGATTTGCTGGAGAATGCTGTTGGTAATGCTGATGTTAACCATGGCACGACAACTGCGACCAACAATGACGCGACTACAACACAAGACAGTGCGCCTGTTACAGAAGTCGCTTCAGCTGCTGTCGAAACAAACGCAGTAAATGGTGATCCCATTGCAGCTCCAATTTTGACAGCCGAAATGGCAACAAAACCTCTGACCAGTATCCCACCACCGCCAGTGCCTAGAAACTCACAACAATCACTTCCGCAGTTCGAAGAACCCCACAGAAGAGATGAAAGCAATAAGACTACAGAAACTACTAGCAATATCACGGCAAATTCAATAGAAACCAACAAGAAACAAGTTCCTGCTTCACGAAGCCCCCCCGCCAATGCAATTAGCGCCTTAACACAAAAAGTCGAACGACAACTGAAAGTGGACTCTGGCAAAACAGAGAAGAAAGACAATAGCACGATCCAACCAGGTGCAAATTTAGTTGATCATCTGAAAGGTCTTGCTGAGTGTGTTAAGACATCAAATGAGTCAAATTCTGCCACAACTACCGCCAACGCTTCGCATAGCCCATCGCCGACAAAAAGCACAAGCTACCAGGCAACCGCGTCAACACCGAAAGCGAAAGGAACGAAGCAAGATGAAGAAAAGACAAGTGACTCGCTGGAC
Source organism: Eristalinus sepulchralis (assembly GCA_944738645.1). Taxonomy (NCBI): domain Eukaryota; kingdom Metazoa; phylum Arthropoda; class Insecta; order Diptera; family Syrphidae; genus Eristalinus; species Eristalinus sepulchralis. Next base: position 19,993,104 of record OX122882.1, read on the forward strand.
GATGATAACCTAACGACAGCAAACGCTGATGACGAAGATGGTGTGCCGAGCTTATGGAAAGAGGTAAAGAGACGCTCAAAAAATGCATTAACTAAAGACCATACTAAACAAACAACGACGCCCTTCTCACAATCAGGAGCAGCGGTCGCGCTACCAATAACCAAACCTGCAATTGAAAAAGAAGAATTAGATTTCCAATTCGACGAAGAGCTCGACGCGATACCCACCAGTGGTCGTGTCAATAATTTCACAGAGAATTTCTCTGACGACGAATCTGATTATGAGTTTGCTGATCGCGATATAAACAAGCTGTTGATTGTGGCACAAGTGCAACGTCCTCTTAAACACGAAGGTTACGATCGAACCGCTGACTTTACATCACGCACGAAAATCACCCAAGACCTTGAGAACGTCATTAATGATGGCCTGGCCAATTATGAGGAGGATTTGTGGACGGTTACCAATAAGTCCTCCGACTATCGCACAGTGAACGTGATCTCACAGGAGGACTTTGAGAAAATGGCCGGAAAGACCCATATGAAAAAATCCCATCAACAAATACCTCCTCCGCCACCGCCACCGGCATACATTGATGACTTGGACACCACACTAGACAATACACTAACACATGACTCCACATTGAATTCCACATTAAAATCTAGACGTGCGCGATTTTATGCAGCACCGAATACCCACTCGATTGATCCGCGTACGCCGCGCAAACGCAAAACCCGTCACTCATCGAACCCTCCGGTTGAGGCTCACGTTGGTTGGGTGATGGACTTTGTTGAGCATCGTCCGCGTACCTCATCGATGGGCAGTTCCGCTGGTACTAGTCCGACTGCATCCAGTTATGGATCATCTGTGCCACAAAGCTTACCAGTGTTCCAGCATCCGTCACATTCACTCTTAAAGGAGAACAATTTCACACAGCAGGCTTATCACAAGTATCGTAGCAGATGCTTAAAAGAACGTCGTCGCTTGGGCTATGGTCAATCGCAGGAAATGAATACGCTTTATAGATTTTGGTCATTCTTTTTGAGAGAGAATTTCAACAAGACAATGTACAATGAATTCCGGCAATTGGCTTGTGAGGATGCTATGAATGGATTCCGTTATGGATTAGAATGTTTATTCCGATTCTTTTCTTATGGCCTGGAGAAAAAATTCCGTCCGAATGTCTACGCTGACTTTCAGGATGAGACAATCGCAGATTATGAAAAAGGTTAGTACGTTATTGAATTTTATGTATATGTATGTATGTATGTATGTGTATTTAAGAATATATGTACGTTAAGAATCAAGAGAAGGTAGTAGTATAGATTTATTCATTTTGTTAAGGATTGAGCCAAAAAAATTTTTATTTTTTATCCACTCTTGCGAATTAACACCTGGTTGTGGAATGCAATAGATATGTTCACCCCGTTATTAATAAACAACGAAAACTTAAAAAGTAAACCACATGATTTTCCATACAAGCGGCTTTTGATTCATCCTTTCTCTCTCTCTCTCTGTATTAAGGAGGATGAACATAAACATTGTTTACAGAGTTCCACCAAACTGAAGATGAATAACATCTTGGACGTCACTGTATCAGTGCGGAATGTGTTCAGTTCAAATCTAACGCTGCACTCAGCCTTTCTTTATATATCATGGGTCTTCTACTCTAGTAGATTAGACAATGCTAAGGAGTTTTACAACATAACTAGAAGCAGTCCCTCAAAACTTCCCATTTGAGGTCTACGTAAAGCTGTAGCCTGTTTCTATTTTATGAGGAAAACAATGGCACAGAGAGAGAGAGAGAGGGAGAGATTGGTTGAAGTAAGATGACTCCTCCATCTTCCTTTCCATTTATTCCTACAATATTTATTTCACTTCGCTAGAATAACTTTCGTGGTCGCCGTGGCGAAGTGGGCAAGAGCGTCAAACCACACACCAAAAGTCTATGTTCGATTCCTACACTGCGAGGTGTTCCATTCGGGACCAAGTTTGCTGTTAAAAGTTTGAGTACATAGAAGCAGTAATTAGTATAAACAAGTGTCGGAACATTGTTGAGGCTTGTTTCCAGCTGAATAGAATTGCAACAATTCTCTAGGCTTATTAATTGCATCACTCACTAATAACTATTACATATTCCATATCTTGTGTATATTTGTTTGTAAACTTGTGCTTATGGTTAAGGATTCTATATTCAGCGTCTAAATAGGAAAACAGCAGTTGTCTGCTGTGAAGTATCATTAAGTATGTCTGCACAAACGTAGTCTTTTCCAAGAAGAACAAGACAACAGTTTTCAACTGGATGTGAGAAACAAAAACTCAAATCTGTTAGAACAAAACACCTGTACTAATATGGTAGAGTATATTTTGAACTATTCATGTAGGAAAACAAATTGAATTTAAAAAAAAAACAAATTGGAACTTGGCACCAACTAATAACAATTGTATTTGCTTACTTTCTTTTTTAAATTCAATCACAATTTCAGGACAACTGTACGGCTTAGAGAAATTCTGGGCGTTCTTAAAATATTATAAAAACGGAGAAAAGCTCGAAGTGCAACCAAAATTGGCAGAATACCTTAAAAAGTTCAAGAGTATCGAAGACTTCCGTGTAGTTGCATCTGAAATTGATGAAATGCTACAGGGTTTTGGCCGATTAAATAGTCGTGTCGCACTACAGCGTCATCGTAGTATCTCGGAAAGTGAAGGTGTGGCAGTGGCTGGAAAACGTCCAAATACGACAATCTCAAATCGCAGTGATTATGTGGGTCATCAGCTATTGGCACAGCAACAAGTTCAACAACAGCAGCAGCATCTTCAGCAGCAGCAACAACATCAGTTGCAACAACAGCAAAACAATTACAATAATCGTCGTCGAACAGGCTCTTTCGGTAGCGGTCGAGTACGCAGCGGATCTCTAGGAAATAAACCACAAATCGCCAATCGTAACTATCACTATGGATCACCGAACGAATCATCAACATTACGTCGTTCTGGTGGCAGTGTTGGCAGCAACTCAGGTATCGGTCCATCATCGTCATCATCAGCATCAGCTAACAGTAGATATAGAAACTTTTCCTATAATCAAAATCAAAAATCGAAACCATTGCAAAGAAGCGGAACCAGTGGCAGTGTAGGAGAGTCAAACAAACAGCCAAATAATATTGATAAACAGCAGCAGAAACAACAACAACAACAACAGCAGCAGCAACAACAACAACAGCATTCAACAGTGAGGGCATCAGAAAGTAAATTATCAGCGTCGTCGGAGAAATGAAAATAGTTGAAAACTACATTTAATATATACATATATATTTTTTATACTACAAAGCATATTTTCTTCACATTTCACATAAATACTGAGACATATGTATGTCAAATTTTGGTGCCAACAAACCACCCATGAAACACACACGTTCGATATGTGAAAGAACTTCTTAATTTTTTTTTTTGTTTTGTTGATCAAAAGTCAAGATGAAACATTAATACGTCAAAACACATTTTTATTGAATATCTCTCTATCTTCCATGAAAGAATGAACATAGATTTGGATATACGAAATTTAAGAAAACGAAACGAAATGCAAAATAAAAACACAACCTAAAGTTCGAGTCAAACATTTTAAGGAAACTAAGGAAAATTGTGTTTGCTACAAATATACTAAAGTTAAACAATAAACACAAAAAAATTAAAAACAAAAAAATATCTTCCTTAATTAGTTTTTAAGCATTTAAGCAATGGAAGCGTATAAACAAATTATTGTTTCTTTATTTTTTCTTGTCATTACTAATAACTTACACACGTTTGCGCTCGTTTCTCGCGCTACCCTCATCCCACATTTTTTCTGTGTTTTACACTCTTTTCTTTTTTTGTGTTGATTGTTTTATTTACCTCCAGTCACATTCAATACACCGCTTGTGAGTGATTAATTTTTAAGGGTTTTTCTTTCTTTTGTTTGTGTAATTCATTATTTCCTCAACTCTCGAGATGGTTCTCTCCCTCTCCCCCTATTTCTCAAGTTTATACTTTTTGTTATTTCAAAATATGAAGAAAAAAAAAAAAACAATAAAAGCAATGAAAATTCACAAAAAAACGTATATATATATATAAACAAATAAAAATAATATAATTTGAATAAGAAGAATAGATTTACATAGGAAAATAAGAAGACAAGCAGATACTAAAAGAGATAAAAATCATGTTGATCATCTACTTAAATTCGCCTCTGCTCTTCGTAAACGAATAACCTATCCCCGCCCCCTCCAGAAGGATACAAAATAACCTTAATGTAACAACACACTCACATCCACACAACTACGACTACTATACACTTAGATATTATATATTCTATAATATTAACGAGTTACAACCGCGCTCTTTTTTGTAAATACTTATTTTTTTTCTTTTGTAGATTATTCCTAAAATAAACAAAAAAAAGATGAATGAATTGAAAACGTAAAAAAAAGTTTAGTTAAAAAAGCGAAATAAAAATACACAAAAAAAAAATATGTATATCTAAATTTAATTATTACAATTACTACATATGAAGGGATGATTTTTATTGAGTACTATTATTATATAATTATGATTTCTATTTGATAAGTTACTTAAAAAGTGATAGCAAAAAAACGAAAAAAAAAACAACTAAAAAAATGTTAAAATTTATTTAGAAAAAAAACAACAACAAAAAAATTAATAAAAAAAGTTTACAAAACTGAAGTCGAATGTTTACGCTTTGTGATAGACGGTTTTGAGTTTCTTTTGATTTGAACGTAGTTTTCGTTTGGTTGATTTTGCTTTTCAGGTTTTTGTTGAGCGGGAATATGCGTCCTAGTGAGACTCAATTCTGGCAGGTGTTATACAAATGCATATGAGTTATCCGCTAAAAACGAAGAGCTAAGCTTTAATGGCACCCTGCTTTTTTGATTGCGCGAATTTTTGTTTTTGCAGTCAACAAAATTGCATTCCACTGTTTTTAGGATCAGTTCATAATTGCAACATTATTGCTCCTGCAATGCATAAAATATTTTCTTTTATGATTTATGAATAGAAACACAGTATTAGACTAGCACTATTTAAGTAAAGTATCGGGATCGGGTTCTAAAGAGGACGAACCTTGCTTGGGATTACCCGCTTCCTTGGTTAGGGCTTCCGTCGACGGTTGGGTCTTCCAACAGCACCTCCAGAGATGGCATGACTCTCCAGAGTGCAGGTTGACCAAGTGCATGCTCCCGAATGTCAGCAAGAAATCCGCGATTGAGAAAGTTGAGAAAATTTGTCAACGGGACACTTTTCCTTCGCTAAGCACCCAAGTCCACTTGGGGTTAGTGAAGACACCCTTTGCGACGCCTGTGGCGAAGGTGAAGACACTTCAGAACACTTTCTCTGTCAATGTCCCGCCTTTGCTCGTATCAGGCGGCGGCTGTTTGGCGCCGATGTGGTGGGACCTGAAAACTTAAGCGGTTTACTTCACAGAAACACCTGCTGGTCTTTCTTCGGGAAACCAATAAACTACAGTAATCGAAGGTATTGGTAGTACAATGGAATAGCTTTTGAGTCTGAGCGCTCCAGTGCAGTGTATCCCAACCTCCAACAAAAAAGTAAAAATGCGTTTATTGAAACAAGAAAAGCAGGTAGTAGAGTGCAGCTGGTTGTCTTCTTTTGTAATATTTCCGAAACCGTGTAACAAAACACAGGCCTAGTTTTCCGTTGAAAAAAGTTTTGCTTCAAACAATTGCTTTTGTACATCATAGTGGTCGCTGTAGCGTAGGGGGTATGTGCGTCGACCCACACGCCGAAGATCTAGGTTCGATTCCCGGACGGGACACCTAGCATTTTTTCACGGCACCACCTCTTTCGAGTTGCTGACAATACTCAAGAAGTATCAATTGCCTAGAAAAGCTATTCAAATTTCGCCGTTCGGAGTCGGCAAAAAACTGTTGGTCCCTTCTACTCCTGAGAGAACAGTGGCACGCACAACACGAGTAGTTGTTATAGGAGTTAGGTCCGTTATGGCCCTGGTCCGTTATGGGCTGTAGTGCCACTCGATTATTATTATAATATTAATTGTCTATGGAAACCTTTTCAGATTTGGCAATAAATTGTCGACCTCCTCCACTTCTGGGAGGTCTCCCTCTTCTTATGACCGAATAGTTGCAACTTCAACATAACTAATAGTTGTAGAAGGAGCAAGGTCTTTTTCGGATTGCAGCGCGGCCCATTTCTTTTAGTTTTTCAAAGACACCATGTCATAACACACCGAGTGTAAAGATACATACATAAATTTGTATGTTATGCTTGTTCCCACATACATTGTATTACAACAATCGAAATTTTAAAATTGTTCGAGGAGACATGAGGTAGTGGTCAGAATTAATTTCGTCTGAGTTATACTCCAATAGAGACATCCATTTTTGTTGGAAAAATGGCAGAAACACTGAAACAAGCCTGTTCAAAAATGGTGAATGGTGTGAATTTCCCTACAATAACTCATGATTTTGGAGACAGATTTAGTCGGGTTCGCATACATTCTGATTTGTTTTTTTCATTTCAGGGAGTGGGAGCCTTGAAGTAAATGAATATGGATTCAATGGATGATGGAGAACGGTTAGGAAACATTTTTCGAACCAAACCCTGACTGTCTAGGAAAAATAACGACTCTCATGAGCGCTCTCTTTGGCGCTACTTTCTAGCGTTAAGGAAGAAGATTTGTGCATATTTGTAATGAAAACGAAACAAACCGTTTCTGTGTGGATGGGGAAAGAATTAAACGTTCACTTTGATATCCATTGGCTCAGTCATTTCTAACTATCGCAGACCACCTATGTGCGTATATTAGCCTCTGCTTAACTATACTATGCTGCATTTTATAATGAACATTTGCTTTCGAAACAATATTTACATTTCTATGATGACATACAACCGACCGCATTTGAGACAGCGTTTTCACGTGTACCAGACATGTTCTTTTTTCCATAGATGTTGTTCACTTTTGGCAGTTTTAACTGCATTTCACATTAAAAACAAATTGTGTGATTTGAGATTTCTCTTTAAATTTACACTTTTTTTTAAGGCAGTGATTCATTATGGGTCGAAGGCTTGTCATCAATCCTTGACTATTCTAGGCAATTTATTTGCACCTGTAGTGTACAATTTTATTTGTTCTATGCAGGTTATTGAGACTTACCGAAGTTGCAATTGCTGATTAAATTTCCACTCTGGCCAAATATATTTAAACGTACCTTTCTCAAAGTTTAGAAGATAGGCTTCTTTGTAAAAAGTTGTTTCTTCAAATGGATTGCCCTGCTTATACAGACGTTTTATGAACGCAAAAATATTTGAAAATACCAAATATAGAGAAAAATCTAGTCAAATCAAAAACAACAACTGAACATAAAATTACGTTTTCCAGGTGGAAAAAGCTGATTGGGCAGTTTTAAAGTTAAAGAGGTGCGAAATGGAATTTAAGTGTACTACAGCAACATTTAAACGAACAGCTAGTTTCTTTTTAAATGTATCTTTACGACGATATAAATAAATACATAATTTAGTCCAGTTTAAAGTAAATTTCCACTATTTACTGCCCTTCATTATTCTTAACACTTTTTCGCCCACACACAGATGGTATAGCGGTCACTTTAAATTTGATAATTAACGGCATTTGAAAGAAAATTCAATTCGGTTGAAACGACCTGATGTGATTTCAGAGTAAGTTCCCCTTGATTCCGCTTAATTCGTTTCGGTGGAAATATGTAAAAACAGTTTCCGGTTTCTCGCGCGGTTCATTTTCAATTTTCCGAATGCCCTTTTTCCAAGCTAAATGCAACTTTCCAATTCGTATATCGGCAAAATGCTACATTCGCAATGGTTTTCATTACCAATGACGTATTATTTTTCATTAAATACAAATTTGAACGGCAGCATGGTAAATGAATCATTGAAATATAACGGAAATTCCAATGAACTCTACATTCTCGAAATAAAGCACCTACTGAAAAAAATGCACATTGGAAGAACTAATTAAAATGTAGGCTGCGAACCTAATGTACTCTACAAATCTTAAGAAATTGAATTGAATTGAAATAAGCTCCATTTGTCTTACAACGAAAACAATTTGATCGCAGCTCAAAGCTTTCCTTCGTCATCTTAGACAAAGAATGTTTCTTGAATATAATGGACTTCGTTATATGAGTCCATGTACAGCGTTCGTCACGCGTAGAAATAGTAGGGACAAGGAAGGAGTTGAAACTTATCTTCTCTTATTCTGCGACTCTCAAATCAGGCCGCAAACAGAAATAGGAAGTACATATTGAAGTACTTCTTTGACCATCTAGGCAAACTCAGCGACATTGGTCCTAGATTTATAGCCAGATCACTTTGGTTTTGAGGTTACTTGACGGAGATTATCCTAGGGGTGTCAAAATGGGTCCAACTGTAGCTTAACCTATCCCAACTAACATTCCCACATGTAAAGGACATGTTTTTACAAAAAAACTAAATTTGAAAAATGATAAAAAAAACTGAAAATTATTGTGGCAGAAATATTTAATCTAAATCTGAGCCAAAATCAGATGTTTCATGTGGGTAAACACTAAAGGGTCTTACACACGGGACTGGAACTAGGAAGCCAATTTTTTTTTTTCAAAACGGGCACATCCTAGGAATTATCAGGATAAATGCGCACTTATTGGTTATTTTCTTTATTGCAAAAAATAAAATTTTCTTTAAGAAATTCAACATTTAAGTCGTTCGATTGCGCTGACATATGTGATTCATTTGTTAACTCTTAGGTTCGCTGGTTACTGTGAATTTCTGGCAGATTCTAATTTGTAGTTTATTTCTTTTGTTTTTTTAACAGTTTATTTGTTTTTATTTGATTCGGATTTTGTTTTGCCTGGAACATTAAAATATACAATTCTCTTAGGACAAAAAAGGACATTTCTATAATTAATTAATATATAATCTCTTTCAGTTACTTTCATATTTTGGTTATGTTTATGTTTAAATTATTAAAATTAATAAATATTCGACGTTTTATTTTTAACCCTTCACCTGCTTTATCCAAATTACGCAAAAATTTATTTTAACATTTATATAACGAGAAAGATAATTATTCATTACACAGAAGTTGAAGTAAACATCAAGAATAAATTTGAAGGCTGTTAAAAAAATATAAAACATAAAAAAACCAAAAGCATATTTATATTTATAAATTATAAAATTATATAAAATGTATTTAAGCAATTTTACGAAGTCGAATTGTGCAGTTATACGTGTGAATAGATAAAGGATTGGTTAACGCTATTACTTTGCTACAATAAATACAATAAATATATTATAAATATTTCATTAAGAATTTAAATGCGAGTAGAAATGAATGAAGAGTAAAAAGAAAAGAAGAAAATTTATTGATATATTATATACACAATTTTATAGAGATTTAATCAATGATACAACAAATGAAATATTGCAAAACTATTTTTTCACCAGCATCATGTTTAGTATATTAATTGAAGACTATTGTTTTTTGTGAGATAGTTTTCATTGGCAATGTATTGATTGTTTTTGTACACATAACTTAACGGACTTCTTGTTCTCTTAATGGCCGTCTTTTACATGTGAATATGTACAATTAAAAATGGCCAAGGATAAGTTCGCTTTTGGGTTAGTGAACAATACGCCGAGACAGAGAGCGAAGACAAAAAATTTGATTATTAAGGATTATGTAGTATATGCATATACATATGAGATATAAATAAAAATATTGTAACCTATAAATTGTTTTGAATTTTTAATTCCGACGAGATTTAGGACTTCGTTCAGTCCCGCCACAAGACCAGGGAATTCCATTTTAATATTAGGGGAGAACCCTTTCAGTTACCTGCTTGGCACTGTGTCAGAGCGTCTCCCTCCTATTAAACCACTTTATGTTGCCGCTAATTTCACAAGGGCACTCTCCATTTAACTGACTACCACAAACGGGATCTCTTCAAACGTCCTTAAGCATCTTCCCAACCACACATACGTAGCTGAGAACTTCATTCAAAATGATGACATCTCAAGGAATAAATACTCCTAAGTATTCCAATTCAGACAATCACCCTGAATATCCTTGAAGCGCTACTTCCCTCGAGGAAATGAACTCACTTACGTCTCCCCCGGCCCGTTTGTCGAGATGTAGGAGTGACCCCTTAAGTACGCTCCGTCCGTTCGGGCATTTATTCTCCAAACCGACACTCTTCGCGAGGAGAAATGTGCAAATCGTTTTCAAGATCTTGATTTGACCTCGTGTGTGATCCTCGTCTCGGGCACCACTCCCCGTCCAACATCAGAAACCATTCGACTTCCAGGCAATCAACAATTTATCGTTTGACATCCAACAAAAGAAAAACCAAGAACGACACCATCGCATAACGAAAGGCAGCGGAAAACCAAGAAGGCGACTAGCATAGGGACTGCTTGACGGCGGCGCGGCGGCGGCGGGCGTGCACCCCTGTTTTCGGTTTCGAATGCGCTCTCAATGTTGCACACAAGGACGACATGAGCACGCTGCACCGATGGTTATGGTGGTTGCTGGGCCATCATTTAGGAAGTGAGTGTCAGTAAATTTTTATGTAAAGTGCACCACTGGAGTGCCAAGCATCAAGCGACCAGCACCGAGCGCACACGAGCTCCGTTGCCCCAGCGACGGCGAAAAGAATGAAACCCCGATGGGCGAGGGCGGCACCGGAATATCAAGTGATTTCCAGTGGCCATAAATATTGGTAAGTTTTTCACACGATTTCCATACATGTTGAATATTTTCTCGCTGTTTACCGGCGGACTATGCGGCGTTCCGAGTAGTGTTAGGGGCGAGGGCGAACGAACGGGTTGCTGTAATGACTACCCTCAAGGAGTGGGCACATCCGCAATACACGTCAAGCCATGAGATGATAAAATAAATTGAGGAAATTAAATTGCATTTTTAAGTGGCGTTTGCACTTTGTAGTTAACTCAGTGATGGGTCATTCCGGATGATTGATTGAAACACTCCGCCTGGGAATGATGCTCGAGACGGGTGTAACATTATTTTTGTATGATTTCACGTGTCTCAAGTGAGCGTCCGGTGTGGTGATGCTGATGTCCAGGCTGGAGGCGTGGTGATATGAGGGTGGAAAGTGTAATTAAGAGATATGTTGATGCTGATGAGAAGCGTGCATGTTGGAGCAGGCACAAGGACATCACTGCAGGGCTGACAAGCTTGTCGCTAATAAGCTGAACATTCAACTGTTCTGTCATCGAAGAAGGACGCAAAACATCGATGTCTCGGTTAGAGCGTCACTATGGGTAGCAGATATTTTGAGGTGGTTAAGGACTTAGTCTATCTCTGCTCCGCGGTGAATAGGGACAACAACATCAGTATCGAAATCAAGCGCAGAATCACTCTTGCCAATCGCTGTTTCTTTGGGCTTAAGAGGCAATTGAATAATAAAGCCCTCTCCCGAACGACCAAAGTGACTTTGTACAACACCTTGATCATCCCAGTCCTGCTTTACGGCGCAGAAACCTGGACGCTACTAAAAGCGGATGAGGATGCCCTTGGTCTCTTCGAGAGAAAAGTTCTCCGTGCGATTTTTGGTCCTGTTTGCGTTGATGGCATCTGGAGGAGAAGATTCAACCACGAACTGTATGGGCTGTACGACGGCATGAGCCTAGTCAAGCGTCTACGGATACAACGCTTAAGCTGGCTAGGCCATGTAGAGCGGATGGACAGCACTGCTCCGGCCCGAAGAGTCTTCGAATCCGAACCACAGGGACAACGCGACAGAGGACGTCCTAGACTAAGATGGCGCACACAAGTGGAAAAGGACCTCAACCAACTTGGAGTGCGCAACTGGAGGCAGCTGGCAAGAGATCGTGCTACCTGGAGAGGCATGTTGGTTGAGGCCCAGGTCCACCCCGGACTGTAGCGCCATCCGAAGAAGAAGAAGAAGAAGAAGAATTCAACGCGTAGCCATGACTGTCCACTTGCTATCTATTGCCAAAGATTTCATCTGGTAAACAGATACTTTTTGCGGGGCTGTCACGAGATGTCGTTCCTAATTTTAAATATTGTATACAGCGGTCCGACACTGTGAAACACAGTGAGCCGTTTCCTGGGATTGGAACGGAAGAGGCTAAGATAAGTGTTCAACGAGGGAAAAGGAAAGTATCTGTATGCTGCCACCAAGGAAGGACGTACATCTAGGACAGAATGCGCTGCAAAAACTTTGAGGTAGTCAAGAATTTTATCTGTCTCTGCTCCGCAGTAAATAGAGGCGTAATCAGTACCAAGACTAAGCATAGAATCACTCCTTCCAACCGAATGGTTGGTAACTCAGTCCTCTTTCTAAGAACCAAGATGGCTTTTTTCATCAACACCTTAGTCATCTCTGTCCTACTCTATGGCGCTGAAACTTGGAACATTTTAAAAACAGATGAGAAAGCCCTTAGTTCCACATCCGAAAATTAATTTTCAACTCTCAACTTAAATCACAAGTTAAGGAACAATGCTAGACGAAGGTTTTGAGTGCTTCGAAATTCTTGCTACCCATTGTGACATTAAGTCCGAGACGTCGATGTTGTGCGCCCTTCCTTGTTGACAGCACATACTTTGGTTTTTTCCTTATTTGCCGCCCCATTGACATCCGACTCTGTTCGTCCAATCACATCAATGTCATTCACTTAAGCCAGCCAGCCAAGTGAAGGGACTTTTGGAAGGTTGTGCCTCAGGTATAGACTTGTGAGTTTCGCACGATATTCTCATACTTGATGTTGAAAAAGTCACAATACAACGCGTCGCCTAGTCAAAAATTCTTTTTTGACATGGAAGATCTGGGTAAGTTCCTTAGAGACCTTGAAGGAGCAGCGAGAGGTCATCCTACACAATCTGACAAGTTTTGCAAGTATGCCAAAATTAGGCAAGGGATTATATAGCTCGTCCCTATGCACGCTATTTTATGCGGCCTGAAAATCTACAAATAAGTGGGATGGATGGCGATTTGTAGTTCTTGAATCATTCCCTGGACCTGCCGCAGTGTGAAAATCTGTTCTATGATATTTTTCCCTTCTCTGGATCCACACTGGACCTATCAGGTTGTTCATGAATGGTTTCAAGCGTTCACATAAAAAGGGCAGAGAGGATTTTGTACGCGATGTAGGAGAGACTGATTCCTTGGTGCTTGAACTGATCTCTTGGTCGAAGTTTGTACTTTCCTGTGGACCATTATGACTGCCAAATGGACCTCTTACTGTGCAGAAAAATACATATAGCCTTAAAAACAAACCACTGCCAGAGCAGTCTTTGTGAACTGACTAAATTCGGTTTTCAATCTCGGTCACATGGACTACACTGCTCGCGACATTATTTAGGAAGATAATACGATTACAGCTCGACATCGGACAGAGTGCAGACATTGTTGTCTCTCACGTCGCCAAACTGCAACCGACTACACTCAAAGCTAGCTTATCACTTTCTCCATTTGCTCGGGTAAACCTCTTTAAAGACAGGGACTCCAAATTCAAATGCAAGCTACGCCATCTTTGTTCCGCGAATCACAACGCCATTTGGTTATCGAAAACCGTTCTTGTTCAGCCCTGAATCCCCACTCGTCACTCAGAAGGTTTCCTCTGCTAAGCACAATCGATGAAATCACATTTTCAAACCCACCAGTACGGAGAATATTTCAATTTGCCACAGAAGATCAAACGTCCCGACCAAACGACCAACCGCCGCCACAGGCAACACATTATAATCAAACACGAGGTTTACACCTATAATTCATCGTCATTACCTGGAGGTAGAAAGATGGATTAACTGAACATGCACACGTACGTCTGAGTGTGTGTGGTGTGCAATTTAAGTGTCCTGCGAGGCATCGGACCGTGTTACCCCAGCCAATGGCCGGGAGGTTGAAGTCTTCCATTCAGTTTCACGGTGTACCCAAAGCACCTTTGTGTCTGGCCTTCCCGCCACCTCACCGGTCCGACCAATGGTAAGGCTTATTAATTTGCAACCACTAACTAACTGAGGCAATTGAAAACCGGCCGCCCGTTCGTTATCCCCGTTCCATGCGGCTGGCAACATTGCGCGGGGAGATGAGCTCATTTGTGTGACATTAGGGACATGCATTAAACATGTTGCGATCGCAACATGAACGTGGAGTTATTAGTTGATGATGTGAAATTAATGTCCTTTGGCTAAGAATGTACTTATGTACACACCACTCGATGGCGTTGTTGTTGCTAGTGCTGTGCGTCCGCATCCGTTTGCTTGCTTTGCTCGAGCGGGTATGTGTCGATGATGGTGATGGGTGGATGGGTGGATGGTGGATGGGCATTCATGTGTTTGCCCGGCGGAAATGGGGACGACGCAAGATGAAGTTGCGGACTTTTAAGATGCTGCTGTAGGCACTTATCGTTCGAAAAGCGATTATACGAATATCGCTCGGGATATGTACAAAGGCTGGGGCTACGGGTAAATTTAGAGATTATGCATGACTAAATCAATAATTTCCAACGTAGAATGGTAACATTATTAACAGTTAACTGCTCACTTAAGGGCACATATCTGCAATGCTTGCGATAATGATAAGCCAGTGCGCAGTTGACAAAATAAACGATCCACCCTGCGGACTGTATAGAGGTGCACTAGAGGCAGTTCTATGTGACTGGGGACTGGGGATATTTAAAACCAAATCGATTTCAAAAACAAAACTATCTGTGTGTTCTCCCGAACTCCTACATTTATGAAACGAGATGTGCAGCTTTAGAATTAGACTCATTTTCCAAGCAATGTTTGAATATACAAATTTCTGTCTCTTGTCTTCCGTATGCAGTAGGATCCATAGATAGATGCTTATCAATCAACAGATCTTTTAAAAATAATTTGAGGTTCTTTTTTGACTTTTCATTTAAATAAGTTATAAGGCCTTTCAGTTTAAAAAGAGTGTGCCAAAATGTATTTTCGAATATTTACGAAGCCAGATTAACGCTAATGGAGGCACGATGTTGATTGCAGATATAAGAACTTAAGAAAAAAATTTGGAGTCGACTTTTTTAAGGCAAAAGACAATAAATTAAAATATTCAATATACGACGCCTGTCGAAAAAATAAAGGGGACGTACATTCGATTATCGCTTTTTTATTTTGTTATGTTGGTACACTTGTCTCGAACATATGTTTACAGTTTTAGGTATGTAGCATATTTATTTTGTTTGGATGAAATGATAATGAAAAATGAAAATGGGAAGCACTTGAAATGTTGACAGTAGATATGGCGAGTGTAGTCTGTTTAGACGTGGTATAAGCTTTTCAAAGAAGGTTGAGAAGATGTGAATGACGACATTCGCGCTGGACGCCCCAACACATCAACAACCGATGAAAATGTTGAGAAAGTGAAAAAATGTTATAGAGAACCGTCTATGGCATATTGGCCATGAACATTTTTCGGAAATTTTGGGCATAGAGCGTTTCAAAATTACTAAATTTGCTTTCGCTTCATCGTTCTGTTTTTTTTTTTTTGCGAAAAACAACACTGTAATTTTGCCTGAGCGACCGTTTTGACAAGATTTGGCCCCCTGAGACTGTATACCTGTTCCCTAAGTTAAAGTGACCCATGAATGGATGGCGTCTTGCGAAGGTTAAGGAGATACAAACCAAATCGCTGAGAGAGAGATCAAGGCAAACCAAAAATTGCATATCAAAACGGCTTTTAGGACTGGAAAAACGCTGGTACAAGTGTATTATACCTAAGGGGGACTCCTTTGAGGGACGCAATACAGAAATTGATGAATAAATAAATATTTTTTGGGAAAAATGAAAATTCACCTTATTTTTTGAACACACCTCGTATGCGTTCAAACTGTGTCGTAACATGGTGCCTGGCGAAAGGTCCAGAAAGAACGGAAAGATAAAAAATCGTACTGTGGAGTCTCTCACAGTTTAAGGATATGGTCAGACCACGAAGTACTTGAAAATGGATTGTCACAAAAAAACATTCAATGAACTCCTGTGTGCAAAATAGTAATTGGAAATTTCACGCAAAGAACTTCACGCACGATTTCGTTCTTTTTTCTTGGAAGGATAATCGCGAAACGTATCAAAGACCGCTTCTCCTTCAACAGGGACAGCCAAGCATTTGCTAGTCATCGTGGCACGCTTAATAATTATAATTGAGTAGCAGTACAGCCCACAAGTGTCCAGGGCCTACCTTCTTCAGCAAATATTGTGTATTGTGTGTGCTATTATTCTCTTACGAGTATAATAGACCGATAATTTTTTGCCGACTCCAAACGGCAAGATATAAAAAGTTGTCTATATACAATGAGTACTTCTTGTGTGTTTCCAGCAACTCGAAACAAGTGGTGTCGTAAGAAAATTCGAGGTGTTTAGTCAGAGAATCGACGTGTGAGTCGACGCACTTACCCACTACGCCACGGCGACCACACATAGGCATGCTTAATTACCCCGTAAAACGACTACAACCGATAAGTATCACCTTTGCTCACTTCGGAGAACAAACGCAAACATGGCACCATTTCAAATTCAGACCAGTGTTTGACGCTGCTTAGGTGCGCTCATGAATTCACTTCATGACCTCAGACACACCAGTAGCAGAGGAATATTTGATTAACCAGAAAAACGTACTCCAATCAAAACGAAGACTTCCTTATCGACTGAAAAGGTTTTGGCCAACTCTTACCGAGATTCACCAAGCATGGCTTACATCCACTACCTGAAAAACGGTGAATTGGTGCAGATATGGTTTGTTCGACTTCTTTTAGTCTCCGAATATAAAAAAAACTTCACTCGCTGGCTTAAGTATACCGAGCTAGTAGGAGAATATCGCTACGGCTTCAAAGTTTTTCTGTAGACTAAGTAATGTTGGACCGTTTGAGTAAGTTAGTGCATTTGCAGATCAATGCACTAATAGATTGCCACAATTTTCGCTCTGCCGGACTATAATAAGTAAGATACGGCGAAAAGGGATCCAAAAAACCGGACCGACAAATTGATCAAGAAGTAGAGGGATCGAGTGTATCGTTTATTAATTCCTAGTTATCACCGTTGATTGTGGAAGTAGCAAGACGTTATGTGTGTGGTTTTATGAAGAACCGTTGAAAGAGGAACAGTATTAATGTGTGTAGCGTCAGCTTAGCTTGGCTTTAGGTCGTGCTTAACCTTTTAGCCACTTTCAAAACAGCTCAGGGCAGTTCTTAACTTGATAGGCACCTTGACTTCGTTCAGAGTTGTTTCATAAAATCGCCGATAAACTTTCCTGGCAAGGAACAGGAGATGTATTTTCAAGGCCCGAACCGTAGTAAGATCTCTGCGTCCTTGGTTAGCATATCCATTGATAAATGATCCTTTCACAACCGAACTCTTAAATATACAGGGCAGCCAAGCGCATGCTCCTTAACAAAGCGCATGTTCCCTCAGTATCTGCAGACGACTCATCGGCGTAGAGACGGCTCAGTACTCCGACATCATAAGAAAGGAGTCCGTCAAATATCATTAAGTGATGAAGAGTGAATGGAGAATCAAACACATTTCACTTCACAAGTTTATAGCTATGCGACGCTAATTTCTCAAACCGTTACCTCAAAGCTCTCAAAGAAGTACAACCGCATATGGCAAATGTCTGTTCATTCAGCCAGCACTTCACCGATGCACAGACATCTTTATTCCTTCCGGCCCAAGATGAAGGTACTTCTCATCACCAAAGGAATCCAAGTGACTGCCATAAATCACGCCTGTCATTTGGTTCTCCTTGAAAATCCCTTTTTATAGTACCTTTGACAGAATAGTTCCATAAATTCCTAACCACCGTCAGAAGAAAATAAAAAACAAAATAAATAAAAGACGACCACCCTTCAGACATGACATTTGACAAATTAAAGTCAAAGACATACGCTCTCCCCTCGATCCGAGCTCTCTACCTCAATCAGAATAATTTTAATTATTTCCGCTTCCAAATGCTTACGAGGAAGGAACGGCATACATCTAAGATTCTCTTTGCCGTCACACACGTACGACAGCGTATCCCCGAAGGCCCGTAACACTTCACACCTCATACCCACTCATGGCGACAGAGGCTGGAAATGAATTCCTTTAATTATGAGTAATGGAGAGAAGGAGAGATAACTTGAAATAAAAAAGGATGTTTCATTCCGAAATCCTTAGTAAGTGTCTCATATAAAATTCTTCCTGCACACCGACTCTGGAGCACATATACACACTTGATTCCACTTCACCGCTCGCCTCACCTCAGGGGCAGGCGGGCAGAAGCAGGTGGAGGATAAAGCCTTCGACTACCTTCTCCCGGTGAACACTCGGATTCTGTAAGTGAATGCAATTCCTTTGCTCCCACTATCCATTAGATGAATAACTTAACAATTCATTTGCAAAGTTTGTCTCTCACAATTACAACCCCAAGTCGCATCTCGCTCTCGCTTCTCGTACTGGGAAATTAGAAAACGAGAGCGAGAGTGAGATAGCGCGGTAAGGAATCCCGGAACGGAGGATGTGGAGGCTGTGGAGTACAGATTGCGCGAGGCATACAAACAGTACTCCATCTCAAGTTAATGAATCACAGAAAGCGAAAAACTCCTTAATTATGAAATACCTCTTACCCACTCGGAAACAACGCAGTCACCTTGGCTCATAAGAGCCAGGCGACAGATTCCACCTTTATCCCCCTAGGCTCGGCTCCACCACAGAGCCAACTGAGAGCAACAAATGAAATCAACGCGCTCTCTGCTACTGAAGAACATCTTCATGCAGAGACGACAAGGAGCACAAAAACAAAAATTGCAAAAGCCAAGGAAAAAATAATCGAACATCCTTTCATGTGTCTAACACTTGACACTATTAAAATTTATTGCCTCAATTTGGCTAGGATAATGAAAACTTTCAAAACAAGCCGCACACACACACACTCTACGGAAGACATTGTTGCTCGCTCCACCTATCAGTTCGGAATTTTTGCTTTTTCATTTGTTTCTCCTTTTCGATTTGCCTGCACACCGTAGTGGGGTGGATTATCCTTTCCACGGACACTGAGATGTTGTGTCAGGTAAACAGGCAAACACCGACCACCGCCAAGAACAACCAAGAAAACACATACCCCTCGTCATTCATACCGTATTAACATAAATAATTTAATAAATTCAATAAATAACTAAGAAGCCAGGGCAAGACAGTCAAACGAGGACGCAAAAGGATGTACAGGATGAAAATTGGAGGAACATCATCTCGTACGTATGTACCGGAGTGTGTACCTTTTAACCCCACCGGCTGCCGTAACCCTTACACATACTGCATCAATTCGCCATTTAACCAATGAAAAGCTCAGTCAAGTGATGTACAGTGGCGGTGAAAAGTTATCCTACGCATTAAAAAAAATGTTGCTGCAAAAAAAAAAAAATATTAACGATACAACCGCAGAGAAGAAAGTCATGTAATACAATGATGCCAAGAAAAGAAAATATAGATTTTAAAATTGAGATGCAATGCATAAGCAATGAAGCGGTGAAATGTAAAGATGGTGAACTGATTTCCAATGAAGTGAATATGTCATTAAGATGGAGTAAGCTACTTTTTAAGCTTCTCAAGTACTGAGCAGGGTCCCAAAGGGGATAAAACCTGTTATTTTGAGTGAGACGGAGAACAGTTCCATGGTGGAAGAAGCAATTTTGGCAATTGTCCCCAAAAGTTTGTAGTAGGTAGAAATTGAAGAGAAGAAAGTCTTGTGGCTTTCTGTGGTCCTGCAAGAGACCTGCACGAGACAATTGGTAAACCTGGAGATTCACAAATTTGTGTGATATTTCCAGTTAGAAGGTGAATGACAGTACATCTAACTTCAGATGTTTAACTTGATTTTACGTGACCACCTGCCTTACGACTTATATCACGAGGTCCATTTTCCCAAGAGTCGCAGATAACGCAAGACTGGACGCCTTAGCTATCCAAGTACCAAATGAGATCATGCTTGAAGGACAATCACCCCACTTTAGTATGGAACGAGGGCTGAACCTAAACCTTTGCCGCTCTATGGGTCGTAACTCCACACTGAGCCGGAAAAGTCCTCTAACCGCCTGGCCCGAATCAGTAGGGTGAACAACCTGATTCAGACCAGTCAGCACGGTACAGTGCTCTAACTACAGGGGTATGTTTCTTTAAGGCACCCGGGAAGACTCTACTACACCAAAGGCATGATCTCCCAAAATTCTATTCAACTGCTAATTTAGACCAACGACATTGATGTAATTGCACTAACGCAGCGATCCTTTAATTAGGTCTTTGTTGGTATTGAAGTGGAAGCTGCTTAAATGGGACTGGCGATTAATGAGGGAAAGACGAAGTATATGCTGTCAACAAGGAAGAACACATACCATCGACGTTTCGGACTTAACTTCACGGATTCCACTAGGCAGCAGAAACTTTGGGTTAGTCAAGAACTTCGTCTACGTCGGATTCGAGGAAAATAGGGACAACAGCATCAGTACCGAAATCAAACGCTCACTCTTGCCAATCGCTGTTTGGCCGCAAGAGGCAAATAAAAAAATAAATTTGTTTTGTATAACATTTTGACTACTCAAGCCCCCTTTATGGCGCAAAAACTTGGACGTTACTAACAGCGGATGAGGAAGCCCTTAGTCTTTTCGAGAAAATATTTTTGCGTGCGATTTGGTCCTGTTTGCGTTAATGGCATCTGGAGGAGAAGATTCAACGACTAACCTTATAAGCGTCTTTGAATACAACGTTTAAGATGTAGCTTAGTTATGCATCGGTCTGAAAAGTCTTCGAATTCGAACCATTGAGACAACGCAACAGAGGACTGCCTAGTTTGAGATGGCACACATGAGTGAAGAAGGACCTCAACCAACTAGTGCGCAACTGGAGGCAGCTTGTGAAAGATTGTCCTAGGTGGAGAGGCATGTTGGTTGAGACCAAGATCTTCCCCGACTGGAGCGCCAATGAAAGAAGGTAAGGCCTACCCTAAGGTTTTTAAGATACATTCTAGACACATTGAACCAGACCAAAGACGGTTGGAAACTAACACAAAATCGGACTACAACATGCCCTACCATGTTGCTTGAGTTCGGGTTCCATCACAGATTGTATCGTCAGCCAAAGAAAAAAACTTGACATTTTCTCATATTTCCTATCCGTAATGTCAAAGAGCTTGATTGTAGACGTAGGCGTAGGCAATCCAGCCGGTATGCAATGAACGTGATTTCTATTTGGAGCAATCAGTCAGCTTTTCACTTCAAAAAAAGGAACTCGAAAGGGTTGAGAATAATTCAAACCCAGCTAAAGTTTCTTATAAAATAAAGAAAATAAAGAAGGCAAGTGTGAGTTATACTCAAGTTCTTTAATTTCGCCACTTAGAGAGAGCTATAAACTGTCTGAGTGGTCTACTCTTGAAAGAAAACCAGCACGCACAATGATAGCAATTGTTGAAGAAGCTCAGCCTTAGTCCTTTGTGGGCTGCAGCGACACCATAAGTCGAGGAATTGAACATGGGAACGACTCTGGGATGCGAGTTGACGTACTTTCCCGCTATGCCACGCATTTCAACCGAATACAGTTTTCGAAAACTCTTCCAAAACGTGCAAATTTATTTTGAAAATCACTGTTCTGTTCGAAACTCGACAAATTTTGTTTAGCGATGAGGCTTACTTTTGTTTGAGTTGAGACGTCTAAAAACAAAACTGCCGTATTTGAAGTGATGATAATTGTCACGTGTAAATTGAGAAACCGTTGCATCCACAAAATCTGAATATTTGCTGTGCTTTGTTCAATAATTGGTCCATATTTATTTCAAAAACCAAGCTGGCCAGAACCGCACACTGAATGGTGGCCGCTATAGAGCCGTGAATTGAACAACCACAAGACGACGCAACATGTCCCAAAGGTCATGCCGCAATTGATTGTTTCAAAGAAACATTTGGTCGCCGATTTGATTTCACGTTAAGTTCCCTTACTGAAAACCCACGTTCCTCGCTCCACCTGGATCATATCCGATTAGCGGCCTAAATTCTATGTTTAAGGAAATAAAATTGCACGGCACTTCAGAAATTAAGGAATTTACTTTTTTGCACATCCGTGTCCTTCGCGGTCTTTACATGGACTGTCCTAAATTTAATAGGCACATTGATCACCGGCAGCTATATTGTGAGAGTACACATTTTGGTTGTTTCTTGTCTTGTTTTGCCTACAAGTGGGAATGTTGTTTAAAAGCTTGGTGCGATCACAAATGAGAAACTTGTTGCCCTATGCCATTCGTGTTTATTTCTACACTTAACCTCACTTCCGTCAAATAAAGAAAAATATTCAAAACGTTCGTTAGTTGTACACAGCGACTGTATGTCGCAACCTTGATGTGGGTAAAACAGTGGCAATCAAATAATTTCAACAGCACACCCACAGACACACTAACGCACATGTGAATACACCCTGTTCATGGATGAGGAGCACCACTGGTGTTCTTTTTGCTCACAACAGGAAGCAGATAGTTTCGAGCGACGACGACGGAACGGGGCGCCGGGAATCGCCGTCTCGTGTCGGTGGTTTGGCATTTTGAGGGTCTGTCTTGAGAACTTGCTAAAGTTTCCTTTACCATCGCATAATCAAAATAAGCAAAAAAAAAGAGAAAACATGCACGGAGTGAGCGGCGACGGCAACGGCGAGGAAGAACACAGAACGAGGAACTTCCACCGTGTGGGAGGAGGAAATTGATTGAACAGGTAATTGCATGTGATATGGGTAACAAATAAGGATACCGATGGCATCCTGAAGTACAGAAAGTTGAATGAGTGTGAGCTCCAGCAGGGGACTTCTTGCCATCGTCGAGTCGAGTCTCTTCCGCCCCCTCACAGCGCTTGTTGTATGTCGCTGGCGGTGCCAACACTAGCGCCCATCTCCCAGCACGACCAACAACAATGAGATATTAAAATGAATGCACACATTGTTGCTTCTTAAGTTGAATGAATGTTAGCAACTTGCTGGATGGTATTAAGCTGTCAAGGAAATTGAACTTGTTGTAGCCGTGGCTGGTGTGTGGAATCGAAGTGGCTGGCGAGTGAGAAGGGACAGAGAGAGAGAGAGAGAGCGAGAGGGATTAGTACCCCGTATCCTTTGTGCGATGTTGAAACACATTACTTTGAATACGAAGTGCATGCTGGATGGAGATGAGACGCTTAAGCCAAGGAGTGCACCACTTATGGTCATAAATGTTGCAAGTGCGGCAAATGTGCCTTTTTGAAGTTATATCCGGATGGTGACCACGTACTTTAAGTATTACCACTGCAAGACCTACTTGTACCACTACGTGCAATTAGCAGCGGGAGAGATAGATAGATAGTACGAGAGAGGGAGAAAGAGAGAGTTGTCATTTGAGCTGTGAGTTGGACTGATGAATAATTACTGCGGTTCTGTGGAAGGTTTCAGAATTTATTTTTTGCATCATTTGTATGATTAGCATGAGCTTTGGATTCAAAAGGACAATGTGAGTGGTAGCTAATCGGAGAATTTTAAATTCTGATTTTTCTTTCGCATGAGAAAAATTTAATTTGCGTTCAGATGATCAGAGGCGTCCCTTATCATCTGAAAGCAAATCTTGGAAAACTTCTAGAATCCACTGGCTCCGCAGGATGTACACAGATGCAATAATGACCAAAGTAAAAACAAAAATTTGTCATCAGACAAAGTGACAAACCGCTGTATCTCTTTCATAGTTTGCGTTTTTATTATTACGATCCTCTGGAGCTATGAAACGCACTTAAACGTGGAGAAGCCCACCACACCCAGAATGTACTCCGAGTATTGACTGCGAGCACAGCCGTGATAGATTGCGAATCCCATTTGCGGGGGTCAGTAAATGTTTATAACCAACCCAACCACTCCTCGGAGACATTTTATGCATTTATGAACAATATCAATCAGTTTAGGTGCGAGGGATGAGTACTTTGTCGAACCGAAATGACTTCACGGGTTAATAAGACGTTACACGTGTACCCGAACTATTCGATTTATGAGGTTTCATTGCTGTAAGTGGTAATAAAATGGCTCGCAAATGGTCTCGTCCCTTTTATGGCCAAGGTATTGATGATGCATGGCTTGAGCTGGGATGAGTCTGAGTCCTTACAAGGCTTATTTGGGTTGGGTATGGAAGGGGGAAAAAAATATAAATGATTCGTATCATAATCTACTGGGTTTTGTAGTGTGCTTAAAGAAACATTTTTATGCTGACTCGGATAGAGATGGTTTCTTGAATTTTATTTCCTTCCACCCCGACAATCGGCTTAAGTTTGTAATTCACTTAAGAGGAAGAAGGGACGTGAAATATTTTGGGTATTAATCATTTCGTGTATATGATAGTAGGTGTGTTACAAGGAATTCTGAGCCCCTCAGAAGATTTGCTTACCGAAATGCAAGCAAGACTATCATCAGAAGAGCTGATTTCAAAGTAATGCAACTTGATGGATATTAAAAAGTGATATTTTAGAACGCTTTCAAAACCAAAGAACAGCAGTTGTACAGTATAACATCAAAAGTGAAGCAAATAGAAAAAGAAACTTTTTCAGAAAAAAAATTTCAGAAAATTATTTCCAAAAAGAAAAATTATACATTTTTGTCTTGATTTAGAATATTGTATGATGGCTTTAAGCTTCAAAAACCACCTGAAACTTCTTAGGCATCGAAAGCATCAGGCCGCTTGTAACCTCCAAAATTATAATCTGCTCAATTTAAAGCTGACTTGTTCGTTACAGTTACGTCTCTCAATTTTCTTTTCACATAAACCCATTTATTCTCCAGAGATTGAGATTTGGACTTCGATGTGGATGAAGGAAGTACGTTTTGAGATTCATAGAAGCCATTCCTTCATTATCAGAGATTTGGGTAGTCAGATTTTACTAAGCATATATTGCACCACCACTTTAAGAGAATGTTGCCTTCGAGTTTTCCATGACCGAAATATCCAAATATCGCACAACTGAACCCAGGAGAGGTCAAGGACATCAATGCACAAAAGCAAAAAGAAAAATGAATCACAAGTCGTTGAATTCGCGTTACAACCTTATTTCATTTAGCTTAAAACTCATTTAATTTATAATATGAGTATTATTCAATCATTCAGAGTTACAAAGGTTAAATCTATTTTATGTCTATTTCACCCCAACCACACAGAGAAGGTAACAGAAGGAAACACAGAAAAAAAAAACAAATTTAAATGGCTATTATTACTCCAAATCACAACGAGGTGAGCTCTAATAGTCGATTTCGATTCGATTTGAACGCATTTTCATTTTAAAATTCAGTTTCTTAAATGCTAGACAAAAATACTTAAAACTAGCTTACCAAAATAATCTAGTGATCTTATTTCTAACTAACTGACTCTTCACGGGTACTCTAAGCTAATCTAGGATTTTTTATTTATGCCTTTCGGCCTCTTATATTTTTTACATTCATTGCTGAGCTCTAATAGTGCCCTATTTAGGGTGCACTGCACAACAAACTCAAGAATCAAGTCAAAGTTAAAATTAAAAATAAAAAAAAATAGATTATGAAAAAACAAGTTCTCGCCGTGGCGTTGTGGTACGTGCGTCGACCGCCACGCAGAAAGTCTAAGTTCGTTTCTCGGATGGGACACTTCTAATTTTTTCACGGCACCACCTCTTTCGAGCTGCTGATAACAGTCAAAGAGTATCAATTGTCTATGAAAAGCTTCTCAA
The DNA here is from genome assembly GCA_944738645.1 of Eristalinus sepulchralis. Classification (NCBI taxonomy): domain Eukaryota; kingdom Metazoa; phylum Arthropoda; class Insecta; order Diptera; family Syrphidae; genus Eristalinus; species Eristalinus sepulchralis. The sequence continues at coordinate 20,018,859 of OX122882.1, forward strand.
ATCTCGCCGTTCGGAGTCGGCAAAAAACTGTTGGTCCCTACTACTTGTGAGAGAAAAGTACATGAGTAGTTGTTGTAGAAACTGGTGCCTTGTGGGCTGTAGTGCCACTTAATTATTATTAAGAAAAAAAAACTATATATTCCGATATCAAGAACCACGGTTATACTGAGTAATATAAAAATATTGTTGAATTCAAAAATAATAATAATACGAGATCTGTTCAAAAATAAGGTGAATTTCCAAAATTTCGCCGGCTACGTCCATTCTCTTCGCGATATTTTTATGTTATTATGTTGGTACACTAGTCTTGAACATATGTTTACAGTTTCAGCTATATAGCATATTGATTTTGCATGTTCGGCGATATCATTTCATGCTGTTAAAAAAAATGGATCAAAGAATTTGCTTTAAATTTTTTGTGAAAAATGGAATAAAGTGTTCAAAAGAACTGGCAATGTTGACAGTGTCATACGATGAGTGTAGTTTGAGTCAAAACAAAATTACCTTGTGGTGATCACTCTAATTGAATCGCCGGGCTTGGTTTTGTTTTTCGTATACCATTTGTTCACTTTTTATTTAATAATCCTTAAGATTGAACTTTTCCAATAATCCAAACAATTCAAGCACCGACGCTTTATACTATATACTATAGATTCATTATGTTCTGTGTTTTTTTTATAAAGCCGCAGCGATATATCTTACCTTTAGATGCGTGACGATCGTTTCTTTGGTATTTACGAAGTTGCAAAAACTATGACTTTACTTGACCGCTACCGACCTGCCGGAGAGAATCAAGAAAAACTTTTGACGCAACACGTACCCTCGGATTGCCCTTACTCACAAAGGCCTGATCAAGCTCTACGATTTGGTCCTGACTATAAAAAGCTTTTGAAATTGCGCTGTTAGGAATCAGAAATAAACTGACGGACTCCTATACTCGTGAGAGTGTGTATATCATGATTAGATATTGAATAAGATACACTCTGTTGTCGTGTGAGCTTAGACCCCAGTCGGTACCGCCCCCCACAAAAAAGAGACATTTTTTCTTTCTCCTTCAAGTTCAACAAAATTAACGTTAAGAAATTGTTTATAGTTATTGAAGAAATAATTACAAGAACTTAATGCTTGACAGCGTTTTATTCTCTTACCAACCTTGAGGGAGCAAGAGTTTTTCATAATAGGATTTTGATATTTTGAAATTATAAATCATAACCTAATTCATATCTTAAATGTCTTAAGTCTTAAGTTTTGAAATGCCGACACCAGACTGCCATTCTACAACAGAATCTATACAGTATGAAAATCTGGTCCACATTAAATCCTCCTGACTTGAAATTACTAAACTATTATCAAGTTCACACCAAGCTGAGATATGCTTGTACATGATGAAAACTCAGTCATCTTGTGCAGTCAAACGCCTTTTGAAAGACGCTATTGGTTTTTTTCTCTTTAGTGTGACGCTGCAATCTTGGGTGAAACTGGGTCTTAACCAGAAAACCTTTCGAGTCGGCAAAATTTTTGTCTGTTGCCTTCAATTCAGTCTTTACAGTCTTCTTTAGTTAATGAGCTGTCAATGAGGAGGACTACGATGATCTTGGTATTTCGAGAGAGGGTTTTATTAACCAATTGCTTCTTATGGCAAGAGAATCAACAGCTGCAAGAGCGATTATCGGCTTGACTTCGGCTTGGATGTTGTTGTTGTCCCATCTTACTGTTGGTGTCCAAGCCGGTCAAGGTATTGTGAGTTCTTTTGTGAAGACAGCATAAACTTAGCCTTGCCCTCGTTTACTGCTGGATTCATATTAGCCACTTTCATTATCATCAACTCAAATTCCAGTAGGAACTAAGATATACATCATTTTCATTTAAATGCTGCACATTTTGAGCCGATCAGTCAAAGAAAGACCACTAAAGATCTGTATCTCTGATCTCTCTCGTGATTGTTCATCAAACATGAAACATTTCCATAAACACATGATATTTTCTTCCGTGTCTGCGATAAAAAAATGTTTGTTAAAAATTCCTTAGATGCTTCCTTCTAAGGCACATCCTAGTCGTTTACGAGTGAGAAATTGACTTCCCCATCCCTTCATCATCTAGGCAATAAACATTAAAGTCATTCAGTCGAATCCGTGCCATCGAATGAGTAATTACGAGCGCTGAAGAGATAAATTTTGAGAATCCCATAGGAGTAGAAATACCTTTGGTGACGGCGTGGCGCGGGGTATAAAAATGTTTAGCACCTTCGCTGACAATCGACATAAACAATTAGCACGGGATGTAACCACATAATTACTTGACACCTTAAGTCGGCAGCCTCCGGTCGCGCTGCCGCCCTGCTTGGCAATAAATCTCAACGCACCCGGCACGTCTCCAATTCTAAATGAACTGTCAACAACGCGACTGCTGTCTGCAGAATGAGCGAGTAACATTCCTTGTCGCTTTTATAACGCCCCGCTCCCCTTCCGGACGCAATGCACACTCGTAAACCCCACCCGGGGAATGATGTGAGAATCTCGACTCACCCCATTATGACAGGGGATTTAATTTAATTTATTTGCCAAAAATTATTATTCTTTGCATGCTCAAGGCCTGCGCGCTCTGTACCGCTCGCTATTCGGAAGTGACATCAGCAACCGTCAGAAAATTATGCATTACGACTCTAGTGGCCATAAACATGTTCTCGGCGATGAAAGCACCCCGCTGCCGCCGTGAGGCGTCGCCGCACAGCAGCCACTCCGTCCCAGCAGCACCGTAAAACCTTCGATACTTTTCGAAAGGATTAATTGGTATTTGCAATTAAGTTTGCCCATAAATTTCGGCATTCGCGGCAACGGGGCCCGCACCGACTTGGCAGCCGAACCGGTGTGGTGCTGTGCCCGAGTAAACGCATTCGTAATCCCGAAACTTCCGGCCCAGGCACTGCACACTGCTCCGGAATGGGTGGTGGCCAGCCAGCGATGGTGTCCTTATTCCGGTTGGTGTTTACTTTTCATTTGTGTTGGCTTAAAAAGAAATAATTCCAATATGATCTGATGCGATATGGGGTCCGGGTGTGCTTTTTGCGTGATTTTTCTGCCCCTCAGAAGTGTCCACTTTGCACGGTGTCCTCCGGTCCTGCTGGATGGGGGCACATCGAAGTCGTATTGGCTGAGAAATAATAAATACAAGCGGAACTCGTTTGGTTTTTGGTTGTGCTTGTTCGTTTTTTCTGCGCAATGGTCCTGATAAAGTGGTCCAGCGGTTCGTCGTTTCTTTATTTTTGCTTCTTATTGCTGCTGTCGCTGCTGTGTTGTATTTAATCCGGGATTTTCTCGGCAATGGAAAGAGGGGACGGCGGTATATTGGGTCGATATGCTTCGGTTAGGGGATGATGATCTGGCGGCGATGAAAGTGATGGGCTTTGTCACTGGTTAATGGTGTGGGCCATCTGTGTGTACGCGTTCGATGTTACTCACGCACAGGATTAAAGATTTATGTTACATATTTTATTTGGCCATAAATTCGGGCTTTTTATTTTCCCAAAAATGAATTTATTATTTATTCTCTGTGATAAATGGTTGTTGGCTCTGTACAGTGTGGGTCAGAAGACAGGAACGTTATTGTTTGGTTGTGGAGAGGAAGAGGAAACTTTTCTTTTTTGTGGTCTACGAGAGTGGAGATTGTTGTATTATTTTGTGTGAGAAGTTTATTGAATTTCTAATCTGGACGAGGGGTCTTATTCAAAACGATGTTTTTCTTAAATTGAGGAAATTTCGCTTAAAACTGATCAAAAATCACATTTGTTTCATTCTTTCTGAACTGATATAGTTTCAGCATAATTTCTGTGAAGGATTAGTCAGATTCAGTTGTTGAGTTGAGCTTTGATTTTAAGACGCAAGATATAATGACGAGGGAGAGGGTATTCTTGAGCGTAGGAAAAAAATAAACTGTGACGTCGATTGGGGTTTAAGGCGTCGGAAATCAAACTCAAAACAACTGTATGTTTTCTTTTGGTACTGATTTTAAACTTGCTAATCGTTGTGATTAATCAACAAATAAAAACTAATCGTAGAGGCCAACTCTTACTCAGCCTCGACAGAATCTACATTCCTGTGGTTTTTCCTGTTCCATTACTGCGTTTGAAACAAGTCAGCTGTTAAATGGTTACTTTCGGATATTTTAAAGCTAAACTACCAACAGAGTAGTTTAACAGTTTGCGTTCAGGAAACAATTTGTGCGATATGAAATCAATTGAAGAATTCATATGAAAAACGAAAGCAAACAATTGTAATTATTGTCAAAATTAAATTAAAATAATTTAAACAAAAAATATTGTCTACTACTTTTCTTTTTTTAAGTCAAATGCATTTTTATTTTTAAAAATTAAGGCGATCAATGATTCGGTTTGAATCTCCTCAATGGTCGCAACACGCCGTCCTTTCAAGAATACCTTCATTCGTGGGAACAGGAGCCAGGAGCCAAAACAGGTAAATGAATCGCTGAGAATCGCTGTTTACGTTATTCAACAGTTCCTGAGTCATTCTCATGCGACAGTTTTTTGGGGTCAAAATTCAGCAATTTTGAAACGAACTTCTTTGCCACACGCTCCATGTCCAAAATTTCCTAAAAAATTGCATTGCATGAGCCAACCGATATTCTGACATCTTAAGCAACTTCTTTTATAGTTCGAATCGTAGAATATAAAAATTTTCCTTGAAAAATTTGAACTTGAAAAACTTGTACCACTTGTAAATATTTTTTTGACTCAGAGTACATTCACCGCATGCCACTGTGAACATTTCAAATGTTTTTTAACACTTAATTCCATTTTTCACGCAAAATTGAATTCAAATTCGTTCATTCAGTTTTTGTCGACATCAGCAAATAGTCGAACACGCAAAGCACATCTACTATTTGTGCCGCTCCCAAACAAAATAGGTTCGCTCTATTCCTGAAATTGTCAGTATATCTTCGAGACGAGTGTACCAACACAACAAAATGAAGAAATTGATAATCGAATGTACTAGTATGTAGCCCGCGAAATATAAAAATTCGCCTTATGTGTTGAACAGACCTCGTATGTTGAACCAAGTTTTATTTTGTGCTAATTTGAAAATCTTATTCCCCATTGGTCAAACCCGTGAGCATAAAGTGGTGTCTTACAGTCTGTACACCAAGCTGGTCATTACAAAAGAGATTTAATATGAATTTTGTATAAATAAAAAGGTATCAATCGCCTGATATTAATTTTGTTGTAAGGTTCGTTGAGTTAAAAATATCTTCATATTTTCAGTTCCCAATATAAGGCTTAAAAAAAGGACGCACAGTACTGTGTGTGCTGAAAAGTGTACTCCTGTATAAAGTTTGAGATTTGCCAATAAATCTAAAAGACATCTTTCAGTTGGCTGTCTTGGGGAGTGTGATTCCTTTTTTCAACCACTTTTTCGCATATTATGGGCGGAATCTCTACCATAACTTGAGTAATGTTGGTTTTTAGTCTGTCTATAGCTCGAGGCTTATTCAAGTAAGCTCAATGACTTGCGCATCGTTTGCGTTAACTTGGATTTATTTTTTTCTAAATGCGATATTTGGTCCCGTTTGCACTGTTGAACTCTATAGGCTGTACGACGACATCCACCTAGCCAAGCGCCTATGAGCACAATGTTTAAGATGGCTAGATCATGTAGTGCGGATGAATAAAACTACATCGGTCGATAAATCTTCGAATCTGAGTCAAGAGGGCAACGCAACAGAAAACAAACTCATCCGAGATGGCGAACACAAGTGCAAAAAGAGTTTAACCAACTTGGAGTGCGAACTTGGAGGTAATTGGTAGGAGATCATGCCTCAGAGTTGGCGAGACATGTTGGGTGGCCCTCAGTACTGCTCGGACTGTAATACCACTTAAATAAGAAGAACAAGAAGAAGGATACGCTTGTGCTGCTGATGATTTTCTGCCTGGATTCCAATTGAGTAAAGTCTTATTACCACGACATGAGCTAGAAAGCAAGTGCCAAAGAAAGTTTCTCTATCTTAATTTTTATAATTACACCTTTTCTACGGGATCTGCTCTATAAGCAGAGAACAGAAATCAGCTGGTCCTACCTTCCAAAATGACACAAGCATTTGTGCCATTGTGGACTTCCCGTGCCCCGTTTAGAAAAAAATCCTATGAAGTATTTCTATGATGCAAGAGACGAGTTCGCTGTTTATTGCTGAGCGACTTATGACCGAAACAAAATTTTAATCAAAGTCACTATGAAAATAGGCAATATTTTCTCAAACCAAAGAGAATGGCTCGAAATTGTTGGCAAGCCTGATTTTTGACATAAGCAAAGAGTTGTCTTATGGGAAGTGGACTTTCGTTCGTCGTCATCTATGTCATCCGGACGTAATCCCAGGTGGAATGGAAATGTGTATTTCAGCACATCCAAGTCCAATCCAAATAAGAGTCGACCATGTTCTTTTTAGCAAAAAAAAAAAAAGCAGTTTCAAGATTTTTATTGAACCCACTGTGAGAGCATCGCAGTGCACATCTGTGGACGAGTGTTCGATACGGGTGAGTAGATTAAAATTGTCGCATGAATTTAACATTATCATGCGTGAAATCCCCGCCTGTCGACATCCTTTGGTCCGAACCCGAACGATCATGTTGTTGGGTGACGCCAGTTAAAGCTTCTATCGCGACAGTATGGCGGCCTGGGGATAAAGGTCACCCCCAGTGGGCGATGCGCTTTATGCAGCAGCAGCAGCAGCACTGCTTCGATTGTTCGTTAATAAATGACCGTCAATAATTATTGAAAAGTAATATCACTGCGTAACACGCAGCGGTGCACCGTCAACATCAGCACCAGGATCAGCAGCAGCGCGGTTGCGATTTATTTCACTCTCCACTCAATCCCCAGTGGACATGTGTGCGGCGTCTACGGCACTCTGGCGTGGCATCCCCGATTGGATTAATTGCACAAAAGCTGGCATCGTTCCCAAATGAGGGTGGTGGGGCAATACCAATGCAGCCAACCTCACCGTCAGTGGAGCGGCCGCCCTCGTGATGAATAAATTTAAAATTGCAAAGTTCAGGAAATTCATAAATCACAAGCGCATTATCCTATTTCGAGCTCAATTGCTGATGGATTTTGTTGTTCTTATTGCTGTTGTCTGTCCGCTGCGTTGTTGCTGCTGTTGACGCTGATGGTAATGGCGGTGGCGTCTGTGGTGTTGCGAGTTTTTCTGTTTATTTTTTGGGATTCGTTGCGTGGGCTTTGTTTTGTAAATCCTATTTAATGGAGGCCCCAATTGTTATGACATGCCAGTAATTAGCATATGAACGAGTGGTGTTGTCTGCGCCCTGATGTCATCCCGCAGCCCTGACGGGCAACCGCTAACCAAACAACAACCAACTACCACCACTTGAGCGGCGAGAAGCTGTTCGACAAATGCGATTACGACCATTCATCTGGATTGCGTGACTGCAAGTGGTGTCCGATAAATAGTTAATAGGTTTTCAGTGGAAACTTCGCATGGGATTCAAGTTAACTGCCTTTAGGGTGTTGGAGCCATTGTAGTGAATGTAATTTGTTTGCATGGCTAGCACCCATAGGAGAACGTGGACACAGCAGTGGCGTCGGCTTAATGGCGGCACGAATACTGTGAGCTAGATTTTGTTTCGCTTCGCTGGTACTGCTTGACGAGCCAATCAATCCCCATCATGGAAACTAAACTTCTGCAAAAGCTCAACAGTTTGGACGTTATGATCAAGCAGACTGTAAAAATCAATGTGCATTCCAATTGATGAGAATTTAGAAAAAGTTTTTTGGTGACGCTGCAGTTAACAAGAGACCTTGAGTTGTGGGTGCCAAAATGACCAAAATCAAAATTTGGTAATTATACGCTTATGCAATGCTATGCCTTGTAGTATACAAGGTCTTGAACATTTCGCAGTTTCGCTACCCCATGAACCCACCCTTAAAGCAATGTTTCGACTGTCGAGGCTGATTTTCATTGCGTTACGATTTGGGGTTAAAAAAATATTGAACGTAGAGTAAAGGACAATGAAGGACAGTTAAGGACAGCAAAGGACGGTAAATAGCAGTAAAGGTCAAGTTTCAGTTTTGGCATTTGACAAATGTTTTCTTTGAAATTCATTTTACCAATGCTTTAAGTGTTGTTGTAGTTTTAAGATTTTATGAATGAAGTGGCTCTTTCTTTTTGTCAAAAAATCAATCTGTTATTCTTCCACAATTGCGAAATCCCATTTTTGCAAATTTTTGGTTTAGATTGTGCCTCTTGGTGATGGGTGTTCCAATTTCTAAATTGAAAGTGAGTTTCAGCGATGAATTTTATGTGGCATGGTCTAGGTTCGATTCCCGGACGGGACAAATCGAATTTTTCACGGCACCACATCTTTTGAGTTCCTGACAAAACTCAAAGGGCATCAATTGTCTATGAAAATAATTTTAAATTTTATTGCGTTCGATACAGGCCTAAATTAATGCAACATGTACCAGAGCCACGAGTTAACGTCAGCCGCCCTTTCCCTCGTTGCGGTGTGGATTTCTTCGGACCAATAAATACCTTTTATCGCATCAGAGGCAAGGTGCCTTACAATCACATGTTACTGTTTTTATTCGCCTAGCTTCTAAAGCAGTACATTTAGAGGCAGTGTCTGATTTATCTTCAGATGCATTTATTGCATCCTTGAAACGAATGACAAGTCGCAGAGGACTTCCAAAGGATATCTTCTGTGACAACGCCACCAATTTCGTAGAAGCTGAAGTAAGACTTCAGCACTTATACAAAAGTTTGTTTCACAAGCCTACAGTAGACTCCATTTTGAATTTTTGTAGCTTTGAACAAATTAATTTCAATTTTATTCCCCCTAGAGCTCCTCACTTCGGGGGCCTTTGGGAGGCCGCAGTCAAGGTAGCAAAGGGTCATCTCCACCACCTCCTCTCTGCGAAGTTGAAGCTGTGATGAATTCAAGACCTCTTTCACCTTTGTCAAATGACCCGAACGATTTTGAGGCTCTAACCCCTGGACATCTTCTCATTGGATCACCAATCAAGTCAATTCCGGAACCTGCAGATGACGCATCCAACACCGATATGCTGCAGTGGTGGCGGAGAATTCAAAATATCAAAATGCATTTCTGGAAACGATGGTCCAATGCGTATATTTCTGAACTACAACAGCGGGGGAAATGGTCAACAGCAAAACTGGACTTATCGCCGAATTCCATGGTTATAATTGACGACGATAATTTGCCGCCACAGAAATGGATACCTGGCAGGATCAACAGAGTCATCTCCGGACAAAATGGAAGGGTTCGTGTAGCTGAAGTTGCAACGCCTAGAGGGATGTTTATTCGACCTATTTGCAAATTGGCTCCATTACCTTGTTGAAAGCTGATCGTTTCAAAGGGGGAAGAATGTTGGATCATGCCAACAATGAAAGCTTTCGTTTCTTTTACTATTGTACAAAATTGTTATATTATTGTTGAGGATTTAACTTTATATTGTTCTCTCTATATTACATTAACTTTCTATTTACTTCTATACATTGTTTAATCTTTAAATTCAATTGCATTATTCATCTTAAAATATTTCTGTTACTCACTGTATTTATGATCACATGCTCTCAACATAGAATTATGCTGCTCTTAACATAGTACTGTCATTGCTCTATCTCTATCTCTTTCTTTCTCTATGTTAATCTTAACATGTACGTTAAATTAAATCCGCATGTTGAGAGTGGGTGTCGGGAGCAAGCTATGCTCTCGTTCACTTGGATTTCAACCGCAGCACTAACAAGTCAATGGAATAAAGCTATAGGTTGTACACGTTGGAATTATCATTTGTTTCATTTTGTCTGCAGTAGTTAAATTAATTGTCTTGAGGTTTTTTTTTTTTCTTCGTTCGTTCAATTAAAATCAGCATAATTTACAACATAAAAATTGGTCCTTCGAGAGCCGGATTTGTTATTTAAAGTTCTTGGTGATAATTTACATAAAACTGTATGTATGTATGTATGCATGTGTAAACTAAGTCCACGTAATATATATGAATATCATTATAATTATAAACGTAACTATAATTATTTAAGATACATTTATTTTGTTGATCAAGTGCGCATAGTTTTGTACTATACAGTATATATTCGTATATATCGATACTAGTACTAGTGACAATAATGAATGCTACAAGGCAAAAACGTGGCAATGCGAAGGCGTGCTTAACACGTGCGGTAGAATTCCTTTCGTGTATTTCTAAAGACACCACACTCGAAATGTTAGAAATTCGGTTGAGCAGAGTGGTTGAAGCGTGGAGTGAATTTTCGTCAATGCACTATGAATGTTTAAAGGAAATCCAAGCTGACGAGGTTAGTGACTATGAAAACGATTTCGGTGTGTACGAATCGAAATACTTTGAAGCTCATTCCCGGTTGAAAAGGGCAATTCGCGAAAGGAAGAGTTTAGAAAATACAAATTCGGATGATTCGGTTCTTAAACAAATCGCCAACCAACAAATATCGCTGTTGAAAACCCTTGACTCGTCCAAAACCTCAAAATCGAATTTACCGCCAATAGTGATACCACCGTTTTCTGGGAACTATAAAGATTGGCCGTCGTTCCGCGATTTATTCATGGGTTCTGTTGATAGTAAACCTGAATTAACAGCAACTCAAAAATTTCATTATTTGAAGTCGTTTTTGCGTGATGATGCGGCTAATCTAATCAAACACATTCCAATATCGGACGCTGATTACATCGAAGCTTGGGAAAGGCTTGAAAACCGGTACGATCGCGTAAACCTCATTGTGCAGTCATTCGTGCAGACATTTCTTTCTCTTCCCTGTATGACTGGGTCAAATGCCCAAGCGCTACGTGCAATAACCGATGGTGCAGATGAGGTGATCCGCGGACTGAATGCATTAGAAAAGACTAGTCGCGATCCATGGTTAGTGTTTCTATTGTTGACGAAATTAGATGAGGAAACCAAGCATGCGTGGTCTGAAGAAGTTGGTTGTCGCGATGACACCACAATTATTGAATTGATTAAATTTTTTGAGAGGCGGTGCGATGCCTTGGAATCCTGCCAAACTCTTAATAAAACAAGTGTATCGCGAAACAAAACAATAAAACCCTTAAGAGCACATGTAGCTAAATCTACTGAAAACGTATCGCGGTGTATTATGTGCAAGGGTGATCACAGTTTACCTCAGTGTTCGAAATTTATCGGGTTGGATATTTCATCGCGTAGAAACTTCACAAAAACGCAATCGGTTTGTTTCAACTGTTTGAAAGCAGGTCATTCGTCCAATAAGTGTAGATCGTCTTTTCGCTGTCGCGTCTGCAAGTCCCGCCACCACACTCTCGTTCACCAAGATGATTCGGTCGGACACTCTCAATTATCCTCAAATACAAATGTGCAATCGTCTTCGTCTTCATTAGAAACGGCGAAATCTTCATTATTCTCATCAGAACCATCCTCGTCGAATGTATCCCCATTGATGAATAATCACTCGCTTGAACTTGCTATTCAGAGGCAAACACTTCTGCCTACCTTATTAGCCCAAGTTCAGGACATTCGGGGGCATCTCATAAACTGTCGGGTTCTGATGGATACGGGTTCGCAATCTACGTTTATGAGTGAATCATTTTCCCAACTGCTAGGTTACCCTAAAAAACATGCTCGGATTCCAGTCGTTGGATTGTCATCTAAAAATGCTGGTTGTACTAAAGGATATGTATCGATAACTCTCTGCTCGCGGTTAAACTCATACAAATTATCGGTCGATGCATTCATCCTAAGTAAATTAACTTCGAATCTGCCATCAAAATCCTTTACTGTGTCTGACTGGGAGTATATTCAACCCTTAGAACTGGCAGACCCTTCATTCAATGTTTCGAGTTCCATTGACATTATACTCGGTGCAGATAAGGTTTGGTCTATTATTCGTCCTGATCAGATACATGGTTCTCATGGACGACCAATAGCTCAAAACACAACCTTCGGTTGGGTCATCTCAGGAGAAACCTTCGATCCAAATCTTGTCGGTACTGAAATATCGTCATTCCATTCAGCAATGGACATCGATGATTCCCTCAAACGATTTTGGGAATTAGAAGAAGTCGGTATTAGCAAAATTTCAAACGTGCTTAACGATCCTGCTGAAGTTCATTTCCAACAAACTTTCTCTCGGTCACCGGATGGACGATATGTCGTGCGCCTCCCCTTTAAAATACCAAATCCCATTTTTGCAGATACCCTACAATCGGCGGTTTCACGGTTACATTCAATGGAGCGCAGGTTTCGAAAGAATCCCAACCTCCGTGAAATGTACTCAAAATTCATGCAAGAATACATAGCACTTGGACATATGGAGTTGATCCCTCCGAATGAAGTTTATCTGAATATGTCGCAGCAATTCTATTTGCCCCACCACGCGGTTTTTAAACCAGATAGTTCAACGACAAAACTTCGCGTAGTGTTTGATGGCTCGGTAAAAGACTCTAATGGTGTATCGTTGAACAACAATCTTTTAATAGGCCCACCAATACAAAGAGATCTTTTCGGTGTTTGCCTTCGCTTTCGACAGCATCGGTTTGTGTTCACAGCCGATATCGTGAAAATGTTTCGGCAGATATGGATTCACAAAGAAGACACTGAATATCAACGCATCGTATGGCGCGAGAATTGTAATGATCCACTTCAACATTACCGTCTACGTACTGTTACTTATGGAACCGCAGCCGCCCCATTTTTATCGGTCCGCGTTTTACAACAGATTGCTAAAGACTACGAATCGATTTACCCTAACGCTGCTCGTGTCTTACTTAATGATGTTTATGTGGATGACGTGATGACCGGAACGAATTCAGTCGAAGCATTATTAAGATTGCAGTCAGACTTAGTCGCGTTGTTGTCAGAAGCTAAGCTTCAGCTTCGTAAGTGGAGTTCCAACTGTTGGGCTCTACTCTCAAAACAAAACCCCGATGACTGCGAGTATTCTTTCGTAGATCCTGAGCGAGCCGAAATGCTCATAAAAGTGCTGGGAATGTTTTGGAATCCTGCTACCGACGTGTTCTCATATCGGGTCAATCTTAAAAATCCATGCCCATCGCTTACAAGAAGAACATTATTGTCTGAAATCGCGCGTATTTTCGATCCACTTGGACTTCTCGCTCCTTCGGTTATACTTTTTAAAATAATGTTTCAGCAGTTATGGTCGTCTGAACTGAAATTGAATTGGGACGATCCGTTACCGCCTGAACTCGCCGAAAAGTGGTTAAGCTATCGTCAACAATTGCCGTCGTTTGAAAAGATTCGCGTTCCACGGGCTGTGTTTCAATCCAACGAAGTCATTGAACTACATGGGTTTTCGGATGCTTCAACTCTGGCCTACGCTGCCGTTGTTTTTGCCAGGTCAATTAACTCTGTTGGTGAAATAATCGTTCAAATCGTAGCAGCAAAAACTAAAGTGGCCCCTTTGAAACCCGTCTCCATTCCCCGATTAGAACTGTGTGGTGCATTGTTGCTGTCTCGGCTGCTGAACTTGGTAAAGTTAAGTTTTAACGTCACAATTTCCGAGACATTCGCGTGGTGTGATTCGGAGATAGTTCTTCACTGGTTGTCCTCTCCTCCGCGTCGGTGGACGACTTTTGTTGCAAACCGTACCGCTGCGATTTTAGAATCAATCCCTAGATACTCTTGGCATCATATTCGATCCGATTCAAATCCGGCAGACTGTGCTTCGCGAGGGTTGCTTCCAACTGATCTCTATAATCACTCTCTTTGGTGGACTGGACCAACGTGGTTGTCTCTTCCCAAAGAAAACTGGCCAACAACGAGATTTTCACTATCAGAGTCTGTATTTGAAGGCATTGAAGAAAAACCGGTTTCGAGACATACACACGTCGTGACGTTGGATGGACATGTCCTACAAACTTTAATCGCAAAGGTTTCGTCGTGGTACCGATTACAACGTATATTCGCGTATTGTCTTCGATTCGTTTCCAATTGTCGTGTCGGTATACATAATCGTGCAACTCATGGACTTACTTGTGCGGACATAAAGCAAGCACGGATCGAAATTTTAAAATACGTTCAAACGAACTCCTTTGAAGATGACATCCAACATTTAAAATTGAAAAATCATCTAACTGCTAAATCGACACTATGGAGGTATTCTGCCTTTTTGGACAGCGAGGGACTTCTTCGGATCGGCGGACGAATCAAACATGCCTGTGTATCGATGAACATAAAACACCCTATAATTCTTCCTAAATGCTCTCCTATTTCTATCCTAATAATTACAGACTTACATCAACGGCATTTGCACACAGGGGTATCTGAAACCTTTGCGCTTGTGCGGCAACAATACTGGATAATGGGCAGTAGACATTTAATTCGAAAAATCATTCACAATTGTAAGCAGTGTTTCATGCAGCGGAAGGCTACCAGTCAGCAGCTAATGGGAGATCTTCCCCTTCATCGTGTCCAGCCAAGTCGCCCATTTACCAATACTGGCTGTGATTATGCTGGGCCATTTACCATAAAGCTTTCACGGTGCCGTAAGCCAAAAACATCGAAGGCCTATATAGCCTTATTCGTGTGTATGTGCACGAAAGCTATGCACCTAGAATTGGTTAGCGATCTCACCACTGACGCTTTTCTGGCAGCATTACGCCGTTTTATCTCTCGTCGCGGGAAATGTTCAAGCATATACAGCGACAATGGAACTAACTTTCAAGGAGCTCGGCGATCCCTTAATGACATGCATAAATTAGTCCTGAGCAACACACACAATGAGATCATACGTGCTGCACTTGCCAAGGAGGAAATAGAATGGCATTTCATCCCCCCCTCTGCCCCACATTTTGGTGGACTGTGGGAAGCTGGCGTTAAATCGGTCAAGACGCATTTACGGCGCGTTTTAGGGAGTTCAATCTTAACATACGAAGAGTTCTGTACTTTTCTTACACAAGTAGAAGCCGTGTTGAATTCTCGTCCTCTGTGTTCTATGTCTGATTGCGATCTGAACCCATTAACCCCCGCCCATTTTCTTATAGGTGAACCATTAACAGCTGTTCCTGAGCCCAATTATATGACACTCCCAAGTAATCGTCTCTCACATTGGCAACACATCCAGAGTATGGTGCAAGGTTTCTGGAAGCGATGGCAGTCTGAGTATTTGACAACACTTCAGGAACGTCCGAAATGGCAAAAACCGACGAAGAATTTATGTCCTGGTGATTTAGTGGTGATCAAGGAACCGAATCTTCCACCTACGAAATGGATATTAGGCCGCATTCAATCCGTAAATCCTGGTGCTGACAACCATGTAAGAGTCGCAACAGTACGAACTGCCTCGGGAACATTTACACGACCTATATCGAAGCTAGCTGTTCTACCAGTGTCCTGAAACCTGTTCCAGGGGGGCCGGGATGTTGAGGATTTAACTTTATATTGTTCTCTCTATATTACATTAACTTTCTATTTACTTCTATACATTGTTTAATCTTTAAATTCAATTGCATTATTCATCTTAAAATATTTCTGTTACTCACTGTATTTATGATCACATGCTCTCAACATAGAATTATGCTGCTCTTAACATAGTACTGTCATTGCTCTATCTCTATCTCTTTCTTTCTCTATGTTAATCTTAACATGTACGTTAAATTAAATCCGCATGTTGAGAGTGGGTGTCGGGAGCAAGCTATGCTCTCGTTCACTTGGATTTCAACCGCAGCACTAACAAGTCAATGGAATAAAGCTATAGGTTGTACACGTTGGAATTATCATTTGTTTCATTTTGTCTGCAGTAGTTAAATTAATTGTCTTGAGGTTTTTTTTTTTTCTTCGTTCGTTCAATTAAAATCAGCATAATTTACAACAATTATAAAAATTCAACAAAGATCTCTAAAAATAATTGTTATACATTTATACAAGAATTTGAATTTTATACCAGTTCTATAAGAAAGCCATTCTGTATAAAAGGCACAGAAAAAAAAAATAAATTCTTCTCTTTTCTGGATTCGATGTAACAACACGTAGTTTTTCTTTCGTTCGCAAGTTCGCTTCGCTTTCATTGGATCATTCCAAAGCTCGTTTCGCTCTGTATCATAATTCGCCTATCGTCTTATTTAAAAATCCTTAAGGGAAAATATCTCTAGGATATTTCCGAGATTTTTTGCTTACACATTGAAGACGTAAATATTTCAACAAAATTTGTTGACGTCCCACAGACTTCAAAGTGCAATCATATTCTAAACATTTACATTCAATTAATTTTGATAGGACTGGTCAAGAAACTGATCCAATCAAGGATCTGAAAATTACTTTAGTTTTTAACTCCTACAAATACCTTGAGATCATGACAGAAGATTTCTTTTAACACACCACCCTTATTTTCAAGCAATAAGACAAAATGTGTTTTATTTTACCCAAAAAGCGTTCTTTTGTAATGAAGCCAGAGGAACAGCATACAGTCTCATGCCACACATGCCACATCTTAGGTCCAATCTAATCGCCTTGAACCCCCCGATGTTGGAAGTAATTAATACAAATCGATGTTGCCTGCTTGCAATTATTCATTTCGCACAGAGCCCAGGCATGCAAGTAAGAGGCACTCGTTGCCAGACGCCTCCTCCCGCCACCGGCAGTACACAGAAATTGCTTTGTTGCTCTTGGTCATAGTTTGAACAGTACAATAACAATTCCATCGACCATTTGCCCTTGATTTCATTTCTTGGTCGCCCCCCTCTAACGGTATTCGTGTTCAGAACTGATAAGAACCTAATAATAAAGTTATTTGCCGGTTCTTACCGCCAGACAGTGTGTACAGAGGCAAGCTTTTGTTGGCCCTCAGGGTGGTCGCTGCTAGTGCGTCCACATTTCGGGGCCCACTGAAATGGCGTTATCTGATTTTTATTATGAATAAGGCGGCAATATGGAATTGTCCACGATTTCATTAGAGCCCACGGCCTACCCCGCCAGGAGTATGATAATAAAGTTTTAACAGGTGGTCACTAAAATCGGTGGGCGGAATGGATTTGTGTTCGTTTTCGAAATAGGGGTGGATTTTATTGCCACTTCCCGGCGGGCTGTGGGGTTGTGGGCTTGGGCGGCACGCAAATGTTGAATAAAAGATTTTTTCTTTGAATCGGATAACATTTTTGGAGAAATTCGATGCGGGCGGTAAATATGAAAATGAAGGGATTTCGTTGACTGGATCCGTTGTATATGAAGACGCTCTGCAGAAGTGGAGTCCACATGTGGATGCACTGAATTTAACTGATTGAATTTCGCGTGTAGGGCGAGTACAGTCTGTGAGTAACGCAGGATTTGGTGGAAAGTGTTTGGCCTTCCTTGGAGTTTGAGGCGCTAAGGAGGTCAGATTCTTTATTTTTTTTCTGCAGCCAAATGATGAAAAATGAAAAATTTCCATGTATTTGCCAGTTCATTGAAAATAGAGGACGAAGGAGGATCCTTTAAATTATCCACACAAGCTGGTCGATAATTGTCGAGTATATTGTTTTACTGACGGATTTCGGGCGCCCTTAAATGATCGAACTCAAATCACAGAACGGGCCAAAATTAAAGAAGCGAGGGTACCAGTGCACATTGGTCTTAAATGCCAGTCTATTGTAATGAGGAGGAAACCAAGACTATGAAAGAGCACTTCATACAAATGCGGTGCGGTTAAAGGACAAGTCTTTGAACTTGACTCTGCGTCAGAAAGTGAGCTTAAAGGTGAACTGATAGGGATTCTTACTGAAGCGTGTGTTGCGGGTGAATTCTTAAAGTTATGGAATGCTGCTGGATAATTCATTTAAGCGTCATTTGTGAAAATAGAGTTAAGAGAGTGACAAAGACGAGGTATTCCAAGAGTCGCAATTATATTGTCTCCAATGAGTAGTTTTATCTCTCATTTTTGGATTGTAACTAGTAGGTGATGAACAGATATGTATGTGCATTGTGATTAAAGTTGGGACACGTTGCGCATTTGCAACTCATAAGGAAATCTAAACATTTGGTAGCATTTTTGGCCACCTTATATATGCGATCGCTTTAACCAAGTGTTGAGTTTGTACACACACTGGGGATGGAAGTCTTTCAGTTGAAACGACGCAAGTGACGTCTTAGGTAGATAGTACCAGACAGCATTGGGCTTCGGATGCATTAAATACCACTCTATTGTCTTTACCTCAGTTGGTTATGTCGATTAATATATGCAGCCGTTCAAGTAATTAAAATCTGGGAAGGACTCGACTGAATTATGGATCGCCAAGAGATCATGTATAAAAATGAGAAAGAGTATCGGAGACAGAGGAGAGTCTCGGTGCACACCAGCATTAGTATATGGGGACCATAGTTAAAGAGACTCATTGATGCCATGACCCCACATTGTCTACAAGAGATCCCGATGCCAGACTCTGTCAAATAGCTTTGAAACATTAGGGGAAAGAATTTGGCTATCTCCACCAATTTGCAAGGATAAGTTCAACTTTTCGGTAAATAATGCACTCAGATCACCAGTGGACCGTTTGCTGTCGAAACCATCCTGTCGGTAATTAAGTATCTTCCACAGTTTAAGAAACTTCTTAAGCTGACGGGTTTTAAGTGGTTTCAAGACTTTAGAATGTAGGGATGTAATTGCTTTGGGTCGGTAGGAGTTGGTCGACAAAGGACACGCTGCACAAATGCTTTCACTCAAAAAGAGCTCTAAAGTGCAGGACAGATGGAAAAGCACGATTTTTCAGATGAGTAGGGGTAATAACATTGGGGCCAGTAGACTTAAGAACTCTTGCAATTGTACGAGTGCTAAAGCGAATTTGTCCCGTGGAATAATCCAATCTATCACGTAAAGGCGGACACAAAGTGCAACATGACAGCGCAAAGCTGGCTTCAAAATTAGCAGCAAACATTTAAGTTTTGCCTAAAGATTTGATTGCTGGAATGACATTGCAAGGAGTTAAAAAACTGTACTTCAATGGCCTCCAATGTCCTTCCCCTAGGACATTGTCGAATTTTTGGCAGATTCAATATTCTGCACTTTGTAAGAAATGAGGGACATCCACGTCATCATCAAGCAAGCTCAGTACTCAGGTTGTAGAAAGATCAGCATTAAAATTACATCTTCTTCTCGTGGCGCTACAGTCCGGACCTGTAGCCTCAACCAATATGTTTCTCCAGCCAGAACGTTCTTTCGCCAACTGGCGCCAGTTGCGCACTCCAAGTTGGTTGAGGTCTGTCTCCACTTGTGTGCGCCACCTTAGCCTGGGACGTCCTCTGTTGTGATTCGAAGACTTTACGGGCCGGAGCAGTGGTGTCCATACGCTCTACATGGCCTAGCCATCTAAAGCGTTGTATCCGGAGACGCTTGACTAAGGGCATGTCGCTGTACAGCCCATAAAGTTTATCGTTAAATCCTCTCCTCCAGATGCCATCAATGCAAACAGGACCAAAAATCGCACGCAAAGCTTTTCTCTCGAACAGACTAAGAGCTTCCTCATCCGCTTTTAGTAACATCCAGGTTTCAGCTTCATAGAGTAGGACGGGGATGATCAAGGTGTTATATAAAGCAGGCTAAGTCACTCAGTTGTCTCTTGAGCCCAAAGAAACAGCGATTGGCAAGAGTGATTCTGCGTTTTATGTCGGTACTGGTGTTGTTGTTCTATTTACCGCGGAGCCGTGGTAGACGAAGTCCTCTGTCCCAAACATCGTCCTGACGTTTTGTGTGTCCTTCCTTGATGACTGCATGTACTTCGTTTTGCTCTCATTAACCACCAGACCCATTTAAGCCGCTTCCGCTTCAATGCCATCAAATGCGTCATTGACGGCTCGCTGTGTTCGTCCAATCAAGTGAATGTCGTCGGCATTAGCTAGCAATTGAACTGAAAGATTGTGCCTCTGGTGTTGACTTGTGAGTTAGAATGATGTTAAAAAAGTCACATGACAGTGCGTCGCCTTGTCTAAAACCTTTTTTGACATTGAAGGTCTCGGTGAGTTCGTTCCCGACCTTGACGGAGCAGCGAGAGTTCTCCATCGTCATCCTACACAATCTGACGAGTTTGGTAGGAATGCCACAACTATACATGGCACTGTATAGCTCGTCTCTATGCACACTGCCATATGCCTGTGGTTCGAAGTTTATTACAGCACATGCCATAAATTAGACAAGCAAACGAAAGGCGCACAATACCACCCCAAACCGCCAGCCTCTCTGACCACAATATCATGGTGCATCGCAGCATCGCACTCAGCGAAGGAGCCCCAATTTACACCTTCTAAGTGCCTAGTTCTTTGCAAACAGTGATTCCCCGCACTTGTGCCACTGCATTACTAATCGCGTTGCAGGAATACACTTGGCAGTGCAGCATCTAAAGAACAACTTCGAGATACAATCCTTCAAAGTTTTTCCTTCGACATGCCTCGCCGCAGCTACCGCAAGCGAAAGCCACACAAAAGCATCTGAAACCAAAACTCATCGTGCGTGGAGGCGGGACGGAAATCTGCTCGAAAATTGCTTGTTTGTCTCCACGTCAGTGTGTGTGCTCTTCCTCCACATATGCCCCCGAAGGGGGGACACACACAAAACCGAAGCGGGGAACTCCCGAAAAACCTCCGCGTAAATCCTTTCAACTCTGCTTTGTTTTTGCCCCAACCAATGCCACCAATGGCCCGTTTGCCATTATTGTAATTGCTTTCAGTTGTGCGCCCGGCAAAGAGCACTATTCACCGTCGCCGCCGCCGCCTGAAGTGACCGGGAGTGCTATTAATTTTCGAACACACGCGAGAAATTCGCGATTTGAATCGCCCCAAACCGTAATCCTCTGCTCTGCCTGAAATTATCCCTTGAACAGAGCTGCTGTGTCGTTGTGTCGCCTTTGCTGTGGTCCCCCGGAATGTCACGTTTCAGCGGAATGCGTGCATTTTGTTGTTGTTTGACGACAACGACGATGGCACGGAACGAGAGGTGTCCGGGGTCAAAGCGAAAAAGCAAAACAATCGTGATGACGACGCCCCGGCTGGTGGGTGTTTGCATTTGTATCTCTGGCGCGCCAGAGCATCGCAGTCGTGGGGTCCTCGGCGTGAGAACAAATTACGCAGAAAACTATTACCGTTAAATGCATATGTGACCCATTGGATTTTAGAGGTATCCAGCAGTTTAGTTCGAGCTCCTGCCAGGTGTGTGATCTCCGCGAGAGACAAACAGCGGATGGCATATGCACGAGTCCTGGCGCGGTACTAATTTGAAAAATGCAATGCATACGGGATGCCTTTGCACAAATGGAATCGTGGAGGGTCGCGTCGTGTCTACCCCGTCCATTATTAACCCCGGATGTTGGTGGGGCTGTGTGCTGTGCGCCAATGCATTCTCGTCCCCCCAAGTCGATCCCTCACTAATTGCCATTTGAGAACTAGGCAGGGGGAGAGGGTGTGCGTGTGTGTGCACACAGCACTGCAGAGCCATAAATTCGTCGCTCATTTAATATGGAGCCGGTAGTTAAGAGGTCGTGGCAACAACGCTGCCGCTGTTGCCGGTGGGAGCTTGCAGTCCGTCCAATGCCATCCCCAATCGTCCCTAATGGACATTCACGAATTTCAGGGAATCCGTAATGAGTTTTCAGTGAAATTATGAGCACACTTGAGTGAGTTTCCTTGATAGTCGTTATAATCCTTTGCTGATGCAGACCGAAACTTTGTCCTAGCCAGTGGTGTTAAGTCCATAATACCTCCTGTGTTTTTTTTGGTTCTCTCCCACCTATTAGTTGGCTTCGGTGGGCGCGCAGTGGGAACTGGCACTTGATCCTCGGGCCATCGTACATAACTTTGTGCTTATTTAAAAATTTATCCTTGAGTCCTTGAGTCGAGCCGAGTGATTTACTGGGGAATGCGAAGTGGGCCCGGTGATGTCGAACGCTGAGAGGACGTAACGCCTTTGTGTTACCCGATCGACAGTGTAGTGGCATCCGACACTGTGACTGCAGGTCGGAGTCTGAAGTGCGTTTGTACGCCTTTTAAGATGTTCTCAAGTGTTTCGTTTGACACGGTAAACGTGCGCCGGGATTATTGCGAATGTTTGTCTCCGTTTTATGTTGCTTTTGTGCGACCTGAATTTCATTTAAAAGTGAGTTTCGCCGGAACGCCAGGGAATGAGAGACGGCTCGGTGTACAATTTCTTGGAGCGGATTACTTTTTGGAGGGGAAAGAATCCTTTTTGTATACTAAGTACATGCATTTTAAGCTGACACTCATTTTCACTTGGTGGTGGTGTGGGCTTTGTGCACCGCAAGATTTGGCTTGTCTTACCGGTTTCTTTGACGGACGTGGGACGGGGTGAAGTGGAACCGTTGGAATGTCTGAATTTGCAATGTGCTCTTCAAGCACGGGTACTTAGAGGAGGAGCATGATTTGCCTGCGGTGAGGATGGGTGTGACCTGACACTTGTGCTCGTAGGAATGAAGGTATTTTCTCACACCTCTCGTTTGGTAAATTCTTGTATTTTCGGTTGCTTAAGAGAGAATTTGTGAAGAACATTTTTGTCGTTGCCACGGAAACTCTGCATTTAAGTATAGTAGCGAAGACACATCAATTTGAACAGGCAAAATGCAAAATTTTCACAAAGCCTTAAGCCTGTGTAAATCTTTGAAGTAAAATAAAGCGGAACAACAAACAACAAATATGACTTCCAGCCTCAAACCTAGGAGGGAAGTCCGATAAATACTTAGTCTCACCGTCCGATGGCGCCGCGACCGTCGATAAAATATTAGTCTAGTGGAACACACCACAGACAAACTAACATATGAAATATGGACTTCACCGGGCGAACGAACTCCGAAGAAGGCGAAGTCCTGGTGCACTGGTGAGACCGACATCAACAACATGTGCTCTGCTATGTCAAGTTATCGAATTATTGTGCCGATCCGACATCACCAGGACTACACATCGTCACGACCAAATTAGTCGGATTATTCATAACCCAGGGCGACTTCTGTTTGTTTTCATATTTGAAAAGTTAACAGCCTGGCAGAGCTTTTAGCTGAATGAAGGTGTCGCTGCCAATGATGTCCACTGTTAAGACCTAAAGGAACCGCATTTGAAACTATGCTGAAGCATAGCTGGGTAAAGTACCGGGTGGTCCGACCATAATGCACGATGTTCATTGTGCGCTAGACCTTAACGTAAAGTTAGGGGTACGAGGGTTGCCTTTTATACTTCGGGATGAGAGAACAAAAACAAAAACTCTGAGGTATCTCCAAAACATGCATTCTGAACGCATCAGCCGCTTCTTCAGGTTTCGAAAAACGTTGACCTCTTATTTTATTTTTTACGTACGGGAATAAAAAAAAGTCATTCGGTGCCAAGTCAGAACTATACGGCGGATGACTCATTAAATCGATGTTTTGAGTGCTCAAAAATGCAGTTGTTTGATCCGATGTGTGAGAGCTCGCATTGTCTTGGTGAAGAGTAATCCGTCTTCGGCTCAGAATTGACTGTTCTGCGTTGTTCTAGTGGTGCGGTTGCGACATGTCTAATTTTTTCTGACAAAACAGGCGACCATTTGCTTGGAAGTGTTTCGTGCTCGAGCAACTTTTGTTGGATTTGGCTCATTTTGAAACACCCACACAGTCGACTGCTGTTTACTTTCGGGCTCATACGCGTAAATCCACGATTCATCACCTCTCACGATGTCATACACGTGTTTCGAAGCACCGCGATCGTATTTTTGGAGCATTTCTTTCGACCAATCGACACAGCCTTTTTTGAGCGATTGACAAATTGTGTGGGATCCAACGCGAACAAATTTTTCTGACGGTCAAATGTTTATACAGTGGTCCCACTAATGCCTAAGGTTACCTCAATCTCACTATAGGTCACATGACGATCTTGCAATATTAGTTGGCGCACAGCATCAATGGTTTCCGGAACTCAACTGATTTTGGACGACCTTCACGAAATTCGTCTTGGAGTGAACTACGACCTCGGTTGAATTCACCACACCATCGATAAACACTGGTCCTTCATTGAGCTTCATCGCCAAAAATTGAATTAAGTTCATCGATGCACTGTTGTTGAGTTAACCCACGTCGAAAGTTGTAAAAAATAATCGCACGAAAATTTTAAGGATTTATTTCCATTTTTTGGGCGAGATGAATTTTTTAAGTTACTGTAAAGAACACAAATAGGGCTCGCATGTCAAAACGTTCTGAGTACGTATAACCTCAAATCCGTCAAACTTTACGATAAAGCTGGCAGTTGCCAGATTACAACACTAGGGTTGCCCAATACCGAAATATAAATGGCAACCTTCATAGTTTGACATTTCTTTGTTTTAGTGTTTGACGCAGTCAACCATGGAGAGGTACGAAAGTGAGTAGCGAGTTAAGATTGTCCAAGACTTTTACAGAAATTGACGTTCAAATATAAATGCATTTTCGTTCACTTTGTGATATTTTCAGTCACAAAGTGTCTAAGTCAAGAACTTGTCCACTGTGTTAAAATTTGAGCAAATCGGGTGTGTAGAAAATGTGAAAACACCTGCGCATGCTCGCTTAGTTAGTGGGGCAGAAGAGGTGTTTCGTCGTTGTAAATTCGCTATTGCGATACGATAACGAACATCTTGTGGTCAGAAGTTGAGAATATGAACCTAGATGATATGTGTCACCAACAGAATCGTGCCAATTCTTCACACAGCCAACGAAACAATGACTCTTTTGCGCGAGGAATTCAATGACCGTGTTATCGAATGTCGTGGCGGTGTTAATTGGCCTCCACGATCATATGATTTGGCACCGTGGGATTCTTTTTTTTCTTCTTTCCTAGGGAATAATTAACAGAAAAATGGCACTTCAATATGCCAAGAAGAAGATCTAAGGGATGAGATAATTCGACACATTAACGACTTTGAACATCAATAATGTCTCAGAGTCATTTAAAATATGCACCACCGAATAGAGGTATGCCACTAAAGCCGCGGGAATTAGTTGGCCAATATTTCATTTCACACATATGTATGTATGAAGTTGTAGATAGATCCTTCTATGAAAAATGTTTGTTTTCTTAACATTTTTCATTATTTATTAACCACCTTTTATATCGAGGTGAGTTAAGTACCTTCCGGACTGCCCTTGTAGCTTTGATGATCTCGTTTTGTAGGGTTTGTATTTAAAGAACTTACCTTATGAGCAAAAAATTACAAAAAAAAATCAAATCTTTGTACTCATGAGTAATTAACTCTTCTCTAGAAGGTAAGCTTGGTTTGTATGACACCTTAATCGTTTCTGTCCTGCTCCACGTCTCAGAAACTTGGGCTTTATTACAAGGGGATGAACACAACTCACCAATATGGTAAGAAATTCTTTTTGAAGCGTTCTGTGAAAGGGAAGCCTAGCGATAGTCAATGAAATGAAGCGTCATCTCTAGAGCGTAAGAGAAGTGGAAGTTTCTCCAATCGTTAGGTTTTGTTTTATATTTCCTAATTAGTAAGTAGTCAACAGCTTCTGACAAAATTAATTTAGTTTTCGAACTTTTTTATATGTTTGAGGGGCACTACAGCCCACAAGACACAAAGGCCTAACTATTGTTCCCTCACGAGTAGAAGGGACCTACAGTTTTGCACCGACTCCGAGCGGCAGGATTTGAGGAGCTTTTTCAAAGACAATTGATACTCCTTGAGTGCTGTCAGCTACTCGAAAGAGGTGGTGCCGTGAAAAAATGCGAGGTGTTCCGTCCGGGAATCGAATTTAGACCTCCGCGTGTGGGTCGACGCACTTACCCACTACACCACGGCGACCACCTTTTTGACATGTATTCAGTTTTTTAGGAAAGGAAACCTGTCGGGTTCGCAAACTACTTAAACAGGTTTGGCATGTTTGCATATCCTATTTTTACACATATGCATCGTAACTATTAATAAACATTTAAGAACGTTCATCGTTTGTCAAGCTATAAAGATCTGAATAAATCGCGCCAACAGGTGGTTATTTGACAGAAGATGTTAATTGGGTAGAAAAGAAAAAAAATAAAGCCTCAAGTTTCACTTACCATAGATACCAAAAGAACATAAGTTGCATTGTAGTAAGAAATTATTTAATTGCTTGCACACCTCATCAGAAAAATTGCAAAATTTAAGGTCCCTGAAATGTGCGCTAGAGATAAGTATAACTTTACTTTCTTGCTTTCATTTTGGTGAACAGTGTCATCATGTCGGTGAGCTGGGAATCAGAGGCGAACCAAAATTTTGTAGAGCTGTAATTGGATTGACTTGTTAAGGACACTGTGTTTTCCGTCTTGAAGAAATCGAACAACGCAGCACTTTCTCAAAATTTGAATTGGGACCGATGATATGGTGCTGTAGTTCTTAGATTTGTTGGTTGCATTGGAGCAGATTGGAGTGCATCCTCTTTCTTCAGCAAGAACTGCTCGTTAACAAAATGTGTGCAACATCCTTAAATTTAACTAAACAGAGGGACTTTGCTTCAATAACAGCTTTTGTTTGTTATTTTGTCCTGCAATAAGAAGTATGAAATGTTGTAGCTTATGGAAAGCTGGCGAAAATGAGAGAATTTGGCTTCTATGCAGGTCACAAGGTTAGTATTCAAATTTATAAATTAAGCCGCCCGGTCTGTATGCCGCCGTTAAAGTCAATCCATAAATACTGTGCGAATGATGCAGTCTAGGAAAATCCAAGTGAGTCCCTTCTCTGGAACGCATTTAGGAAAATCATATCTTTTAACTGAATCTTCAAAAATAATCAAAAAATGTACGTTCTTCAAAAATTTAAACATTACATTTCGGATGATCCTTTTAAACAGAAATCAATTATTGGCTCAACAGTAGTTCTCCACAGGATATTTTACAAAAACCTCTCATTTGTTAATTAAAGACATATAACCCCCAAACTTTGGGCTCCTTTCAACACAGACGAAGTTAGTTTGGCACTTCCCAAAGCATAAATTTACTCAGTCAAAGTAAACTCGAAGCTAATATGCATACTATCACGACTTGTGATTCAAGTATAAGTTGGTGGGAAATTTTTCGGTGCCATCAAATATTTCTGCAGCCCCAGGAGCTCGCACGCGTGGAATAAGAAAGAAAACCATGCACCTGTTCGCATTTCATTAACGATTCCCATGGAAGAGTTGTGTTTGTGTTTTTCATTCTCCCCATCGCCTCCCATTGTGGGGGTTGCTTGCAAAGTTTGTGCAAAGCGAATAACCAAGGATATAATCCCATGAAGAGTAGAAAGAACAAGCAACTGCGAACGACGAAGCAGAAGGGTATATGCACTGACAGGGATTTGCCTTGCTAACGTCACGTTTTAACACTTCCACTGGGAAGATACAGCACTTTTCTTCAGACATGTGGTGCAATATACTTTCCCAGGGAAAGATGTGCATGAGAAATGTGGACTTTTTGTGGAATATGTGATTTTATTTTGAAAAAAAACTTGGATTTTCATTGACGACACGGTGCGAAGAGACTATCGAAAGTGACTTAAAGTTCTGACACATTGGGTTTTTAGAATGACCAGCGGTACCTTCTGCTTGGGTTTGGCTTACCTCATGAAGTGAGTGGGGTCTTGTCGAAAAGTAACAAGGAATAAAAACGTCATAAGAATGTATCTTCCGACAATTTTAAACAATTGGTAAGTTATAAAGATATTTTTTCGCCCCAGTTTAAAGTCTAATCTTGTCAAGAATACATGTTCGGCAAAGTATGTAAGCTAATTTTTTATGAAAAGAAAAGGATTTATTAGAGAATGCGATCGTTGGTACATTTTTGTGGCTGTGGTTTGTGGATTGTATCCTCATTCACACTTTGAGGGTCGAAATATGGTCGGCGGACGTCACAAAACGTCATAAAATCGTTGTTTGCTCGATAACGACCTGTACAATGAGATGAGGTATTGTATTTGAAACACACGTAATATAAAATAAATATAAGAGAAAGGAGGAAAACACGAACTCATAGGATTTCAACAATCCCCTACCTCTATGAACATCTAAGTCGTGCGGTCTTACAAGACTGGCGCTCCTACAAAGCGGTCGTATCGTGTATTTCTATGTCGACAATTGAATTTCAATGAGAGATAAAGAGAGATATAGAGAGCGAAATATAATAATCTCTGATAATTTTCAAATAAAGGGTGTCCCAACACGAATGCAAGATTTAAATTTGGCGCCATTCGAATTGTCATTGTTTGACATTTGAACAATTATTATTGTTCGTTAGTAGAAAGTATAAGGTTAATAAAAATGGAGCGCCACACGAATGAACAACGCATTCTCCTTGTAAAATTGTTTTACCAAAATGGTGAAAGTTTTGCGGCTATAGTTCGCAGATTGCGATCAATTTGGGGATACAATAATGCTCCAAAAGAGTCAACTGTAAAGCGATTAATGGAAAAATTTGGGTCTGTAACTGATGTAAATACAGGTTCGACCAGGTTGAATCATTGAACCTTTTTTTATGAAAATGAGTCAGGTCAAGCGCAAACAGTCAATGGTGTTCGGTATCGTGAAATGATAACCAATTATTTCCTGCCTAGAATTGAAGCAATCAATGTGGAGGAGATGTGGTTTTAACAAGACGGCACCACATCTCATACAGCCAGAGAAACAATTCAATTGCTGCATCAGTCATTTCCCGGTCGTGTTATTTCGCGTTTTGGAGACCAGAATTGGCCGCCTAGATCGTGCGATTTAACACCATTGGAATTTTTTCTTTGGGGTTTTTTGAAGTCGATGGTTTATGCCGACGACGACTCAAGCCTTAAAAGAGGAAATTGGACGCTGCATTAATGAAATACCGCAGCATTTATGCAAAACGGTCATTGGAAATTTCATTAAAAGATCGCGTATGTGCCAGCAAAGCCACGCCGGCCATCTAGACGATGTGTTATTCCACACATAGCATCATCCTGTCTACTTTACGATAAAATAAAGAATTAACGACTTTTTTTAAATATCTGCGTTTTATTTAAAATTTAAATCTTGCGTTCTTGTTGGGACACCCTTTAGCATCTTTAGAAAATGAAGAATACGAGCGCTTTGATGTTGCATAATCATTTTGTTATACTTTTCGGTCGATTCTGACCATTTTTACGGAATGTACGACCTAAACACACTAGTTGTAGTCGATAATATCTGCCATCACCCGTCTGGTTCCACTATATGCAGAACATAACATCTGAACTTTGGATGTGGGTTTCTCTGGCGTTGATGTAGACAATGGCGGAATAGGTTCACCCGGCTTTGTACATTAATTTTTCTTTTTTGAATTATAGTAGTATATTCATTGTTCATCTTCAGTCACGATCTGGTGCAAAAATCGTTTCCCTTGATATTTTTCAACAAGCAGTTCCGAAGTAAAAAAGCGCCTTTCGACATTTCTCGGTTTCAACACGTGCGGTACCCAATTTATTCACCTTGGAATAAATCCAAATTTCTTTAATAATAACAATTGAGTGGGGCTACAAACCACAAGGGACCAGGACTAAGCTTCTGCAACAATTACTCGTGTTGTGCGTGATTCTGTTCTCACATGAGTTGATGCGACATCGAGTTTTTTGTCGACTCCGAACGGCGAAATTTGTGAATTGTCGGTGGTTGGCGCTCAAATTTTAGACCCCAGGTAATTTTAATTTCATCTGACAACACTTTATCTTGTGGTCGTCGTGGCGTAGTACGTAAGTGCGTCGACTCACACGTTCGATTCTTGGATGGAACATCTCGAATTTTTCACCCAATTGTGGCACGCACAACACGAGTAGTTGTTGTAGAAGCTTGGCTCTGGTCCCTCGTATAATTACTTTATCTTGTGCGAAAGATGATATTTAAAGCTTCATACTGCGTTCAAAGAAGTGAAGAATTCAGAACACTTTAGTCATATTTCGGAACATTTTTGTAAAATTTTCGAAAACTATCGTCATATGTTTCAAAATGCAAGCAAGTGCCGTAGGCCGCTGAATTTTTTTAAACACTCAATACAGTATTAGTTAGTTATTTCTTAAAACGGAGCTGAGCAGGACTACCAAAGCAGAAAAAACTGCTGCAAATACTATCAAACTCATTTTTACTACGGCCAAGAATAAGCAGCTTAACATTTTGAAGAACTCCAAATAAACTTAACGAATGCGAGCAAAGAGACAAACCTTTCTGAGTTATTTAAAAGCGAATTATTCTGATCGTTATTATTTGTGTCTTTTCCAGACTAGCGCCACCGATCGACCACTGTTTCCTTTATACCAATTCGGATGGCAGCCCTGCTCGATCTGTCCTCTGATCCTCTCTTCCCTCGTTTACATGTCACTTGTTTCTCTATTTTCCTTGTCTTAAATTGCCTACTTGTGTCTCTTGAGCCTCTTTCCCTTTATTTAGTATTGAATATGTTTCTCAGTTTTATTCCGATCCTAGGGACCGGAAACGAGAACTCACAGTTTATTGCCGGCTTCGAACTGCTAAATTTACGAAGCTTGTTGGTAAACTTTGTTGTCAGTGTCGTGAAAAATGCGACATGAACCTTCGCAGGTTAGAAATCAGACCTAGGAGCCTCCACTTGTGAGTTGACTTACACTTATCCACGACGCCAGGCAACCAAATGAAAGGTATATACAAAATCCAAGACCTCTGTCAGATTGTTAACCACACAAAGATCCAATATAACGAAAAAAACCTTATTTGTTGAAATGGTACGAAGTATACCTCCCTTACACAACTCCGATGGGAGAACTGAATATCATGAGAAATGCACGCGAAGATGGCACTTTCCTCGTATGAGTCGACACATTTGCCGAATGTACCATGGCGGCCAGCCTTGCAGCCATCATTTGGCCTTTTATTTTAAATCGAACTGCTTATTGGACTGCTTATTGGAGTGAATGGATTCTTTCTCTGTTTTATCCTAATGCCCCTTTGTGGCCCGTGTGGGTGTGGATCCTAACAAGTCTTTCAAGTGTCATGTCTTCATCTACGTTTCTTCGCAATCCCCCCTCCAAGGTCGACAAAAAAGGTTTCAAGGACGATGCTAAAATGCATTTAGACCTCCAGAGCGTTCAGTTAGATATGTTTATTGACACAAGCAAATGACACAAGGATTAATCGCATCATAGGAGGTCTTCCGCCTGCGAATCACTTCGTTCACCCGAATACATCGCAAGTCAAACACAAATTTGTAACAAACGCAAACCAAAACTCGTTGCCAATCCTACCCAACATGGCCAGTTCTCGGAAGAGGACAAAGTTTTGGCGCCCAACACTGGACCACCGGACAATTCCACCTGCCAATCGTGTTATTTTAATTTGTCGACCAGCACAAACTTTGTAATTACGTTCGGCATGGTGTACCATCTGTTCCTGTTAAACGGAAAACATGATTCCTCTGGATCAGGACACATTTGGCCAGGTAGTCAGGTAGCGCTGGTCCAAGTATTTAAGTCATAAATTAAAAACAGCCGCCATTCCCTGCTTACTTCACAAAAGAAGAGAAAAATAAAAAAACGCAAACTGGTGTCCATCAAGCGTTATCCGTGTGCCTCATCGACGTCTCTCACCTCATATCGCAGCTTGTAAACTCGCAATCGACGTGTGGCAGTGTGCCGGTTCCGGATTGACGCTGTAGCTCAGACCAGCGGCTGTGTCTACAGGTTCAACGTTTTAAGTGAAATCGTAGATTGCGAACGTTGCGTCCGCAAAAAGTTCGTTTGCCAGAACTTTTCCAGCCCGTCTGTCTCGAATCAACCGCCCTCCCCCTCTTCCCCTGCAGGTCGACAACGGTGCTCCTTTGGCATCGGGAAAAAATGGAGAGCTCGACATGTGAGATGAATTCCCCTCCCCCTGGCCCACAGCACACACACACACCGAAGGTCTACCGAAATAAAATCCATTCCGGGTTTTCGGCGATTTTAATCTCTTTTGATTCTGCCTCCCGCACTTTGGGCAGCCGAGCTCGCGCCACCTTCGACTAGCCTCGTGTAGATTCGTATCTGTGCATGCAGAGCAGGAGCGAAAGACGGACTTTCCGTTGGCGCTGGACTGGCTCTGGTCGTTCGTTTTTTGTTCGGCAGTGCTGAAAGTTGTAAAACGAGATCTGTGGTAGTGGCGGTGCTGGTGGTGATGGTGGAGAACCGAGTGGATATGAAAATCAAATTTTGGCCAAGCCAACGATTGCGGCACGGCAGCACAAAAGAAGAACCAATACCGGCGAATACACACCGGAGGCCATGTGGCCCCGTCCCATGGTATGGGTCCGGGTCCAGGTCCGAGACATTGAATCATTTGAAGCCGAGTCGCTTACAGTTCGAAGAGGAATCCCAGCTACGGCCAGTCCCAGCACGACCAACGACACTGCTCCTGAAATTAGAGAACCGGCCACAGTTGCAATTTGTAGGAAAATTACACAAACATGGCCAAAGCGGCGGTTGGATTGATTTTAATTAGCATTTGCTCGAATGCTCCTCGGCGGTCGGATGAGGGATCGCCTCCGCCTTCATGGGACAGGTGCACCTCCCATTCTCTGCGAGCGAGTGCTGTTCCTGCATATGGCAGCAACAGGACGGGCGAGTGTAAGAACGAAACTTTCGGAAGCAGCACGGAGCAGCCGATGGATGAATACCGAACGCAATTGGTTTGTTAAGGATAACAATTTTTGTTGGTCTTTCTTCCGTCGTTTGTTCGTCGTCCTGGCCGGTGTTCTTTTTCAGTGTTCTGTGCTCCAAACACACTCACGCCCTGGCAGGCGGGCAAAGAAAAGTTTTCCAATTCACTGGCCAGTCATGTGTGGGTGGCGTGTGTACCTGTGCACACGTTTAAAGGGACCAATTTAAATGCAATTGTTTCGGTGTTTCCAAGGCAAACATTTACATTTAAGGTTAAATGGAGTTTGGTTGGAAATTTCACTTTCCGTAGGCTATATCCGAGCGAAGGGGAGGCGCTTTTTGTTTGCGGCTCTCCTGTGAATGGCTGGTTCGATGTGAAGGTTGCTTATTTATATTTCCAAAGGGCCTGTGGGGAGATGACGATGCCGCTGCCGCTGCTACTGCTGCTGTTGCTTTGGCTTCGGGTCATAACTGTTGTGATGTGTTGTGATTTATTTTCAAGCCGCAGGGTTTCACTGAATGATCAGCGGGTGGAATATGAAATTCGAAGGGAATGAATCAATTGTTCCAGGGATGCGACTTTTTCTTCTTCGATTGGCGCAGCACCTTCAGTGGGAAACGTGAACGGTCCTATTTTCGGTTTGGTAACACACCTTCAGGTACAAATTTGTCATCGTTCTGTCGTTGATCCTACTCCCCCGTTAAAGGGCCTCCGTCATGTCCTTATCCTTAACATGCGCCCACTGCGATCTCAGTTCAAAGTCTATCCCTCGAAGGCGGGCAGAGTCGAGAAAATCATGTATGTATGTTTCATTTCTGCAGAAGAGACATTCAGGATCATCGACAGACGAATTTACTGTTTCTGGAAAATGCATTCCGCATAGGGCAAACAAAATTTCCCCAATTGGCATAATCAAGGCAAAGATAACTCGAACCAGTCTAACCAAGTACAACGACAGCAAACCAATCTAAGGTACTTAAAAATCCCTTTCAGCAAATTTGACTGAATCAAGGGAGCAAAAGGATACGCTGAAGGCAAAAGGTAATTTCCTGAATTAGAAGTCAGACTTTCATCCCAGCCATTACGAGGATTCACCGCCACTGGAAACCCATTTCGCAGATAACAAGAGACATCCACTTAATCGACGAACGGTGTGTGTGCACTACAGCCGCATCTGCAGATGTAACTAGAAGGATGCAAACGACTCCGCAGCAGGCGCTTACCCCATGCAAATTCGTCTGCAAGTACATTCGATAGATATCTCATTTCCTTTACCCGACGACGCGCTCCCGCACAAAAGCTAATCTCATCGAAAGCTGTTCGCATTTCCCTCCCATCCATGGGTATGTGGACGAAATTCGTCAAGGATCTCCCTCAAAATCAAATTCCCCACTAGGCCCGTCATTGTGCACTCCCCGACAGGGGCTGATGAGTTTCGTTAACTTCATGAGCAGATGAAAGCGAGGGAAAGGAAACGCCCACGACAAAGGTAACTAACCCGTGCCACTTGCATAAATAAACTACCCCCGACCCGCAGCGCGGGTGAGGGCAAACTCTCAATTTAACCAATTTATGAGGAAGCAACATCTTCTGATTCGACTGTGGTGGGACCGGGCACCGTTGGCATTCGTGAGTGCTCCGCGACTCGGAAAACGTCTGTGTGTCGACCCTCTCAACCTTGAAGTCGTAGCTGTGTAAGAATTTGCATAATGGAAAGTTACATTTAGATAATTTTCTTTGTTGTTTCTTGGTGGGGGGGGGGGGGCGGGGGCAAGGGGAGTCATTTCTGTCGCAGTGAGACTGGGGTCGCAGCTCCTGGTTTTGCTTTCCAAACTGAATTGAAGCGTTTTGTGGATATAAACTTTCGAGGAAACTTTGGAACTTTCAGCCAAAAAGGTATTCTTTCCTTCGTTGGCATACGTTTTTGGTGGTGGGGGCGGCGGCGTCGGCGTGGAGAAGACGGAATGAGAGATCGTCATCAGCGCCGAAGAATGATAACTGATACTCCTGCTGGGTGTTCCCTCAGCTTGAGCACGAATTTAAATTAAATAACCCACAGAGTGCGTTGGATGTGAAGGCATCGCATCCCATCAACGAGTGGGAAAGGTGCATACCGACAAATCTGAGAAAGGTCGGAATGGAATCTACGCAACGGAAAATTTTGTAAACGTATCTATGGTCAGTCTGAGGAGGAACGAGAAGAGGAGAGGATATTGAGGGATTTGCGGTGTTGCTGCTGTTGGTGAGGGTTAAGCAGGACTTTCATTTGAATTTAATCACTGTTGACGTTATCAAGACCTGGGGCAAGAGTTTTGTTGTATTTTGTCCAGTGTGAGGATGTGGAATTTAAGCGTGCTACCTTAGAGCATCACCGACAACATGAACAGAATTTGGGGACTTCGAGGTTTTTTTTGGGACAAAGTCTAAGAATGTTTGCTTTCTGGATGCAGGATGTCTTATCTTGTTCACATATTGGTTGGCGCTACAGCCTGCATGGGCAAAAGGATTAGCTTTGATGAATCTTAAGATAATTTGTTCATGCACTCTCACAAGGGTTGGATGGCTACTGCTCAATTAGTAATTATATTTTATTCCTGAAACCAAGGTCTTATCAATGAGAGTAGTTCGAAAGGGTTTTATACCTTGAAATCACAGAATTTTCACTCAAGGGTTATAGGGTGAAGAGTACCCTTAATGTTCGTGGATAACTCGCACTCGTCATTTTTTTATTAAAAAAGCTACGGTTACGATCTCTTCAACCAAGTGCAACATTTGAGTGACTACTTTACCATGCAAATATAGAAATTTGTGGAAATGCCATTTTTGATTTAGTGCTTTACAACGTTTTGTAAACTCCACATCAGACTACTCGTGAGATATTTAGTTTAAGTTATAGTTTAAGTTTCGAAATTTTTGTTAAATGCGATCTTAAAGCAAATATTCACAAACGACATTTCTGAGACGATAAACTCTATTTTCGGCCAGTATTCGGCGGTGTACAGTGGGACGGATAACAACCCAGAAAATGAAAAAAAAAATATTATTTGGAAGAAACATATAATATATTATGGATCACTATGGCCGCCCTCGAATAATGGCTTAGTGCACCCGACTCATACTCCACATTTTCTAGATTCTCTTCCGGACCTCAATATCTCGCACTTTCCAACAGCATTACATCATTCGAGATGATGATAACACTCGAAGATTTCTAATTTTGTCATTACAAAGTGCCTTTAAGCACGCTGTTCGAATTCAGTAAAAAGTTATAAGTAGCCTTTGCATGTGAAAAATTGAAAGCGTAACACGAGAAGTTGCTCAAAATGAAGAACTCTAGTCGCTTTTAGACATTAGCATCATGTGAGTGCAACAGATAAAGATGGAAAGAGTATAATAATAGTAAAAAGATGAAAAGAGTATAAGGCTTAAAAAATGCTACGCGAAAACCACGCAATTTTAATAATCTTACACCCTTCTTGATCTGACTCTGAGAACGAGGCTACAAGACATGACTTGGTCATATTCGAAACTTCTAAATACGTTGTTTTAAGATTCAACTAGAATTATATTCTTTTGAGGCTTGTTACACCCACACAAGAATGGTTTCGTTTTGCTTTACATTGAAAAACATTTAATGTCAAATTTGTTTTGTTTGTTAATCAAGTCTGCGACCAAAGAGTCTGAGCCTGAGCTATAGTTGTTTTTCATTCTAGACGGTCCCGAGCACGCTGCTTTCTGTTGCCAAGACTAAGCTCTCTAGCGTCTGCAATCACTTTGTCTCTTTACCGGAGATTCGGCCTTCCTCTCCTTCTCGAACCCGGAGGCTGTGATTCGAAGACCTTCTTAGTTGATAAAAATTATAAATATAATAAAAATATATACATATATATATAATTAAATAGAAATCAATAAATAGGAAGTTGACTGAAAGATAATTATAAGAATGGGAATCTGTACTATGTTGCCCATAAACAATTTCACCTAAGCATTTAATCCAGAAAATAGTATATAACGGTAATCCATTTCATTAAAATGTGAAAAACTTCAATGAAAGAACTATGTTTGTACATCCTTGACATCAAATTGTTGCATTTTTATGAACAGTTTGTATTCCAAGGAAAACAGTGGCCAGTTTTTGGAAATGTGGTGTAATACAGGAGCTAATTTGTTCTGTGAAAACGTGTTGTAAGTTGAAATCGATTAATGTAAGTCGCAGTGAGAAATATAAAAAAAATAGTGAATGCTTATGAAACATAAACTGTGATATATTCTATATGAAAAATTAAAAGTTTTATGAAGTTGTCCCATTCAGTGTGAATGACAATATCATTCAAATGGCAACTTCCGATCACTTTTGCGCACATATTTGGTGGTATTTCGGCCATAAGAATAATGCCGGTTTTTCATGCATTTTCAGTTCGGGGATTATTCGTGTAAGCACAATATTCTGAGTGGTTTGCAGAAAAAATCAAACCGTGTTAGATCGCATGTTATAAGTGGCCAATTGACAACCTTCAAACGTGAGACTATGCCAACAGGAACCTTTTCAGGCAATCAAGCTATCATTGGAAAGGAATTTAAATTTAAATAAAAATACAATAAAAAGTTAAAAAAAAGTCATGCTATCATTGGCGTCTTGCCTAGTCTTGTTAGAATCGTTTAAGTCATAATTCTTAATGGCAGGACAAAAAAAAATTGGTTATTAATCAATCCTATAGCTGTTATTGAATAAACCGAACGCCAAATGGTATCTTTGAAAAATACGGAACATGGACAATTTCCGACCATGGAGCACAAACAACAGTTACATTCCCATTTACAGCATTTTTTTGGTTTCACCTACCCGCCGAGTGTGTTCCTAAACATTGAAGACAAATGCATTGTGAATGGCCACCAGGATTCAATTGTTCCGGAACTTGATAAAAGAAAGAATGTGGATGCAAATCGAAATGCAAGGTAAAGGCATTCAACTGATGCCAACGCTGAAATATCAATGAATTCCGATTATCAACAACAAACATTTGCACGATGATCGTGCAAAGCGATGAAGCTTTGCGCATCAGTTTCCATTTTTTTCAAGTTTCTTTACATTTTATGGGTTGTTTACGTCGTAGATTATGATGACCACAATCATTGCGAAATGCCCTAAGAGTAATTAGACTTCTTTCTTAGAAAGTTAGGATAATTAAAAGGCGTTGTTCTATTGCTTAGCGATCCATTACCACAAATAGCAAACATTCAAATCATGTTGTAGCACTTTACAATACAGCTGAATTCGGCAAGTATTTAATGACAGTGCTACCAACTTCAGACCACGCAGAAATATTCAGATTCTATACTTATTCATGATATATAATAGTTATACCATGCGTTTAGGAAGCCGGTTACAATTCTTTGTTTAAGAGCTTTGACGATAACCATTCGAGGGGATAAGGGCTAAGCAATTTATCAGCCAAATGCCGCTCCAAACAGTTAATATTATTGAATGCTTTGACTATTTGGTTGATGACTTATATAAAAGTAGACTTCTTAGCAGTTATAGGAATTCATACAGAGGCCGTCTTATGCTCCATTTGTTCACCATGCCAATCATATTAGTATTTTTACCCGAAAATCAAGTTCGGTTGTGCCCTTGTTAGCTAAGAGACTTCTACGTTTCTTTCTTAATATGGCGGAACAGACTGGGGTGTACCTGGGTCTTAAACAACAAGCCTTCCCTGCTGACACGATCTTTAACCAACTGACTCCCATTTAACACCCTTAGTTGGTTAAGATCAGTCTCCACTTGTGTATGCCATGGGGTTTGTGTGCGTCTTCTTTTGCGTTGTCACACTGGTTCAGATGCGAAAACTCTTCGGACTGGAGTTGTGTTGTCCAAGCGCTCTACATGACCTTGGCTAGGCTCATGTCGTTGTCCCTCGTATTTTTTTCCATAAATCATCAACACAAACAGGGCAAAAGATTGAACTTTTGTCTCGAAAATAGAATAAGAATAGATAATAGACAGCCGAATCTTAAGCTCAATGCGGAAGACATCAAACTGATCCAGGCAACCTTCTTCAAGACCCCTGATTCAATGGAAACAACTTGGAACTGAAACTTGTTGCAAATGTTGATTGATTTCACTGCCAAAGAAAAGCGTGGTTCACCGAAATGACAACATCTCGTGACAGACACTTGAATTGTCGCCATCTCCATGTGAAACCGTGTCTGGCCTTGTCCAGCTACTAAGCCAATCACGTTTCCCCTTTTACGATGTCCTTCATTCCACTCCAGAAAGCTGTTACTTAAAAATTCAATTTAACCGAACCAATGCCACGAGACTCGTGCTGACGAGCGTTCCGTGCCGTCCCCTTCCGTCTTGCCCTATAAGCATTCAATAAAATCCCTTAAAATACAATTGCTTCCGCCGTCCATTCCGTCGATCGGAGGGGGAAGACCCCCACCACCGCTACTCTTCGCATTGTTGACATAATAACCCATATGGGTGACATTCCCCAGGACGCGGTGGATAGTTCGGTTCGGGATGGATGAAAATTAAATTCACTCCATTTGCCCCATTTCGTAATTTTCTCTTTCAGGGCAAAGATGAATGAAAGAGAATTGCATGCTCGTCTAACCTCGTCGCTGACTTGGTCTTCCGAGGTTGCTCCTTCATATCACCTCGCTGCGCCTTTCACCACACCCCGCCGCCGTACGGTTGAACGCCATTGTTGTGAACCCACAGGAAAAGGTAACGCTTCTGGAGAGACGAGTGTAGGTGCTGTCTCGCGTTTGCTGTTGATTCGATTGGAAGGACTCCGGTGGCTGGGGATGCGAGCCATCCGCACACAACGGAAAAAAGTGTCACGTCCTTTCAGTTACAGTGACAAATAAAATTGAGCTTTTTATTGACTCCTTTCAAATTGCATTTGCGGTGAGTTGCTCCGTGGCTGTGCTCCACGGTCGCCTGCCCAAATTGAGATATCTGTTTCGTTTGTTGGTTCGAAGACCAAGAGGAACAGAATAACGAACGGTTTCTTATCCCAGTGGACAGAAGACAATATCAACGTCGACAACGACAAGAACCACAACGAGGACATCTACTTGTACAGCAGCAGCAGCAGCAGCGTCAATACTCGTTACCGATTTTATTGTGAAATTGGATAAGGTTGCGGCCTCCTCTGGCGGCCATTCACACGGGACACAAGGCGGCATGCAGGCGAAGGGAGAGAGGAAATCGAAGAGCACGCCCTCGACAGGACATATGTGCAGAGGGCTGTTGCTGGGGTAATGTAATTTGCCGGAGCTATGGCCATCAGACTTTGGTAATTGCCAACGATTTTGCTCTTTGAGGTTAGGATTTAATTGTGATCAGATTTTGTCGATTGTCTGTTGTCAATTGGTGTGTTGAAGGTGCCACTTGGCACGAGGTGTGTGTCCAGGACCATGAACAAAAAAAAAATCGACAAATGCCGGCACAGAGGTCCTCGAATCGGTGTTAGACTTGGATTTACACAGGGGATTAGGGATTAATGGGGATTACACGCTCCACCGGCGACAGATGGTGATTTACAGCGACAGGATACGGTGGATGGGGCTAATGGCGGATCACCTTCAGTTGCGGAAACATGAACTCAAGGACGGTTTTTTTTTGCGTTTCGCGGGTTTCTAATTTCTTTGTGTTGCTTTAGACAATCCCAGATTTGAAAACAGAGAGAGAGAGTGAGAGAATAGAAAAAAATCATTCCTCATTCAAATATTTCCCTTCTCATCCATAGATGCGATGTCTCTGCAGCGTACGCAAATTTGTAACTTAAAATACTTTCCTCACATACCAGCAACAGATGTCCACAACTACCGTTCGGATATGATTGCTATCTGACCTAAGGACTCGCCCCTAATCCAATCCACAAGTCACTTAGCAATCAATTGACAGATTTAACATGATTCATCAATAAAACTAATCGGATCTAATGAAATCAATCCAAACGGCCATACCTTGCGTCCATAAATATTTATGGACATGCCCTCAATCACCCATTAAGCCCCTTCTAATGCCCCAAGGACACCTATTCCAA
The DNA here is from genome assembly GCA_944738645.1 of Eristalinus sepulchralis. Classification (NCBI taxonomy): domain Eukaryota; kingdom Metazoa; phylum Arthropoda; class Insecta; order Diptera; family Syrphidae; genus Eristalinus; species Eristalinus sepulchralis. Next base: position 20,059,509 of record OX122882.1, read on the forward strand.
AGAGATTTACACTGTCAATAAAACTCTCTAATTCAAATTGCAATAATTAAACTCTCTCTCTCTCCCTCTCTCGTTCTCTTACCCTCACCGTCTCTTGCACACACACACACACAGCCAAACATACTGTGCCGAAGGGTGCGCGTGCTCATGAATACAGGTTGGTGTAAGGACATTCGATACATTCTGTTGAATATGACTCCTGGCGGGGTGGTTCTCAATTCCATATCAATTACCGTTATGAATGCAATCATTATCCGAGCAATTATCCGCTCCTATCAAAGTAGCAGTGCGTGCAAGCTGAGCACCGATCGGACTCTGAAGGTCCCGCAACCTGCTTATTGCAATTGCAATTACAGGCTGCCCCTAGGACTGATGGCAGACCCCTAACCGCTCTTTTCGCCCGAAATTCGCCGTCGACTGATGACCACGTGATTAGTTGGTTTCAACTGATAATTCTTCTTATTACCCGCAGCGTAGGACGATGAATAATCCATTGTCCTTGCAGTTGTGAAGCATCCTTCGCTCTTAATAAGAGGCGGTGCATCCCTGCATGCCGAATGCATATGAATGCCGATTAGCATGGCATCATCCGGGGGAGGATTCGCAGTCGACATCGTTCATGCAGATGCCGCCGTTGGCGGCCGGCCGTTGCCTGACGGGTGGGCGGATAGTCCACGGACTAAATGAGTCACTTGTACCGACCGTGGGTTGGTGGATGGTTGGAGTTAAATTTTACAGAACTGATTCCTGCGATGAACGTGTTGTCGACGATGACGACAGCGTCCGTGGCCGACAACCAGGAGGATCTGCTGAGTGTGGAACGTTGCCGGCGCAAAACAAAAACGTGAAACACGAACAAAGCCCGTGACTGCGAAAGTGGCTAACAAATTGCACTCGTGGTTGCGTATACGTCCTGGTTCACCACACGACCAGTTAGCGGTTTTCCAGAGCTTTCAGTGTAGCGGAGTCGGTGATTGTCGAGACGAACGAAACATCGCCTCCGACCGGACAAGAGAAGGGTGGATGTCACGGCAAGAGTTTGCTTGTATGTCTGGCAGTTATCCTAGCAATTGGGCGACTTGTAGCTGTCGAAAGGGGGTTGTTTTGTAAAGAATCCGCGGGGTTGCCCGGGGGGAGGAAGAAAGATATAGAACCCAGTAATTGGTTGCGATAGCCATTTGCCAGCAACTGAATGCATGTGTCAGCGCCCTGAAGCCAGGACTAACCGACGACAAATAACAGATCCCTTCGAAAAAGTGCGATTTCCAGAATCCAACTCCAGCCGGCTCAAACAAGAAAACTGTGAAGTTGTATCGAATGCCCCAAAAGATCGTAGCAAAGGAGTCTAAAAGGAAGTCAACGTCACACACATGTCACACAGTCATGCGACACTCGTGCTCTGACATCGTCATCTTGTCATGGCAAGCAGGAGAATTCATTTCGGGAACCCACTCCAGGGGTGATACGTTTAGATGGCGTTCTTTGCCAGCAGACCAGTTCATCGCACGACGCCACACCCCACCGATGTGAGAGACAAATTGACAGGCGATACTATTTGTCAGCAGTCGATGTATTTGCATTTCATTTTCGATGTTAACGTCGAGTGTCCTGTGTCTGTTTCTGTTGCCGGTGAAGTGAATTTCAATTCTTTTGCTTGCGACTGTGTGTGCGTGCGGGGTTTTGGCAGCACTGGCACACCACTCAGTGGGGTCAGTGTGTCGTGGAAGGTCGGTGCGGCAGTTGTAACATTGTTTTGTGACGCCTCAGGGGCGGACTTCTGCATGTACATCTGACAGATGAAATGTCGAAACGTAATATCTCGATTGGAAGAACAATGAAGATGGTATTTGAAAAATTGATGTTGGAGCTTTCGCAAATTGATCCGTCTTGAGTGAGCGGAAGGCGAGGGAAACTGCATAAGACATTGTGTGCTCGCTATGCACGAGAAGACCAATAAAGGAAGTTGATTGTCGTAGGAACCGAGTTGTTTTTTTTTTTTTTTGAAATTCACAAAAATTTATACCAGCAACAGTGACACAGTGGGCGCTTGTAAGAGGGAGTGGATTGTACTCCTATGATACAATACAAGTTTTCAATGGGAACTGATGAAGATGCGTTTGCATCGCTCTAATAAGTACGGTGTGGTTTTACACGGAGGAAGCGTACAAAGCCAAGACATCGGGAGTTAGTGTTAAAAAAGATTGGAGAAGAACGGGGCTGACAACATTACCCGATAAGAGATGATGAATAAATATAATATCAGCAGTATTACGACTTTTGGCATGAGAGTGCATATTCAGTAGTGTTTTCCTTAGGAGGCTTACTATACTAATCCTGTCATTGGACACCATTTAGAGCCGTGCGTATAAATTTGCGTAGAGCAGCATCAATACAAAAGGAATGGGATACATGCTATGATTATCAGCGCTAAGGGATTCTACGCTTGCGCCAATAAATGTTACGAAAAGGTGGCATTGAGGGAGTCGAGAAGGAAGCGTCTAATACGAGTATGCGCATGGTCTTCCACAAGAACTCAACCGAATTACAGTGGTGACATTGGGGTAGTCGAGAAGGAAGTGGCTAATGAGTGCCTTGCGATGAATGAGGATCAAATTGCATACTGTCTGAAAAGAAATTCAAAAAACAACATCTTGGACAAATTTTGACACAGATAAAATTTTGACGTAGTTAAGGACTTTGTAGTAGTACAGAAGTTTCCGCAGTACACTCCGAGGTATAAGACGAAACATAACCTTGGTCTTAAGTCAAGTGACAATGGGTTTGTAGAATTATTTTGACCAACGTTGACCAACCAACAAAATCAAGCGCCACTAAGAAATATGACATGAGAGACCAAAAATTCGTCTTTTTTGTTAGAGGTTGGGAAACATTGCACTGGATCACTCAGACTCAAAAACTGGTCCATTGTACTACGAATACCAGACAGTAACCTCCGTTGATAAAGAGCTTAAGTTTTCAGCTCCCACCACATCAGCGCCAAACAGCCGCCACCTGAAACGAGCAAAGGTGGGACATTGACAGAGAAAGTGATCTGAGGTATCTTCACCTTCTCCATAGGCGTCGCAAAGGATGTCTTCGCCCAAATAGACTTAGGTACTTAGCGATGGTGAAGTGTTCCATAGATCCACACAGATCTTTTTGGTGAGAGGCCCCAGGTTTGACCAAAAACTCCCTTACACTGCCAGAAAACTGACAGCGCCTTGTAGGTTTTCGTCTCAATGTGTTTTTTCCAGTCATCCATCATGTCAAGGGCCGTCTCTCTACTTGCACAAACGGCCGCAAGGCATGGTCCAGTGACCAGAATGGCTACATCATCCACATAAGCCTGGGCGTAGCTGTTAGATCTGTTCAGGGCGGAGACCAGAGAGTTGACCAGCATGCACCATAGGAGTGGTAACAAGACGCTACCTTGGACGCTACATACTGATCACACAAGAGCGTATTCTTTCCTGTCGAGTGCACTGAATTCCTCCAACGAGATTTTGTAGCTCAGTCTCGCAAGATAGATAGAGGTTTTAGTCGCAGATCATTTTTGCGCGGATTCGACTTTCGGTCGTCAATTCTCTTAAGGTCTCAAAGTAACACCAAAGATTAATTTTGCATGGAAAAGATGAAAATTTGTGGACCGAGGTGGCTGCCTAGTCTAACAAGGGAGGGAGTGGTAAATGGCTTTTAAAACGAGATTTGAAACATGTCATCATACCAGGCGAAAAATCAAGCAGTTTCAGTTTGTCCAAGGCTTTGAAGCAATTACGTCAACCTTGCTCTTAGGCACGTCTGACAACTCTAAGGCACATATGTAGGCTGCAGGAGACGGTTTGTGAATGTAGATCTGCCTTTAAGAAATTCTTGTGGTTTGACGGAGAATACCGATTTACGGAGAAAAGAGTTTGATTCACAAATTGGTCACTTATTGGACAAGTCATTGCAGAAATCTTTACCTTTGTGAAGGAGCAAAATGTCTGAATTTTTCCAAAGTGAGGGAAATCGATAGGATAAGCAAACAGCAGTTTTGTCCTTGAAGTGAAATCCATGGACTGGAGGTTGTGGATCATTTTGGGAGCCTCTTATAACATTAATGACAGTGCACCGCTCGTTTTACTTTTGCAAAATCTTGTCAAACTCTTCCCCGTTTCCAACCATGTAACAGTGTGTTCAGAAAAGAAATTCCCGGAAACCTTGCAGGATCAAATTAAAATGACAATTAAATGCACTTATCGTGCACAGAGCGAATATTAGGACAAAGCCCACAAATACCCTTCCATTACGGCAACAAATCCAATCTCGGGACAACGCCTCTAGATGAAATTCATATGAATTAATTGGAAAATAACTTTCGAAATTCCCCGGGGCGGTGTCCTTGCACCGTGGGTCGTTTAGAATTTACAAAACGCATACCATCACCATCTCGACTGCAGTTTTGGCCAATTCCAGGCCAAAATAACTCACGACCGCTCCCCGAATGGAGGACACATGCATCATCGCTTCTTCACGCTGCGAGCAGCTCATCCACATACGAGTCCTTCGCCGAAAATTAATTAATAAATTAGAAATTTTCATTAACTTTTCATATCTCCACCGCAGTCGGCTGCCGTTGGTGTTAATGGTGCGCTGCAGAGCTGCCGAGCTCCGCCAGCGTTGGGGTGCACAGCGACAGTTGGGTTTGGTGTCATCGTCAGGTTTTTGGGGTCGCATAGGAGGCTGCGGTGGTGCATGGCGCTTTTTGGATGTAGGCGTCGGCGGTGGTCGTGGCAGCAGCGACGGAGATGTTATCTGATTACACAGCGCGCACGCACACACGGAGGAATTCGGTTTAGGCGATACACTATGAGCCACCATCCGGAGGTGGTGACCCGCTAGTAAGCCACTCCTTTGCTGCGCGGATGAATTTTAATATCTCCGAAGTGCCGGGGTTAAATATGGAAATTTGGACAAATGCTGTTTTTGTTTGTGCCCCAGGACGGAACAACGGATCGGGGGATAATGAAAAAATTAATTAAACGAACCGCCATGACTGAAAATGCGATCTATTAAAGTGGGTCGGGTTATGCATGGCTGATGAGGAAAGACCTTGTGGGTGTGGGTATGTTGCCCCCCCTAGTGAGTTGCCGACATGATACTTGATCCCAGCACAAGCTCAACATGACAAGTCTAAACACTGTCGGGGCAATAGTCTGGATGAAGATGATGAAGATCCTAATGAAGATGAGGATGAGGATAAGGATGAGGATGAGGATGAGGATGAGGATGAGGATGAGGATGAGGATGAGGATGAGGATGAGGATGAGGATGAGGATGAGGATGAGGATGAGGATGAGGATGAGGATGAGGATGAGGATGAGGATGAGGATGAGGATGAGGATGAGGATGAGGATGAGGATGAGGATGAGGATGAGGATGAGGATGAGGATGAGGATGAGGATGAGGATGAGGATGAGGATGAGGATGAGGATGAGGATGAGGATGAGGATGAGGATGAGGATGAGGTTGAGGATGATGGTTTCCATTCAATACATTTTCCAAGAAGTTCTTAAAGGAAATGTAGTCGAAACCCGTCCATTGAAGCCAGTCAATCAACCATAGGCTTACTTTAGAACTCATCAGGAGCACACACCATTTCCGAGGATAAGGAGTTTCCAGCGGAAGACATGCCCCCTTTAATCCATTATCCCTTGCCACTGAATTGGCGGACTTCTCTGCGTTTGCCGTGTGCCTATGCTTTACGAGGTGTTGCGCACTTTCGAACACCCTCTCCGGCCACCACCCGCAATTAAATTACTCAATTCGTGGCGAATTTCCTTCAACCATTTCGACACCCAATCTGAAAGGTCTTCTGCCCTCCGCCACCGCCCCACTCTTGGCAATAGCAATCGACCCCCGAGACCACGGCCCTATCGGAGGTGAACAAATTTCGATCATTCAATTTGCGCGAATCGAAGTTTCTGTTTCGCAGGAGAGGAAGAGGAAGGAAAAGAAAAATATTCAAGAACCGACTCAATTCCGGCACAGCAGGCAGCACCACACGGCCATTAAGGAAATCAACCCGAAGCGCTTCTTCGGTGGATCTGATGTATGGTTCCAGATCACGGAACACTTTGCAGACGCCTGTGCGTTGCGATGGTTCAGTCAACTCGAATCAACAGTTCTTCGGGTCCTCTTGGGTTTGTGTGCGAGTGTGTGGGGAGACAACCGAAATCCACTTTCGTCATTATATCTTCTGCCAGCGAAAAAGGGATACCCACAAACTCCACCTAGAGCTCGAGTGGTGAGGCTACAAGGTCGAAGCAACTTGTGCCACTAAGAGATGATAAATTTTCCGACTTCGGCAGTTCCGCTTCCATTCAGCTTAAGTGTGTGGAGCCGCTGTGTGCGGACGGCGGCGGCGGCGGCGTGGGCGGATGAGCGAGTTCCATCCGGTAATTGTTTTATGTCGGTCCCCACTCATCGATATTACATCGAATTGCTCTGCGATCTTAATGTAATGATAGCGCACCGATACTCCATTGTTTTATTGAATCCGTCGCCATGAGTCATTGCGTGATTTGGCGGCAGATAGATGTTAGATATGCGGAAACAGTGGTGACGATGGTGCGGCGTTGCGTGGGGTACATTCGAATGAATTATTTTATTGTCGGGCGCGCGTTGGGAAATTCATGCTTGAGCACCTGATTTGTGGCCGAAATTAAAACTGATAAGTGCAGGTGTGAGGTTATCGCCACGATGAAGGCTTGACAAAGGGCGCCGAGGTATCTGTGACAGTTATTCATTGCGCGAGCCGTATTTAATGAGGATAATTAATTTCGCATCAATGTGGGAATGGAATTCGCTTATTCTGGCAGAGCGTGATTGAATTTTGCTAATTTTACTGAGGTGTGACTGCGAAAGTGTTTTTGTTTGTTGAAGGAATTCGATTGGTTTTATGAATTTGTGGAAGTAAGAGTTGTCTCGAATGTGGAATCTCTTGTGAAGGTATTTCTATTCATAGGTCTTACACCGGATCGTGCAACTTGATTGTCATTCCAGTGAATCAGCTTTCCAAGTATACATTGGAATGCTTCCGCCATTTTGTGGGAGCGTAAGCAGCAATACATTTTAATTCACTGTGTATGTTGAGCTTAGTGCCAAATAAAGTGTTTTTTTGTTACATTTTTTTAGTGCAAAGACGAAAGCAGGTTCAAGGTAATTTCATTTTCGTGGAACCTTATGACAACCTTGCTCTAGCTGAACATTTCAGAAGGGGCTTGCGTGGCTAATTTGATTAAGAAACTGAAGATCGTGTCGGATAGACCAAAATGTTTGAAGTCACAAACGTTAAAAAACATTCAACTGGATACTGAAATGTAGCGAAATGTCCAGGTTTTCGAAACTATGCAAGAAATATTTCACACCCTCTGATTTGGCTGCAACCTAAATTCGCCACAAGATTCAGGACATCGCTCCAATCTAATTTTTTGATCCAAAGACCTTTCTCTACACCTGCTGGAAAGAATATGAAAGGGAGCGGTAAAGCTCATAGAAGACATTTATATTCTTAAGTCGCTTTTCATCAGTCTTTTATCGCCATTTCCGTAAATATTGCAAGCATAAGAGAGCCAGCTGCGTTCCTCTTCATCAAGAAAAGGCAGCAATACATGCCTCTTGTGGAATGTTCATCAATTCACCCTTAAGGTTATTTCGGTAACTTGGGGTTCGTATGAATACCGCGGTCATACATCAACGTCGACGGCTGGCTACGCATACGAGAAGGATTTTTGTCACGTTATTGTCGGGGCATATGGAAGTGAGTCATGAACTTCCAAAGTAAGACCAAAGTTTAACCAAATTTTTGAAGGTCGTCATCGAAGTAGAAGTTTACCATGCACGGCATTGAACGGCTCTTTGGTGTCCCTGCGCAATCTACCTTTCATAACTTAGACTTGAATCACCACTCGACCACAGACACTTCTGCTTCCACATACAGTGAAAACAAATATCTCGACGGATTTGGCTGAAATTTCGACGATAACTGTCTACGAGGACGTACTCCATAAATTCCCTTGAGATAGTGGTGTCATTAGGCGGCAAGTTTAAATTCTTTTACGACTGAAATCTAGTGGTTTCCTCTATCCTAGGACATTGTGGCACTAACAGCTGCTTTCTTCTCTAAGTCTTGGCAGAAAGTCAGTAACAGACGTCTACGGGAAGACGTTAGTTGCTTTGCGCTTGAACAAAGTTTGATGTATAGCCAAATACTGGGTTCTCTTGAAAGTAAGTTTTGGCAGAAAAGAAGAACCCCTCGTGACTGTTGTAAATACAAACATGAGTTTAGAAAGTACGTGAGACTGATACTCTAGTGGACAACAGTCATGCTCATCATCGTCGCACGGTGCGTACAGGTTAGATTTTGGCGATGTTGTGGCTAAGGGTATGCGATGCAATTCACGTCCATCAACTGGCCATCAATAAAAACACAAACTACAATGGCTATTTTAACGCAGTACTCTGAGGAGATCTTGGGTTCTTCGCTTACAAGTTCCAATCGACTCCCGTTACCACCAGGTTCATTTCCACCTTGGGACTTAGAGCACCTTAAATTGGGCAAGGATTTCAATCAAGCCATATTCTCATCTCGACAGCTATGTGAACAAAAAAAAATTGCCGCATCTGGGGTTAGGAAAAACTGCACGTTACTGTCACAGAGCCAAAGCATCTCCACAGAGTGACACTTTGTTGAGAATTTTAAACTAGGAATAACGTTTTAGGCAACAGTGGGACTTTTAGATTGACCTACGGTTTATAAAGGATAACGCCTATGCTACATAGCCCATGGCACAATAGATCTTCTACGCTCACAATTTCCGAATCTTGGTATCAGACGTCTTCATGATGTCGATTAGTTGTCTCGGAGCTGCGGACCCTGAAGTGTCGACTTCGTGTTCACAATCACGAATTGATTCAATTATGTAAGCCAAATATTATCCAATCAATCTGATCTACAGAAACGGGTTGTGCGTTAACCTTGATGGACTTATAATTCGGGCTTCATTTCCCCAAGAGTCCCTTGTAATGCATGACTAGGCGTCTTAGTTACCAATTGCCAAACTGAGTTCATGCTTGAGGGACAAACACTTGATAGATAGCAAATCCATTCTAAAAACCTCTGCCGCTCTCTGGGTCGCAGCACCCGGTTAAGAATGCAACTTTACCCTGACCCAGGAGGAGTCCCCTAACCGTCTGGCCTGAGTCTGTAGGGTGAAAAATTCGACTTAAACCATTCAGCGCAGTACATTAATCTCCGTCCTGCGGGCGATATTGGGTTTTAAGCAACAACCACTATGATACTCCCACAAAAGAGGCTAACGCACGGTCACACTGGAATAAGTTCCAGGGGCTTCTAAGCTCCCGTGTCACCAGAATATAGCCTCTAGTCAAGATGTCACTGCCAGTCAGGTTTCCTCAACACCTGGCTCTGGTCTCAATGAATGGTCTTTGGTTCCATTGGTGGTTCCGTTGACACTTGTTGTGATGTGACTTTGAATCAGGTGATTCATCAATCCAGTCACGTCGTCTGGTCCGTGAACTACAGCTCGGAGCACCGCATCAACATGGACTTTGGGGGTTGGGGCTGACACAATTCGCTATCGCAATGGCAGCAGCCAATTGATCTGGACAAGTGTTTATAGGAATTTCAAAATTTCAAAATTTCAAAATTTCAAAATTTCAAAACTTCAGAATTTCAAAATTTCAAAATTTAAAAATTTCAAAATTTAAAAATTTCAAAATTTGAAATTTTCAAAATTCAAATTTGGAAATTTTGAAAATTTCAAAATTTTCAAATTTTTTCAGGAGGTGAACGCTACGTTGTGGGAGTATGAGAAAAAAGGAAATGGAAATCGAACTATCAGACGTAAGCCAACAAAGCTCTACTTTGGAAATCATTTTCTTTCCAATCCAAAAAAAATGGAAAACAGTGTTTCCTTGAGCAATCTAAAATTCGTCCTTCTTCTGGCTAAAAATGAGAAATGCCCCTTGGGTTACTAAGGGCTCCCTCCGTTAGATTAAATAAATAATCCAAAATCCGGGGAAGTTTCCAATGCAAAGGAAACTAAAACAACATCATTTTGTGTACATCTTCCCGGGGTATGCCCTCCAGTCACATCACTACCGCAACGAAGTTCCAAAAAAAAAAACAGAATCAAAATCCCTGCGGCTAATCGTCAGCTACTACGCATCAATAAGAAACGTTCAAAGTTGACTACACTCGTCCCCCATCGATCTAAGCCGCCATTCTTGAAATTAAGATGTTTACCGCTCCCTACTGAAAATAACTGTAAACAGCATTAATATAACATCCATTCCGATTGATGGCACTGAGAGCACATCTAATTACCCCGCTCATACCGTGTGCCACTGCTCGTAAGCCATCATCACGTGTCAAGACTCCTGAACTTAACTCCTTCCCTTCTTGAGGAATGGATGGAGGACATCCTTCCGCACACCGTTCACCGCCTCTCATGCAGATAAATCCCCTTCAATTTCCGTTGAAAAGAGCATCAGCGTTCATTTCCGTTCAGACATTGTAACTTCCCTTTTTGTGCTCAGGATTATTTGCCACTTAAAAGGAACCCAGCCAACCACCGGGCGGTCGTCGGTTCTGTTAATCCTGTGTGAAAAATTCATCATAAAATTCCAGAATGAAACGAAGCCTGGCGTGATGGTGGTCGTGGTGTTGGTGGTGGCACACTGTGTGGCGAGGGCACGACGAACGAGCAGATGAGACGTGGAAGGAGCTTCCAGGGTGTTGCCTCTTCGAATGCGGAGCAAGAAAATTATCCTGCGGTTAATGTCTATCCAAGTGAATTTTGAACGAAACGAAATCCAACCTGGCCTCTGAGCTTAGGGAATGAGAATGCACACAAGCAGCTGCATGAGGGTGTCAGGATCTCGTTGGTTTTGTTTTTCGCCACAGGAAGATGTTTTATCTTTGACAAATTTCCAATTAAACCTCGTCGCTGTCAAGTAGGGGAAACTTTTTTTTTCCAAAAAACGTGTTGCAACACGTCTAAACTGCGAGGCAACCATATGTGCTGCAAGTAATGTCAGACGTGCTTTGGCTTATGAGGTATGTGCAGCACACTGATGATACAATTTTTTCTCTCGCTTCAGGTGGGGATATCAATTCTCTTGTTTGCGCGCAGAAACTTTTCGGAGAGCCAGGAAGAAAGCATAAAACCAGGACTTCAGGAACTATTTTAATATCCTTGAGAGTAGGACGCTGCTGCGCGTCGGTATATTGTTGCTAAAACAGTGGCGTCTAATGTCAACTCGTGTGAGCGAATAGATTCTTGGCGCCTCAAACTTGTCAAAAGTGCTGAATTCTCTCTGCCAGGATATGGATGAGGACAGGAAAGAAATCACTTTCAGCAAGCATCGTTCAGTGTATCCTTGGAGGACACCACAACTCAAGCAACGAGTTTTTATCCTTCAGCCAGTTGAGCCTTTGATCAACGTAAAGGGCCATTAAAGCAATTGGCTTCATTCCGTTCAAGCTAAGGAACGTATCGAATGTATGGTTTAAAACGGTCTCGAAGACATGCATTGATTCTGAGAACCTTGTGCATGAACATACCAGACTGCAAAGTGAAAAATCCCTTGATTCGAACTATCAATAGCTTCTGTAACAGAAACTGATTCCGCTCCTCGCCAGGAAGCTCTCGTTGGCTTTATTCCGCAAATTAAAACGAATGGCCAAAGGAATGCATTTATTTTTACTTCCCGATGCGTCCTTATTTATTCGGGATATACATTTGCAAGAGATAACCAAGGCTGAGCGTGTCACTGAAGCTGGCAGTGCAGCTGAGGCAAACAAAAGCCGCCGCCACCGCTGCTGCTGCCACAGTACCAATCTCGCAGGAGGGATTCCCTTTGTCGCATTGAAACAATGTATCGGCAGCCTCCTCAGCCCCCTGCTGTTTGTGTAAGTATTTCGCAAAATAAATATCGAAATGAATGCAAGGGGGTGGCGGGAGGGGGCTAGGAGGAGGAGGAGAAGGTCGCGTCAGACGGAAGGCGTTGTGTGGCATTGGCAGTTCGGTTCCGTTTGTGTTAATCCGAAAACCTTATGCGGGCATGTCTTCACAGGATTTACTCTTGCGCTGGCATTCGTGTTGGCTTTTGCGCTCGAAGAACTCAATGCCTTTGTTTGTGCTTTTTGAGGGAAATTGCGATCGTGCTAGTGCAGTGAGTGGTATTCACTGTTTGAGGGGAAATATTGCGAGAATTTAGCCTCCGTCGGATGGTATGATGCCACGAATTGATAGTCGATAACGTGCCGCCACCACCGCCGCCGCCACTTGATAACACAGGGCTGTCGTGCTTGCTTTGGATTAAGCGCGTTCGGGCATCAAAGGCGAAATCCGCTTAGTAGCGAGAGAGAGAGAGAGAGAGAGATGCATTGTAAAAATTCCTACGATTACAAGCAATGGGTTGGAAGTGGGATTTCTGGATGAGTGAGTGTGTGTTTCAATGGAAGTTGAGCGTACTCGACTGAAGGCTGAATGCTTAAATTTCAATCGAACTGTGCGGTGTAGCGAATCGCGAATAGGCCGGGGAGCTCTAAGAAGCGGCAAAATGTAGTCAGGAGTTGAAAATGCCAAGAAACAATAAATTCCAAATATTTTCATGTTTGGTAACAACTGGTGTCCTGGTCCTCTAAGCCTTCATGTATGCATCTGGTGCTTACTTTTCTTCCAACTCTTAAACAGACTCCGAACGGCGAGATTTGAGAAGTTTTTCATAGACCGTTGATCCTTTTTGAGTGTTTTCAGCAACTTGAAATAGGTGGTGCGCGTAAAAAACTGCTAGGTTTTCTATCTGGCAATAGAACCTAGACTTTCTGCTTGGCGGTCGACGTACATACTTACTACTACGCAACCGCGGCCAAATTTTACCTAATCTCAAAACGGTCTTTTCTGTTAGAAATTTAAAAAAAGTACACACAAAAAATAAATTCATATTCAACTTATGGCAAAGAAAAAAGAAAGGAGCAATAAGAAAATGGATTTAGGTATCGAGTTGAAAGTCCTCAAGCATCTATGACAGCTTGCAACCTACGAGGGATGTATTTTACAAGTTTTTCCTTAAAACAAGCCGGGAATTTTAACTCCTGCTGCTTGATATTTAACTCCTGCTTGTTAGAGCAACTCTTATCTTTAACCCTCATTTTGATCCATTTGATGCCACAGGTGTTCAATTGGCTTGAGATCCGGTGATTGTGGTGGCGTTTTGGGCTGCTTTGGGACCTTGGACAGCAATCATTCGCGTACCAAATAAGAGGTGTGCTTAGGATCATTGCCCTGTTGGAAGTAGTAATCCGAAGTTAGACATAATTTTTCTGCGGAAGTTCTTACGTTTCGTTTTAAGATTTTCATATGCGAGTACCCAATCTTGTAAATATTGTTTACAATGAATTCAATGTGTCCCAACCCACTTAAAGCCATACAACCCCATAACATCACGTTTTATGTTTGGTTTGATGTGATTTGCTTCAAGGGCTGTATTTAGCTCCTTCAAACAACTTGTCTTCTATCCGACACAAATAAATTTATTTTTGTTTCGCCCGAACACATTACACATTCGCAAAAGCTTGGCGGGTGATGTAACATACCACATACTGTTGTAGTGGAAAACAAACGAAAATATAACAACTCGAAGAAAGGTAAAAACCCGTCCACTCAGTCTTAGCTCTGTTTTAGTAATGAACAATCTGGTGATTTAGAGTGGAGACATTTCGAATAGATCATACGATCGGATGACGACACATTCACATTCAGAACATTTACTCAAAGTACGTTATATGACAGTCGTGTCGAAAAGATTTCTATCACTTTTCAGTTGTTTTACCTACGCTGTCTAGCAAACTCCATTTTTTTTTCTTATTTGCTTCTGTTATGAACGGTATTCTTCGGGCTATCCTACCATTCGGATTATTTTTTCGAAAGACCCTACGAATAGTTTCTGCGGATCCCTGTTTATCACAGATGATACTTCGAAACACTAGACTTGGGAATAGGCCTGGCTGTGTGTACTATAAACCGCTCGTTTCGTGTAGAGAACAATTACTTTCTTCCCCCATCAGGTCTATTTTTCAATTTTCCCTCATATCTATAATTGTTTATTATTTTTTGCACCGTTGAATGAGATCTCTCAACAGTGTCTCCGCGTTGAATAAGCATTCTCGTGTTTAAATCAGTTTGCTTTCGTTTGCTTTCCATTTTTGCGATTAAACAAAAAAATCGCGTCGTTTCAGTTCCAAAAAATAAATGGAAGTTATCATCTGAATCCTTTACTGTCATATAGCATACAAAATTCTGTGAATTGGCCTCATCATACTTATATACAGAATACACGTCTGTATGCTCAATTTTGTGCGTTGATATCAAGTTGTTCTCTTTCTAGTATAAAAACGACCATAATTTATCAGATTTTCTTAATATTTGTTATGCGCACGTGTAAAGGACACGTATATAGTCGAAACTGCAGACTTAAAAATTACATAAAAAAATTAGATTACCTCCTTTTCTTCTTCTTCTTGTGGCGCTACAGTCCGGGGTGGACCTGGGCCTCGACCAACATGCCTCTCCAGCTACCACGATTTTTCGCTAGCTGCCGCCAATTGCGCACTCTAAGTTGGTTGAGGTCCTTCTCCACTTGTGGTCGCCACCTTAGCCTAGGCCGCCCTCTGTTACGCTGTCCCAATGGCTTAGATTCAAAGATTTTTCGGGCCGAAGCAGTGGTATCCATACTCTCTACATGGCCTCGTCTTCTTAAGGGTTGTATCCGAAGAGGATTGATCGGGCACAAGTCGCTGTACACAGTTTGTCGGTATATCCTCTCCTCCAGATGCCATCAATGCAAACAGGACCAAAAATCGTACGCAAAACCTTTCTCTCGTAAGCCTAAGGGCTTCCTCATCCGCTTTTAGTAACGTCCACGTTTCCATGCCGTAGAGTAGGAATGGGATGATTAATCTGTTATGTAAAGCAAGCTTAGTCCTTCGAGAGAGGCTGTATTATTCAATTGCCTCTTGAGCCCAAGGAAACAGCTGTTGGCAAGAGTGATTCTGCGTTTGATTTCGGTACTGGAGTAGATGACCTCGGACCTCAAGTCGGAGTAGATGAGCTCGTGTTGATAAGTGTATGCTCAATTTTGTGATGTACTCTACATGAGATTCAGACTTAAAGTGACTTCATGCGATATTCATTTCCATTTCCAAAAGAACAGATTGATAACACAACACACAAAAATGGAAAGAGGCGCTAACAAATTTTTGAACATTCACCGCTTTATCTTCAAGCGTGATTTTTCAGCACATGTTATTTAAAAAAAACTATCAAAATTGGGGCAATATTTGAAATACCTCCAGTTTACATTCACTTCCAATTGACAATCGGTGGAAATTTAGTTACCCAGTCATCATCTGTGACAAGCTTCAGACCATAATAGCTCTTAGTATTTTTAATAGGTAAAGCTTAATATATTCAAAACGGCGACATATTTCTGATGAAAATTTGTAGTCGTTATAATGATGAGACTTTGCCATTATGTACGATGCAGATTGAAATCACTTTTTCGAACACGGTCAGTTCTAGTGCGTTAAAGACTGCAAAAAATGTAAGGCCATATTCTTGTATGTAAAGAGAAGCAAATCTTAAGATCATGCCATATGAATATAACAGCGGTGTCAAAGATTTTTCGGAAGTTTTATTCATTCTCACATTTTTCGCCTTCAAACCACATGTCTTTTGTAGCTTGCGTAATGTTTGATTTTAAAACGTCGACTTGAGGGATTATTCGCGTAGATACGGTTTTTTGATAGGCTCCACAGAGAATGAAAGTACAAATTGACGTCATCAAAGCGTGGAAGTAAGTGCTCAACAAAATGATTTCTCAACAAGTTCATTGTTCTAGTATAGACATCTTCTTGAAACCAGCGCTGAACGTGGTCATTTCCTTGAAATTCAGGAAGCACATAGTCCGATGACATGGCCACGCTGCTCAGAACGACGACGAATTCGTCACAGTGTTCGTGTATACTCTCGGCTACAGCTAATGCCGTCTCTGCACTACGTTCTGGATGTGGCCTTACCGGTTGAGTATCATCCACTTATGTACACTCGGACTCTAATTTGCGAATGGTATTGGGAAACTTGGTTTTAGAAGATCGTTTGTGTGCGCCGTAAATACCTCAAATAGGCAGAAAAAACATTTCTCACAAAAGGCTGATTTTTGTCAAACAGCTGAAAAATTTGTGCAGTGAGTCTTTCCATGATGACTTGCCAAACGATACTGAACAAAAATCATAAACCACTTTGGCATGAGTCACACAGGGTCTATCCAAAAAAGCCAATTAAGAATCAAACCTCCCAACGAATCACCCAATATTGAGATATATCCAATATTTAAACCATCAACTTTGCAATTCCCCATGTAATCTGAATCTAAAATATACACAGCCCAAAGCACTAGGGAACATAATTAAAATGCACAATCGGACCGGTAATCATCTCTAATCCATACAAAGCTTCAAGATTACACACCAAAATTCACACTCGAACAACTCACCGGGCCGTCAGTGAGTCTCATCGCACAATCATGTAAATGCTCGGAGTATTGTTTAAGCATTCGTCGACGAAAGGACTCTCATCAAGCCCCTTTATAGTGCTGACAGTCCCAAAACATCAATTAACTCCTCCGCAGCAGAACGCCCCCAGTGCGAGGCAGGCAGCTCACCATCCCCACAATGGGCTCCACACTCGAAACACCATGTTATTATCCTGTAACATGCCATGCAGAGATCCTTTGAAAAATTCATAACCCATTTATGGCTCCTCAATAGATAATACAAATCTCTCTCTCACTCTCTCTGTCTCTCTTTCTCTTTCTCCCAAAACAACACAATCCACCCCGCTCCGTATCATCGGTAGCTCCGGTGGAAATAGGAGTGAAAAGCGTGTGAGTGTGTGCAAAACTTATGACAGCTTGCAGTCATCCTAGCCCTCTCAGTGGTTTTAACTACAACAATGACAATGAGAACGAGGATGACGAGGATGATAGCTGTGTGATGGCGGTGACGACAACGACGACGACGGTGTCTCTCAGCGACAGTCACAACTACACAGCCATTTCTAAACCAATAATTTATTCATTTTGACAACAAAGAGCATAGCAGCGTCGAACACTTCTAAGACCACCGCATGTGTGATGGGATCCTTTCGGCATATCCTTCCGTTTCGAGTTGGCCGCCGGTGCCCCAGCGCCGCGATGGATGCATGTGAAAACTGGAAAAGCCCCGCGCACATAGCGCACAGCTAATAGACGTCGGTAACGATGCACATCCATGGAGATGCGCCCAAACGTTTCGCCTGCCACAGGAAGTAGTCTCGCAAGTGAGCGGGCTACCGAGCTAATGCCATTTAAAATGACACAGAAAATATTTGACTTTACATTCAATGCGATGGCGTCAGAGCGGTTGCTGCGAGCACTCGAATGGAAATGGAGGACGGGCTGCAGTCTGCAGCCACGCCATCATTCTACGAGGAGTCTATGGTTGGTGTTATCCTGCAGCTTTAGTCCCTCCAGAGTCGTTGTGTGTGGAGCTGTCAGCTGCCTCCATCGTTGCCACTGCCACTGCCGCTGCCGCTACCGCCACCGCCTGAGCCTAATGCAATACACAAAGGACTGCGGAGTCATCAGCGCACACACAGAACCTGGCTAGCGCTGCTGGTGATCCCTTCACCATGTCAGAATAAGCTTTGAATTCAATTGCAGCAGCACACTCCCGGGCTGGGGGTGGTGCTGTGTTCTTCGCTCCTAATGAATTTATTACAATGATAACATTACCGAGTTAGGATTTTTGACAGCTCCCCCCAGCGTGTGTGGGCGGGGCGGGGGCACGGAGTTATAATCAAGTGAAACGAACATTTCCACACTATTGCCATAATTATTTCTCTTTACAGTCGTGGCTCAACCGGGATGAT
This sequence comes from Eristalinus sepulchralis, assembly GCA_944738645.1. Taxonomy (NCBI): domain Eukaryota; kingdom Metazoa; phylum Arthropoda; class Insecta; order Diptera; family Syrphidae; genus Eristalinus; species Eristalinus sepulchralis. Next base: position 20,077,547 of record OX122882.1, read on the forward strand.
GCCGCAGCCGGGAGCAGCCAGACGCACAGCCCCGTACCCAGCCACGGGCCCAGGCCCGCCTAGCATGGGCGAGGAATTATGAATAATAGAAGGAAAATTAAGCAGAACTTCCTGACGCATGTTGGAGTTCGATTTACACACACCCGCCTGTGCCATGGTCGGTGGAGGGTTGGGGGGGTTGGTTGTTCACCAAAATTAACATCTATATGCACAGCCGACGGTTATTGGGGCCTTTGACTGCTGCACGAAAGTGGGAGGCTGGGACGGAGGGCTTTCGATATATTAGCCAAGAGTTCGGTGTGCTCTTTCACACTAGACACAGCACCATGCAGCACGGATGGATGGATGATTAGTGCTGTCGTTCGTTGTGCACGTACATACACACACCCATGTGAGGTGGTGGTGGCGGGGGTGGGGCCTGAGTTTGTTGATTAAATTGAGTGCCGAGCTGTGGAACCGCACCGACGAATGACTTGGAAATATTGTACTTCATCATAATCAAAGTGGATACACAAATAGAAGATGAATATTTGAGTTCTTTTCGGGTTGCCGGCTGGCTGGCAGTGGAGCGTACCTGCAGATGCGGATGGGACAGGGTGTGTGAGGGTTTGATTGTTGTCACCGTGTGCACACGTTATGGGTTTTGGTGGGACGCGATGATGGTTTGTTGGCATGGGTTTTTTTACGGTCTCATAAACTGAAACTCATTAAGGACGAACGATGTTCGTTTTATTGATTATCAAGATGGGGTGTGTTGTCTGCCGAAATGAGACAATTAATAACAAGGAGGGGAAAGCACTTTTCGAAGACAAACTAAGTGTTGATGATGATCCTGTCGGTCCACCCCAAAACCTTGACTGTGTGTCAGTATAAATGTGAGCGCTGTTTACCCAAAGAGTGTGTTTTTCGATAATAAGTTTTTGTCGAAACATCGAGAGAATGCTGAACGCATGTTTTTGAATGAGACTAGTATGGTACTGATCACCGCCTCATCTTCGTACGATGAGAAGGTGACTTTTCTTGCCAAGAGGGCGAGGCACAATTCACGAATATCAGTTCCACATCGATTTTAAGAGCTAAACACTGGCAATATCCCGAGGAGAAAATTCTCCACAAACGCTTTAGGAATATTCCCTTACAAAATATTAAACTACCCTTCTGTAGTAGCTATGTTACATGACTAACTTACTGGGCCCTTTCGGGCACTCTAAGCTTAACTTAATCTTAAATCTATGTCTTTCGACCTATTTTAACATATATTTAATCGCTAGGGGACTGCAATTAGTTATACTAAGAAAATTGTTATGAAAAAAACTTAGTGGCCGAATTTTGTTTTTGTATTATTATAAAACTTACGGACTACCTTAAGAATAAACTTCAAAATAGACTGAAACCTAACTTAGCTTAACTTAACATTATATACTAAGGGTTATTCAATTAAAAATATAACTGTATATAATTTAAATAAAAAATAGAGGAATGCTTCTGAGGGCACGACGCCGTTACGTCGTACCCTGTGGTGGTAGATTGGGTTAGGGTAATAGGCACCGGAGATCAGATTATTGATTGAGTTCATCGATCTCGCAGTCTGACCTTGAAGTATCTGCACCAGGAAATTGTCCGCTCTAATCAGGTTTGCTCTGTTGTATAGGACGTTCGTTCGTTGGAGTAGAATTTTCTGTACTGGGACTCTGGTGTTCTGTAAAGGTGAATGCAAACCCGAAGGCAAGCCCTCTCAAACACCCTAATCTTTTCCATCAAGCTTGCTCTCACGTTGAACCACACGGGACATCCATAGATTAGCATTGGCCGTATGAGGGCCATGTAGCAGATCACCTTCACCCTCGCATCGAGTTGGCTGCTGTAAAACAGTATCTTTGTAAGAGCAAAAGCGCTTTTGGCTCTGGCCAGAGCAGCATCTACATTTTTGTTAAGATATAGAAGTTGATTCAGCCAGATCCCCAGGTATCTGACTACATTTCGACAGCGATTGAGAATTTTCGCGGTATCCGCGGAAGCCCAGACAACGGCGTTCTGAAAAGAATGGTTTCCGACTTCTGGTAGTTGATTTTCAACTTTCAGTCATCGCAATAACGCTGTATCGATTCGAGGTCACGCTGCAAGAGGACGACAATAGCCTCAATCTTCGGACCTGTTTTGCACGCCACCAAGTCATCACTGACATACTGTGAGTGACACTCTGGTGTGAATTTCCTTTCAAAAATGAGTCTGGAAAAGAGTTTTCAGTCGGCGATTAGTCTTATAGAGGCATATTGTGAATGAAATGAAGAACGTGAACCTTTGGCGACCACATGATACAGTGTCATGCCATATATTCTTTGCCACAACTGATCGTTTCCGCACCAAATTCTCAAATCGGCTTATTAGCCGTCTTGACATAACGAGCTGCGACTTCACCCCTTTGGTCTGTTTTTTCGTAAAGAATCGTGAAGGCTGCATGTTGTGGTAACAAGTCAGAAACGAAGAACTAAAGCCCTATTTCATCCACAAAACCCGTAATCTAACATTCTGAGACCCAATTTTCCAAGACTTTATAAAAGACAACGTCTCTCAAGTGGCTAACTCGGCTGGGATGACAGACGTTGCTAATGCGAAATCATCCGAAGCAACTATTTGAATGACGTTGTACTTCATAATTAATAGGAAAATATGTTCTTGCTTATAGAATTTGATTTTGTTCGTCTTATCGTATTTTTTTTTTAAAGAAAAATTGCGCTTTGCCCAGCCTTTTTGTTCATAAACCTCGGCACTTACAAATGTGTATTGATCTGAAACAACATTTATACATTTCCCCCGCACCCGTCAAACGCAATAAAAATCAAGTCAAGAATCCGTGAGTGTGGCTCACGACTGCCAGGGCTTAAAAATTAAACAAAATTTAATTGTTGGGCTTCTGTAGCAATTCAATTGTCACAAAACAGAGATCTGCGATATCTCAATATTTCGCGATTGGCTCTTCCTGAACGCTCTCAATGAGCCCTACAATCCTGCGTTCTTAGACTTTCGAAATTCGCATTTTGAAGTTGTACAGTTTTTGGCCAGCAATGCCCAAGCTATTTAAGCCTAAAATAACTTTAATTGGGAATTCGAAGCCTTTGAGAGCTTTTTCTGCTTAGTTTTTACAATTTTAAGTACAAAGATGTAGAAAATTTAAGGACTTTCAAGTACAACAAATCAGAAAGTTGGGATGAAACCCTTAACCTTCTCTGTAGGGCTACGCAAGAGATCGACTTTACGCGAAAAACTTCAGAACTCTAAGGGACTTCAACGCTAACATTTCCTAAGTTATAGCCGAGACACAGTTCGAAATGTACGAAAAAGCGCTTACAATTGACGTCCGAGTTATTGCATCCTTCTAAAGCGGTCATTCAATTGACCTAATTTTTCTTAAACTTAATGGAAAGGTCAAGATTTTGTAAAGAATTGAAGTTTTAATCGAACCTCTTTATTTTCGAATGCATAAAGTGTCTGATACTTTATATTGATGTAGAGACTTAGGGCAGGAGGCTTGAAGATTTTGATATGTAAGTCTTTTTGTCTGTCACACTGTGGATATCTGCCAGGTTCCTGCAGCGATGCAATTTTGAAAAAAATTTTATCCGCAATGGAATTCAAACCTCAAAAACCGCAAGCAACTATCGTTAGGGCCCTCAGCACCTCAACATGAGTAAAGAATTTGGGCCTCGAACCATAGCTCATTGCCGGTCACAAAAACCATACACTAAATCGGCAGGAATGGGTGAAAAAGTGAAGCTTGAAGAAGAAAAGCTTGAATTGAGTGCAATCCGTGTCGAAGTGAAAGAAGAATTGCTCGTAAGCTCAACATATCTTTGGAACTGATGCAACACTGAACAATGAGCTTGAGCCATTCAACTTCCAAAAAGCACACGACCTTAAACCAATGAGTCGCCATTTTTGATGGAGCAATATAAACAAAACTACCAAGTTTTCTTGCCAGAGGTCCTTTAAAAGCTAACACATTGGGACGGTCAAAAAAAAAGAAAAAAAGCAACAATGGTGATGGTTTGGGCCGCTCTCCGCCCGTATCTTTGAACCGTGGTATCACAATTAAGCTCGAGACCAAATGGGTCTTTGTTCGCCTAGACAAGGATGCGTATTCATGGAGGTGACAACATTTTCTGGGGACAAGTTACCTTGAGGACCAGGTTCACTCTGAATTGTTGCGCCATTAAAAGAAGAAGAAGTAGTCTTGGGAGTTATTCAGACAATCATAATTTTGGCAGTTTAAGGAGAGTAAGCTTCAAAGATCTGACTAAACGAAGTTCTGTCTAACTAAATTTAACCCATGTTCTGTTTCACAAACAATTTTAAGAGGCAGTTAAGAAACCTGCTTGCCGATGCGATGCCGATCACAGAAGTAGGATGTTTTCCATTGCAAACAGGACACCGCTCCGATCTCTGACAGACAGTTTCTCTTGAGGCATCTGCATTTTTGTGGCCCAATTAAACCGATTTCAATGACTGTACATAACGTCCGCCTTGCACTGGCACTGCGTCCACCAGCGGCGACTCCTCTTGATCAACATCAGTTGCCGAACCACTGCCAGGCTCATCCCCCCCCCCCACCCCACCCTTATGCATATTTAAATCGCCGGAAGTTTACTATCAGCGCAAGCACATTAAACTGCATAATTCACACAATTTCAGAACAGCTTACCGCTTAAGATGATGTATTCATTCCATTTGCGAATTTTTATGGCAGCCCCATTGGAGACGCACACCCCGCTTATGCACGCCATCGCTGCCAGGAGCTTCGCCTTGGATGATAGTAAATTTTTCATCGACCTCCTTCCAGGGCGGGCTTTCATGCCGCGCAGTTTTGTGTTGAGTTTAATTTTTTAACGATTTTTTTACGAGAATTTTTATGCCCTGCGAAATGCATTTTCAATTAGGACAATGTCCCTAGTGTAATCGCTTTTATCGCCTTTATGTCCTCGATTTCGTTAAGGTGGCTCTCCTGTCAGAGAAGCCCCCCACCGCAGCAGCTCGACCGCCCAGTCGCCCACCCGGTCCGACGGTTCCAGGAGTACACGAGGGCAATATAAAGTGCTTTTGGCAAAGCGGGGACTTCACTCTTGGATTAGGGGCGACGACTTACGTATTCTATTTCAGAATGTTTTCCAATTTATGGTTCAAATGGTTCGCGATTGAAGGGCAATCACCGCGCTGGATGGCTGCTCCCTTCGCCCACTGGAGTGCGAGGCAGCAAGGGGACGCGTTCCATCTCTGTGTATATCCTGGCAGCGTCACCCTTGCAGTTCAGCTGCAACCCGAGTAACCCTCCGAATCCATGGGACGGAGCTGTGCACACAGCGCTCACGTGTCACTTGTACGCCACTGGGGACCAGACCCATCCCGCACAAACGCCAAAAGAAATTCATAACTTTCGACGAGCTCAGACGCACACGATGATTGCATTCCATCCATCTATCCGCCGCCGACAAGGGGGCGTCTGTCGTTATAAGCTGGTAGCAACAGTCCCACCGCCATCGCCAGTGTTTGCATCCCGTGCACATTCCACGAGGAGATCTGCGCCGTGGAGCCCCGCCCTCACCTTGTGCAATACTTTTCCCAAACGTAATAACAAAATTCACTTAAAAGATATGCGCTGCATAGAAATGTTTATACCGACTCCTTCAACTGCACTCACGACCGGCTAACGGACGAGGGCGACGAGGGCGACGAGGAAGCTCCCAACGGGCAGACTACTGAACTGAAGGAGCCTTTTACTGCGGGCGCACCGACCGTACCAGAGCGGGGCGGGATGGCTGGTTGCGGACGAAAAGTTAAGTGCCCTCTAAATTCGAAGATGCACTAGTCCTGCCGCCCCCACCTGTGCATGTGTGTGCGCGGATGTTAAGCATTCCGTTTGACAACAGTAATCATACATTCCGGCATCCAATTCCCTTCGCACCTCCTCTAAACCATTCCAAGCACTATCGTTCTGCTCAATACCACTAGACCCCATCGTAGCCGAACCCTTCGCGATAAAACTTCATCCTTGCGGGGCGGGTGGCTCTCTGAATTGACGGCATCTGATTGTTAGCATCCAAGGAGCATTGTAGTTTAGAAGTTCCTCGCAGTAAGCTGTCGTGCTTTCGATCCCAAAACGCCAGATGTTAGGTGCGTCCCGATAGTGGCAGCCACCCTCCCCCACCTGCGGGTGCAGAGTCTTTCACATTCATTCGGCACTCTCCGTTAAGCTGTTCGAACGCGAATACTTTTCCGAAGTCCGTTGCACTTGCAGAGAGGACGTCGCGGACTGAGCGGAGGGACCTGGGCGAGTTATGAATTATCAAAGTCTTTTAATTTCGGAATCCTTTCGGGGCACTTTGGCGGTAGCGAAATGGATTCTATATTTTAAATAAAACTGGAAGTGACTTTGTGCCCGATGCAAAAGGGGCGAGACGGGTGGAAAAGTGTTCGAATGCATTCGACTGGAGGAAGAAACTGTAAAATGACGACTGCCATTGCCTGTGGGGACTTTGGGTTAATTTTTAGAGGGTCCGTCGTTTTCAATGTCACAGCACAGCGGAGGGGTGAAGAGAGGGTGTATAGGCAATCTTTGGTGATTAAGTTGTATTGTGATGCTCATGGATGATCCTTGTGGTGCAGAAGGTAAGTGCCTTGATCCATGCATGTCAGATGAACAGGGCGGTTCTCTAATTGAAAATAAAAAAATACTATGGGCAAATGCAACATTCGCACATAAAGGGCTTCGTTTTCTTGTCGTTAAGTATGGTCAGTCCAAATTTGTTCTAAAGTTCAAATGGATACCAGACTGGAGTTCTGTATAAACAGGCATATTTATATGTATCATAGAATCCTTTAAGCTTGCTGCGCATTTTGAATGTATTACCTGTGAACATGTACCCGCACTCTGCTCCTTCCAAGAACGTTGCAGCTTAAGGCAACAGTGTGTTACTCTGAGCCCAACTCCGCTTACATTTGGTCTAATTAGGAGGTTGTGTGTACCGGTACTTTGATTCAAAATATGAGAATTGGGAATTGGGGAAAGGGAAACCCAAAAGTCATTTCAAATGATATTTTGTTTGATACAGGGTGCATAACTCGAACTTCAACTTTTTAAAATGCTATAATTTGATCCTATTTTGAAAAATTTTACTGTGCGAAAGAAAACAATTTTGGAAAATATATGAATTTTCAAATTGTGTCAGTAGTTTCTAACCTTTAACCTGAGATCGCGGGTGAATCTGCTGTAAGTCTTCCCATTTCCTCCGAAGTGCTTGTTTGAGGCTCTTCATACTCTGTTATTTTTTTCAAAATACCCCAGACGGAGAAATACAACGGTTTTCCATCCAGTGCACCAAAAATATGAAATGTTTAACACTGTATTTTAATTAATCTTGGTTGACTCGCTCTCTGTGAGACGGTTCCCAGTCCTGATGGGATGTCTGCGGTCTCCGACCGAAATGTTTGTTTTTCCAATACTGCCTCTTAGACAGTTTAACGGTATGCGGTCGTATTACGTGGCATTTGACGCCACGGTCGAAAGCGAAGAGCGATCATCGGCGGTTATGGTTATGGTCCAACCAAGACCATCCGTACTTTCTTCCTTATGGTGGTCGTCCAGAGGTGTACGATTTCGAAGGACCCTTCTGGCAAAAAGAACTTGGTCATCTTGTTTACGTTGATTGATAAGAAATAAAAACAAATTTGGAGACTCACCACTTTCGTGCACGCGTAGCAACTTTTTCGCTCTTTCAACTCAATTTTTGTTTCCGTTGCGGTGTAAGATTCCTTAATTTTTGGAACTTGAATGGCTTTAGTCCAAGCTTATTTGTCTGTGTTGCATACCTTCCAGCAAGTTGTTGAGCTCAAGAGCCAGTTTTCTTCTTCACTTTCCCAAGTTTTTCTATTTTTTTATGGCTGGCTATGGTTCGAGGCCGAATGTTGAATCACTTTGAGGTGCTGGGGGCTCTAATGATAGCTATTTGTGGTGTTTCAGTCAAATATAAAGCAATGACACTTTCACATTTGCATTCCATTGTGGATCAAAATTGCTCGACACAACTAAGAGGCAAATTGTTTAAAAGGCTTGCAAGCAATGAAATACCTGTCACGGCTTGGAAACCGTTATAGTTGAAAAGTGGTAGCAGTTCGAGCTAGTTGGGGTGTAGAATTCTTGAATCAGTGTGGCATCACAATAGAAGTAGCGGGGACAGGGCTAAAGCTTGTCATCTCACCACTTCTAGCATTTTTTAAGTGAAGGAGATATTACTCTAAGCAATTTTTTTCACAATATGTCTACATTTTATTACCTTTTCTTATACTTGTATTGAAGTTATGACGAGAGCTAAAGATATAGGACAAAAATGGTAGCGGGGAAAAATCACAAGTTAAGAAGCCAGTTTTGATAAACTATGCGATACACTGCACCACGTCATAAGGGTGTCGCTACAGGCCATAAGGCAACAGAGTCTAGCTTCTTGAGAAGTTTCTCCTAGACGACGAAGGAAGAAGGAACAGTGAAACCTTCACTTCCGAACATAGATCTCTCTCTCTCTCTTGGTGACCATCATACTATCAGCAACTTATAATTTTTAAGTCAATGAAACATCAACATTCTCTTTCCCCACCCCATGACACCTTCTGACAGTCGTCAGAGCGTCAGTTTCACTCAAACAACAAGCCTTGTCTGTTTAAGTTGTGATAATGTGCACTCCTTGGCCTCCGCTCGGTTAGCACGACTGCATCGCTGTGTATTTATATTAAATTATTGAAACGCATGTCAACAGTAATTAATTTCGTCGACTTAATGCGTTTCCTGGTGCGTGCAAGGAATTCTTTTTTCCAATTTTCCCGAACAGCTCCCATGTCCGTGTCCATAAAAAAAAATGTTAAAATTGATAATAATGCAAAATCCAAAAAAAAAAATTAAAGAGACCCTGGTATTGGCGAGCGGCAGCACGACAGACGGAAAACACAATAAAATCTGAAAAAGCGAAAAGAAAAAAATGAAAATATTAAAAAACAATGTAAAAAAGTGAAATAAAAATTGGTAATAAAAATGCAAATCGTCCCGAAGTCCAAGTTAATTAATTTGGATATTATCATAAAATGGACGACGAACGTTCCAAGCCGCTCTGTGTAATGGCATCGGCCCTGCAAGAGCGCATGCATACTAGGTTCGCGGCGAATGGCAGCATGAGTGCGGTTGGTCTCCATTGGGGGGAGAGAAAGGGGCTGTAAATTGCTGTCAACTCAAAGAGGCGACTGCAACCAGTCGGACAAGCTCGCTGAAAAAGAGGCTGCTGAACAGCCGAGGGGAGAGACAAAATGCAATTAAAGGGACACAAACAGTTGGTGGCGGAGGGATGGTGAGTGTGTGTGTGTGAAGGCTAGCCCCTGAGTGCAGACAGATCCCCTTGAGAGAAGGAAGTGAAACGATTTTTAATGAATTAAATTATGTCATCTGAAGTGACACATGGTTTTGGTTAATTTGTTTAAACAAAGGCACGTATGTGTGTAAGTACAGGCACGCAATGGTATCCTCAAAGGGCCTCTTGCTCTCTCGTATCTCATAATCGTTGAGGTTTATAGCGGAGTTGTTTTATTTGGCCCCTGTTTGTTTGCTACTAGCCTTTACCCCTCAACCCCGGTTGATGGACTCACCCGTAATGAGATATGGAGCGCAATTATTTGTATTGCATTTTTTTTTAAGTTTACCTTGTAAATAACGGTTGCATTGACAGATTGATTTCGGATGGAGCAGTCATGACTGACGGCAGCGGTGGCGTGGCAATGGAGAGCGACAATGGGATATGATTTAAGCACCGGAAGCCAATGCGTTTTTTTGTTCTTTTAATGTATTTGTTTATCCTGTAAAAAGGATAATTTAATTTAAACGGATAATGCTAGTGGTATCGAAGCTGAACTTAAACACTGGCATGGCAGCAGTGTGGGCTTCCAATTAAGTGGAACTTCAACTTGTGCTTCAAGAAGTAACTTTGGGACAGATGAGATTTGGTACAGTGATCAAATTTGACGGTAACTACCCAAAATGAGGTTAGGAATTGAAAGAACTCACTTTTACAAATTTCTGTTGCTCCAATTTTCAAAAGAATGTTCTACTAAGTAAATTAAGTATGAGAGTGGTGCTACAACTGCAAAGTCGTGCATTGCGTGACGTTGTTCTCTCACAAGTGAAGGGGACCTACAGTTCAACGGCAACAACGAACAGTAAGATATTAGTACCTATTTCTTGTTAATTACTATTTCTTGAGTGTTGCCTCCAACTGAAAGGGGTGATGCTGTTGAACCGCGCAAAATATTTGCACCCGTAAGCAAACTTGGGAACTTCGGCACAAGAGTCTACGCACTTACCCCCAAGAGCATAAAAGGCATGTTTTCCGCTTTTTAGTTCTTTCCTAATACAGACACTTTACAAAATGCAGCGAAGCTAGTATATCCCCCACAGCGACGCACAACACAGCTTACCATAAAACGATTACTGAAGCAAATTGTTATTAGTTTGTCACGATCAGAGTTTAAGATGATTGTGACTTCATTGTTTGTTGACTGATATTGTTTGTTTGAGGTAATCTATGAGACGAAAAGTCGGTAGATGATCTTTAGTCGCGCAGCAACTTAACTCGGATGCGAATTCAGGCTGCGTAGCAAGACTTTACATTATTTTTATTTCATTTCAAGGGCTCGAGGGGAAATACAGAGAGACTCAGGGACGTCCTATATGAAGCTTTTCCAAAGCGCAATCAGGCGAGTTTGTGGACTTGATCCAATAACCTCCAACCACCAGGTCTGCTAAGTGGCCGCCTACCTGATGGAATTCTATAAAAGGTATGCCTCGGAAGTCGTGATAAAGGGGACATCTGTACCATGTGATCAAACCGTTGTCGTCGTTTTTCGTCCGAAGAAGTTGCTGCTAAACATTGAGTTCTCCACGAACGATCAAGTTTCTTAACCTAGTCCCTAACTCCTGCAACGGTACCGAGGAATTTCATCTCGGCAGACTATATTCAAGATCTTATTCTTTCGGTAATTACCTATGTTTCATAACCATAGGTCAGAGTTGGAATAGAGTTGGTTATAAACCGAGAACTTGGTTTTGACACCAAGCTTGGGCTTTCCTATAACTAATATTTAATTTTTGCTTTAAATTAATCCAGATTGGCCAATATTACGTATACGAAAGCTTAGCTCAGCTCGCCGTGGCGTAGTGGTTAGTGCGTCCATCACCGCGCAGAAAGTCTGGGTTCTATTCCCGGACGGGACATCTAGCATTTTTTCACGGCACTACCTCTTTCGAGTTGCTGACCACACTCAAAGAGTTCGGAGTTGGCAAAAACTGTAGGCCCCTTCTACTTGTGAAAAAAAGTTGGACGCACAACACGAGTAGTTGTTGTAGAAGCTAGGCGCTGGTCCCTTGAGAGCTGTAGTGCCACTCAATTATTATTATTAAGGCTCAGTGTTGCTCCTCCCAGAGAGACGAGATATTTTTACTTCTACACCTGTTTCAATGGGACTCCGACTGACATGAAGAGCGCATTGAACAGGCTTTTTGAAAATGACATTACTTCGGACTAGTCCACGTTCACCATCATTCGAGCATCAGTACATACGGCCACAAGCCAAACGTGCTGTAATTCCGTCTTGGGGATGTAAGGACAACTAAGTCATCTGCGGAATGAAGATGACTTACCCTCGAATTTCGCAGTACATTCCTCGCCTCGGCTGCTCTGCAACATCCAGTCAATATATACAATATTATAAAAAGGATATGTTACAAGGTGCACTTTTTGCGAAGACAATTGCCCACGGTGAAATGTATTGATTTACAGGAAGAACGCAGCTGCTACAGTTGGTGTAAAGAGATTTAATCACACTCAACAGAGGACCGTCAATCCCATACTCATGTACATCACTCCTGGGTTCACCTCGAGAGACTTGGTCGTATGCCTTTTTCAAACCTACGAAAAAACTAAAGATCGGTTTTGCATACTCTAAAGCCTTTTTGGGTGACATCCTCGGCGTGAACAGCAGGTTGGTTGTACTTCTACCGGGACGAAAGCTGCACTGTTTATTCCCCAACCTGGACTCAACCATAGAACGGGCCTCCAACACTTAGAGGAAATTATTTTCTTTTTCAGCCGCCATAGCGTGGTGGGTAAGTGCGACTAGTCATACGCCGAAGGTCCGATTCTCTGACTGAACACCTCGCATTCTTTACGGCACCCACCTCCTTCGAGTTGTAAACAACACCTCTAGGCTACTAATTGTCTATGAAAAGTTTCTCAGAACTCGCCTCGTTTGGAATCGGCAGGAAACTGTAGGTCCCCTCCACTTGGGAGAAAACCGTAGCACCCACAACATGAGTAGTTGATGTGGAAGCCCTGATCTCTTGTAGCCCCTATTGCCGCTCAGTCATTTTTAAGTTCACTGTTTCACACGCTGTGTGTCTTATACCTCTATCCCAATGAAACAAGAGCTCACTGCGCCTATTTTCCTGAATTCTAAGACGCACATAGCCAAGCTGCTGAGAAAGGCGACGAATCGATTCGGGGTCTTCGCTCTTCTCTCACAGCTGCAGCTTTTTTCTCTTCACTATGTGTAGGATGTGTTCTATTTGGTCGAAAATGCAGATTTTTGTAATAAAGCTGATAAATTTTGAGACGTTTTTGTGGTGTGAGTTTTTCCACTATGACTTGCCAAAGGATACTGAACAAAAGTGAGAAAGATGTTTGAAAGGAGTCATGCAAGGTCTGTTGAAAAAATTCTATTGACAACGAATCCTTACCATGAATCACCCTTTACATCGACAAACTAACTCGAAAGCATAAACGTTCATCCTGAAATCTTAATGGTCTGTTGGTTTGTAGCGGTTTGAATCTGGCTCTGTGGTAGAACGCTAGACCTTCTGGATTTATCTGTATCCTTTAGATGGTTACAATAGCTGCCTACCTACCCACTAGAAGGGCCGAAGATGAGCTATAATCTATGATACACTTTTTAGTAGGCTACGTTTTTTAGTAATGCCTTCTTTGAAGTACTGCACACCCTGTCAAATGTAAATCTGAATGACGTTCTGAGATTAAAATCTTGCTGATTAACATTGCAAGCAGATCTTTCGAGTCAGCTCACCTCAAAGTTATAACAGAAACGATTTCTGATGGTCAAGAGGAGTCTGCGGCGTCTACCTTAGAGGAGCCGCAGGTACCTTCCTAGCTGTCTGCACACAGAAAACCATCATCACTCGTTGACCTAAGTTTCGACATGATCCTTTGTGAGCAATGCAGAACCGCTTAATAAACCTGCAAAAGAGTAAAGCTTCATCAAGACCACGACTCAAGTGATGCACGCAACTGAAAAGGGGGCCTCAACCAACTATGCATGCGGAACCGGGTCAGGCTATCTAAAGATGCTTGTTAGATATCGCCCACATCTAGCCTAGTCTGTAGCGCCATCTTAAGTAAAAGTTGGTAAGCTTACATCAAACAGTTCATCCTACGCTCCAAATGAGTTTTTCATCCGTTCTTAATGCTCAAGGTTCATATCAGAGTAACCGAGACTTCAGTTCAGATTCACAGAATTGCATTTAAAGCCGCTTGCCTACTCCTTCGGTTGAATTTTCTCCTCGTTCTCACTTCCTGCTCTTCCTTCAAGTTATAAACAAGTTGAAAAAAACCCCTTAGACATTTTGCAACTGCATTTGGCGGAGCCTGTCCCACTGCAGTGCACTCCCACAACGAAAATAAAAAAAACTCCCCACCCCAACCCAATATCCAATAATTGAAGTCCCAGTTGTGCATCCGCAGCGAACATAATCGAAAAAGTTACCGCAAACGTTCTCAGTCTGCATGGATTCCATTTAATCCAGCCTCACGCATCGTCATTTCCGCCCGCATCTAATCGCACCAGAAAGTTTCAGGACACTTTTCTGCGCCCTTGAAGTAAACGTATCTCCTTACGCGAAATCTCCTCGCGCTCCCCCGCACACCGTACATAAACTGCAAACTAATGCCATCAGTCATGTGCTTCATCAATCCCACCTACACTTGATTAACTGTCATCTGTCAGAGACGTCCTCAAATCTGGTTTCGCTAACAGTCAAGTGCATCCGTCCACGCCGCGCCGCGTCACTCCCGCACACCCACTGCAAAGTACGTCGAGCACAGTTCAAGTGGAAGACGAAGAAGGAGCCGACAAGGCGTTTACGAAAACATAGCGCACAAAAACTACTAATAACTTTCGAGGATAACTTTTGAACTTTTTAACGGCGCGACGTGAAATTTGAATGCATTCAAATTTAAGTCGTGATGACAATTATTTCCGATGTGGTTGTTGAAAGTTTTTCATCTCCGTCCCGGGCCCCGGTACGTCCTTCAATCCTTCAATTCAGCAGACTGCTGAATGGGATCGCAAGCCAGGCCAAGCCGAACGAACCATTGGAATCGGAGCGTTTCGCAAGTTCAGTTCGTGCAAGGGCAACTTGACATGCACACAGGAGGTAATTTTCCCGTTTGGAAGCATTTTGATGAGGAAAGTGCATCCGGCGGGCTTACATAGATGGCGTTTTCATAATTCATTTTCACCAACAGACGGCCGGTGGCGGTGTGACGGCGGCAACGGCGACGGCGTTCCGTAATTTGCGGCAATTTTCCTTTGCAACAAACTGCCGACTATTGTCTGTGGGTATTGGTGTTGTGTGTACCTTCGTTAGGTTTGTGTATGTGTGTGACTTTGTCTTTCAGCCGTTTTCCGCGTTGCGGAGCGGAAACCCCTTTCACGGAAGAAGATGGAAATTAGAAATTGCCTGGACGAGAGTTTGCGTTGATCGTTGAACGTTACTGGAATTGAGTTGGCTCTGCTTTGACGTTTATTTGACATCTGTCATTGATAAAAATTTTCATTTGACACATGATGGAATGACAGTGGACTTTCGGGTTTGGGCGGGTGTACTGAGAGTTGAAATCGCGGAATTTTTGGCTTCGGTCAATTTGGGTTATATGTACGTCGAGTTAAGTTGGAAACTCAATTAGAGAAAGCATCTTAAATGTTTAATGACTAGACTGCAAAAACTGAAAGCAAGAGAAACTTTGACAGGCCATCCATCGCTATGAATGAAACGTCAATGCGGTGGATGGAAAAATAGTATTGGGGCGGATCTCTTTTATTCTTGAAAAACGGAGTAAACGGATGGCTATCCAAAAGAAACCTTACTGATTTTGTGGTTCTGTAAGCCAAGTGTCGTCACTAAAAGGTTCTGCGTAAAGATCTCAATTTCATTTGACGAGTCACACGTGGGGTCACGTGCTCGGAAAACGGACGTAGGAACTTCTTAGATGTTCAAAACTGTGTTCAATAAAAGCCACCACTTGATGGTTTTCCAGTGGTTTTCTCGTTCCAAAACTTGTACATTTCCAATTGACATTAAACATAGCTCTGATCACGGTCCAAAAAAATCAAGAAAATTGGTCAATTCATCATGGAAGATCGACAACGTAATAATCAAGAAATTGTGAAACTGTCTGAAATTACTGTAAGTCCAGTTCAGCAAAAGAACTGAAAATGAAAAGGATGTTTTGGCAAATTGATGGTTCGTCTGTTCTGCATGTGCGTCAATTTCTTATAAAACGTACAGGACCTCTCTAATACGTAGGTATTTAACTGGAAGTTGTTAAAGTTTCATCATTTCCCTGCTTAACTGGCAACGATCACTTACGCTGACGCGCATTTTAGGTTTCGTTTCCAAGGAACTTGAAGGGGGTGGTGTGGGTTGGTAAAAAAATTAACCAAGCAATTTTAGAAAGGATTTGACAAGAGATCCTCGAAGCAGGAGCGCTTAAGCTCTCTCAGCGATTTGGTTTGTATCTCCTCAACCGTCACAAAACGCCGCCGCCACTTTCTCAACATTTTGATCGGCTGTTGATGTCCACAACAAGCAAGAGAAGTTGATTTGTGTATTATATGAGTTCATTGTGATGTACAATATTCTGGCTCAATCTCGTACCAAAATCTTCTACTTCTACTGCAAAGTTGACTTGTAGCGCGTTGCAAAATTTCTTGTGACATTTGTTTAAGATTTCTACTTGACGTTAAACAAGTTCTTATCAATGCACTAACCTTCAACGAAAATTTGTTAAGTGTTGGATTCGCCCTTTACAAACCGCACCTTCCAACCACGTTAGCACTTACAGAAGCTTCCAAATTTATTCTTGCTGAAAGCCGAAAATCCCCCTTCAGCTGATGTTCGCTGAAATTCAGACAATGTTGAACGAAAACTATGCTTCACCTGCGACACTCGACTGGACCATTCCACTACGCAATGACTGTTGCTGCGTTGACGAAGATTGAACACTTCGATTGATGCCAATAAACCCCTCACTGGCAAATGGATCCGAGTTCCACTTCCTGTCTCCTGCCATCGCATACCTAACCTCTTGGGCACATTTTTCACCCATCGTCATCGATAACTCACATCACACATTTGATTAATAGACAACGATTTACTTGTCATCATTAAATTCGCGTTCCTCTTCCATCCAGCTCAGCACAATGTCAGTCCATCGCCCCCCTCCCCCCGGTGCCCCATTCAGTCATCCCGAGAGCCGAAAAGACGAACACATTCATATGTGAGGAGTATTGTCGAAACCCAATTCAACTTCGATTGTCAATTCGATGATTTATTGAACTGTGTTCATCGCCGACTGTGGACAGGAGAGACAGAGCATCGGAAAACGAAGAGCGGGCATTGAGGGGGCGCGTGGATACATTTTCGAAATCAATTTGTAAAGACTGCTTGGTAGACAAACCCTCGCGAGGTCTCATTCTTAATTCACGCGGGACAAAATAACATGCTCAGCCTCTCGCGCGCCCACCCCACCAACCGCTGCCAACGAGGAGCACACACATATGCGACCTGCCATCGTTTTTCCACTTTTCACGGTCATAAATCAACACGTGATGCGAAAATCTAATGAAAAACCGAGTCACAAATAAAAAGCGAACAACTCGCATAAAACTGACACATATTGAGATTTTCTTTTTCTTGTTGTTGTTGCGCCGCACAGCACCCCTTGCCCTGGGAGTGTGGAAATGACAGTCGGTTACAGTCGAAGCCCGACGCACTTTGTAATATATCATCCCATTCGTGCGAGAAGCCCGCCATCTCTCGACTAAATTATACGAGTGTACTCCTCAGAGCTTTAGCGGCCCCCCTCTCTCACTCTCTCTCTCTGTCGCTCTGCGGCATGGGCCTGGGGACGTGAAACAAAGCATTTAATATGCAGACCCACAACCCATGTACACGCTGTCGTCTGCTGTCTACATGAGGAAGTGCAATAAAAGGACACTGGATTCTGGGGCAGAAACGAAAGGCACCACTAGGCGGAGCCGTTCGCAGTTGGCACGCCCCTGCTCTCGAATTTATGCGCTTCTTAGTCGAGCGGCGATATAAATTTTTTGTCGATCCCGAATAACGAATTTCACCAATTTTATAATTGAATCACGTACGACACTTTGTATGTGCTCTCCCTTGAGGGTCTCCAGTGTGCCGCTTCACATCGTCGCGGCAGAGGTGCTCCCCCATTTCCATTCCGACCGCAAGTGCCAAATGGGGACGCGGGGCAGAGATGCAAAATTGGATCTTCATGATATCAAACTCCCCCACCCCTCCCATCTTTTGTGGTAGCCCTCCCCCCCTCAAGACGCTATAACATCATGGGATACTTTATCAGCTGCCACTCGGCGGAAAAAAGGGGGGGGGGGGGGCTTAATAAATCAGGACTAACAATAATGGAGTGTCCTCGCCGCACGGTGGAGTGCATATTCATCGGTGTCGAGCGTCTACTGCAGTTGGCAGTGGCGTTCCTCAGCTCGTGCGGCTGGCGTTTTCGAAATCTATTAGCAATAAAAGTTCGCTTGACAGGAGATGGTGGATGTGTTTGGATTTTCTTTGAATTGGTTGAGCGCAGTGCAGAGATTCGGATCGGTAAAGGGATGCTGACGATCGGAAGCGAGTGGTGGTGCGTGCGAGAATCCACAAACTGGTGTCGGTTGAGATTAAGTTTCGAAATAAGCTGAAGTTGTAGGATGCCAAGCAGCAGCACCTTCTTCTTCTTCTTGTGGAGTCTGGGGTGGACCTGGGCCTCAACCAACAGCAGCAGCAGCACCTACCTCGGACATAATTCAGTTCAACTGTCAAATCAGGTCGGAATGTTTCTAGGAGCAGTTGGTCGGAATTTGGAAGCCATTGAGCCTCACTGACAATGAATCAGAAAAAAAAATCCTCAAGGATTGCACTTGCAAAGCGCCCACCGAACAAACAACCACCACTTCTCATCAACGACCAGAATATCCATTAATGTCGACAAAAAAAAAATAATATCCACTCCCGGATGACATTGGTGCGGTCAAATGCACCACACACAATGTCAGACGCCCCGACAAATGTACGCATCAATGTGCCCTAGCGAATAGAATGATGAATTTAAATGTCCCATGTTCGTAGCGGTTACAGTTACGGTTAATGCAACCTTCCATCACTCAGCTGGTCCTCGACCAACCACATCAGCGCACTAGGCGCGCTGTTAAAAGCTCTTGCTGGACCGTGCAAACTGATTTAATGGCTTCACACAGTGGACTCATAAAGAATTCAACCCATCGTCCCGGGAGTATTCATTGCATTCCCAGAAAACGATGCGTTCACGGCTCTATTAAGTATGCTCGCGCAAACTAATAGACGCAGTCTGTCACGGCTGACGTTGGCGTGGCGACCGTGAACGGGCATGTCATTAACTGCCAGAGGCCGAGTGGTGTGTGGGTGCGTCCCCAGTTGAGAAAGTTGCAATTTTAGAGGGATCCAAACTGCCGAATCGGGTTGATTTACGAGCCACAACTAAAGTTTGATTAAACGCATTCGGTGACCTTTGCCGCTCATAACGACTCTCTGCCTGTTC